>OX335642.1:14257020-14882020 GCA_946894095.1 Incurvaria masculella
AATAAGGTACCTTTGAGTACAATTTTGAACCATCGTTCATGGTTTCCAAAAATGTAAGAACATTTTGCTCTCATCCTTCGTCTGGTTTTCTCACTATTGAGTTATACAAAACCTATAGCTGTACGCTTTTTAACAGACCCACCCGTTCGCGCCGCTGCTGAGCAGATAATAGAATTGCCCTGGCTAGCTGAGCTCCACGTGACGTCATTCAACACGTGGCTTCAGGGCCAACCTTCCCTCAGCAGATGCATTAGGCTGAGAAGGAGGTAAGTATAACCTCTAGCAAAGAATATACTACAATTCCTCCAGTCCAGATCCTATAGAGATACTATAGATCGATAAAAGATCTAGCTAGACCGTAGATGATATAGGGTCTGTTAGCTATGGAATGGAGGTGTTTTCCCCGAAAGTACAACTTGGGGCCATTCAAACGCAGTGTGGCGAAGCTCCTGGCCAGCACGGCGGGTCGCCTTCATAAATTCCAAAAAGCATAAGGTCCAAAACCCAGAACATCCAAAAGTATGTATTTTTGCATATATTTATAAATGCAAACATTATAATCTAACCTAACCTAACCTAACCTAATTGAAAAAGTTCCGAATTCATTAGTGTTTTGGACGGTATGGGTTTTGGACTTTGTGCTTTTTGGACTTTATGATGCGTCCCCAGCACGGCCAGACCGGCACGGTTTTCGCAGCCCCAGTAAAAGTTTGAAAGCCCATGGGCGTCGTCGGACACCTCGTCATGTGAGGGTCGAAGCGCCGCAATCCTAGTCATGTGTTAACAATGGACACGATTGACCCTCTTAAGATTATTTTTAAACCCACATCTTAAGCGGTGATTTACATACAAAAACTGGTCAAGCGCGAGTAGAACTGGCGCCCTAAGGTTCCGCACAAACTTAAGAGGATAACGAGGTGATCAAGTTCCATACAATGGCTCGTGCCTGTTTCCTCAGTCAAATTAAGAAATACTTTTCTGATTGCACTTAAATCGCCCAGTTTATTCTTTTAACAAGTATGGCGTTTTGAGCAAATGTAATTCCAATTTTGTTTTTTTTTTCGGAATTTGCAAGCAACCGTTAATAGACAACTCGGGACAAAATGCGTGTCACCGACTGACATCAGAGCCAGACCATAAGGGTCCCTTTTTTCGCTTTTTACGACGGAACCCTAAAAAGAACTCGAAAAGCAAAATAATTACTATGTATGATGCAGCAAATATCTGTCTTTGTATATTTTATAGATAAATTAATTATATATTATAAACCCGTACTTCCCGCGAAATTGAGTTTGTTTGTTTGTACTCATTTTATGCAGCCACGAAGCATACGAAGTTATTTCGTTCATGGGCTAAAGAGTAATAGGCTACTTTTTCCCAAAAAAAAATCTTTTTTGATATTATCGCGAGCGGATACTCTCGCGGAAGCTGGGTACCCGTTCTACGTCAATATGAGGAAATAATATTATTGAAATGATTCCATTATAAATTATAGTTACAATTAGACGTTCTAACAAGAACAATGGCTTGATTGTCAAGTTGGAATTCTTGATTAATTTATATTGCAGTTTCCTCAAGACAAAAAATATTGTGGTCAACTGCGCATACGAATTGAGTGCAAAATCGTTTTCCTCAAAAGAAAAAACAAACAAACAAATATAAGGTGTCAATCAAAATAAAACCGTTTCAAAAGAGAACTCTTACAGCCTTAGATGAAAAAGGCAGGGTTTCTTAACCTTTTTGTTGTCGTGGACTCCTTGCTTAATTTAAAAAATATAATGGACCCCTTCCAAACTTAATTGAACGGAAATTAAATAAGGCATTTAGAAAAACTTACTTTTTATTAAGTGTCACATAAAAAGTAAGCGTATTATTTATTTCCATCATATCAAACATGGACCCCCAGCACTCACCACGGACCCCTCAGCTAAGAATGTTTTTATCGATTTTTTTTCAAATTTTTTTCTTTAAAATCTGATTACATCGCTCAAAGCAGATGTCGTTGCATAACCTCAAATTGATTAGTAATTTGCTTCCAACGAAAATTTGTTTATAGGAAGAGTAGAATGGAAGTATATAGGTAATTGTTTTACACATAATTTTCCACGCGACGTTGTTTGGCGCGGCGGTGGTTGATTTTTCTCTTACAAAGCGATAAAAATTACTTAGGTAGGTAATTTTCCAGAAGATATCCTTCCCTAATCTGAGCTGGCTAAGTAGCAGTCGGGTATCTAAAGCCTGCAACTGGAAAGGTTCCTGCTTATTAATACCCACAACACCTGTGTAGTCCCCGCAGATGAGGTCACGCAGTTATCATTGATGAGATAAAACCTTTCACTGTTTGCAAGAGATAGTGCAGTAAGCCTGCCGTGATATTTGACCACTGGAGCAGAATGAAAAGTCTTTTGAGGTGGCATAAAGCCAAGGTGGCCATAAAAAAAGCTGGATCTTCAACAGGTGCGTCAGTATTTCACAACGAACCAAAAATTGCTCCACTAATAAGGTATTGCGTGAAAGTATTGTCGCATTTGTGGGACGGATAAGCTCCTCGGACTCGATACGGCGTCGTGCCGCGTCTAGTTGACAGCCCCGATTCATCCCAGAATGAAGACCCCCTCCAACTCCGAAGGGATGTAGGGTTTATCTCTATGTTCCATCGTCTTAACCATGCATGGCGAATGCTAGACATCTCTCAGCGCAGAACAGGCAAGGAATGCACACATTCACTGTCCATAAGCGACCTCACCTTAGAGACATCAAAACTGTCATTCCTGTCTACTTTTTTTACGAGTTTTTAGATGCAAGATCGAAAACCCATGGGCGTAGTCGGGCACCTCTTAGGGGGACGTGAGGCGATTAGGAGGGGGGAGGGGGGGAGGGGGGAGGGGTCGAGCTGATTCTTACCCAATCTCACGTGGGGGAGAGGGGAGGTCTCGGCAAATGTCACGTAATTATTTTTTCCGCAAGAAACACAGCTGTGTGACAACTGTGTTAAAGTAAAAAATGTGTTTCACAAAATATAAAAGCGTCCGTTGTTAATACTTATGTGACGAATGGCATGTTTTAATAAATCCAACGCAATCAAGTACAGATTAACGTATTCACATAAAAAAATCGCATTATAAAAAATGAGGGGGGGGGGGGGGGGAATCAGCTCACCAAGAAGGGGAGCCTTCCCCATAAACGCCTCACGTAATTAATGGACACCCCCTAGCTGAGGACCTTGCGTTCGCAAAATCACAGCCGCAGCCTATGGCGGCGGGTTCTTACTTTGCTTTTAAAAAGTGAGGTGGTCTATACCTAGGTACTTAACAGAAGTAGATAGGTTTAAGGTAGGTATAAGTCCGGTGCTGCGCTAAGTACCAGTATTATATTCTGTGGCTACGCTTGACATAAACAGATGGCGACAGAAGGGCTTGTCTTGCATCCTAGAGGTTAGGGTTAAAATCCGTAGGTCCTAGCTGGTGCGTACTAGCTGGTAGGTACTAGCTGGTAGCCCGTCCGGATTGGTACCATCGCTTTGGATGAAAAGATGGTCGAAAGGTAATTTCGGAACACATTGCCCGTGTTTTCCATCCAGTTCAACACAGCCGTGGTCATAAAGGGAAGGTCCTGGCATGGCACCTGATTCCTTCGGGAATGCGGTTTGTTGGGCTCAAGTTGGGCTATTATCATAACTGTTGGATTAGCAATCCATGTCCAGTGAAGGCCCCTATGTAATTATGGTTGGACAAGATGTAAGTACCTACCTAGAGCGAAGAAATAATGACGAAACAGGTTTACAAAGCGGAAGTGTGTGCCCTGGCGGCCAAGGACTTCTTCAAGGTCTGGGGTATTACCATGGTAAATTAATTCGCCGGGTGAACATACAAATGAGTGATTAAATCTATTGTTTAGTTACATTTTGTACCATGCTAACTGGTAAATTTCAGTTCACTTGGGCCTTGGCCCAATAACACGTCATGCAACAAAATGCAACTAGGTACCTACACGTAAATTTTAATCACTCATTTGTCGGTTCACCTGGCGAATTTATTTACCATGATAACCCCGAGGCGTAGTGGAAGCGAATGGATGCTGTGATCGAACCGTATGGCGCTCTATTATCTCAGCTTACCTATCCCGGGAAGATGCGTGATAGTGTGTTTATATGTATAACAGACAGGTACCTATGTGTTTTGACTGTTTTTGTTGTGACCAGTGATTTAATGGAAGTCAAGGCAATTGTTAAACCGAAGCAAATTAATGAAATCAATGAAAATTTTGCAAACCTGGCGTTTCCACACACAATCTGCCTCAACAGCATAGGTATTATTATTCAAGATATTTGTATTATTCAAAAAGCCTAAGAACACAACATTGACAACGATAAATATGTGCTGAGTACGTAGAAAATCCTAGGTAGGTACATACATTGGTACCTACTTACTAAAAATAATCACCTGAATGGCCGGTAGTTTCGGCATGCGGCAAGAAAAGTCTTTTCTGTGGATATTTTTAATTCACAGTGTGCACGATAACAGCACTAACTAAAAAACATATTCTTATCGTACGGAGCACGGACGCGTGAATAAAACTAGCGCGAAAAATCACTATCCAAACCGCCCGACCCTCACTCGCGCAGGGCAGGGGATAGCAGGGGCTGCTTGCTAGGGCACTATCTGGAAATTCCCAGTATTGCCAGTACATTTTTTTTATACTTCTAAAGTTCACTTTACACACAAAGTAAATTAAACAATTTAACCTCGTTCTAAGTTGGTTAAGTGCATTTTCGTCACGGATGGTGATTGTCCATGCTTCGGATTCCATGTAAAACTGTAGGTCCCCTTCCTTTACTAAGTGGTAGGGTTGAGCCTGGGTCTATTGGTACTATCGAATCGGATGAAAATATTGTCGAAACGGCAATAAAAATGCGGGAAATAAACATTATATTTACTTCGAAGGCTAACCGCATATGATATGATAAATTATGTGATGTGATTGACAACATTTCGGTGAATCTTAATAGTGGTGTTGGATTAGAGATTATTAGCATTCCAACAACATTTCAACCATCTTTCCGTCCTAATGCTAGCTTCTTTCTTATCTACTAATAGGCAACAAATGACCACATAACCACATGCGTGTCAAATAAATGCAACGCAATATCAATATCCACGGTGTATTATTATGTTAGACCTAATAAAAAGTTGGTGACATTGGTTTTAAATCAATGGTTCGTGGGATTTGGGTCTGTGCCTCTCAAAAATGATTTTCTCTCTCTTCAAGTTTGATGTACAGGGATTACAAAATTATTTAAAAAATCTGTAAAAAAATGTTAGGAAATCCACCATTTCTGCGTTAATAATGTTCAGCACAGCAGTATACACAGCATTGGGCTCGCCACTCATTGCGTCTGCTTAAAAACAACAATGATAAAAAAAACTCTAGTAGCCAGCACGCACGCCAGAGATCAAACGTAGACAGTCGAAAGAGAAATAATTCCTAAGTCCCTTTTAGTATATGGTTAACGTCAATCAGTACTTACTTATATAATTAATTCAGAGGAGCAGACTAACTTTAAAATTTGACAGTTCTGAACCACTGTCCTGTTTGAAATCAGACAGACTCTGAATACGACTTTATATGACTGAATGAGATCTAGAATTTGTCTCTATTTCCGTTGCATAGATTTCAGATAAAACGTCCGTACCTAAGCAAAGAGGGACATTTATACTTATTATTACGAGCACTGGCACTGTTCTGTGAAATACCACCAATGTGATTTGAAAATTTAATGACGTCCTATTTGAATGATGTATTTTATGTAGAATGTTTAAAGGACAAGTAGTTTTTTTCTAAATTTCAAGGCATTCCAGGTAAGTTGTATTTAGTGGCAGTACTGTTCTGTTCCAATGCTTTACAATGTTCCTTCTCTTATAAACGCTTTTATCGCCATCTCTGAAACACCCGATAAACTACTTTAGCTACTTGTTGAATGGGTGGGGTTTGTTTCCTTCTTTTGCCACTTCACGGTCGGGCGCTAGTGATTACGAATCATTGAGGTGTTACCAGGTTACCTTTTATTAAACGAATTTTCGGTGTTTTTTATAATACACACAATCCAAATAAATTTAAAAGAAGAAAATCTGCGGGTATGAAAATTGAAATATAACGTGTTTTAAAATTAACAGTACATACAAATTTCGTAGGTTATTAAAAATCAACCGAAACCAAGTCAAATTTCGAGGTTATTGCCAAGTTTCACATTGGCAACATGTAAGCGAAAGCGCATGTGCATCGTATCGAACCAACCGAATGTGTGAGAAACGAACAAAAAATTAGTAAGCGTTTTGCCGCGCGTGAGTGAGTTGTGTATATTGCTGTGTACGTTTTGTCGGCGTATTTGCAATTTTTACTATCGTTAAATTTACTGTTGTTGATAACGTGAAATCGCAAAGCGTTTAGGATTGACTCACTATGTCGGCGCCGGTGAAAAAGGTCCCGATACATCTGCAGGTGAGTGAGAATTTAACGATTTTCAACCCCTTTATCGTGTACCAAATGAAAGCGTGATTAAATTTTATGAGATGTATTCGACAGGTGCGTCGTTTTAAAGGTGATTGATTATTTGAGGACAAGAAGAATGGTCCCCGGTGTGCAAAATGTGGTAATTACGGGTGGGCCGGTCATGCGCTGTGACCTTATTTCGCGCGCGGCTGGGAATTCGACGACATGAGAGAACTGTCCGTATTTTTGGGGCCTCGAAATAGGTCAACCAAACCCGCTGGGCGCACTGACACTAAACAAATAATTTACTTGTAAATATATGTATAGTCCGCTGTGGCGCTCATATGATAAATAAATGTTCAAGAGCTTGGAGACGTTTGAGAGATTTGTGCGAAGTAGGTATACGAGCTCAGACCGAATTGTATCATACGTAATAGATTCTGCGCAAGGTTTGAATACACAAGTAACGAGTACCAACGGTACTGTTCCTGCTTCGTTCCGGTGCCTACCTACATGTCGTTGCACGGTCCACAGACTTGTAGGCCTAGAGCCGTTACCTGTCTCATCATCGTTTAGATTATAAAAAAATATAGGTAAATATAGGTAGGTAATTGTTCAACATAATATCATCGACGCTTCTGCAGAAGGTATGTCTACTTGCTAATAGGTTCGACATAACTGGCTTGATTATTGTATTTTCGATTGCCTAAAATGTATGAAGAAGTCGAAAAAATTGAGAACTATAAACAAAATTAAAATGAAATTTTAAATTTGTGCTGTTTTGAAATGTCACAGTAGGTAATCAAAACATCTATGAGGGATCTGTAAGACATAATATTAGTAGCCTTTCCCCGACCACAGCAAAGAACTTGGACAATGCTCGTAGCATTGCCCTGGCTTTTGTTTTTAACCGACTTTAAAAAAAAAACGGAGGAGGTTCTCAATTCGACGGAATCTTTTTTTTCTCTTTTATTTATATACAGTAATATTGGACGTAGAATAATCAACGATAAAATAAAAACATCTTAAAAAGGTTAGTCACCTGACCTAGCTTGTTTCATGAAGATTTATAATCAATTTGGTTGTTGTTTGATTTTTTACTACAACGGTCGGGATTAATTTTTAGCTATAGGTAAGTCGTTTTGTAAAAAAAAATCCTAAATCTTACCATATCGAACACTATGCGCATTGTCTGCTTTGTGGACATGCTGCATCCTCCTCATCTCGGGGCCTGCTTTTTCTTTAAAACAGAGAAGGTTCCAGAGCGCAATAGCACGGTTTTGGACCGTGCCCGCGAATGAGTCAGTCCCGTCGGGAAGGGCCACCTTAACAAGTTATTTTTTGTTTTTGTCCGGTCGCGGCAGCTAACATAGCCACGCCATAACCTACTTAGAAATTGACTTTATCGGGGCCGCAACGCTGCGCAGAGAGAAGGCGCCCCGCCGAAGCTCTCGGTATTTGCCGGAAGCTGTACCTACCCATCCGTTGACATGCAATATGTTTATACTTAATTCTCCTTGTGCACGATTATAGGATAGGCAACGCGTACCTACAAGACAAAGGTTGTATCAACGCGTAGCTTGATTGGATTCATCAATCGCAGGTGCCATCACGCTAAATAACATTAGCGGCGAGCACTGGGGTTAAACGTGATAGACAACCGGAAGAACCGGTCGTTTTCCGTCGGACTTCACGCGGGCGAAGCCGTCCCAGTCTCACCTGCAGGTCCCGCAGCGCGGCCAACGTGCTCAACTTCACCATCTTCACCATCGTACCAGATCATCCAGCCGCAGCGGCAGCCGTCTCCGCGAAAACACGGCACAAACTACGCCGCGCCGCCACGGAAAGTTCCCACAGAAACCCATACGGGCGGACGTGCGCGGCGCATGCCATGACATCACCCGGACCCCATCGACCTGGCGCGCGCCACCCACGGCGCCGCCGGGTGCTGTCTCGTCGCGTCGCGTCGCCCAGACACACCGACCGAGGGCGGACGGGGGTGGCGACCGAAACTCGTCCGTATGACGGCAGCGTTTTTTTCTATGCAACCTGACATGGATGGCTAACACTACGACCGTTATTATATAAGGCCAGTACAACACATTCCCGAAGAAATGAGGTGCCATGCCAGGAGCTTCCCTTTACGAGCACGGCTACATTGAACTGGATGGAAAACACGGACAATTTTTCATTGCCGCTTCGACTATCTTTTCATCCAACGCCCTAAAACCTAATGGTGGTGCCAACCCCTAAAACCCCGATTTACATGGAGACCTACAGTTTTACATGGATTCCAAACCATTTCAGCACGCATTCGTTACGAAATGCACTTATCCATCTCAGAAAGAGAAAGAAAGTGGTGCATGAACGAGGCGAGGATTTGAACCCAGACCTCTGGTATGCTAAGCAAGTCCCCACGCCACTAGGCTACGAGCCGCATATTGGTGACGAGCCGAGATTTTTGGCTCAGTTTGGGTCAGTTTCATCCTCCACAATCATCCGAGCGGAGCCCGGTAACATGCGCCCTCGTCCTCTGAGACACCGCGTCGCATCGCCCGCCCGTGCTTCATTTGCGCTAAGCGAGCTTTCTGAGCTTTTTAGGGTTCCATACTCAAGGGTGCCCGTGGAACCCTATTGCTAAACCTCCGCTGTTCGTCCGTCCGTCGTGTCCGTTCGTGTGCCGTGAGTCCGACTTGCACTTACCGTTTTTAGGGTTCCGTACCCAAAGCGTGCTAACGAAACTTTCATTCGTCGTAATCAAACTAAGGAAGGCTACGTGAAGGTACCTACCTATTATTTCAATTGATAGGTTAGGTATAAACGAAGGTACAGGTGATCTTGTCAAGTGGGCCTTTTGGGCCAAATCCTAAATTATAAAAAATAGCTAAATGGCCGATTTTGATAAAAACTAAAACTGCATTATTCGATTTTTGGAAAAACCGTTTTTCTAGCCGGGAATCGAACTCGTTGATTTTGAGAAAAATAAAGCATCTTGTACTATTGCACCAGTCAATAGTGTCGTGCAAACAAATCCTGTGGAAGGCAAATTAAAGGAATGTATTGATTTTTAATAAACTGATTACAATTTTCAAGTATTTCTGACCCATGACCTTCAGCCGAAAATAGATATACAATTTTAAATAAGAACACAATTTTGTGATCCTGCATGCAAGGTGGATACAATCGTCTAGTCTGGGTGGTTTGAGCTTCGCTTTAATAAGTGAAGGTAGGTAATGTGTGAACACTCGAAAATTGTAATATGTTAATTAGAAATCAAACCTTTCCTTTAGTTGGTCGTATAACATAACATTACTTCACAGGATTCCTTCCTTCTAAGCGACACTATTGACTGTTATACACATAGACCTCGCATGCGGCTATTTCTATGGGTATACAAGATGCATTTTTTTTTAAATCAACCAGTTCGATTCCCGGCTAGGAAAACAAACGAATGATGCAGTTTTAGTTTTTATCAAAATCGGCCTCATGACTCCTTTGAGTGTTTTTCGCTATTTCTTATAGTTACGGATTTGGCCCTGAATGCCAATTTGAAAAATTAATCTCCGCATCTAAAGTAGGTTCGGCTGCCGAGTCAGCAGCAAGTTTAAAAATAAAAAAATACCAGGCAATAACCGATCAAAATTATTTATTCGTTCCTTTCGCGGTTGAGACCTTCGGCCCGTGGTGTGAGAGCGCCAAATCCTTTATTTATGAAATCGGAAAGAAAATTATTGATTTAACAGGAGACAAAATGGCAGCAAGTTATTTAAAGACTGAGCATTGCTATCCAGAGGGACAATGCAGCAAGCATGATGGGAACACTGCCATACGTGTCGCCGCTGGACGAAGTCTTTTATCTTGGCTCTGAACCCTTGTGTCTCCGTTTTTTTTTTCTTTTCATGTTTTTAAAATTTTTATTTATTCATGTTATCAAATAAATTATACTATCTGTATGGGTATCGGTACTTTTTATTTCACTAATAGTAACATTATATTTTATGTACTTTAGAAAAAGTAGCTGGTAAAATGTAACTTAAAATGGAAACTAATAAATATTCCATATTTCTGTAAGTAAGATAATGCAACCAACTTTCTCTCTATGAACTTTAATATCTTACCTTACTTAAAATTTTCATTAAAATTATTTAAAGTTACTTTTAGCAAGAAAAGGTTACTTTTTAGGGTGCCGTACCCAAAGGGTGAAAACGGAACCCTATTACTAAGCCTCCGCTGTCCGTCTGTCCGTCCGTCCGTCCGTCTGTCACAGGGATGTATCTCATAAACCGTAATAGATAGGCAGCTGAAATTTTCAGAGATTATGTATTTATTTTTCCGCTATAACAAATAGGTAAAAAAAAAATATTATAAAAATTACATACAAAAAACATTATTTTTTGTGTTAAATTTTGTTTTTTTTTTTTTTTTTATGCGACCTGACATGGATGGCTAATACCACACAACTACCGTTATGATATAAGCCCAATACACCACATTCCCGAAGGAATTAGGTGCCATGCCAGGACCTTACCTTTATGAGCACGGCTACATTGAACTGGATGGAAAACACGGACAATTTTTCATTGCCGCTTCAACCATCTTTTCATCCAATGCGATGGTACCAACCCGGGCGGGCTTAAACCCTACCACCTAGTAGGGGAAGGGGACCTACAGTTTTACATGGATTCCGAACCATGGAGCAGCTCGCATTCGTGACGAAATTCACTTATCGAACTCTGAAAGAGAAAGACAGTGGTGCAAGTTGGTATTGAACCCGGGCCTCTGGTACGCTAGGCCGGTCCCCGCGCCACTAGGCTACGAGCCGCTCAATATGATGGTACAGAATCCTTCGTATGCGAGTCCAATTCGCACTTGACCGGTTTTTTTAAGGTGACTTGACGAGACTCGGCTGGCAACACTGTCGTAAATTCGAGTGTGGATTCATGAAGCTTTGACTACTAGCTGCGTAATGCACACCCTTGCTATCCTTACCGCGCGTGGCAATAATATTCCAAATACTACGTGAAAATGGAGGAAGGGGGTCAGAGCACATACCACGGTAGGTCATAAGGACGGAGGGGGTCAAAAAGTGGTTAAAATAGGTCACGTAGTATGGGTACGATCCCTAACAGGGCTAGTGTATTATCACTAATACGTGGCTACGTTGCCGCTACACGGACGAGTTTCTGTCGCCACTCCTGCCCTTGCTTACTCATTGCTCAGACATCTTCTCATGCGCTGTCTCCCTCCCTCTCGGTGAGCGAAATGGAGCTTCGCCAACATTTCGCGGACACGTTAACAATATGCAGTTGGATTTGAAGGGGCGGTCGGGAAAGAGTGGTTTTCATTTTGGTACGAACGTGTGCTGGTTAGGTTAATTGTTTCCGTGTTCAAGCTTCCTGCGAATCATGGAGAGGACGGTAAGCTAATTGTCAGCTATACTAATATAATAAAGCTGACGAGTATTTAGGGTTCCGTTGCAAAAAGCGAAAAAAGGGACCATTAGGTCTGGCCTGCGGGCTGAATCGGCGTAAGATGTGAGAAAATATGCGAGGGAATTCGATCAATTCTGCACCAATCTGAATGCAGTGTTTTGGGCTCATATTTCAAAAAACCTAGTAAAACATTAGGAGCATGTAAACAGTTATCACCCGTAGTATGGGAAATTGATAGAGTAACAACTCTCTTAACCTACCATCTAGTACGGTATGACCTAAATTTATGGAATCCGAGCCACGAACGACCAAACCCCTTGGTCGTCGCTTAAGGCTGTTCCGACCAATATAAAGTTGTTTGCACACGTAACGCAAAAATATTGCACTTTAAGCCACGAATTAATAATAAAAGTTTAATATAGTCATATTACTTGCAGCGAAAACAATTTCACAATTTCAGGATTATTGGTTTTGTTACAATTTATTTAAATACGATTTTTATTTAACAGCGCCATCTAACGGTGTAAAATTTCTAATCAGCAATTACAACGAAACCATTAAACCTGAAATTGTGAATATGTTTTCGCTGCAACTACTATGGCTATATTTAATAATAGGTCGGGGAAAAAGTCTTTTCGCATTATAGTATGTATGAACTTGTAATAAAATCTCTTTGGCTATACTATTTGTATCTGGCTGGTTTTGGTATCATTGAAAGTTTAAATTTTAAAGAACATAATTCCAAATTCAAATTAGGAAAATGTGTGATTCTCATTTGTTTTTCGTACTGTCAAAATGAGTGAATCTAATGAAGAAATTCGATACATTTTTAAATTTTACTACAAAAAAGGTAAAAATGCAACGCAAGCCGCGAATGGACCTAGTGCAGTGTCTGTGAGAGTAGCACAAATTTGGTTTAAGCGTTTTCAATCCGGAAATTTTGATGTCAAAGATGCACGTCGCTCTGGTCGCCCTATTACGGATAAAATGGATGCCATTTTTGAAAAAGTGGAGCAAGATCGGCATATCAGTAGTTACGACGTAGCTGAAGAACTAGGAATTGACCACAAAACAGTTTTGGCGCATTTGAAAAAAACTGGGTACACAAAAAAGCTCGATATTTGGGTACCTCACGAGCTCACTGAAAGAAACCTAATGAACCGTGTACTCATTTGTGATTCTATATTACGACGTAATGAAACCGAACCATTTTTGAAGAAGCTGATAACTGGTGATGAAAAGTGGATCACGTACGACAAGAACGTGCGAAAAAGGTCGTGGTCAAAGGCCGGTCAAGCTTCACAGACTGTGGCGAAACCCGGGTTAACTCGCAACAAGGTGATGCTGTGTGTGTGTGGTGGGATTGGAAGGGCATTATTCATTATGAGCTGTTACCACCAGGCAGGACCATCGATTCTGAACTCTACTGCGAACAACTGATGAGATTAAAGCAAGAAGTTGAGAGAAAGCGGCCGGAATTAATCAACAGAAGGGGTGTGGTTTTTCATCATGATAACGCTAGACCTCACACATCTTTAGCCACTCAGCATAAACTAAGAGAGTTTGGCTGGGAGGTGTTAATGCATCCGCCGTATAGTCCTGACCTTGCACCTTCAGATTTCCACCTGTTTAGGTCTCTTCAGAATTCTTTAGGCAGTGTCAGGTTAACATCACGAGAGGACTGCCAAAACCACTTGTCGCGGTATATTGATCAGAAGTCCCAATATTTCTATAGCAATGGGATCATGTCCCTACCTACAAGATGGCAAAAAGTTATCGAACAAAATGGTACCTACATACTTTAGTTAAATGTAAATAAACCATATTAAAAAATGTTTTGAATTTTCTTAAAAAATGCGAAGAAACTTTTTCCCCAACCTAATATTTTTGACGAATTCGTGCCTTAAAATGCAATACTTTTTGCGTTCTGTGTAAAAAAAACATTGTATGGGTCGGAACATCCTTAAGACATGTACGGGAAAAAATAATTACAATGAGAAAACTTCTATTCTTCTTAAATACAGGAACCCACAATTTACGGGAAGAACTTAAACACAAACTGCATCAAACTCTAGGTTGTAAGCGGACAGACAGACGGACGCAAGACGTAGGTTTTTATAAGATATTTTTTTAGCTAGCCATTAGCTAGCCACCAGGGAGTCCTCACTTCTCAGGGCTGGCAGAGGCAGGTATAAATTCGGTTAAAACACATTTAGCTAAAATTATTGGTCTCCAACGCTGGACATATGAAGAGTTTTATATATTGTTAACGCAAATAAGGTCGGCCCGTAAGCACCTGAAAATTTCGCCTCCCATACAAACGTAGTTTACTAATCATTTGAAAACCAATGTTCCAACTTACTTGATATTTGGTATCTAATATTAGGCTACAAATATCTGTGTCTGCATGCCTTTGTTTTTTCGGTAAATGTATTCTGGGTCAAACCATAGAAAAAACAAAATTCGTATGAAGATTTTCTTTTTGCTTTCATTTCATTCGGTTTGGATTTTTCAAAAAAACAAAAGCATGCAGACACAGATATTTGTTACCTGATATTAGATATTAAATATCAATTTAATTGGAATATCGTTTTCCAAATTATTAGTAAACTACGTTTGTATGGGAAGCATAGCTTACGGGCCGTTCTTGATAAATTCACGCCCTCTGACGCTAATACGCTCAGATCCTCAGGACTTGTCTACATTAACTCCAGACCATTTCTTGACATTGGAACCCTCATCTTAGGTGCCAGCACGAGATGTTAGCACCTGCAATATTAATATACTTGATAGTTGGCAACTGATTCAACGTATGCATCAGGACTTTTGGAAAAGGTGGCATACGGAATATCTGCACACACTTCAACAACGGTTGAAGTGGAATAAGGACCACCCCAACCTAAACGATGGTGTTCTAATTGTTGATGAACTTAGCCCTCCCATGAAATGGAGAGTCGGTCGGTCAGTTACATCTTGGATCCGATGGTATTCGTCGTGTTGTTGCAGCGCGCACTGCTTTAGGACAGCTTCAAAGACCTGTTGTGAAGTTGTGCCCGCTCCCTTTATCTTCCTGATAAATTTAATACTATTTTTGTATTTCTCGGTGATCGTTTTATTTATTGTAGAAAATTTCGGTAACTAAATTTAATGTATTTTATTAAGTTTACTTTGTACCTGCGTTAAAATACTGTGTATTTTGGTGCGCGGAATGTTTAGCTTTCGTAAAAGCCAAAAATGCCTTGTCACACTTTGCTTCATATAAATTAATCTCTTAGAATTTAAAAATACAAACCTCTTTTTTCTATGCCACCGATCAGATAATAAAACCTGCCAAGTGCGAGTCGGACTCGCACACGAAGGGTTTCGTACCATCGTACAAGATTTAACACAAGAAAACCTTTAATTTTTATAATTTTATAAATTTACCTATTTGTTGTTGTAGCGGCAAAATAAATACACACTCTGTGAAAATTTCAGTTGCCTACCTATTACGGTTGACGAGACGCGATTATCGAAAATGGTGAATAGCGAGAAAATTAAGAGATGTTGCTTCTGATCGTAAAGTGACAAGCTGTTGGTTTTTAGGGTTCCGTACCCAAAGGGTGAAAACGGAACCCCATTACTAAGCCTCCACTGTCCGTCCGTCCGTCACAGGGCTGTATTTCATGAACCGTAATATGTAGGCCGCTGAAATGTTCACAGAGTGTGTATTTATTTTACCGCTATAACAACAAATAGGTAAAATAAAAAAATAATAAAAATGAAATGGGGGTCCGATACAAAAAACGTGATTTTTTTTGTTAAATCTTGTACGATGGTACGGAACCCTTTGCGTGCGAGTCCGACTCGCACTTGGCCGGTCATTGCAAATCCCTTTTAAATTACCTTTACATTCCACATTCTCGATTTCACACATTGGTTGGCTAGCTAACACGGGTAGACTAGCAGCTGTATTCAGAGTGGGTCAACTAACTTTAATCCGCCGGACTAAACCGGTTTTTGTATGGTTAGTCCGGTGCTAATCTCGTACGAAGTTTTGATAGGTGTTCTCTGAATAAGACTGTGGATGTAAAATGCGCGGGGGGTCAAAGTTCCCATGTTCTATTTCAGTACGAAATCGCCGATTACAGTTGTGTTGTTGATTAAAATGGTCGTTTTCGTGAGTCACGGTCGGCGCGGTCTTACAAAAGCGGGCTGCTTTCAGTGTGCACTACACAGGGTTGCTATGGGTCGCCTTCATAAAGTCCAAAAACCATAAAGTCCAAAACCCAGAACATCCAAAAGTATGTATTTTTGCATATATTTATAAATGCAAATATTATAATCTAACCTAACCTAACCTAACCTAATTGAAAAAGTTCCGAATTCATTAGTGTTTTGGACGGTATGGGTTTAGGACTTTGTGCTTTTTGGACTTTATGATGCGTTCCCGTTGCTATTAGTAAAATTTGAAAATAAAACAAACATTTACTTGCATGCATCGGCTCGTGGCTCAGTGGCGCGGGGACTTACTTCCTCGCACCGTCCGTGCATCACTTTCGATATCTTTAAAATATAAATTAAAAATTTGGATCTTAAATTTCGTAACTACTTATTGGATACATATGGAAAATAATTATCATAATCCAGTTCGTTTACATGCATTGATTTATTTGCAACAGATAAATTCTAAGGCCGACTTATAAAACAATGTCAAAATGAGTGATGAATAAGATACTAAGTTGGGCCTTCCCGCTCAACTCCCCACACAAACGTGTCATACAAACATTACATACAACCTATACAAACAATGTCTATGCTGATAGAAGGCGCTAGATGGCACACCTCCTTCCCCTTTCAACCAAGCAGCCAACCTTATTTTAGTCCTCCCAGCTCGTTTTTTAGGGTTCCGTACCCAAAGGGTGCCAACGGAACCCTATTACTTAGCCTCCGCGGTCCGTCCGTCCGTCACAGGGATGTATCTCATGAACCTTAGTAGGTCTAGGCAGCTGTAATTTTCACAAATTATGTATTTATTTTGCCGCTATAACAACAAATAGGTAAAATTTAAAAATAATAAAAATTCAAGAGGGCACACAATAAACCATACAAAAAACCTGATTAAATTATGTATTTATTTTGCCGCTATAACAACAAATAGGTAAAATTTTAAAATAATAAAAATTAAAGGGGGCACACAATAAACCATACAAAAAACCTGATTAAATTATGTATTTATTTTGCCGCTATAACAACAAATAAGTAAAATTTAAAAATAATAAAAATTCAAGAGGGCACACAATAAACCATACAAAAAACCTGATTAAATTATGTATTTATTTTGCCGCTATAACAACAAATAGGTAAAATTTTAAAATAATAAAAATTAAAGGGGGCACACAATAAACCATACAAAATACCAGATTTTTTGTGTTAAATCTTTGTACGTACGTACGGAACGTCTGACTCGCACTTGGCCTGTTTTTCTGGACAACTGATTCAATGTTTGGATTTTTAGTTTTAGTTTTTAGGGTTCCGTACCCAAAGGGTGAAAACGGAACCCTATTACTAAGCCTCCGCTTTCCGTCCGTCTGTCTGTCACAGGGACTGTATCTCATGAACCGTAATAGGCAGGCAGCTGAAATTTTCACAGAGGGTGTATTTATTTTGCCGCTATAACAACAAAAAGGTAAAATAATAAAAATTAAAGGGTACATACCCTACCAATACAAAAAACCAATTTTTTTTTTGTTAAATCTTGTACGATGGTACGGAACCCTTCGTGTGCGAGTCCAGCACGCACTTGGACGGTTTTTTCGAAAAGTCGAACTTTGGTTCGAACTTACCTAATATGGTAATATTCTTTGTTACGAGTAACGAGAGCGTGGGCACGCGAGACGGAAGCTTTCATTGATTAGGTTTAAAGCAACGAGTAAGAAATGACGGTAGTCACGAACAAAATTCACGCGTGCATACATACAGCGCAGCGTAGCCACTTTTTAGTGATAACACATGCGCCGACCAATCAGTTCGCTTACGAATTCGCTAACTCCTGATGTTCTCGAGTTCCAAACACGCGTAAGAACTGCGCTGGACGCCATTTAGTGCAACGAACAATCGATGTTGCGCGTTCCGAATTCGTAAGGGAACTATGTAAGCACCATCAGTTCACATCACTAATACGTGAAAAAGCTGCTGCCGTTACGCATGTTATTCGGTCGCTACTCCGTCATTCCTTGGTAGATTGGTAGAAAGTGACCAAGTAAATACTCGCTTCTCGACACGCGAGACGTGAACCTACTCAAACCGCGTATTGATCGAGTGGCTTTCGGGGGAATACCACCTTCGTTCACGCAGTGAAGTGGTTTTTTTTATGTAACTGGACATGGATGGCTAACACCACACGGCCATGCTATTAGCCCAACACACCGTATTCCTGAAGGAATTAAGTGCCATATCAGGACGTTCCATTTATGAGCACGGCTACATTGAACTGGACGGAAAACCCGGCAATTGTTTATTGCCGCTTCGACCATGTTTGATCCAATGCGATGGTACCAACCCGGGCGGTCATAATCCTACCACCTAGTAGGGGAAAGAGACCTACAGATTTAAATGGATTCCGAACCATGGAACAGCTCGCATACGTAAATAAATAAATAAATTCGTGACGAAATGCACTTATCCAATTATACAACTTATTTCAATTATATTAATCTCACTTGTCGGCGGCATGCACTAAATGCTTTGAACAAAATTCGGATTTTTGGCTACCAGAGTTGGAAACCACCACTTCTGATTATTTAGAAAAAATAAATTATTTAAATATGTAAAAGGTTTCTATTTGAAGGTAACCTAACTAATTAAATCACGGATTCAAGTTAATTTGTGTGAAATTGATAATCTTTGACCTAACTAGGTACATTTAGCGTGTACAATTTGCTAACTGTCAGAGTCGGACACATGTTTATATCAGATGGCCTTGGCTCATCCACTCAAAACTAACGCGTCACCTCTATAGCTAGTCGCACTTCAGATAATAAAATCTACGAGTATATAAATAAACAGTTGAATTGACAGTGTTGCCCATACAAATTTTGGTTGCACGAAATTCTGAATCGGTGATAAATAATAAAACTATTCTTGGTTCATCAACAAGAACACCACTCTAACATACATAGAAAATATAGATAGAGGATAATAGACTGTAATAGATAATAGTCGAACACAAGATTCACTAATATTTATGGCACAAATTGATATTTAACCTAGCACAATTTGAGCTAAAATTTTAAATAATACTAGCACATAACAAGCAAAAGACAATAATAGAACAAGAAGATAAAAGAAAAAAAAAACATTTTATATTACATTTAACATACATATATTTGGATAAACGGTTACCACCTTTCTGAGATCTTTCATATTTTTTCTCTCCTTTTTCCTGAATGATATAGTTTAAAAAAATAATATGAAATGCAAAAGGTAAGTGACATACATAAATGTCGGAATAAGGATAAAAATAATTATACATAGAAAAAAGTGTATAGAATAATCTGTAAATCTATATCTATATATATATATATAATGCCAATGTGCGTACGTAAAGACAGGATTTTCTCTATCTCCACTAACTCCAATCAACTTCCCGTTTGGGGTGGTAAATACCTCTTGGTCTCCCGGTGGGAGTTTGGTCGCGGTGGGTGGAAGTGGGTGATTGTGGGTGGTGAAAATGTAGAAAAATATATATCTGCCCTTTTCTAACTTATGAGAACTTCCGGAATTGATATAAAAAACACTTAATTGTGTGCAACTGTTATAGTCGATCTGGAATGTTCTAGAAAGTTCTAAAAATTTCTGGAATGATCTAGAAAGTTCTAAAACTTTCTGGAATAATCTAGATAGCTCTAAATTGTGTGCAACTGTTGTAGTTGATCTGGAATGTTCTAGAAAGTTCTAAAAATTTCTGGAATGATCTAAAAATTCCTAAAATGTGTAAAACTCCTGTAATCGGTCTAGAAGATCCAGATCGAAGTGATCTACATCTGAATGTTCTAGAGTGTTCTGGTACTAGAAATTTCGATATCCGATGGTATACAAACCGAAACTCAGCGACTTTTCGTCAGTTAAATCGTATTTACTTTTTATTCAGGAAATAATTCAGACCGAAATCAATCCATCACGACATTGACCCGAGCGGAGCCGGGTACCGCAGCTAGTAGATTATAAATGTATTTGTGAGTGTGTATGATTTCACGATTTTTTTTAGTACTTAGTTTCATTCTTCTCTTAAATTTTGTATACAATATTTACAGTTAATTACATTCACAAACCTTCCTGCAGTAGGCGTAGAAACAAAGAAAGATAGCGACTACGAGTGAAGCTGCTCGTCCTTCCGGAGGCCGTGCGGCGCCGCCTCCCCGTTTTTGAACCGTTTTGAACAGGGGGTCCATTCAGAGCAAGAGTGAGTTCGAGTTCGGGAGCGAGTTAACGTAAAAATAGCTGGGAAATGTATTATTATTTATATAACGGAACCGTTATTTATACTTCCGACGTATTTACGGGACAAACCAGATTTTTACCTAACTGTAATGATGTTCTAGAAGTGTGGAAACAGTAACTATTAAAAAAAGTGAGTTGATATTTAGTGGCGAATTCGAACTCACTCTTACTCTGAATGGACCCCCAGGTCCTTTATGTCGAGTCACCGAAATGCCTGTTTGTATGTCTATCCTGTGTATGACATTAGGTTGGAATATGATCTTTGACTAATAAAGACTACCAAGCTACAACCAGATAACAGACAGGCGGAGCGGACGAATTCAGCCACGTCTCGCCACAAGTAGGTCTATATTTGGAATTCCGTGCTCCGGAATCGGGAATTATTCAGTCTAGTAAACCGCTTTTGTAGCGGTTGTCAAAGAGTTTTTTTCGACGGAAAACCTCGAGCCGTAATACCGTGCTCCGGAATCTTTCCGTCGAAATATGCTGATTCTTGAGCGCGGAATTCAAAGAATTGACACCAAGGAGGGTTTCCACGCCACGTGGATTGGTTCTCATGTCAACCACTTCCGCGTCTATCTTTATCCAATATTTATGTGTACATACATATAGCAGTAATTGGGCTATTTACTTGTTATTTCACCGCCGCCGCGGCGCCGTCGACCGCACAACTAAGATGTTCTAAATGTTTACCTAAGTTATTGGCTTGATTTTTTTTAAAATATTCGTAGCTGTTTACTTTCTTTTCCAAAAATAAATAAGTACCAATTTTCGATAACTGCGGGGCTTTATTTTGAAATACGCTCGTTTTGCGTCACATTGTTATGCACGCATAACTTCAGGAGTATTTGCAACAAGTTCACGCATGGTACCGTGTTGATGAAATTGTATGCACTCATTGTATATTGTCCATTCCGCCCCAAATACAATTCAACTTTTTTGTAATTGTCTTTGCTACAAGGAAGTACCAAAGCTGGAGCAAGATTGCAACATTTTCTCCCACATAGAGGTTGAACCTCAGCAATTATTCTAAGCGCTACTAGAAAATGAAAAGGTTTGCAATGGGGAACACAACTCAGAGCTTATTGTAGATGTCGCATGAGCGACCTCTCCTTAAAAACGTCAAAACTGTCATTCCTGTCAAGATTGATCGAAAGCCCATGGGCAACGTAGGGTACGCCATTTAGTTCGCCGTCGTTAGCTCGGTGGCTGGAGAGTAATTCAAGAAAAATTTCGTCATACCGTCATCAATGTTAATTCCATAATCCCTAAATATTTCGAACCATCATTAATGAACCCCTGCTTGAATCGTTTTGACTTATTTTGTTTATTAAAAAAATATCTTGGTCATCTTCAGTTTGTGTAATTTCAGACTTGCAATTTGCGTTTATTCAAAATCGTAAAGAGGTCTTTCGTATGCTGACTCTGACCACGCTTAGACACGTGCAGAGCGTAATCAGCGTGGGCAGAGGTTCATCTCTAGAGTAGGCTATAAACTGTCGATTAAGTTCTCGTACTTTTCGCTCGTCGACTTTACTCGCCAGTGTATAACCAGAGCCCTCTGTGATCTCACTATTTCACAGGATAAGATGACAGAGGGCTCTGAGTGGTCAGTCCGAGTTCTCACCTAAACTGGCGTTTACGGCAAACCGATCGACTTGCCTTTGCAACGTCGACGTATTTACGGCAACGTTGAGTAAGCTGTCAAATCAAGCTCGGACTCGCAAGTGTTAGTTCGATTAAGGCTCCAACTGAGTCCAACGTAAAATCGGTTATTGGTGTTCTGAAAAAATAGGGCGGGGCACGGCTAGTCAAGAATCATCCAATAGCTTTCATTCTCACGATGTCGCTAGCTACAGCAAGATCGTTTACGACCCGCTATGGTTGTTCGACGCGCTAGAGAGGTGTAAATATTTCAGAGGTGGCGAATTAATTCAGATCTGATAAATGTTGTAAATGAGGTTGATATTTTATTCTAACCACCATCTTTTTAATCAATGAAATGTTTTTAGCCTATTTGATTAGCTCTGGCGGAAAAAAAAAACTGACAATATTAAACACACATTAAACAATATTATATGTATATCTGTACTTAATGGCAATAAACATCATCTTGAGGTCATCTTAAAAATTAATATAAAATGTTCTGTATAGTATACGGGTTGCACTTTTAAACGCAACAGCCCACTGCGCGCGCTCTTCAATTTCTCCATACATTTGAAAACGCTAGTCGATCGGTTTGCCGTAAACGCCAATTTAGGTGAGAACTCAGACTGACCACTCTGGTATCGTATTCACCAATTCCCCGCGAACTTTGGCCGCGTCCTACGTGCGAACTCAACGCGACCCGGCAAGGAGTTTGTGATATCGGCAATTTAGATTGAAATTTTAATTTTAAATTTTAAATATTTTAAATTGGTCTATTGTACGAGTCCCATAATGAGGCCGGCCTAAGTTCGCAGGTTTCTAATGATACACGGGTGATTAAGATCATCGAGCAGGGCGAGCACGGAAATTTAATTTCTTGCGACGCAAAGAATACGATCGCAGTAATGTCTCCGTAGATCTAAGCCTGATTCAGTTTGAGTTTTACTTTCGCGTAACTTTTTCACTGGAGATTTAATAATAAAACAACCAAACTTTGAAATTTTAGAGCGTGTATAAATTAAGAAAATAACCGGCAAAGTGCGAGTCAGACTCGCACACGAAGGATTACATACCCATCGTATAAGAATGTTTAATATGTGTGGTTATAACGGAAATATAAATTGGCATCCTTTGGGTACGGAACTTTAAAAAATAACACATACAACCTACATTTACAAATGTCAGCCGACCGGTATTTCGCATTCGCGCACTACTCAGTCTAGGCTCCACAATCCAATTACAACGCGCATCAAGTTTGAGTGAAGATACACCACTCAAAATCATTGCGACGTATTGGGTTCTCAGGCTACCGAGTATACGCGAGCTTACTCGAAATAACAGTGCTACAAAATGTTATTTCCTTGATCATGAATAAGTCACACAAAGTTCCCCTCCTCCCAAAGTGATCCGTAATCGAGTTTGTATAATTAAGTGGCATGTGCGTTTAAGTGTGTTGGTAGTTTTAGAAAATTGGCCACGACTGGTCTCATAGTAGTAATGGCACATCTCCTTCGTTTTTTGATCCGATGATCGAATGTCGATAACAGTGAAAGTATAGAAACAAAAAAGTGAAGGTATTTATGGCCGCATTGCTGTGTCAACCACCTCTGTCTTTTACAGTGATTATGCACAAAGCCATTCTGAATTACGCAAAAACGCTAAACAGTTTCGCATAATCGCTCCGTGGTAATTGCGATGTGAACTTCTTTCTTAGCAAGCGAGCTACGTGCTCACCTACTCAGCAAGTGTAATTGTTCGTAACGGGGCATCGAACGACATGTTGTATACAATACAGCTACAAATTCCGTCGCTCAGGTGCTTCTTTACGGCATGTTTGAAGAACGCCAGGTTTTTTTTTGGGGGGAAATACCTCGGCAGGAGGCGCATTCTACAGTTTATCGACTCTACAATTGAAGGCATATGCAGGATCGGTTGGTTATCATTGTCTGTTTCACGTTAAGCGACAGTAAAATGGACACGGACGTATGGCGTTATGCAGCTCCGAAGAATGTTCTCCGTGGTATCCTGTTGAGAAACCAGGCTTTTTTGAGGCCACATTACTTTATCCTCGATATGGCGTACGTCCGAATTTAAGGTCATGTGCCAGGTCGACACGGAGAATTTCACGGTTTTACGTGCGGACTTTTCTTCAAGTTACGAATTAAGTAGTCGACTTTTTAAATCGATTCGAATCGACTAGAAATTGCTAGTCTTCGAGATTATAGAATAAATATAATATAAAGTTTAATATTGACTACATCTGAAAAGAAGAAATCTAATGATCGTGTCATTTACTAAAACGTAAAATGTTAATTTGTATAATAGAGTAAATTGTCTGGATAACTCAGTGGTTAGAGCACCTGACATTAATCCAAAGGTCGCAGATTAAATTCTGTTTCAGAACAGTTTTCTTAATCGGATTACAACTCTGATTACCCGAGTAAAATATTGACTATGGATTACAATAATTCAAGATAGATGTCGCTTTTAACATTTAATTCATGTGAAATCGTTAAGATCGTAACTTGTTTTAACAAACAAAATAAAATGCAGCAACACGCATCATACAAGCCTTACAAAATATATGTGGTTGCTTTCAGTTTTACCCGACCGTTTCGTTTAATCTTAATCACGTTTTCCCTCCAACTCCCCGATGTCTATCGATCGTGAAAGTTGGCAGCCATCTTGCCAGTTATCGCGACACTTGGCAAGTCGAGCGTCACAATTGCCACTTTTTCTGCCGAGCGAGGCCTCTTGCTTCGACGGCTTAACAAACCCCCGGTTAGCTAAAATTCAGTCTCGGTTCCGTTTCCATACTCACTTCGCTTGACACATACATTTTCGAATGACTACCTAATGTTTTAAAATCATCGTTTTTGTTCGTTACTTGATTTGGATTTTGACTAATTGTTCAACATTAAAAATATATTTACCACTATTTTTTAATTTGTATCTTTAATTAATCGTCTTTATTTAAAATTGCACGGGTACAAAATGCCAAAAAAAAAATTTCATCTATAATTTCTAAGAACTGTTTTGTACTGTCACTTGTAGCTCTTTCTTTTAAAAAAAATAAATAAAATTAATTGTCATGCGTAAGTGTGAAGGCGACTCACCTCACCCAAATTGACAGCAAACTAACGGCTTCCGAGAACTAAATATCGTCCCCGTATTGGGAAAAGTCACCAACTAACATTTTTAGCGAAATTGAGTTATTAACACCAACCTACTTTTTATTTTTTTCTTTATTTTTCTGCATAACCAGAAAATGACATTTCCCAACGGTTTTCCAGTTATTCGAAGTGGAAAAATCGTTAAGTAAGAAAATTTTACCGATGTATGCATGGAAAAATAAATAATTCCCTTAAGGACTTGTCCTTATATTTATGTTATTCTAACTAACTAAAAGAAAGTCACTAATATCATTTATCTAATCTTCCATAAAAAAAAAGTTACAAAAATTTTGTGGAAAAATCGATAATGACACTTAATATTTTTTTCAAATTAAATATTGAAAAAATATTTTACTAACAAAAATCATTAAGTGCATTTAGTGAGTTTTCCCATAAGGAAATCTTGTATCCGAATTCACTAAATGCGTTTAGCTATTTATCCTAGAAGTCTAAAATGTTTTCATAAACATTCAATGGCTAATAGTTACTTTTCCCATAGTGAAACCTTGCATCCGAAGGCAATAGATGCGTTTAGTTATTTCTCCTAGAATACTAAAATGATTTCATTCACATTCAAAGGCTTTTAGTTCGTTTTCTCAAAATTAAACTTAGCGCGCAAAGTTCCTAAATGAAGTTAGGTATTTCTCCAGAGTCTTTCGCTCCACAACTCATCAAATCGCATCAGTCAGCAGCGCAGTCAGTGAGTGTGAGTCGGCCAGTTAGCATCGTGTGATGTGACAAAGAAACCTTACATTGCTACAAGTTCGCTAAAATATTATTTTGTAAAAAATTCAAACAACATTCGGGTGTGTAAAGATTTTTTTAAGAAAACTCTATGCATATCAAATGGACCCATTGACAAGACCTTGGCAGGCAAGAATGAATATGGAAGCTTCGGAGGAAAATATGTTCGTGGCTCTAATGATCCTGTGAACAAGACATCTCCAGTAGACATTAAATTTGTCAAAGATCAAATCACCAATTTTCCTACAATGGAATCTCACTATTGTAGGAAGAAAACCAAGAGGCTCATCCATCTATCCATTTCGAAAATGTATGAAGATTATAAAATGTCTGCTATCAGAGAAAGTCTTAGAAAAGGTTCGACTATAGAAGGCTATGAACCTGTTTCCATGGCAGTCTATCTATCTTTTTTTCCATCCAAAGAAAGACCAATGTCCAACTTGCAATCGATATAACAATTTCGGTAAACCTGAATCCTTAAAAGAAGACTACGAAGAACATATCGCTAGAAAGGTCTCTGAAAACTCTGCTAAAGAAGCAGACAAAATTAAATGTAAGAAGACTCTGCGTTTGTGTCTGTGACACTGGATTTGCAAAGTGTCCTACAAATTCCCAGTGGTGAAATCGGTCCACTTTACTATTCCAGGAAAATTAACGTTCACAATTTGACGATTTATTAAGCGAAAGAGCCCAACAATGCCTTTTGCCTTATATGGAACGAGCTTAAGGATGTTCCGACCCATACAATGTTTTTTTTACACAGAACGCAAAAAGTATTGCACTTTAAGGCACGAATTCGTCAAAAATATTAAATATAGCCATAGTAGTTGCAGCGAAAACATATTCAAAATTTCAGGTTTAATGGTTTCGTTGTAATTGCCGATTAGAAATTTTACACCGTTAGATGGCGCTGTTAAATAAAAATCGTATTTAAATAAATTGTAACAAAACCAATAATCCTGAAATTGTGAAATTGTTTTCGCTGCAAGTAATATGACTATATTAAACTTTTATTATGAATTCGTGGCTTAAAGTGCAATACTTTTTGCGTTATGTGTGCAAACAACTTTATATGCGTCGGAACAGCCTTAACGGAAAACGTGGAAGTGTGGAAATTGCTACAGGGATTTACTGGTAGATCTGTCAATTATCGAAAGAGGTAAAATAAGTGTAGTTATTTTCCGATACTTGCTCAGGGCAAAACAGAAATCAGTACATAGCTGCTTTTTTTCTACATATTGTTCAAAATACTGACTTGGAAGTGATCGAACAAAATATTTGGAAAGTGGGCACTCGTATATGGAAGTGGACAGTATGCATAGCGCGATAGAAACAGAAAAACGGTATATTCAGCATAGATGATAGACTGGAAAAATATTATGAAGAAAGCTAGGTCAAAAAGACACCGAACAAATGCCGAACAATATGAAGTAGTAAAATTGAAATACGAAGACATGCTGGACGCGAAAGCTCTAAACGAAAGAATAATACAGAACCGATGTACTGATGAAAATGGGAACAGCGTAAAATGGGTAAAAATTAAATGCCTTCATTTCGAAAAGAATTATCCAGGAATTATCAAATTCCGGTACGACCACAGCGGCCCCTGTATTGATTTAAATACACGCCAATTGCAACAAATAAAGTTCATAAATAAAGAAACATCAGTGGAGACTCGTGCAAGACGGGGGAAAAAACGTGACATCCCACTCCATGTAGAAGATAGATTGGAAGACTCATGTTTCGATATACCTATTCCAAAAGCGTACAAACATATTTTGCCAATATCAAAGGCAAAAGAAAGAGACTTGATTGATTTGTACAAGAAAGGCGTAATTCCAAGCGGATTACATCCTTGGTACAATGCTCTACCCGATAATACAGAAGTAGTCGATAGGCTGCCAGAACCAGATAGTATTTATGAAAACGAAGAAAATAAGGAGTCTTCTGACTATTCAAAGTCATAGCTGCGGATAGTCAAAGGGCTGAATACCGAATAGCCGGATTCTTGTATTTTGTACCCAAAAATGGCACATTGAAGTTAAATCATTCAAAAAATAAATCTTAATATCCCTGTTTTCTTAATTTCTCCGCATGTTTTTACTTTGTAGGTACTTAACTGTTTGTTTGTTTCGCATTGTGTGATTACTTTTTCATAATAAAAATTAGAAAAATAAAAAATAAGATCTCGTTTCATTAAATTAACTAAATTGAAATGAGAAAATTTGATAATTTAATAAATAACTAAGTGTAAATATATTTTTATGTGATTGGCCAAATTAACCAAAACGCTGAAAAAAATAATTAAATAGTATTATCAAATGCAGGAAAACTCACTAACTCCTTAGGTAAAGTCACTAATTACAAAAGTCTACAAATTTCAGTTTATGAAAAATGACCAAATTGGTAAAGTTTTTTTTCCTTAAGGAAACCAATATTTAAGATTGGATTTGAATTCTGTTTTACCATTCCATGAATACAACGAATTTTTAAAAAATATAACTATACAGATATCTTTGTAGGGATAAAAGTTGCGATTTTTCAAAGTTGAAAAAATCTTTAATCTCGATTATCTCGGAACTAATATTTTGCAATTAGTGACTTTTCCCAATACGGGGACGATATGTCAGTTTGGGGTACTAACTGCACCTACACCTCATTTCGCGCTTCGTAATCGCACTGCGGTTGCCGGTGCTTCCATTTCGTAATTGCAAAAGCTGTCATACAACCAACCTTCGTGCTTCGTAATCGCACTGCCGGTGTGATATCTACACACAAAATGTATGGGGAGATATCGTCGGGATAGGGATCGTACAATATTTTTTTTTTTTGTTTTAACAACCTTTTTTGCTCCAAATATGCCTAGGAATACCTACCTGGTTAACGTTTGGATCATACCTTCGTTGACAACTGTAAAACGCTTAAAACGCTCCCAAGCCGATGACGTTAATAAAGTTATGGCAGTAAAATCGATTAGGCAGCTTAGACCAGTGATAAATACACATACAACAATATGTCCGTTCTTTATCAAAGTACGTAAATTGGTATTGCTTTTGACTTATCAAAATACACCTATCGTCCATATTAAAATGAACAGCTAAAAAACGTGAAAATTATTGATTTGCGTAACAAAACCTCTAATCTAATTAAGGTTTAGCGAAGCTAACTCAGTAGTGGTGCAAGCGTACCTTCGACTGTGGAACAAGTTTGCGCACCAAGCACCCAGTTCAACGATTCTTTATTTATCTCTATCTATACTATACCTTGACTTTGCCTTGCAAGACTGGTCCCAGTTTACTTTTATTTTCCAACTTTAGAGTATCTCTTCTTGGATAGAAATGACCTGTTTTAAGATCGATTTACTTGCATATTATCATTCTTCATGTTATAACATACATGGTGTAAACAACTCACTGAACCACTCGGAAAATCCCAGAGCTTCAAATCCCCCGAAAAGAAATCTCAAAAAATCTCAGTGCCCATCACGTGCGTGTCTTTGACGATGGGAACTGTCACAGAAATCAGAATGATTAACTAGAACGGTCAAGAAGTCAGCTTAGTATGGAAACCGAGCGTGTCAAGCTTGGCACCCACACAACCACATATAATACACAGATGTCGCCCGACGCGCGGCGAAACCAATCATGTGGAGCGCATCCACCTGCGTCAAACACATACATCGAAGTGTCGGTGCGCGGGTAGCGCACTACCACCTTCTCAGGTCACCCGTCGGCGAAGGCGTCGCGCTGTGGTTTGACGAGTATCGATAATTGTAATTTTAACTATCGATACAATTGAGTTCTCATAGAGATAGATAGGTACTTCTTTTATTTCGTTTTCTGCGTTGTTAGGAAGTAAAATTACCAGCGCAATATTTTCATTATGTCACGGTGCATTGAACTGTTTTAATTCATACCATAGCTAGGGAAATTAGCGGAAAAAAACGTTTATTTTTATTTTAACTAAAAGTTAAATTTAATCGTATTAACTTGCCATATAGCTGTATTAAATTAGCATTAAGAACACTTGAGATTCGCTGGGCTTTTCTGCAACTAAAGAACTATATATACAAACAGGATGTTAACGGAGTTATGGCCCAAACGTTAACCAGGTTTCCCTAGGCATATTTAAAGCAAAAAACCGGCCAAGTGCGCGTCAGACTCGCACACGAAGGGTTCCGTACCGTCGTAAAAGATTTAACACAAAAAACAACTTTTTTGTAATTTGTGTAATTTTGAAATTTTACCTTTTTTTTATAGCGGCAAAATAAATACGCACTCGGTGAAAATTTCAGCTGCCTAACTATTACGGTTCATGAGATACAGCCCTGTAACAGACGGACGGACGGACGGACAGCGGAGGCTTAGTAATAGGGTTCTATTTTCACCCTTTGGGTACGGAACCCTAAAAAGGTAGCGATAAAAGCGACCGCCTCTTTTTTCTGGACAATATGCAGGTAATGAAAAGTTTTTATTAACTAAAACATAACTGTAATAATAGAAACATCGATAACGCTAATTCTTAGTACCATTACTACCCACTACCCAAATAAGCAAAATAAACGTTCAAACGCACTCAAATTTCATATCGAAATAACCATAAATCTAAGAAATAAAATCGATAGCACTCATTATTTGTCACATCACTACCCAACGCGACTGCGTTAGCGGAGAAATTATTTCGAAAAATGATTTAAATATACAAATAACTGTTTTAGAATTGGCTTACCTATGAAATTTGATGCCATTGTTTTTGTAGGACACGTTCTCGTTTCGGTTTTTGCAGATCCGCACTGAACAATTAGGCATTTTGGACAATAATCTGGACAAACGCGCACGCGCCGCGACCGGGTACGAACTGAGCGGCCGGCGTGACGTCACGTTTGCTTATAACCAATTTTGGGTATAAGGCCGCCACGGAAATCGCGCGCGTCGCCCGTTCTAGTTTAGTATATTCCGATTTCTGTGGGAACTGTGATATTTTTTTGCGATTTAAATGGTCGGCTGATTATTTTTGTCTCCAGGATAACCCCTTGCAGGGGTGTACGCATTCAAAAGTGCAGCCTGTATATAACATAACATGAAGTAACATAAAACAATGACCAAATATTTCCTGTTTCGGAGAAAAAAAACCGCTAAAATATCCAAAGTTTGATAAATAATGTGTGAAGTAGAAGTGTAAGATAACGTGGCGCCTAGGGCTAGGTAAAATAAAAACAGTTTTCATAAATGTTCCGCATCTGTTTTTTAACGAAAAAATTAGAAATATGCCAATGTGCTCTAAATTCGCTCAGGATATTAATCTAGGAATCAGTTGTTTATGGGTCATTCAAAATGAACGTGCAAAGTAGGAGCCGCTCGTAGCTCAAGGGCGTGGGCCTCGTTCATGCACCACTTGATTTATCTTTCGAAGTTGGATAAGTGTATTTATTCACTAATGTGAGCAGCTCCATGGTTCAGGCTACCCTTCCCACTAGGTGGGGTAGGGTTAAGCTCGCCCGGGTTGATACCATTGCATTTAAAGAAAGATGGTCGAAGCTGCAATGAAAAATTGTCCGTATTTTCCATCCAGTTCAATGTAGCCGTGTTCATAACTGTAAGGTCCTGGCATGGCACCTGATTCCTTCGGGAATTCGGTGCGCTAGGCTAGTATCATGACGGTTGGTGTGGTGTTAGCCATCCATGCCCAGTAACATAAAAAATAAGAACTAACAGCAAAGATGAAGTCTTCAGGAGTTGTGAAACATACTGAAGCCCATAAAGTATGATGCATCGTCTCAAGTAGGCGTCCTCTTCAGACTCAGTGCAATAAAACTGATCGATAATAGTCCATGCAGACAGGAACAGATATATGAAAGGCGGCGCTATTTTAAGATAGTCCATCTGCCCGGGTTCGTGTCGGTTTTGTGGTTTTATGGGTTTTATATATCTCTGCGGCCTACAAATAATAAATGCATTCGATTTTTTAGAACTAAGGGTTTGTAGAAAGTGTAGGCCGTATGTGTTACTTTTTAAATTTAAAACATAAACTGTGGACTTTTCTGACGTATCTTATTTTGCACGTCTGAATTGGACTGGATGGAAAAGACGGGCAATGTTCATTGCCATTTCAATCATGGTTATTTCAATGCTGTGTTGGTTCTTTCAATGCGAAGGTATCAATCTGGGCGGGATTCCCTATCACTTAGTAAGTAAGAAAAATGTCTTATAGTTTTACGTGGTAACCGAACCGAACGAACAACGAATTCCTTAGTCGCATTATACGACATACACGGACAGTACTCACGTTGACACGTATGAATTACAAGTGCATACCATTATTTAAACACGCGATTCTATTGTAACCGATGAATAAGGCAGGTTAAACACCACAACCATATACAGGAGTTCGGCACAACGAACGAAATTTTTTTTTTGTTTATAATTGGGGTAATTTGCAAGGTTTTTACTCATGATACCTTATGTGAGATATCACGCGGTATCTAGATGAGTTTTTTTTTCTTAATTTTTGAATTTAACAAAATCTCAGCAATAAACGCTTCCTTTAAATCATCCCTACCTCATGTTTACTTGGGTTCCGAACCATGGAACTGCTCGCATTCGTAACGAAATGCACTTATCCAACTCAGAAAGAGAAAAAAATTGGGGCATCACCGGGGCAAGGATTTGAACCTATAATCTCTAGCATGAGTCCTCTAGCCCCTAGACCACGAAGCTGTACAAGCTGAACATCCTGTATACATCAGACGTACAGGATACAGATACGAATGTTCCGTTATCTGAAGTTTTTACAAAATTATGTGGCGTCACGTACGTTCTTGGCAGTCCTCCACGCAGTCATCGAACTTATTGCTTCGCCAACACAAGAGCGACGAAAAACGCTCGATTTTTTACTTCTATCATTTTTAGCGTTATAGTTCTTTTAGTAGCCAATACTTTATACAAGAAGTCTTTAATTAAACTTTTGTTTTATGCAACCTGACATGTATGGCTAAAACCACACAACTACTGTTATGACATTAGCACAATACACCACATTCCCGAAGGAATTAGATGCAGTGCCGGGACCTTCCCTAGCACGGCTACATTGAATTGTATGCAAAACACGGATAATTTTTTATTGCCGCTTTCTGATGCTGCTTTTTTAGGGTTCCGTACCCAATGGTTGAAAACGGAACCTTATTACTAAGCCTTCGCTGTCCGTCCGTCCGTCCGTCTGTCACAGGGCTGTATCTCATGAACCGTAATAGGTAAGCAGCTGAAATCTTCACAGTGTATTTATTTTGCCGCTATAACAGCAAATAGGTAAAATAAAAATAAAAAAAAGCATACAAAAACGTGATTTTTTCGTGTTAAATCTTGTACGACGTGTGCGAGTCCGACTCGCACTTGGCCGGTTTTTTGTAAAAGTAAAAGCTGCTATCAGGTTCTAATCCGAATTAGTGCTGTGTGAGTACCGACACCTACAAATAATTTCTTGTCGTGATTGGCTTAAGAGGCGACCAAGGGATTCGTTGGGGTCGTATTCCATGTAAAATTGTTGACTGATTTCCTTCCTCACTTACTAGGTGTTAGGGTTAATCCCGCCGGGGTTGGTACCATCGCATTGAATTAACGATGGTAGAAGCGGCTATGGGAATTGTCCACAAAACCGCCATGCGTAAAAAGAAATGCAGTGGACCACTTGTGGGTTCTGGCACTTAAGGTCGGCCCGTAAGCACCTGAAAATTTCGCCTCCCATACAAACGTATGCGTAAACGTACTAATCATTTGAAAACCAATGTTCCAACTTACTTGATATTTGGTATCTAATATTAGGCTACAAATATCTGTGTCTGCATGCCTTTGTTTTTTCGGTAAATGTATTCTGGGTCAAACCATAGAGAAAACAAAATTCGTATGAAGATTTTCTTTTTGCTTTCATTTCATTCGGTTTGAATTTTTCAAAAAAGCAAAAGCATGCAGACACAGATATTTGTTACCTGATATTAGATATTAAATATCAATTTAATTGGAATAGCGGTTTCCAAATTATTAGTAAACTACGTTTGTATGGGGAGCATAGCTTACGGGCGGTTCTTAAGGTCCGGCCCGTAAGCATCAGAAAATTAAGCTGCCCATAAAAACGTATGTTACTAATCATTTGAAAACCACTGTTCTAATTTACTTGAAAGGCATCTAATATCAGGCAGCTAATATCTGTGTCTTTGTTTTTTCGGTAAATGTATCCTGGGCCAAGCCACAGAAAAAACAAAATGTGGTTTAGATTTTTCAAAAAACAAAAACGTGCAAACACAGATGCCCGATATTAGATATTGGCGCGCCCGGGCGCGCCTATAGGCGCATGGAGGTGAGGAAATCACCTCCATGCATAGGCTCTTATGTGAGCTGACGTACGCCATATCATCATGAAGGTCGGTGTGTTTACATGAAAAAAAAAACATTTCAATATATTTATTTGGTTATGTATATATTAATATATCAATATATTTGGTTGTGGATGTTTTTCGAGTTGGCACTCAACGTTGTGACTGTATGGGGCTAGCAGTAAAAAAATCCCCTACTAACGCATCTTGCGTTGCACTGCACCTACTGCATTTACTAAGTAAACATCAACATTATATTCTCCGTTTAGTCACCACGAATACGGGTGGATAAAAATATCCTTTCAGTTTTAGACTCAGTTCGTCGGCGCGCGGCGCTGCTGTCGCCTGTCATTGTCAAGTTCACCCCTCGATATTCGAAATTTAAATTGCGCAGCCATTTTTTATAATTTGACGGATTCGTGTTCTTTTTGAGCTATGGATTCCAGTCCCGGCACGGTGATCTCTGTATCTGGAATCTCCATAAGAGTGAGTTTTCTGCACTTTTCTTTGTGACCCTGCGATATTTCCGTACGAGTGCATTCCGTCTGGTGGGACTTTTATTACCGGAGGCAGTTTATTGCATTTGTGCAACCACAGAATAAGTGATGTTTTACTGATCATAGCTAGCCGCCAAGTAACGAAAGTTCATTGCACTGTCTACTCTAGTAGGATATGATCAAGGAAATGATGACATTCAAAATATAATACTTACCATAATCTTCTTTAATATTATGAATGCGTAAGTGTGTTAGTTGGTTTGCCCTTATTTCACGCAGCAACGAACAAGCATAGAGAGTGACAAGGCTACTTTCTATGCCGGAAAATATTTTTTTATATCGTCCCGAGCTGAGCCGTAACCTATCAGCAGATTCGGACAAGCCTAGGCATCGGTATGAGTCAAGTGCACAAAATCCTCCATGAACATTTAGCGGTCAGGAAGCTTCGTGCCCGGTGGATACCTCATAATTTGACGGTGGCCCAAAAACTCCGTCATTTCGATTGGTGCCGTGAAATGGTTCAAAGATTTAACGGAGGTGACTCAAATGCTGTGTTCGACACACTTACTGGTGACGAAAGCTGGATTTACTGTAATGGTCCTGATACTAAAAGGCTGAGTGGGTGTTTCCTTCCGATGAGTTGCTTGCAGAGGAGTTTCCCACGCTTCAGAGGTCGAAGCGTGGGAAAAAAGATGGCGGCCTCTGTCTTCGGAAGGACAGGTCAATACGCAACAATTGTTATAGAGGATCGAAAAAATGTTACTGCAGAGTGGTAAACTAATAATTGTTTGCCACTTGTCTTGGGAAAAGTTCGGAAGAAACGGTCTCGCAGTAGGATCCTCCTTCACCGCGACAAAACGCCTCGTCGCACACCGCAAAGCAAACGATCGACTATCCTCACCCGCCGTATAGCCCTGACCTCGCACCTTGCGATTTTTATTTATGCCCGAGAATAAAATAAACACTTCGAAGAAAACGTTTTATGGACAAGGAATTGCCGCCAAGGAACGTCACTGCATTTCAAAACGCCGTCGAAGAGACCCCTTAGGACGAGCGGGCAAAGTGCTTTTCTCAGTGGTTCCATCGGATGCAGCGATGTATTGATGTGAATGGACACTATTTTGAAAATATATAATAAAACTATAAACTTGTTAATTTGTTCAATTGTTGATTTTCTAAGAACTTTCTGTGTCGCTCTCGTATCTTCCCCTTTTATATTTATATTATATCGCTGACTGCTGGTATGTTTTCACCGTGTATTAATTTCCTGTAACGGCGTATTTTTCTGCCGGCAGAGCTCGCAGAACCGGCTGCTCATCAAGAACGGGCGCGTTGTCAACGATGACGGCATGGAGGACGCCGACGTCTACGTCGAGGACGGCATTATCAAGTAAGTCATCAAGGTCCTCGACTTGTTGTGTGGATTTCGGCGCAAGTGGTCCCGGCTCAGGAAATGCCACTTCAGCTTTTTAATGCCTGGTTTTTAGGGATCCGTACCCAAGGGTGCCAACGGAACCCTATTACTAAGCCTGCGCTGTCCGTCCGCCCGCCCACCTGTCCGCGGGTTGTATCTCAGAAATTGCTTAAATTTTCAAAGAATGTGTATTTCTATTGCCTTTATGAAATCCAATAATAAAACGGATTGTTTTGTGTTAAATGTTCAACGATGGTAAGGAATCATTCTTGTACGAGTTCGACTCGTACTTAGCCAGTTTTAGCAGTTAGCTAATACCATAGTTATGATATTAGCCACACCGCATTCCCGAAGGAACAAGGTGCCATCCTAGGACCTTCCCTTTATGAGCACGGCTGCATTGAACTGGATGGAAAACACAGAACCATTTTCGTTGCCGCTTAGACCATATTTTCATTCAATGCGATGGTATCAATCCCTACTACCTACTAAGGGAATGGTAAACCTAGAGTTTTACATGAATTCCGAACTATGTAACAGGTCGTATTCGTAAGGAAATGCACTTATCCAACTAAGAAACAGACAGAAAAATGTCCATGAACCAAGACCTGCTATCCGGGTTACCGTTGGTTCTGTTGGTATATATGCACTAAATGTGCACCAATGTTCTCTTGAAGGTTGTAGCACCCCAGTAGCTTAAACAATTTCTCTTTTTTCTGTGAATTCTACAAAAGTTAGACCGATAAAGTTGTTAGGCGATTTTTGTAGTTTTATTTAACTTGACGACGAATTCCTTTACCTCTGTTATCACGAACCTGTTTCTTGAGAGACATTTCAGAGTAAATATCCCAAACGAACTTCTGGCACCTGCAAACCTCCCATTGACGATAAATAAGGCGTAGAAGTCTGATTACCTTAAGCAAAGTATACGTCCAAGTCCTCTGAGACTTCTGTAAAGTATTCTGATATGAAATCAAAAGAAAACGACGAACGACTGAGCGGGCAGAGGAACACACAGCTGTTTTTATTCCCAACGGCACGGCGGCGTTTGCCTAGGCAATAGGCAAGCGTCGTTTTCCCCCGGTCGTGGCTCGCCGTGGTTGCTGAAGCCGTCTGCTTCTACCAACGGATCAGGGGGTGGCCTTGTTAAGGCTGTGTTTTGTCGGATCCAGTGGTTGATGGTCTCTTCTGGTGGTGTTAGGCCTCCGATCAGTCGTCATCTTCCTCGACGATGAGGTCGCGCGGGTATTCCTTCTTTCATCCAGCGGTTGGGCGTGGAGCGGTGTAGGTCCCGTATATGTGGGAACTGCGACGCGTCGACACGCTTGAACATCATGTCGACAGGCGGCTGATATACTCGTCCAGTGGCTCAATCTTGACCTTAAGATTTCTCTATCGTTGCGCCTCCAATGGTGCGGAGCACAATGCTCTCGAGGGCGCGTCGCGACTCCGGGACTAACACGTACCATGCAGTTTAGTTCGCAGGGGAAGTTTTGACGAGAGAATTGGACTAGTCGCGTCCGCGCGACACGAGCAGTACAATTTGTTTACAATACGTTCTTAGGGCCCTGGTGAGATAACGCCAACCAACTTCCAAGACAACTGTATTCAGAACATGACTGAAAATTTATTTGTAAAGAGTTGAATATATTTATAGCTACGGCGCGCGGCATTTAATATTTTTTTACACACTTTTTTTCCTTAATAAATTCAGTTAAAATTTTTTGACAACAATTTTAAATAGTGGGGCTTTCTCAAATATTATTTTCGAATAATATACTGCAATCGTTTTACAGTTACATTTATTATTTAAAAAAAACCGTGTAAATTTAATTACAGAAATGAATTAGGAATCCCTTGTTTATACGAAAACGATACCAAACATGACCGAATATCTAAAAGGACACAGTTATAAAGCTCAGAGTGAAGTACGGCGGTCGAAATTTTTGATGGGATATTTTAGTAGCTCCGGCGCACGGCATTTAATATTTTTTTAAGTACATTTTTTCCGATATAACTTGAGTTTACTTATTTTTTCTAACATCTAGAATAGTAATGCTTTCGAAAAGTATTTTTTTTAAATAATGAAATGCAATAGTTTTAGAGTTACCGATATTTTTTTCCAAAAAAGTCGTAAGTGAAATTTGATTTTGTTTTAATATCTTAGGTTTTTACTATTTAACCGTGAAAATTTGATTACAGAAATGAATTGGGCATCACTTGTTTATAAGGAAACGATACCAAACATGCCCTAGTAGCTAAAATGACTCAGTTAGAAAGCTCAGAGTAAGGTAGGGCGGTCAAAATATTTGACCCCCTCCCCCCCCTACCCGCATCGATATTTCAGGTGGCACCCCTTCTGAAATCATTCTTAGGAGCACAAAGATCAATCCTGCCAAAGGAAACCTTTTGTTCACGAAACGCCGCGTTTTAGCTTTTTTTTGTCGTGTACAGATGCAACTATTAATATAAGTATTAAATTACATTAACAAATCATATAGTTGATTTTCTTAACTATCTTTAGAAAGTGCTAAAGACATAGGTGTATCACGTGAGCTGTAAACAGAAAAATACATCACACTAACTTGTGCTGTATAGGTTCCGGCACGTTCAAATAATACAAGCGCTCCCACTGCATTTCTTTCCATGCGCGTCATAGGAGGCGCCTAAGGAATTTGACGTTGGTGGTTTGGACTCCACTTACTTACTAGGGGTTTTTTAATTTCATTTATTTAAACTGTTGTACTCAAACTACACTAAGATACGTCACAAACTGATAGATCCGCGGACTGGATGGACTCAGTAGAGAAGAACCCGCAAAGAAACTTCACTGGTTTAAATGTTTTTTTTTTCGCTCCCCAATAATGAAATACACACTCAGGTATATAAAATTATAATAAAAGAAATAATTCCGGCGTAGTATTATTGTCCAAAAAAAAACAAATTTAACAAAAAAAATAACCGACTTCAAAGGAAAAGCACTAAAAAGTAAAAAATAATGTTCATTTTTGTAGTTACGATTTCTGTTATTTTTTGAGTCGGCGTCAGCCGGGCACGCGCTGCGCCAATCAAGAGAACCTATCCTAATCTAACCTAACCTAACCTAACCTAACCTAACCTAACCTTGGCTGACACCGACTCAAAAAATAACAGAAATCGTAACTACAAAAATGAACATTATTTTTTACTTTTTAGTGCTTTTCCTTTGAAGTCGGTTATTTTTTTTGTTAAATTTGTATTTTTATTTGTTAATTTATTGAATCTGAAGTAAACTTACTAATTTGTACACGTCCTTTCCAATAAAAAAAGAATCACCGAAATCGGTTGGCGTTATATTGAGTTATTCGTCCATTTGTCGCGCACATCTTAATACAAATTTAAGACTTTTATGATTTTCTCATGGATATCATTGTCAGAACTTAACCAAATTAAAATGGGACCACTTGGGAAGCACTAGCTATCATTTAAAAAAATAATCATCAAAATCGGTTCACCCAGGAAAAAGTTATGACAAACATAAAAAAAAAAAAAAAAAAAAAAAAAAAAAACATACAGACGAATTGATAACCTCCTCCTTTTTTTGAAGTCGGTTAAAAAGATATGATTTATGATATGAGATTGTCTTATGATATTAAATTTCAGAACAAAAGAAAGTTTTATCGGAGAGAGCTTTGTCGCATTGTCAATGTCGTTTTGGACTGATGTCGGGCTGAATAATTTCCTGGATATTATATGAGTCCCCCATACAAACTTTCATACCCTATTTCAGCCCCTTCTAGTTTAATTTTTGCCACAAAAGGTAGCCTATGTCCTTCTCCAAGGTCCGGACTATCTCCCCAAATTCATCAAAATTTTGTTCAGCGGTTTAGACGGGCTCCGTCAAGTTAGAAACCGCCTAACGAAAAATCGTATTTTTCTAATGCAGTCGTTTAGTACTTATTTTGTACAGATTTGTACACCTCATTGTTTATTTTGTACGGTTAAGATTGAGTAAATACAGGCCAAGCAACGGGGGTTTCTAACTTGACGCTCAGACCGCCAACATTTCATTTTACCTACTTTTAATATCCAATCGTTTTGTACTCATTTTGTACTGATTAGTACACCGAATGAATTATTTAGTACGGCTTTGACTTCGAAATAATAGACAAATGAATGGGGGTTTCTAACTTGACGTTTTTCCATTTAAACATTCATAACTTTTGAAAATGATATTCTAAAAGGCCATGCTTTGAAACGTTTAGTACACCAAAAAGTACGTTTAGTACGCATTCGTATCCATAACTACAGGACGTTGAATATTGCCAACCGATAGATCAGTTTGCTAAGGTAAATTGGGGGTGTCTAGTACATACCTAGCTCTACTTACAATACAAAAATGTATTATGACGAACATATATATATTTTCAAAAGTACAGCAAAAAAGTGATTTATTACACCTTTAGATAAGCTAGAAAAAAATTACAAAGCCCAGCGATGATTATGAAGCACTCGCCCCAATTGCCGTGTGGTGTCTAGTACACATTACTTTCTAGTTGGAAATAAAAAATGGATTCTGATCACAATATATATCATCTCAAAAGTACAGCAAAAAAAAAAAAAATTACACCTTTAGATAAGCTAGAAAAAAATACAAAGCCCAGCGATGATTATTACGCACTCGCACCAATTGCCTTGTGGTGACTAGTACACACCACTCTCTAGTTGGAAATAAAAAATGGATTCTGATCACCATATATATTATCTCAAAAGTACAGCAAAAAAATAATTTATTACAACTTTAGATAAGCTAGAAAAAAAATACAAAGCCCAGCGATTATTATGACGGACTCGTCCCGATTGCCTTGTCGTGAGTAGTACACACCACTCTCTAGTTGGAAATAAAAAATGGATTCTGATCACCATATATATCATCTCAAAAGTACAAAAAAAAAGGAATTTATTACACGTTTATAGAAGCTAGAAAAAATCAACCAAATCTTGTAACGATTATAAAAGCGCTCGCGCCAATTGGCGTATGGTGTCTAGTACATACTACTCTCTAGTTGAAAAAAAAAATGATTATTATCAACAAACAGATTGTTTAGTAATTTGATACATTCCTTATTCACAAGGAGGGTCATAAATGACAGTTTATATAAAAAAGCATAACAAAAAAAAGTATTACACAAGCCATACTAATTATGAAAATTACTTCATTATTTTTTAAGTTTCCAGTAAAGATACAAATGTTGTCCACTTTACACAAGTTCCATACAAGCAAAAAAATAATTTATTACAACTTTAGATAAGCTAGAAAAAAATACAAAGCCCAGCGATGATTATTACGCACTCGCACCAATTGCCTTGTGTTGACTAGTACACACCACTCTCTAGTTGGAAATAAAAAATGGATTCTGATCACCATATATATCATCTCAAAAGTACAGCAAAAAAATAATTTATTACAACTTTAGATAAGCTAGAAAAAAAATACAAAGCCCAGCGATTATTATGACGGACTCGCCCCGATTGCCTTGTCGTGAGTAGTACACACCACTCTCTAGTTGGAAATAAAAAATGGATTCTGATCACCATATATATCATCTCAAAAATACAGTAAAAAAGTGATTGATTACACCTTTAGATTACCTAGAAAAAAATACAATATCCTGTGATGATTATTAACAGAGTCGTTACCCTATCAATTCTCCATACTACGGGCGATAATTGTTTTACATGCTCTTAATGTTTTAATAGGTTTTTTAAATGTTAGATTCTAAAATTAAAAAAATCTAAGTCTGTGAGTTTTCATTTTTTTAACATATCTATTAGTTTAGAAAATATTGGCTAATAAAGATTGGAGAAAAGTTGTCAATTTTTACGTTCATTTTCAATTTTTTTTACTGGAAAATACAGATATTTACATAATAATCAAAACATACGGACATAAAATTAAGCTTTTTCAAGTGATCAAAAATTTAATTCAATTCTGACATAGATTAGGGGTAGGGAAACGTTAGAGCCTGGAAGACTCTACTACCAGAAGTTGAATAAATAAATGAAATGAAATGAAGACTATTTCGCTATTTTAATGGCAGTCGCCGTGCAACATTGTGCCTTAGGCAATGGACAAAGAATGCATTTCTTAAACATTCCAAATCTTAGATTTCTTGTGACTTACCACTCTATAGTTGCAAATACAAAACAATGCTCTAAAAAGAAGAAAATAAACCCGAACTAAAAAATAGTACCATTTGATGACATTATTATTGTTGCAATGGTATCGAATTGGAAAGAGCATTAAGAATAAACACGAACGATTTTTCATTGCCGCTCCGGCCATCTTTTCATCCAATGCGATGGTACCAGCCCGGGCGGGCTTACACCCTACTTACTAGTGGGAAGGATACCTACAGCTTTACATGGATTCCGAACCATGGAGCAGCTCGCATTGGTGACGAAATGCACATATCCAACTCAGAAAGAGAAATAAAGTGGTGCACGAACTGGTTAGGATTTGAACTCAGACCTCTGGGATGCTAGGCAAGTCCGCGCGCTACCTCGTATCCTAGAGCCGCTCGCTCCACCACGCGAATATTACTGGTATAATTACTGGTCAGATTTTAATAAGGTTTTTACTACTCAAGCTACCACGTCGATAACTCCATTAGCTTAAAACCAGTCTAGTACGAGTCGGACTCGCACACGAAGGGTTCCATATAATCGTACAAGATTAACACAAAAAAACCGGCCAAGTGCGAGTCGGACTCGCATACGAAGGGTTACGTACCATCTTACAAGATTTACCCCAAAAATAACACGTTATTTGTATGGGGCCTCCCTTTCAATTTTTATTATTTTATAATTTTACCTATTTGTTGTTATAGCGGCAAAATAAATACATAATCTGTGAAAATTTAAGTTTCCTACCTGTTCGGGTTCATGAGATACAGCCCTGTGACAGACGGACGGACGGACGGACGGACGGACGGACAGCGGAGGCTTAGTAATAGGGTTCCGTTTTCACCCTTTGGGTACGGAACCCTAAAAATCACGTTTTTTGGGGCCTCCTTTATTTTTTTTTTTTTTTAAATTTTGCTGCTATAGCGGCAAAATAAATACACATCCAGCGTGGGTGGGAAGAATTAGCGATGTGGGGAAGGAGGCACTCCACCTTGCACCCGCACATATTTTTTTATGAAACCTGACTTGGACAGTTAATACCACACACTACCGTTATGATATTAGCCTGATACACAATATTCTCGAATAAATTAGGTGCCATACCAGGTCCTTTCCTATATGAGCTCGAAAAGATTGAACTGGACGGAAAACACGGACAATTTTTAATGGCTGCTTCAACCATAGTTTCATCCAATGCAGTAGTACCAACGCGGGCGGGCTTAATCCTGCCAACTAGTAGGGGAAGGGGATCTACACTTTAACATGTTTTCTAAACAATGGAAAACAGCTCGAGACCAGAACCCAGACCTCACCTATAAAAGGGAAGTCATCTAGCCCCTAGACCACGAGCTGACAAGAAGATACAGTAGATATTAGATGTACTTATTCTCAATTTGAAGGCTTAGTGCTTCATTGCGCCTAATTGACATACGAGCTATCCAACGAATCATATAAATTTAAAATGATAATATAATGACTGTTTTATAATCGGTACTTACTTACGCTCCACGTTTCAAAGGATTTGTTTGTCAACTAATCATAATCAGTACGACCGCCCAACAATGCGTACGTCTGCACTCCATAGAGCGAGTGTTCGCGCTGCCTTGATAGCGTGCTCTTTGGATTGATCGGACAACGTGTCGGCCAACAAACTGTCGGAAGAGTTCACGGCGCACGGGCCCACCAATACATGCACAGCTGCACACTCCGTAGATATTGGCACTAATACGAATACCATGCACATGTCCAAACTTAGTATGAGATTAGCACCGGACTAACCATACTAATACCGGTTTAGTCCGGAGGCTTAAAGTTAGTCCGCCCACTCTGAATACAAAAGCAGGTATTGTTCATTTTGATATATTTTCAAAATGAACAATTTGAGAAAAGTTTCATCTAACATGTTTTGGTTTCTTGAATTCGATTCAGTATTACTTCTACCTCCATCCACATATCGCTGGTCGTTCTCCACTTAAATTCTCAAACTTACAACAAATAAAACCGGCCAAGTGCGAGTCGGGCTCGCACACGAAGGGTTCCGTACCATAAACACCAAAAAGTCACGTTTATTGTATGCCCCCCCCCCACCCCTTTCATATTTTTTTATTTTACCTATTTTTTGTTATAGCGGCAAACATACAAAGTCTGTGAAAATTTCAGCTGCCTACCTTGTACCGTTCATGAGATACAGCCCTGTGACAGTCGGACGGACGGACGGACGGACAGTAGAGGCTTAGTAATAGGGTTCTGTTTTCACCCTTTGGGTACGAAACCCTAAAAACCAACGCATGTTTTAAATGCATATCTAAGAAATAAAAACCGGCCAAGTGCGAGTCGGACTCGCACATGAACGGTTCCGTTCCATCGTACAATATTTAACACAAAAAAAACTTTTTTTTTTGGATGGGACACACCTTTATTTTTTATATTTTTTTTATGTTACCACTCTAATACACACTTATACAACACAGTTACCAAATACACACTCTCTGAAAATTTCAGCTGCCTACCTATTACCGTTCATGAAATACAGCCCCGTGACAGACGGACGGACAGTGGAGGCTTAGTAATAGGGTCCCGTTTTCACCCTTTGGGTACGGAACCCTAAACACGACCGGCAGGTTTACTTTCCATAGGGGGCTTAATAAACGACTATTTCCATGCGAGCTATCTACATATTGCGTTTCTAATTTAATTATAAAATTGACATGATTAATTCAATAAAACAAAATCGATAAGACAAGTATGTAAATAAGTTAACATAAGGATGAATTGAAAACATCCTCTTTTTGGAAGTCGGTTGGAAAACTATTCCCGTAAAAACAGTAATTATTGTTGAAGTGTCAACGGATGTGGGCATTCCCGCCATGTTACGGTGCGAAAGAAATATGTCATCGATGGAGATAAGTGGTTGTTACGACCAAATGTTTATCAATTGCTGATTTACAATGTAAAAACTCTAATCTTGTTCCTCTGGAATACTAATGAAAATAAGATTGTTACAGAATGTCGGTTATTTATTAATCAGAAATTGTATTTAATTTGAAGACTGTTTAGGTTTCGTAACACATTAATATGAAAATTGATCCTACTGATTTGACTCGTGTGTAGGTATTTTTATCCGCCTGCTGTTACATGGCCATAACTTTATTTTATTATGTGGACATGGATGGCTACTATCTCACTCACCGTCATGATATCAGCTCAACACACCGCATTTCTAAAGGAATAAGTTGCCATGCCAGGACCTTACCTTTAGGAGCACGGCTACATTTAACTGGATACGGAAAACACTGATTCGTTTTCATTGCCGCTTCGCCCGTCTCTTTATCTAATGCGATGGTACAATAGTAGGGGTTAAACGGGTTCGTTGTTTCGAGTTAATTTGTTAAGAAATTAACTAACAAAACACGTGTTTAGTTAATTTCTTAACAAATTAACTCGCTTAGATATCTGTTAATTATCCATATACCATTTTGGCAAAGTTTTGTATTTTTGAGCTTATCTAAAGTTACAAAATAAATACAATACTAATAAATAACTTTTCTGTTGTAATAAAAAAATAAAAAAATAAATTGATTCAAAATATACATAATTTCAGAAATAAAGGATCACGAACAATAGTTTATGAAAAAAAAATGTATTCAAATCAGAGAGAATTACTAAAAAAAAGTATGACACGTGGCATACAAACTATGGATATAACTTTATTATTTCATAAGCTTCCAGAAAAGGTACAAATGTTGTCCACTTTCAGACAAGTTCTATATATTTTTTTATTTAGTTGGGTTTGCGCTGTCGATTTTACTTTAAGAAAAAGGTCCTCATTAAGATGTATAAACTGGTCAACAATGAAAAAACATTTGCATTGGTTGCATTTGAAACCAAACAAAATAATATTAGGCCCGTCCCCGGACGGTTTGAGAAACACATGAAATCCGAAATGAATTTTTTTTTCTCAGAAATATACAATTTCATATTTATATGCTTACATTAAGTTTGCAACATTGAGTGGGGCCCGGAAGATAGAAAAAAAAATTAAAATGTATAAAAAAATATATATCTCCTAAACAAATATTTAGAAATGGTATTATAGAAATGTATTTGTTAACTCTTTTAAGGCGTAATGTAACGGCGAATTTGCAACAATTTACTAATTACGGAAATATATTTAAAAAAATGTTTTTACTAAAAAAAATCTACGCTGAGAACCTTACTTGCTATGGCTACCTTTCTTTCTAGAATATGTAAACAAAATTATATTCTTTATCCTGTAAAGTTTTTAGAATGTTGCAAGTCTTAGAACAGTATTTTTTTTTAAATCCAAACTTTCTAATGCTATAAACGGTAAACAAAAAATCAGAAATAAGATTTCCGTCATTCAGTGTTAACATAAATCAATTGTGAACATTTCCCTAATTTTGCAACATCGCAAGAAGTCTGGAACAAGGTAAAAATGAATTAAATCTGCAAGCGTTTTACAGGTGCCGCTCTCACAGGTGTATTTGTTGCGCAGCCATATGCAGACATTTATCAGTTGTAATTGTATGAGTGAGTAGGCAGCGGCACGGGGAGACGGACGGAGGACGCTATCGCCGGGTGGTGCGGGGCGGGAGTGGCACGTGCGTGCGACAGTTACATGTGTAGGTACTTTCGGGTATTACGTCTTGTAAGACGCAATATCCACGAATGGTATTTTAGATGGTTCGGACCCAGCCTAGCAGTATATTCTTACAGTAGTTATTTTACGGGGCTCTTTCTTTATTTCATATGTTCTTGCTTCACGGTCGAATAATAGATATTTATTTTATTTATTTAGCATGAGTGACCCTTGCGAGCCGTGCACATTTTATAACATAAATTATTTATCTTAGAGTTTATAATAAAAAATAATTATAAATACATTATTAAAATTCACAATACATTTTCAATACATAATCTGGTTCAATAAATGTCAATATTAAATTATTCTAAATAACAATTAAAATTATTGAAAAATTCTTCTATATTATAAAACGGGTTACTTAACAAATATTCGTTGAAATTAATAAAAAAATTGGTTATTGTTAAAAATTGTTTGATGGAAATAGGTAAATGATTGTAAATTTTTACTCCAGTATAAAAAGATTAATTCTTAAACAATAAACATTTTGGGCCTTTTGGTCGAAAACTGTCGTTATTTCTTAAGTCATATATCTGCAATTCCTTCACTTTATCTAATTATTAGTTTTTCTTTTATACTCCAATACATATTATATTACAGTCATGATTTTTTAGGGTTCCGTACCCAAAGGGCGAAAACGGAACCCTATTACTAAGCCTCCGCTGTCCGTCCGTCCGTCCGTCCGTCTGTCCGTCTGTCACAGGGCTGTATCTCAGTAACCGTAACAGATAGACAGCTGAAATGTTCACAGAGTGTGTATTTATTTTGCCGCTATAACAACAAATAGGTAAAATTAAGAAATAATTAAAATTAAAGGGGGTCCCCATACAAAAAACCTGATTTTTTTTATACATTTTTTTACGATGGTACGGAACCCTTCGTGTGCGAGTCCGACTCGCACTTGGCCGGTTTTTTATTTTACGAAAAGGGGTCGGCAACTTTCGTCATATTTTGCTCCACAAATAATTCGTATAAATTTCTTTTGAAGGATGAGAATACTTTTTTTAATATTACAATTGTTTCCCCACACATCTATTCCGTACCTTAAAATCGATTCTATATAGCTAAAATCAATTATTCTTAAAGTTGATATGTGCACAGTGTTTTTTATTGATCTCATCGCATAACATGCACTGGCTATCTTCCATACATATCATAATATAACATACATATCACACTCCTTGGAAAAAGCGACGTACTTGTTTAGCACGAAATATTATCCCTGTTACTAATAAACCTAGATCATCAGCTGAATCGTTATACAATGGTTTGTCCTTTGCATTGACAGGCAGTTTCTAATTCGATAGAAAGGGACAAAACATTGTATACCTATTCAGACGATGATCTGGGATTATTAGTAGCAGGGTTAATGTACATATTTACTGAAACTGCCTGCTTTAGTATTTGTTCATAACGATATCTTAATCAAAATTTAAATATTTATACGATCGTTTTTGTTTGAGTCGGTATTGTAATGATTTTTTTAAAGAACTATAAATGGATGGCTAATACCAAACTGAACGTCAGATATTAGCCTAAAACACGACATGGGAACTAGGTGCCATACCAGGACTTTCCTTAAATTGCTCGGCTACATTGAACTGGATGGAAAACACGGTCAATTTTCATTGCCACTTCGATCATCGTTCATTCAATGCAATGGTACCAACCCGGACGGGATAAACCCTACAACATAGTAAGTAAGAAAGGGGACCTACGGTTTTACGTGGAATCCGAACCACGGCCAGCCCTAATGGTCTAAAATGGTCACCCATCCAGAACCCAACCGCGCTCAGAGCTGCTTACCCAGCTTATAGAATCTCAAGGTGTCCCACCACTGTGCTACCGAGGCTGACAATGATAAAAATCTCTTTAGGGTGGCGTAGTTTGTCTTCGAAAGAGTATTTACTACTTCACGTTTCATGGTAGTTCGGATTAAACATAAAACTGTAGGGGCTGTACTATCGCATTGAATTAACTACGGTCAAAACGGCAATGAAAATAGACGATATTTTCCTTCCATTACAATGTAGCCATGAAATATAAGAAAGTTCCTGGCATGGCACCTCGTTCCTATATGTTGTTTTGGGCTAATATCATGACACTAGAGGTGATTATAGCTAAAGATGTCCACTTTTTTATTTTGTAATTTGCTGATTTTGTAAAATTTAAGTGGGGTTATAGTTTATTTAAAAATCTAGACTTAAGGTGGGCCTTCCCGCTCAACTCCCCATACAAACGTGGAAAGAAGATCATGAGCATATTTCTTATCAGAGATCCAAAATAATACTCAAAATAGCTTTATTTGAACGAAATAGATGTCTGATGACTGTCGGGCAGAGTAAAATTTTGTTAGGTTTCTAAGTTATAAGGTCTTCCGAAAAGCCGAAACTTCGAATTTTTTGCGCGTTTTATACAATAACTTTGGAGGTGGATTACTCAACGATTAACTAAAAAATCTTAAAAAGATTAGTCATCTGACATGGCTTGTTTCATGAAGATTTAAAACAAATTTGGTTTTTGTTAGATTTTTGGCTACAACGATCGTAGTTTACTTTTAGCTATAAGTCGTTTTGTAATACAATTTTTCGTAAATCTTACCAAATCAAACACTATGCGCATTGTCTGCTTTGTGGACATGTTGCATCTTACTCATCACGGAGCCTGTCTTTTTCTGTATAACAGAGAAGGTCCCAGAGCGCGATAAATCGGTTTTGTACCTTGCCCGTGAATGAGTTAGTTCCACATTCGTAAAGTAAGGCAATGTCTTTGATGTGTCCGTTGATTCTGCATTAATAACACATTTGTTGAACAAAGCGACGTATGTAATTTTAGTACTAAAATGTATATTTTATTCAAATATTTGCTTATCCGTCCTGAAAGAAAATAATAATAATAAAGAGTTTACTTACACCCATTTTCACTACCATCAGCTACAAAAATCCCAAAGTTATCTTATGGTTACACCATGCGAATATGCAATCTAACTGAAAGTAAGCTAACGAATTTCAGATAGCTGGAAATAGTGAAATCAGGGGTTAGTGGAGTGGCTGCTCTATAGACGGATACCCCCTTCCCCAGCCACTGGCCGTATTTACTTATTTATTTATTTATTCATACAACAATATACCTAACATTACAGCGTATTGGCCAAGGCGTTAGGCAATTTATAGATAAAGTACACACCTTATTTAAAAATTATGCAGCTTCAAAGTAAACAGCAACTGCCTTCTGGAACTCGGCCAGAGTGCAAGCATAGATGTCTATTTTGTCAGATATATCATTTAGAGCTGTAAGCGCATGGGTGAGCGGCGCGTGACGCAGCATGTTGGTGCGCGAGGAGGGCAGCGCCAAGCGAGGATGAGAGCGCGCGCGACTGTAATTTTCTGGGGCGAACAGATTACTAGGTATATTAAGCCTCATTAGGGTTCCATATCATTGCATTGCATTCTAGCTTGCTTCACACAAATGTGTTGTACAGGATTTTTACGGCATGTGTACTGCGCAAATGGTACGCTTGTCTCAATACAACACCCAGGGTCAGAAAGGAGCTTTTGCATAGTTTGTCGACGTGATCATGAAAAAAGACAATTTGGTGTCCATGATGACACCTTAATTTTTCTGACTTGTCACTCTCGAAAGCAAGACATCACCAAGTCAATTTTGGTATTGAATAGGCTCTCTGGAGTGACTCAATGTCAATATAGCGCACTTGTCAGTGTTGAAATAGAGCTATCGCCAGTTATCGCCCGTAGTTTAGGGAATTGATAGAGTAACAACTCTCTTTAGAGGTTTTTATGCTAGTGTGTCGAGATCAATCTCGTTTAAAAAAGGCCGAGAACTCGCGAAAACGAGATCTTGCGAGATCGGGATTGCATTCTTGGTATTAATCTAATCTAATTAATAATCTTGCTATATCTCGCGGAGTTAGGGTGGTTAACCTTAAAACTCAGAAGGGAAAAATAAAAATACTAATATTGAGTCAGCGATTTACGTTTGTTTGTTACGATACGGGGTCATATCAAATTTCTTGAAAAAAATTTTTTCCTGGTTCAAATCTTCCTATTATTTCAGATAATGACTATGCGTGGCGAAATCGGTAAAAAGGTGAAATTATTAAGGCGAACAATTTATCATCCAAAATAAAAATATAGATAAAACAAGCATACCATAAGCATACTAAGAATGTTAAAAATAAAAGGACTAGAGGCACGGTCGGCATCCCGTCAAAACATTCTTAGTAATTGCCAATTATGATCGCATCAATTCTATTCCATTTTCATCTCAACACACCGCATTTACGATGGAATAAGTGCCATGGCAGGACCACCCCTTTTATGAGCACGGCTTCATCGAACTGGATGGAAAACACGGACGGAAAATCCGTATGATGGAACCAACCCGGGAGGGCTTAACCCTACCCCCTAATACGGGAAGGGAACCTACAGTTTTTCATGGATTCCAAATCATGGAACCGCTCGCATTAATGACGAAATGCATTTATCCAACTCAGATAGAGAAAGATAGTGGTGCATGTGCATTGTGGGGATTTGAACCCAGACCTCTGTCGTGTAAGGCAAATCCACCCGACACTGTGGCACGATCGCTCTATCGCAAATGTCCACAGCCATTCTGTATTATCAACAATGTAAATCAATTTACACATGAAAATTGCTCCCGAACGAACACAAAATAAATGCGGCGATGTTTAGGTAGCAAGGCGGGGAGAATCTGTCGAGCCGACCGGCCCCATCCCCCCGCGTCCACCGCAGTCTTCCTAGCTATGTTTACACGCGCTACACTCACACAGATAAGTGGCTTTACGTCCGTGTACGAGTGAAAACTGGTAATTATAGTAATGTTTTAATTGAACCTAGTTCCGGACGATTTGTATTGTTGCAAAATTAATAGCATATTATTGAAAGATAAAACTACAAAATGAATGATTCAAACCGCATTTCGAATTTTTTGTTTAGCTTATATTCGAATCTAAAAATTATAAATGAAAAAAAATGTGCTTCTAAGTTTTGCAACATTTTAAATTTCTCACAGAATATAGAGTTTTAGGCCATTTACATATTCCAGAAAATAAAACTGAGTTAGCAGTATTTGCTTTGCAGATATTACGGAAATAGTACAAAAAAAATATATTTACACAGTTCCGTAAATAATAAATTGTTGCAAATTTACAGTTATATTACACTTAAAATTAGTTAACATATTCGATTTTGAAATACCATTTCTAAATATTTGTTTAGGAGATATCATTTCTTAAACATATTTCATATTGTTACGAACTGTTCGAACGAATCGGATTCGCATGCCAGCGACGAGCGTAGCGAGCACGGCTCCCCCCCGCCGCCGCGCACCTCCGACAGCATCCCACTCCGCGCGGCGCGGACAAACCAGTCCGTCTACATACGTCGAATTAGAAGCTACCTACATACGCTGCTATAGTTGTTATTTAAGTCTTGTTTTACGGTGCAATATACGCAATATCAAAGTTACAGTCCACATTCATTTATTATCGCCACTCAACAACAACATATGGTCCTTCGAGCCGGATCCAGTAAGTACCACAATAAAGGATTTGATAAAAAAGAGAGGTTCATTTAAGGGCCGCCTTACCCAATTTACGAATTATGTTAATAGTTTGCCAGAGGTTCTGACCAATGTTCAAATAATTGAGTTACAGATGCGCATTTCCAAATTTGAATTACTTTTCAGCAATTATGATCAAATACAGACGGAAATAGAATGCAATACCGAAGATGCCGACCTACAGTTTGCTGAGAGGGCGGATTTTGAATCGCAATTCTATGGAACTATTTCGAAGGCACAAGATATCTGCAGCACTAACGCAAAGGCAAGTAAAAGTGAATCTGTTTCTGGCTCTAGTGAACATTCAATGCAGCAGTCTGTGGTGAAGCAAACAAAGAATTTTCGTAACAGCGTAAAGCTACCGACTATAAAAATACCAACATTTTCGGGTGATTTTCATGATTGGCTAGAATTTCACGATACTTTCCTGTCTTTAATTCATTCAAATGATGATATTAACGAAATACAAAAATTCCATTACTTGCGATCTTCTTTGACAGATGGCGCTTCCCAAATTATCAGGTCACTCGAATTCTCAGCAGCAAATTATACCATCGCCTGGAATCTTTTATGTGACAGGTACAATAATTCTCGATTGCTAATACAAAATCATGTTAAGGCGTTATTCAATATCGAATCGATTAAAAAGGAATCTGCTCGATCCATCAGGGATCTGATCGACAGTTTGACAAAAAACATACGGTCTTTACAAATTTTGGGAGAACCCACTGAGAGTTGGGACACCTTACTCATTTACATTATTTCAGCAAAGTTAGATTTTCGCACTCAACGAGAGTGGGAAGAATTCAAAGTCACTAAGCAAACAATTAATCTGAAGGTTTTCTCAGGTTTCTTGAAAAATCGGTCAGATTTATTGGAAACAATCGAGCTCAACAGAGCAGATCGGGGAGCGTCCACTTCTACATCTGCTAGTAAGCTGCACGGCGAGGCCCATAAGGTCAAAGCCTTCACAGCAGGCACCAAGTCTTTCAAGATCACTTGTCCTTTGTGTAAGGGCGACCACGCTTTGTTCCACTGTGGACAGTTTCAGCAGCTATCAAGTTCAGAAAGGGAACAACAGGTAAAAAATCTAAAATTATGTGCGAATTGTTTTAGACCAGGTCATTTTTCAAACGTTTGTAGATTGGGGCACTGCCGGAAGTGCCAATCTAAACACAACACTTTACTTCACAAAGAACCGCGTGCAGCGCCAAATGCTTCACGCGACGAACCACAACTGCAAGTCAATCAGACGGACGTCCAAGTAGCATTGTCCGCACAGGCGTCAAACCCAGAGGTACTGATGTCGACAGCACTAGTCAAGGTGCACGATAGGCGCGGTAACACCCACGTCGCCCGCGTTCTGTTAGATTCCGCGAGTATGACTTGTTTCATTACAGAGAAATTATGCAATACGCTCGACTTGACTACAGTTGACGTGACAGGGTCGCTCTGGGGAATCAGCAACAATGTTTCACAACTCAAAAAACGGTGTTCCATCCGCTTTCAGTCAATGCAAGGCCCCTTCAAATGCGAAGTTTCCTGTTTTGTACTTCCTAGCATTACCTCGTCGGTACCTTGTAGTACAGTGAACCGAGCAAACCTCGATATTCCAACCCATTTGAGATTGGCCGATCCACTTTTCCATATGCCAGCTGAGATCGATATTCTTATTGGAGCCAACCTCTTTTGGGATCTTATCGGTTCAGAACAGATCAAATTGGGTCGAAATAAACCCACCCTACGTAACACGGAACTTGGGTGGCTGATCTCAGGCGTAACAGGTATTGGAACGACCAACACTCAATGTCACCTTTCCATGAATTTAGATGTTCAGGATCAACTCGCGAAATTTTGGGAACTCGACAATATTGTCCAAAGGGATGCCTGGTCCCAAGAAGAACACCAGTGTGATCTTCACTTCAAGAAAACTACTACCCGTCAACCGGACGGCCGTTTCGTAGTTACGATTCCCTTAAAACAAGAAGCCAAGGTTTTAGGAGAATCATTTGAGATGGCAAAATCTCGTTTTCTCTCTTTAGAGAAGAAACTTGTTCGACAACCGCTTCTCGGAAAACAATATCAAGACTTTCTTCACGAATATGAGACTTTAGGTCATATGACGATTACGAATGGAGAACACTTAGACTCACAATCGAATAGTATCTCTTATTACATGCCACATCATGGAATCGTTCGTGAGGATAGTTCCACCACAAAGCTTAGAGTAGTGTTTGACTGTTCAGCAAAAACTACAAATGGTGTTTCATTTAATGACATTCAAATGGTCGGTCCAACCATACAGGATGACCTTATGTCGATACTATTGCGCTTTCGTCAACATAAATACGTATTATCAGCGGACATCGAGAAGATGTACCGACAAATATTGGTCACCAAAGATCAACGGCATCTACAGAAAATTATTTGGAGGAACAACTCATCGGATCCTCTCAATACATTTCAGCTCAACACGGTTACATATGGTACCGCAGCTGCTCCATATTTAGCTATCAGATGTCTTACCGAATTAGCAAACGAGTGTAAAGATCCGCTTATTTCAGAAATAATTCGAAAGGATTTTTACGTGGACGATATGCTCACTGGTGCGGAGACGATAGAAAACCTTAAAATGATTCGCAACGGCGTCACCAAGGCGCTGGATTCAGGTTGCCTTAACCTACGTAAATGGCGTTCGAATGAACCAAGTTTGATAACCGTGTCTAATTGTGACAACCTGAATCTAGACCTGGATGCAAACAATCAAGGTAAAACTTTAGGTTTAGGTTGGTCGAGTGCCACGGACGAATTGCATATCTCAATTGACCTCAAATATGATGAACCTCATTTTACAAAACGAGGCATATTATCCTCTATTGCTAAAATATTTGACCCTTTAGGTCTTTTAAGCCCGTGTGTAATCAACGCTAAAGTTATTCTACAGAAGCTTTGGCTTCACAAATTGTCCTGGGATGAAATCTTACCTGAAGATGTCCAAGCAGCTTGGCAGAGTTTCATTCTACACCTTCCAAGTCTTAATGATCTACGTATTCATAGACGAGTACTCTGTGATCTCCCAAAATCTGTTGAAATTCACGTATTCTCAGACGCGTCTCAGGATGCATATGGTGCATGCTTATACTTGCGATCAACAAATAGCGAAACAGACGAGCACGAGGTGCACTTGCTCTGCTCGAAGAGCAAGGTGGCACCGCTAAAGCCAACTACCATTCCGCGTCTCGAGTTATGTGGAGCTGTCGTAGCTGCACGGCTTTTAGAAAAAGTCCATAACTCCTTAAGACTCAAAGTAGATAGGTGCGTTCTGTGGTCAGATTCATCAATAGTGCTAGGTTGGATAAAAATGGCTCCAAATAAACTCAAGCCATTCGTTAAAAATCGCATTGCAGACATACAAGAACTAACGTGTAGGCACACCTGGCGTCATGTTTCAACTCATGAAAACCCAGCCGATTTATTATCCAGGGGAATCAGTGCAAACCACATACAGCAGGCAACCATTTGGTGGACTGGGCCTCCATTTCTCGTTAAGGACGAATCTCTTTGGCCTAAACTTAAAGGTTTCGAAAATACAGTACATTTACCGGAATTAAGGTTGGAACCGAAGTGCTTGTCGGCCCTAACCAGCATTGAGGGTTTCCCTTTTTCAAGATACTCAAACTATTCCAGAATTAAGCGCAGCATGGCTTATATCCTTCGATTTTTACACAATTGCAAACCGCTAGTAATAAGAAAATCAGGACCACTTACCGTAGCAGAGCTGGACGCTGCTGTAACTTGCTTGTTAAAATTCGTGCAGCTAGAGTCTTTTCCAAGTGAAATAGACCTTCTAAACAAAGGGCAAGGTTTAAACAAATCTGCACTCCTCAGTTTGACTCCATTTTTAGATTCTGACGGCATCATGCGAGTTGGGGGCCGGTTAGAAAATTCAGATTTTGACTATTACAAAAAACATCCCGTTATCATCAGTGCAAAGCATCATTTTACTACTCTATTGGTACGACATGAACATATACGATTAATGCATGCAGGACCCCAGCAACTGCTTGCCTCTATTAGAGAAACCTATTGGCCAATCGGAGGCAGAAATCTAACAAAGAAGATCACACATCAATGTATTAGGTGTTTCCGCTTGAAAACGCATCCGGTTTCGCCAATCATGGGAAATTTGCCTAAGCACCGTGTCCTTTCCGATCTGCCCTTTAAATGCACTGGTATTGATTACGCGGGTCCAGTTATGGCAGCGGATCGAAAAGGCCGCGGGTCCAGATTGATTAAGACATACATCGCCATTTTCGTTTGCTTCACCACAAAATGTGTTCACTTGGAGTTGGTAACAGATTTAACCAAAGATGCATTCATGCTAGCACTGCGGCGTTTTATAAGCCGTCGTGGCAAGCCTACAGATATCTTTTCCGACAACGGTACTGCTTTTGTTGGTGCAAATAATGATTTAAAGCGCTTCATAAAAGAAAATTCAAATAGTATGTCAGAAGAACTGGCAAACACATCGATCAAGTTCCACTTTTCGCCAGCATATGCACCACATTTTGGTGGGCTATGGGAAGCGGGAGTAAAGTCAGCCAAGCACCATCTCAAACGCGTACTTGGAAATAGTCATTGTACCTTTGAAGAGTTATATACCGTTTTAGTTCAGATAGAGGCGATCCTAAACTCCCGTCCCATTTCTCCACTCTCTTCCGACCCTGAAGACCTCCTACCCTTGACACCAGGACATTTCCTAATCGGACGAACGTTGACATCGGTACCGAGTGAAGGGATGGAAGACGTCGCGACCAACCGTCTTACAAAATTTGAACGCATTGAGCAAATGCGACAACATTACTGGAGGAGGTGGCAAAAGGAATACATTGCGGAGCTGCAGCAGAAGACTAAGTGGAGACAAACCAAAGGCCAACTTACCAAAGGCACCATGGTAGTCATTAAGGAGGACCTTCCCCCTCTACAATGGAACCTGGGCCGAGTACTGGAAGTGTACCCAGGCGACGACGGTATTTCCCGAGTAGCTGACATCAAAACCGTCAAAGGAACCATACGGAGAGCCTTCTCCAAAATCTGTCCCCTTCCTATCGACATCAACGACTGTTGAAAGCTGCTTCTTTCAACGCCGGGGGGCATGTTACGAACTGTTCGAACGAATCGGATTCGCATGCCAGCGACGAGCGTAGCGAGCACGGCTCCCCCCCGCCGCCGCGCACCTCCGACAGCATCCCACTCCGCGCGGCGCGGACAAACCAGTCCGTCTACATACGTCGAATTAGAAGCTACCTACATACGCTGCTATAGTTGTTATTTAAGTCTTGTTTTACGGTGCAATATACGCAATATCAAAGTTACAGTCCACATTCATTTATTATCGCCACTCAACAACAACACATATTTTATTTCTATCTTCCGGGCCCCCCAAAATGTTGCAAACTTAATGTACACACGTCCATATGAAATAATACGTTTCTGAGAAAAAAAATTGCATTTCGGATTTAATGTTTTTCTAAGTGCTGATTTAAGTCTAAAGTTCCTGGAGTATATGGAACTTGTGTAAAGTTGTGACAACATTTGTATCTTTTCTGGAAACTTAAAAAATAATGAAGTTATTTTCATAATTAGTATGGCTTGTGTAATACTTTTTTTTGTTATGCTTTTTTATATAAACTGTCATTTATGACCCTGCTTGTGAATAAGGAATGTATCAAATTACCAAACAATCTGTTTGTTGAAATTAATCATTTTTTTTTTCCAACTAGAGAGTAGTATGTACTAGACACCATACGCCAATTGGCGCGAGCGCTTTTATAATCGTTACAAGATTTGGTTGATTTTTTCTAGCTTCTATAAACGTGTAATAAATTCCTTTTTTGTTGTACTTTTGAGATGATATATATGGTGATCAGAATCCATTTTTTATTTCCACCTAGAGAGTGGTGTGTACTACTCACGACAAGGCAATCGGGGCGAGTCCGTCATAATAATCGCTGGGCTTTGTATTTTTTTTCTAGCTTATCTAAAGTTGTAATAAATTATTTTTTTGCTGTACTTTTGAGATGATATATATGGTGATCAGAATCCATTTTTTATTTCCAACTAGAGAGTGGTGTGTACTAGTCACCACAAGGCAATTGGTGCGAGTGCGTAATAATCATCGCTGGGCTTTGTATTTTTTTCTAGCTTATCTAAAGGTGTAATAAATTTTTTTTTGCTGTACTTTTGAGATGATATATATTGTGATCAGAATCCATTTTTTATTTCCAACTAGAGAGTAATGTGTACTAGACACCACACGGCAATTGGGGCGAGTGCTTCATAATCATCGCTGGGCTTTGTAATTTTTTTCTAGCTTATCTAAAGGTGTAATAAATCACTTTTTTGCTGTACTTTTGAAAATATATATATGTTCGTCATAATACATTTTTGTATTGTAAGTAGAGCTAGGTATGTACTAGACACCCCCAATTTACCTTAGCAAACTGATCTATCGGTTGGCAATATTCAACGTCCTGTAGTTATGGATACGAATGCGTACTAAACGTACTTTTTGGTGTACTAAACGTTTCAAAGCATGGCCTTTTAGAATATCATTTTCAAAAGTTATAAATGTTTAAATGGAAAAACGTCAAGTTAGAAACCCCCATTCATTTGTCTATTATTTCAAAGTCAAAGCCGTACTAAATAATTCATTCGGTGTACTAATCAGTACAAAATGAGTACAAAACGATTGGATATTAAAAGTAGGTAAAATGAAATGTTGGCGGTCTGAGCGTCAAGTTAGAAACCCCCGTTGCTTGGCCTGTATTTACTCAATCTTAACCGTACAAAATAAACAATGAGGTGTACAAATCTGTACAAAATAAGTACTAAACGACTGCATTAGAAAAATACGATTTTTCGTTAGGGGGTTTCTAACTTGACGGAGCCGTTTAGACGTGAAAACGTAACAGACAGATAGAGTTACTTTCGCATTTATAATATTAGTACGGATTACACTTTTTACAGCTAAATTTGTCAATACAGCAGGCGGCACTTTTTGTTTATTTATTTGTTTGTTTCCCTGTAAAGTGAGTTGTTATTTACCGCCGATCTAAAATCACTTCTTCAATTTTGATATTTAGCGCCGAACTCACATCACTTCGTGCTGTAATTATGTGGAGCGAGCGGCTCTGGGACTGGCCCATGCGTGACGGTTCGCGCAAGCACAAATTGAGTGGTTAATCTGTCGGTCTGTATACGATCCGTGTGCTTATCTACATCTTTAGTGCCACTGCTATTAACATTGAGGGCATCGTCTGTTTCTGACGGCAAAAAAATATAATCGCGAGAAATGCACATCTCATTTGTAATTCTGAAAATAAAAACATAGTTTGAAACGTTTAATGTATTATTTTTATTTAAGTAACTGGACCTTCACCTACCGTCCTAATGGTAACCTCATTCCCGAAATAATTAGGTGCCATGCCAGGAACTTCCCGGTATGAGCACGGCTACATTTTTCTGGATGAAAAACACGGACAACTTTTTTTCATTGCCACTTCTACCATCTTTTCATCCAATGCATTTGCAGGGATGAAATGCATTCATCAGAACATTTGTGTTCAAGTACTATTGTTACCTAAATTCTTCTTCGAGTGCTGTTTTTGAAAGAAAATAAACATCATAGAACGAGCCATTCACAAACACAAACCTTCAGAAGTTTGGATCTTTGTCGTTGACATGGTACCTATTTGTGCTCGGTTGTTACGAAACATGAAATCAAATGACGTTTAAGATGGTTGTTACCCTATCAATTCCCTATACTACGAGCGATAACTGTTTACGTGCGTTGAATGTTTTACTAGGTTTTTGAAATTTTGAATCCAAAAATATTTTCTAATAAACATTGTAAAAAGTTGTTGTACTATCATTTTAGATTTTTTTACTAGAAAATACAGATATTTACATAAAAATAAAAACATAAGGACATAGAGTCAAGCTTTCTCGGGTTGTTGCATTTTTTTAATAAAAATGTGACAACTTGAGAGGTAACATTAAGGGCCTGGAAGACGATTTCGCTAGTTTAATTTGCAGTCGGCGGCGCCGCGGCGTGCAAAATTGCGCCTTAGCCAATGGACAAAGAAATTATTTCTCCAAATTTTTAAATATCAGAGCCTCGCGGCCTTCACGACAGTCTTAAATATGTGATAATTTTATCGTCGCGTTTGTGCTCCCTTCGCTGCTCTAAACTCGCTACTGCGCACGCACGGTCCTTTGCAACCGCTTCCACCAAGGCCGTCCATGAAGGCACTGTCCGTTCACAAAAGGCCAGACGGACAGACCAAATGTGCAATGGCGGCCGCGCCGTGGAGTATATATTCTGTTGTCGAAGCGAGCAGCGAACATGGAAAGACGGGAGTAGCGATCGAAACTCGCTCGTATGGCGGTAGCGTAGCCAAGAGTTAGTCGAAAACATAGGCTTAGAATATAAAGACAGTAAATACAGAGTCAACTGACGGATGAGACCAAAATCGTTTCATTCAAAATCTACTGAATTTTCTTTTTTTACTAAAAACAATTTCTTAATCGCTGTGTAGGTCCAAAAATTGTGATTTGAAGTTATGTTTTAAGTTTTACTTTGAAATATTTATGAAAAGTTAGAAATTTGATCGAAAAAGAATCAATGAGTCATCCCTTATCTACCATCAAAAAAGGGTTTTTGTCCGGGTTTTTTACTCTCGTTCTCTAAACAATCTATAAATGCACAGGTCACCATGCTTTCTTTAAGGAAAACTAGAGAAACCATAAATATTTCACAAAAAAACATTTCACAGTCCATGAGCGCGACTCCAATGTATTGATAACGATTTAAGAAGTGGTCTCATCGGGCAGATGTGTTCCATCTCCCTCTAACTCGCGGTAGTGGTTGAAGAGGTTGTGTGGACTGTAGGTTAGGTGTTCTTGCTGGTAATTAAGAGCTCAGACATGCTTGGAATATGTATATTTCAACACTCAACTAAATTACACGGCACGATGTTAAAAGGAAAAAATCAGAAGCAAAAAGCTGTCAAACTGTGACATTAATATTTTTATTATAATTTTATGTGGTATTTCGAACATGCTGCGGCCTCACAAAGATCTAGACCCTAGGACATATAACACCTAGTGATTATCTACATACCAAGGTAGCCTAGTCATCTATGGGTAAGACACAAACCTTTGAAATTGCACGGACATGAGTTCTTCCATTGGAAGTTTTAACCTCAACTGCTCGTACATGGCCGTCGTGACCAGGGAAAACCTTAATGACTCTAGCCATAGGCCAGTACATAGTAGGCACATTGCTCTCTCTCAAAATTACAAGAGTACCAATTTTAATATTAGGTGAGATATCCAGCCATTTAGGCCGATTCTGTAAAACGTTAAGGTAATGCTTGTACCACATTTTCCAAAATGACTGTTTGATTTGAGTACATAATAGCCAAAACTTAAGCCTGTTTTTAGGGACATTAGATACATCATTTTCAGGGTACATAGTTAAAGCATTTCCTATCAAAAAATGTCCAGGAGTCAAATAACTATAGTCATTTACATCAGATGATGAGAGTGGAACTAAAGGCCTGGAGTTTAAAACGCATTCTATTTCTACAAGCAAGGTATTAATTTGTTCATACGTTAACACATGACCTTGTAAAACTCTTTTCAAATGGTACTTCGTACTTTTAACCGCAGCTTCCCAGAGGCCACCAAATGTAGGTGAATAGCTTGGAATAAAATGAAAATCGATTCCTTTTTGACTCGCGAATTGATGCACCTTTTTTTGGTGGTCCTGTGAGGACTGTAAATTATAAAGTTCAGTTATTTGATTCCGTGCTCCCTTAAATGTGCTGGCATTGTCGGAGTAGATTTCTCTTGGCACTCCCCTTCTAGAGATGAACCGCCTTAGGCACGCGAGATAGGTGTCCGTAGTAAGATCTGATGCTAACTCTAAATGCAATGCCTTAGTGGCAAAGCAGACAAAGACACAAATGTAGCCTTTGCCGGTAAGGGATCGTCTAATGCGCGAGAGCTTTACATTTATCGGCCCAGCAAAATCTACACCAACTTTTTCGAAAGGGCGGCTGGTAGCAGTCACCCTTCCGGCCGGCAGGGAACCCATCAACTGCTTCGAGGCAATAGCCTTTTGTCTGAAGCACACGATACATTTATGTGTTATTTTTCTCACGTATCGTAAACCATTTGTAATCCAGAATCTCTGGTTTAAGTTAGAAAGTAAAAGCTTAGGTCCGGCATGGAGAAGCCTTTCGTGTTCACTTTTAATAATACATTTTGTAACATGAGATTCTCTGGGCAAGATAGCTTGATGCTTTTGAGAAAATGGAACGTCAGAGTGATGCAATCTACCACCTACACGCAGAACTCCCATGTTATCAATAAAAGGACATAAGCTTTGTAAGGAACCTTTTACACATTTGTCATTTTTTAAGCATGCAATCTCATCCTTGAAATGAATTAATTGTTCATACTTGATGAGCAACATAAGAGCAGTATTTAATTCTGTACTCGAAATATAATTATGCGAGACTTTCCCACCCTTTAAGTTGTTGACAAATCTTAAAATATAAGCCAATATACGTATCATCTTGTGGATGCTAGAGTGATTGTGTAAGCTTTCAAAAATATCATTTATTTGTATATCTGAAGATGCTGGATTGCTGCAGCATGTTGAGTCAGCCCTTGTTTCAGGTAAGTCTGAAGGTAATGCTTCAGAATGATCAAATTTGTACTCATTATCATGCAAAAAATCGGGCCCATGCCACCATATTTCACAGGTGCTTAGCTCCTGTGGACTCACTCCTCTGCTAATGTAATCTGCAGGGTTGTCTTTAGTGTTGACGTAGAGCCAATGACAGTCAGCTGTGTTATGCATTATTGCCTTAGTTCTGTTCGCAACGTAAGCCGTTAGTTTGATAGGTTCGGTATGTAACCATGCAAGTACGATTTTTGAATCTGTAAATAAGTAAACTCGACTCACAACTAGTTTCAATTTAAGGGTATCCCGAGCCTTCAAGATAAGCATGGAAAGAAGTAGGGCCGCGTTTAATTCTAAGCGCGGCACGGTCATGTTCTTATTTTGGAGGGGGTTTATGCGCGATTTAGAACAAAGCAAACTCACTTTGACCTGACCTGATAGATCCTTGACTCGTAGGTATACGCAGCAACCATATGCCATGGAACTGGAAGCATCTGAGAAACCTATAAGCTCTACAATGTCTGAGTCAGATACAGATATATTTCTGTTTATAAGGATTGGCTCCATTGACGCAAGACTGGAAGAAAATTCAAGCCATTCTTTCCTTATGATATCATCAGGTGAAGAATCCCAGTCCGTCTTGGAGATCCATAATTTTTGCATTATAGCTTTAGCTTGGACTATGATCGGGCTGACAAGACCCATGGGGTCAAAAAACTTGCCTATGTAGGCCAGAATTTCCCTTTTTGTAAACTTATTATTGTTAAAGGGTTCTGGGCATGTAATTTTGAACTGATCATTTTTTACAACTAACTGCAAACCTAATGTTTTTAGACTGCAATCATCTTTCTCAAGTTCTAAGTCATCGAAATGCTGCTCACTTGGAGGTATATCAGTTAATATCTTAACGTTGTTTGATGACCATTTGTGCGTTTGAAAGCTACCTAGCTCTAAAAGCTGACGGAGCTGCGATTTGGCCTCTAGAACAATATTTAAATCGTTGTTCGAGTAGAGTATATCATCAACGTAAGTACAGTTATCAATGATGAACGAAGCTAATGGCATATTGCATTCATTTTGTACTGAGAGCTCTTTCAGGCAACGCGTAGCTAAATAGCTCGAACTCTTTAGTCCGTATGTAACAGTATCAAGCCTGATGCACTTAACACTCTCGTCAGAACGGTCGCGCCACAATATATTCTGTAAAGAAGTATGCTCAGGTGTTACTCGGATGTTCCGAAATATTTTCTTTATGTCGGTAGTAAAGGTGAAATTACCAAAACGGAATAATAGCAAAATATCAAACAAATCTCTCTGCACTGTGGGTCCATTTAGGAGAAGATCATTGAGGGAAACCTTCTTATTAGTCTTCATTGAACCATCGAATACTGTGCGCAGTTTAGTAGTTTTACTATCTGGTTTAAGAACTGCATGATGGGGTAGAAAATATACCGCATCTTTGTCCAAACGATATTCTTGGATGTCGATATAATGACCATGGTTTAAATTTATATAATCGTGAATAAACTTCTGATATTCTGAGAAAAGATCGGGATTATTTTGCAATTTTTTCTCTAAGTTCAAAAATCTTTTTAAAGCAAAATGCAAAAGCCTGATTTACTTCAGTAAGCGGCAGTTTTAAAGGCAATGCAACTTCAAAACCATTTTCTTTCAACTGAGTAGTTTTACTGAAAATATATTCGCAAAGTTCTTGCTCTGATGACTTTTCATTGAAAACTTGTGGGACACTTTCAGTTTTCCACAATTTGGATATATTATCGCCAATGTCTGACTCGCATACTGTACAGTTATGTGATACCTTATGACAGACACTAGAGGAAACTGCTTGCGGCAAACTCCCTCCAACTATGTACCCAAATTGATTGTTGATGAGGCTCGGCTGATGGGGCCCGGACGCTACAGGTTGCCGGCGCTTATGCGGCGTCGCTGACGTGCTGCTCAGTGACTCCGACGGCAGCAATACTTGGAAAAATACGTCCGCTCCCATTAGCAAATCAATTTCACTGGGTACGTGGAAGTCTACATCAGCTAGTTTGATATTTTTTGGAATATGTAGTGTTGCGAGATCAATTCCCCTTTGCGGTAATTGACAAGTAATTTGCTCAACAACATGGCAGATAGTAGAAACCTTGAATGGATTTGTTATAGAATGTAGTTCTATAGGCAAGCAACGTTTCACATTCGCCTTTGAGTTTGTAATGCCTACAATATTGACATTTTTTTGAGTGGGCTTTAAATCAAGCAGCTGTACAGCCTTTTCTGTAATAAAGGACAACTGGGACCCACTGTCAAGTAGGGCTTTGAATACCACTGCTGTACCGTCTCGAGCGTATAGCTTTACCTTTGCTGTGGGTAAGAGAACATCTGTATTATTATTCTCCGCCAAAGAGGCGGGAGATGCGACGGTTTGTTGCTTATCGTCATCATTTATAGTAGCGGTGTTGCAATGAAGCAGAGTGTTATGATTTTTGTTGCACTCTGAACACCGAAAATGATACTTGCATTTCCGTGTATGCGCACCTAAACAGATGTGGCATAGGCTCTTATCATTTGCAAATTGCACTCGTTTTGTAGCTGGTAACAGCTTAAAACCTTTGCATAAGTATAACTTATGATTCGACTTACAGTAAAGACACGATGACCTTTCCTGCGATGTAGCGCTGGCAGCTAAGTTGCTACCAACGGAACCCGGGCGGTGCTCCTTGTACTCTCTGGTAAGCTGACGTTGCTGACTTTGACCTGGGTCAGCATTCTCCAGCGCCAACGCTCTTTTGTCCAGAAAAGCGAGGAAAACATCCATTGTTGGGTCCTCTTTGGTATCCCTTTCAAGCTGGTATGCCCGAGAGGTATACATGTCTAATTTACGAGAAAAAATACACAACAGTATAGCATCCCAAGTCTTAACATTTGGCTCCAAATTTGATAATGCGGCAAGTTCTTGTTTGATTTTTGACACAAACTCTCTTAGACTGCTTGCCGTGGCCTTTGTCAAAGATTTTAAATCCAATATTGTACTAATGTGCTCATTAATAATTTTAAATCTGTTGTTATACCTATCGTTCAGCAATTTAAGTGCCTTTTCATAACTTTCAGGTGACAGAGGTAAGTTTTTAATTAAATCTAATGGTTCGTCCCTTAGATATGATCTTAAGTAATATAACTTTTGCACAAAATCCACTGATTTGTTATCATTGATCACCGAATTGAACAAGTTTATAAATGGCAAGAAATCAGAAAACTTACCGTTGAATATTGGTATGTCAATAGGTGGCAGTTTAAGATTGGACATTGGAGCTGGAGGTGTGCATGATTGGTGTATTTCACGCTTTTTTATTTCCTCGTTAAGCGCAGACAAAATAGCATAATACCGGTTTTCGATCTCTTCGATATCTTCATTGTCGTCTTGATCGAACGACAAAATTTTGATGTTATGAGACTCATATTGCGAAAACACTTGAATTACCTTGTCTTTTTTAGCCAACAAGGAGTCTATCTTGGATGCTGTTACATGAGTCGTATTCACTACGTATAATATTCACAACGTATAATCTTATTTTTTTCCAAAAAATTAAAACCATGCATAACGTATAATAGTCACAACGTATAATGTTATACGTTGTGCATGAGTTTAAAAATAAAATAAACTCTTTGCATCATGCAGAACGTATAATAGTCACAACGTATAATATTCCTAACATGAATTCACAAAAAAAGAAAACCATGCAGAACGTATAATATGCCAAGAAGCACTGCATAAAGCGCCTTAACAACGATACATTTAAGGCTGAAATTGCTACGAATCGATATCTGTTGAAGAGTAACAATTTGCTACAACGCTAATTGAGACGGTCGAAAAGTCGCGTGCGAGTATAATCTTTAATCTTATATCGATAAGGGCGCTTATCGTATGAAATATTTTAGGATTATATGATATGCATGGTTTTCTTTTTTTGTTAAATAAAGATCATAACATTATACGTTGTGACTATTATACGTTATGCATGGAGAAATAAGTAATTTAATTTTTTGGACTTCTTCATGCACTACGTATAAGATTATACGATCTGCCGATTATACGTTGTGCATGGTTTTAAAATTTTGTTAAAATATGACATTATACGATCTGCATATTATACGTTATGCCGTTCCCCCCTGTTACATTCTCAGGTTGAGAGATAAAGTTATAAAGCCTCGTGATACTACCTTTTAAATAGCCGCGTCCCGCAATCAACTCCTCTATCTCCATTGCCCAAACGTATTATCCACCGCTACACAGGGTATTCGTAATGAGCACAATATAGTATAACACTCGTAAATCGTAATTTATAGCGAATGTACAAATGCTTCAAAATAATGCACTTTGTGTTGCACTTCGTCGACGGTGATGGCGTCGTCGTCGCGGTGATGCGTAGCGAAACCGACCTCATCGATGAAGTGTCCAGTAGTGAATTGAAGTTGTACAAACGTGTGTTGAGCTTTGATCTGTCCAAGCACCCAAGGAAGCTGCAGGATGGTGTAGCAAATCCAGCCGATGACGAAATGACGAACAGCGCCGACCAAATCCGGTTACTTCTTATTGCGCGGTGCGAAAGCCATGCGAAAACGCATCCAAGCGCGGTGGATCTCGCGGTTTGTGAAGTATAAATGTCGGGAACTCCGTAATATATGTAAGGCCCCCTCAGCTCGACGTAGACTCCAACAAATACCTTGAGGTAGTGGTTCTGTTTTGGTTGAAGTGGAGTATACTTGATGCGTCGTTGACTGTAATGGATCAAGATTGGTCGTGGAATTCGCCTTTCAATTTTGCTTGTTCTGGATGAATTCCTTCCTTATTGCCAAGCTCCTTACCTTGAAATATGCAAGTCTTGCAGAGATCTGATGCACTAGCACTGCTGATGCGCCCTCAACAGGAAATGAAGCTGCCGCTGGCGAGTGAGTGCCCTTACAATGATCGTCAGTTCTCTGTCTTGATTTCGGATCGCAGGATTGAAGGACCATGAAGAGGTTGTGTGGACTGTAGGTTAGGTGTTTTTGCTGGTAATTAAGAGCTCAGACATGCTTGGAATATGTATATTTCAACACTCAACTAAATTACACGGCACGATGTTAAAAGGGAAAAATCAGAAGCAAAAAGCTGTCAAACTGTGACATTAATATTTTTATTATAATTTTATGTGGTATTTCGAACAGTGGTACTTGAGTTGACGTCTCACTCCCACGCTTTGTTCGCCTTGTAAGCATAGCGCGCCATGTTAGGTCTATGGTCGAAACTAACTACAGTTAGTTCGCTTACGAATTTAGGACGCGCATCATAGAATGTTTTTTGCGCTAAACAGCGTCCTGTGAAGTTCTTACGTGTTCCTTTGTGTCGTTGGAACTCCAGAAAATTAAGCGAATTCATAATTTAACTCACTCGCCGGCGCCGCTGCCTTTGTATGTAAAGTGGCTACGCAGCCGCCCTTATACGAACTAGTTTCGGTTGCTAGTCCCGTCCTTCCATGCTCGCTGGGCGAGCGACGCGGAGTTCGCGTGACGAAAGGGCCCAGCCCATTATGCGCGGTGTCATCTCGCTTGACACTTCTGGTGGGCGAATTATGTCACGCTAATGGTGTAACGGAAATGTTTTCGTTCGGAAATGGTGCCGGCAGAATTTTAACCGTTCTATTGGTTACCATGGTAAATAAACTCGCCAAAGAACGGGCAAGTGAGTGATTCAATCTGAATTTTACTTGCATTTTGTACCTTGCTGTCGGACGTGTTATTCGCCCAAGTGGAGGGAAAATTACCAGTTGGTATACGAAATGCGACTAATATTTAGATTGTAATGCCTGTTTACCTGGCGAGTTATTTTACCATGGTAGGTAATTCCCCAGATTCTCATAATTTTTCAGTAATCGGTTTCACTCGTTTACACCTTAGATGAAAAAGAAGTTTACACCATTGAAAAGACCTCGAATAGAGCATTTGAGGGATGCACTAAATCGCCCGTCCATGACCGATATTTGTGTAGAAAAATTAAATAAAATAAATGTGTTGCTTGAAAATATGTATCTACACAAATATCTTGGATCTTAGCGATTTATTGATGAGTCATTTCGTAACTTTTAATAGTAATATACGATTTTAACTTCACACCGTCGTCGCTGCACATAAGGTATGTTAACACTTACGGTTGTCCAGTGTCATTTCCGATTTTCCACACCGGACAACCGTAAGTAGAGGCTCAGATAAAGGTAATCACTAGAAGGCTAAGTTCGGGCATCGTTTTTCCAGACGCCCACTTAAGGACGCCCAACCATAACGAACCAAGCAAACAATTTCACAACTACTTCCCACTCTTTGTAGGTTATCGCTTATCTGGGTTTGTACTCGGCTACAGTCGCTAAACCGCTGTGAAACCTTGAGGACCGGGAGCATGTGCTAAAACCATTACCATGAGCGCGGTACATAATCAGGTTAAATAATATTTGGGTCTTGAGACGATTCTCAACTCTTTCGACTATCAATTTTGACATAACATGTATGAAGGTAATGTCAATTTTGACAGTTGGAAGACTTGAGAATCGTCTCAAGACCCAAGAACTGTCTTTGTTTTTCCCCCTAATATGTGACAGTTTGAATGCATTTGGTGTACATTTTACTATAGATTAGCTTTTTGGTGCATGTGTCGAGTTTAGTGAGCAAAACGTGTTGTAGATTGACCAGTCTTCGAGCAGAATCCCATGTAGTCAAGACCAGCACCCCGGAGCGCCGAGCATTGTGAGACCCCCTATGCCTCACACTATGGGGATATAGGGGACCTAACTTAAATCTGTCGTCTGGCCTGATTTGAGTTAGGGAGTCCATCTGGCGCGTCAATCGGGTACAGCCTTACTAATAAATTATCTTAACCCGTTGATCATCTGATTACTTATCCAGTGTATTACGCATTTATAAGCTATGGATAACGTCATATGTTCGGAAATCACTTACAAATCAATGCGATGGTTCCAATCCAGGCGGGTTTAACCCTACCACCTATTACCATTACCACCAGTACCTACAGTTTTAACATGGATTCCGAACCATGGAACAGCTCGCATTCGTAACGAAATGCACTTATCCAACTAAAAAAAAAGTGGTGCATTAACGGGGCAGGGATTCGAACCCATGATCTGCTACGAGCCGCTCAATGTGTGCGTGTGCATGCACGTTGCTGGGTTGGTAGTTTCAGAAAATTGGAGACATAGGGCCGAGTGCACGACGCCTCGTAAAATGTTATCCGTTACTGATTACATTTGACGATGATGTGATGGCTAATCGCCCATCATATGAATTTGAGTTGCACGTAACATATTTTCGTCAAAGTTAGCTTGCCAGCCGTCAGACCACAAATAGTCCCCCGAAACAATCGGCAAAAATGTTTGCTGTATGGCAACTCTCAGCACCGCCTGAGCTGACATAGTACTGTCCTTCTTCCACAGTATATTATCAGAAAGAGACAGGCACAATTGAAGCACCATCTAGCGTCAATCATTCGTACTAACAAAAAAAACAGTTTCTCCTGGAGCCGCGGGGTGGCGCTACTAGCGCCCAAGATGTCGGCTTGCTATCAGCTGTTGGTAGCACCACAGATTACATAGATATAGCGCTGAAAAATTTTAATCTGTGAAACCGGGTGTCAGGCTAATAATTATGAAAAACAAAGCATTGTATTTTATTAATGGCAACGTTTGCCTATTATTTAAGGTCCAATAAGACTACAAAAATGTAAAAATAGTGACTTTTGATACTTTGAATTATTATTTGATCTTGATTTTGACGGTGATCAATGGGTCGGGTGAGATTACGATTAGCTGTTAACTGATCAGTCTTTAATCATACGTTGACGGTGATGTTGACGTGATGGCGCAGTAGATGGCACATCGCGTTCCTATTTAGAGTTGCGTAACCAAAGAGTGCCAACAGAACCCTATTACTAAGCCTCCGCTGTCCTTCCGTCAGTGGGCTGCGTCTCATGTACCAGATAGTTGAAATTTTCACAGGGTGTGTATTTCTATTGCCGCTATAGCAACAAATTAGAATATTGTGAAAATTCGAATGAAAGTACGCGCCCATAAAATAAACCTAATTTTGCGTGTTTTATCTTATACGATGGTACGGAACCCGACTTGCACTGGGCCGATTTTTTTATTCTAGGTCACAGCGAAATCTACGTCTAAAAATCTTTTCACTGTGATTTTACCGGGGATATATTTTATTGAAAACAAAAACGTGGTGTTTTGGATGGTGGTTTTTTGCACTAAACGATTTGATGCAAATTCGAACAGAGTTTATGTTTGTGTTAGTAGGAAACGGTGACAGCGATACTTCTAGCCGTGCGCATGCATTATGTCATGTGGCTGCAGTAAAATTCGCATGTTCGCAAATGTGTGTTTGTTCCACCTCCGCTCCTCCGCCGCCGCCACTTGGCCGTTGACGTAAGTTCGAAAAGCTTGTAAACACATATTGCTTGTTCGGGCTGGCTGCGCTGTACCAAATGGGTATGGAACAATCAATGCTAACAGAATTGGTTTTTGGGTCAGCGACTTTTCACCTTTTGCGAAAACCAATTTGACCTCGCTGAGGTAGAACTCGGAACCGCAACGAGACGTCCGTTAGATTTTATTTATTAGATAGCGTTTAAGATAGAGAACACACCTCATGGGAACTAGATGCTAAACAATCACATTTACATTAAACTCTATGGAAAACATGGATTATTTTCGTTGTCACTTTGAAAATCGTTCATGCAATGCAATTATTTGGTGGTTTTTTTTTCTATCTAACAGGACGTAGATGACTTAAAAACCACCCCCAACGTCGTGATATTACCCTAACACATCGCATTCCCGGAGGAATTTATATGAGTACTGCTATCTCGAACTGCATGTAAAACGCGCAAAATGTTTCATTGCCGCTTCGACCATCTTTTTATCCAATGCTTACAATTTTACGTGGAATTTGAAATGAACAAAAAGGTCTTCAGTCCCCTCTTATGACATGCACGGAAAGAAATGCGATGGGACCACTTTTATTTATTTTAAGCGCTGAAACACATATCACTTTATTCGTATTTTGTCTAGATAAAAATAATTGTTGAGCTCCGCGCTGTTTCGCCTGATTCCTTCCTGCAACGAAAATAACGGAACAAGTTCGAAACGCGCTGCCCGAACAAACCATTAGTGTGCTTCTGCGAACACTCGATGCGTTGTCGGTTTGGAAATCTCACCTTCTCGCAATAGACGAGAAATCTTAGACTTGTTGATTTGGTATGGCAAAATCTCACATACCTCGTTGACGAGATTGTCAAGTAAAACATTCATTGTATTCTTGAATCAGGATATTTTCACTAAAAATTTATATAAACAAATATATGAAAAAGGCACTTACATTCTGCTTCTCCGGAGGAGTGACAGAAACGATCACAGCATATTTTTTTCGCTTTCTCTACAGGCGTACTGTTTTTTATACATGCTCTACGATTACGGATGCTAAGCACCTGACCTTTACGAAGTACTTCGACAATCAACTCATGGTACTATACGCTCTCCTAAGTCGACCGGGCACGGCGATTGCAATAGCTTCCGTTCTGTAAATCGGTGTCGTCATTCTTTCGCAACCTTGTCCAAACTATTGCAACATAACCCTTGTAAATACACGTCACTATACCTATTTCTTGCTATCAAACTGAACTTCACAAAATTATGACAAAAACTATTACCTTTTTTCCGAATAACGGTTTATTGTTGGGCAAAGGTTGAGCCCTATAAGGATGTGGATGAATTTGATTACCTACCTATTTTAACAACTAGTTGGGCGAATTTATCACTCTTTAAGTTTGCTTTCAGGGCATATATCCCTGTGTTTATATATGATGAGTTTTGTTAAGGATGTATTGCATGCCTGCAATGACGACGTGGAAACGGTTAGGGTTTGCAATATGATTTCTTGCTATTACATTACGCGAGAATTAAAAACTATCTGCCTCTGGAGGTCGAGGTCAGCTCCACTTGGCGCAGAGCCGTGTTAAACCGCGTCCGTCAAGCTGCGCAATTTTATTGTGATCAAGAGCGGCCATGTTGTTGTCACTTCCAATTCGAATAAAGAACCTTTATGCCCGCTCAATTTGAATGCGCGTCGCGCGCCAATTTTAAACCGGAAACGGGACAACTCCGTAACTAGCGCGCGTTCAATACACTCACTTCCTTTTTGACTGCACCGACCGGGCCGTTCGGACGCTACGACCAGCGAGATTGGAAGGATGGGAGGAGCAATCGGAACTCATTCGTATGGCTGCAGCAGCGTAGCCACGAGTTAGTTATAAACGTCTAAGGCTGAGATAATTTACAGTCGTATTTGAGCTTCTGTCAGGGCAGACTGTTCCATCCCATTCGGTGCAAGAAGGAGCAAGAAATCGCGTTTTAGCTAACAGAATGACAGTTCTGTACCTCGGCCGTTTTCGTTGACCATTGGAACTGTTCGGAATCGTTTGGAATTACTCCTTTTATTCCACGGAGAAATATCTGTCAACTGTCACTTGAACGTCAGCCATCAATTCGCCTGCAACCTTAGATGAAAAAGAATGGATACGGTACCTCCATACTGACGATAGTTCAAAAGCGTTCCTATTTTAAAAAAAACTCACACACCTATACTTTTACATGCACACCAAACTCTACTACGTAAAGGGTAATAGAGCAGGACCAAGGTATAAGGAAATGCATCATGCGAAAAAGTGACAAATAGATTCATCTAATCGCGGAAGAATGAAATGAGACAAAAATTTCCTTAAATTGAATTAGTTATAGCGTGAGAAAAAGGGATGGTGACATTTGTGACATCTGGTCGTAGATATAGTGCAAAATTCATCCTAATCCATCATGACACATCAACGATGCGCGCATCCTAAGCCCTTTGAGCAGAATGGCGCGTCAAAACTAAATGAAAAATGAAAGTGAAAACGGCAGGGTTGCCAAAAATGATCACGAAAATAAATAACAATATATTGTATTGTGCAATAAAATATTAAGGTTCCTTTTTAGTGATAGTGGTCAGAACAAGTAGTACCATGATTGTATAGTTAACAAGGTATCAAATAATCTTTTCGCGAATTTGCAAGTGGGAAAATGAAAAAAATATTAATGGAATCATTCATTGAACCATCGTTATTCTGAGTAAAAATCATCGATATTAAGGATAAATTAATAAAGTCGAATATACACAATTTGTAAATATTGAAATCATAAAATAAAATAAACATAAAGAGGGAATCATTAATGTATTGCAAGTATGGGTCAAACATTGCAAAACAAATAATATTGATTATTCTTGAATTGTCCATGTTTGCATTTTATGCATTTAAAAATTTCGTTCAATGCGTTTTAGATGCTAAAAAATAGTCCAAATAATAGTCAGTACAGTGTTATGTAAAACCTGTTGATGATTATTGCCGTTCGCCGTAAATGTGTGATGGTATTTTGATAAACCACTAAGTTCTTTCTTTTTAATTTTTTTTTTATTTTCTTCAAATAGGTTCAATTTATTACGCTTTTGTCCTTTTGTGGCGGCTTTAATCCCCGGATTGGTTTTATGTATATGATAAAGTTTTACATTTACATATTTTTCGATAATAGCCCTAAGAAGATGGAGTCTATGATTAAATGTAGCAGGTTGAAGGAATGAATACTCATTCAATGACAAAAGGACATTTGAGCCAAGAAACGACTTGAGAATTTTAATCTTTATGGAAACAAACTGTCTGTCACATGTAAAATTTTGACCATTTTCAAGGATGTACCTTTTTATCACAGCCTCAGAACTAAGACATATTATACAAACATCCTAAACGACATTATAAAAAATAATAAACAGTAATAGACTATTGTTTTTTGGCAGCCCTACTTGTTTTTAAAATAAAATTTAGTTCAATATATGATACTGAAATGAAAACAAAAATAAAAATCGAACTGACAATTTAAGTTTGCTTGTGCCAACCCTGTTTGCGCCTTTACAACACATAAAAGGTTTCAGGTCAACTAAACTAAAAATATACTAAATATGCTTGCACTTATACGTGGAATGTGATTCTATTGCTCTTGTTGTCCTTTATGGCGTTATTTCCATATTTTTCAACAACACAAGACGACATTTTGTTGATACTTTGAAATCTCGCCCAACTGAATTCATCACTGACGTCTGACACCGACTGCGAGCATATCGGCTGACTGAGCTTACTTTTGACGGACCGTAAAATTTGTTTAGTCCCCTATCCATTCCTTTTTCATCTAAGCCTGCAACTACGTTATTTCGACTAATTACGTGCTCGATTTTGTATCGTTTGAAAATTAGGGGATTTTTCAATGAATTTAGATAGAATTTGCTTGGTTTTGCATGTTTACCTCGTGAGATTAGAAGGATTGTAGTTTGTGCAATGTCAAAGTGACGTTCATCTCTGCACTTTGGTTGTTTAAGGTGACCCATCCCGCTCAACTCCCCATACAAACGGGGAAAGAAGATCACGCACATATTACTTGTCAGAGATCCCAAATTTTGCTCAAAATAGCTTTGTTTGATTGAACCAGATGTCTGATGACCGTTGGCATTTTAAAATTGTGTTTTGTTTCTAAGTTATAAGGACCGAAAGTTCGGATTTTTCGTGCGTTTCATACAATAACTTTGGAGGTAGATACCGCAATGATAAAATAAGAACATCTTAAAAAGATTAGTCATCAGACATAGCTTATTTAATCAAGATTTATAATCTATTTGGTTTTTGTTAGATTTTTTAATACAGCGGTCGTGGTTTACCTTAAGCTATAAGTCGTTTAGTAATTAAAATTTTCGGAAATCTTACCAAATCATACACTATGCACATTGTCTTTTTTGTGGACATGTTGCATCTTGCTCATCACGGAGCCTGTCTTTTTCTTTGAAACAGAGAAGGTCCAAGAGCGCAACAGCACAATTTTGTACCGTGCCCGCGATTGAGTTAGTCCCGCCGGGTTGGGCCGCCTTAAGGTCGGCCCGTAAGCACCTGAAAATGTCGCCTCCCATACAAACGTAGTTTACTAATGATTTGAAAACCACTGTTCCAACTTACTTGATATTTTGTATCTAATATTAGGCTACAAATATCTGTGTCTGCATGCCTTTGTTTTTTCGGTAAATGTATTCTGGGTCAAACCACAGAGAAAACAAAATTCGTATGAAGATTTTCTTTTTGCATTCATTTCATTCGGTTTGGATTTTTCAAAAAAACAAAAGCATGTAGACACAGATATTTATTACCTGATATTAGATATTAAATATCAATTTAATTGGAATAGCGGTTTCCAAATGATTAGTAAACTACGTTTGTATGGGGAGCATAGCTTACGGGCCGTTCTTAAGCGTTCGGACTGGAGCGTTCATCTAATCTCGCCTGAATCCGTCATAACGCTACGCTCGATATAGGAGTTATATGTTAGCGGACTTAGGCTTCTGTCCTGTCCGTTATAGGACGGATTCGAACCATCCCATCAACCCCTGAAACCAAAACAAACGAAAAATAGTACCTATATACTTTGTTACATCACTTTGACACATATTGTATGGGCTACATATGGCTTTTGGCACTGGTTAGTATTACTTTCAGTTAGTGTTAGTTAAATTGTGACTATTTATCTAAGCCTAACTGTAGTAAGTTCGATTATAAATTCGGGACGCGCAACATCGAATGTTCGTTGTTCTTGCATGTCGTTCAAACTCAACAGTGGTAAACTAATTCGTAATGGAACTCACTCGCCGGCGCTGCAAATTTTGTATGTAAAAGTGGCTACGCCGCCGCCGGCGCCCCCCTACAAATACGTTTCGGTTTCTACTCTCGTCCTTACATGCTCACTGGCTGCGGCCGCCCCATGTTGTTTGGGTGCGAATGACGCATTGCGTTCTGTTCTGTCTGATCTACTCTGCATACGCTTCTCATACACGATGTATGATAGTCGACTTATGTATGAACATTGTGCATTCGCGTAAGGTTGGCGCGTTGGATTATTTCATTTAATTTTTATTAAACCTATAGGCACTACAGGTACATACACTCAAATACGTCAGATGGTTGCGGGAAGTTATAAACAAAATATGTAATACACTTCTCAGATCATATTAACATTTATATTATTACCCGCATTATAAAATTATACTTTCAACATCAGCTGTAAAGAGGCCTTGTCATAAATAAAGAGAGTCAGATAATAAGAATTCATTAATTATTAGATTGTACAATAGAAAAACCGGCCAAGTGCGAGTGAGTGTTAAATTCTTCAGTCAGGTTAGGGATAGGTTACTGTTTTCGACTGTGGGTTGGAGTCCACGCAAAACTTACCTACATACGTTACACGTTACTTCCTTACTAGGTATTCACTGTCGCATTGCAAGTGGCGGCAAATGTTTTTTTTAAATAGTCACCAAATTATTGGATGTTTCTCATTAAATCATGCTCTCTCGGCTCAAACGATCTTGATTAAATTTGGTAGATGGATACATTGTCCTGGACCAGTTTGACCCTATTTTGGACCAGCCAATTGGGCTATTTTTATACATGAAATAATTTAGCCGACACTAACCCGAGCGGAGCCGGGTACCGCCTAGTATCTAATATTTTTCTATATTTTGAGAGCGAAGAATAGTTTTTTAAGTAATTTTTTTTTCCTTCTCTAGATATGATCGTCTTTGAAGATTAGATTTTCCTTATTTATATTACTCAATACGTGCTTTAGTCCACACAGTTACAAATATTATGATCATGTCAAACTTGGTTAAACATGTAAACAATATTTTGTTTAGAAAATAGGCAACAAAGAATATTTTTCCTCTTAGCAATAACCAAATTATTCCCAATGATGTAAACATTTACGTTAGTCCGAAGAACGTAACATAACTTATTACAGTCTATTCATATGCCTACATAGTTATTGCTAAACTCATTCTGTTACACAAACGCGTCATGCATCCAATATTAGGAGATTTCGAGAGAAATCTTAAATTGAGATGACTAAGCGCTTTAAATAAATAGCTGAGTTCAATAGATACCTTTAATTGAACCAAATAGCAAGTCACTCGTTTAACTATTAGGCCATTGTGACGCTATTTCTTGGATTATTTTCACATTGTGAAAATAAAATGTGGTCGAGAAGCGATGCGTTAACTTAGAACGGTTTTTTATTTCATGTCGGATGTTACGTTTAATTATTGGTTTAATTAGACCCTTGGTAATTATATTGAGATAAATAGCTGAGCCTAACGTAGAGCACAATCGAGCCCATTACTGGCAAGTTCAAGGAGGGTAAGTTATACATTTACGTAGAGATTAGTTCTTTACGTAAAAATTGAAAATCGAACTCTTGTGAATTCGAATTACTGTTCTTTTTAGGGTTCAGTACCCAAAGGGTACCAACGGAACCCTATTACTAAGCCTCCGCTGTACTTACGTCCGTCCGTCCGTACGTCCGTCCGTCCGATTTTTTGTGTTAAATCTTGTACGATGATACGGAACCCTTCGTGTGCTAGTTCGACTCGTACTTGGCCGGTTTTTTTATATTTTGATTTCTGAGAATCGGGCGGGAATATGCTCACAGCGAGGCTCACAGCCATGGAGCTCACTCGACGAGATTATTTCGCACCATTATTTATTATGATTATAAATCCGGCCAAGTGCCAGTCGGACTCGCACATGAAGGGTTCCGTACCATCGTACAAGATTTAACACAAAAAAATCGTTTTTTGTATGAGGCCTCCCTTAAATTTTTATATTTTTTTTATTTTACCTATTTGTTGTTAAAGCGGCAAAATAAATACACACTTTGTGAAAATTTCAGCTGCCTACCTATTACGGTTCATGAGATACAGCCCTGTGACGGACGGACGGACAGCGGAGGCTTAGTAATCGGGTTCCGTTTTCACCCTTTGGGTACGGAACCCTAAAAAGGATTTAAACCCCAAGACTGTTTTGATTAATTGACTAGTACTTTTGGTGAGTCTGCTTGTTCACGAGCAACAGTTTTTAATTGGTTCGCCCAGATTAAAATAGTACGAGGAAGCTTTGAAAATGAGGCGAAGACAGGTCGGCCGCCAACCGCGATCATTCAAGAAAATGTGCAAGAAGTCGAAACACGTTTCGTTTACGTAGAGCTTGAGCGAGAGCTGGGCATCGGTTCGGTAGCATGGAGGTGAAGAATTTCCTCACCTCCATGTTCACTCGCGACCACCTCTCCCGCCGCAAGCGTCGTTCGAGGTGGGTGCCGCACAATCTCAACGCCGAACAGAAAGGTTTTCGCATGGATTGGTACCGATTTATAATGGATAATATTCCCCTGATCTAGCACTATTTGATTTTTACCTATTCGAAAAAGTTCAAGAAAAAATTAAAGGCAAGAGATTTGAAAGCAAAGAAGATGCGCTGGCTGCTTATAATTTTGAGATTTCTGAAGTGTCTAAAGAAGAGTGGTCAGAGGTATATTTCAAGTTGTTTAGCCGTGTGGAAAAGTGTATACGTGCTCAGGGTGAAAATTTTTAAAAGATTGATACCCGAAAAAAGAAAATATATTATATTTTTTGAGTATGTAATTTATGTAGGCATGACCTTTCGTAACAATCATGTATTCATCTTTGAGATCATCCAGAATAGGAGGCATTAGGAGGAAAATACCGAGCGCTGGATTGGAAAACGGTGCTGGTGTCTTCAGGACATAGCTTCAGGATCACAACCGTCGAACAAGAGCTTATAATTATGTTTTTTATGGAACGGGATATGCATGGCTAATACCAAACTGACCGTCAGATATAAGCCTACACTATATTGCTCCGCTCCATTGAACTGGATGGACAACACGGACAATTTTAATTGCCGCTTCGACCATCGTCTATTCAATGCGATGGTAACAACACGGGCGGGATCAACCCTACCACCTAGGAAGTAAGGAAAGGGACCTACAGTTTTACGTTGAATCCGAACCACGGCCAGCCTCACCTTTATAATATTTATAAATGCTTACGAACTACATATATAAGGTGAGTTTAAAATAATCTACAAGCCTCATAGGGTTGATTCAGTATCTGATATAGAACAACTTTTGCTAAGAATGGAGGTATGTAATTTTTTTTGTTCCATTTTATTTTTTGAGAAATTTAAACAGTATGTTCTTCCCAGTATTTTAAACAACTTTTGCGAAGAAACTATGCACCTATCTGTAATGGTTTCCAAGAAAATAATTTATTAAAGTGCACTAACTCTTCAACTACCTAATTAAAAATATAGGTCAACCACGGGGCATTGACCCGTCCGTGACCCACTGACACAATACAATTCTCCGCCGCCGCCGCCGCCGCGTGCGCAGACAGAAGCCCCGCCACCCCATCTACCCCGCCGCCGCCGCCGCCCCTCTCACTGAAGGACGTTTGTTTTCGTTTTGAAAGCAATATGTCAAGGTCCATGACGCGCATCGGACCTGAGTATCACACGTGAGTGAATTTAAGTGAAGCGAGTGCCGATCGGGCGAAAAAGGACATGCATGCTTGTGTACATACCTACATTACAGCCGCGCCGACCAAATCCATAGCCCGGCGCGGCGAACGTCAGCGTGGGAAGGAGGCAAAACTATTCGGGTAGGTAAAATAGACTCTGCCGCCGCGCGCCGCCTCCGCGCCGCCGCGCCGGCCGGCGCGGTGCGGAACCTATTTTTCAAATAGGCAGTTTGAAGAGTTAGTGCACTTTAATAATTTATTTTCTTGGAAACCATTACAGATAGGTGCATAGTTTCTTCGCAAAAGTTGTTTAAAATACTGGGAAGAACATACTGTTTAAATTTATCAAAAATTAAAATGGAACAAAAAAAATTACATACCTACATTCTTAGCAAAAGTTGTTCTATATCTGATACTGAATCAACCCTATAAGGCTTGTAGATTATTTTAAACTCACCTTATATGTAAATTAATAAATAATATTTCATAAAAAAAAACTTTTAGTAATAAATATTCAGTCTATTAAGACTTCTGTGCTAGTATGCGTGTGTTCGTTTTTTTTTCTCCTACTAAGCGGCTTGACTGATTGTAATATATTTTCGTGCGTAAGCTGTCACCTGGAAGCTTCTTAGTTTAGAGATAAATTATCAAATCATTTTTATAGCCATACTTTGGAGAAGGACATAGGCTACCTACTGAGTCGAAAATTAAACTCGAAGAGCGTGTAATAGGGGATAAAAGTTTGTATAATAAACAGGAAATAATTCGGCCCGAAATCAGTCTAAAATGACATTGACCCGAGCGGAGCCGGGTACCTCAGCTAGTACGTAATATTGGTGCTATCTTACACCACTCCTCCCACACGGCGGCCCTTAAATTAAGTATAGGTTACCTGGTAGATGCAGCTGTTATATGCTCCCTAAGTAATAGGTACTAAAATATTTCTCCGAGTATGCCTCCATCACTGCGCTCGTCGCATTGTCTTCCTTCACACCGTCCGTGAACAACGCTGAAACGTGACTTTATTGCATTGAGTCGGATCAGTGCCGGTTTTAACACTACCAGCGCCCTGGGCGAGATTTCTACGGCGCCCCCTATCTGCCATTCAAAACCATTCAAAAAAAGCCAAGGGAAATAATGAAATAACTATTTATAAACAAAATTATTAAATTTTACTTTTATAGCATTTCTTTAGGCCAACTTTATATAGATACCAAAATCTATGTTTTCTTAAATAAAATAAATAAATACACCTTTTCATACATGCTCTAAAATTACCGGTGCTACGTACCAGACCTTTACGAATAATTACATCGATTCCGCTCACTTCAACTCATCGACACTTCCGCTCACTTCAGCTCTGAAAATTTGTTTCGTAATATTTTCGTCATCTATTGTTCCATATGTCCAAATCATCTTAGCATTCCTTTCTCGATTCTAGTCACAACATCTTTTTTCAATTTACATTTCGCTCTAACCCAGATTGTAATATTTTCAATCGCAGACAGGATTTTACTAATAAATTATTTGATACAATTTAAATTAAAGACAGTATACAACCACATTCTGATAAAGCAAAAAAGATTTCATAACACATTTTAACACTTTCATTTCATTTAATTTATTTCGGCATGACCACCACAGGTACCAATGCATCATACATAAAGTTATAATATATTAACAGTCTTAGCATTACTTAATACACATTGTAAATTCTATAAAATTATGAATCAAGTGTTAATAATAGTTTCGTATTTAAAAAACACGTCAATTCTGTAGTAAGTTTTCTTTGAAAGAATTCGTCTGACTCTCCGTATGGCGGGAGTTTATTGAAGAACATGAGGCTTTTGCAGATAAAGCTCTTTAATTTTACGGCGCTTCACTAGAGGTGATCTTATTAGATCTTTGGCTCCAGTTTTACAGCCAAGGTAATCTTTCCGGGTATTTTCCAAATTGTGAGTATTCACTTGGAAGCGTAAATATAGCGTTTTCCGAGAATGAGACGATAAATAAAAATAAGATAAGTGTCGTAAGGAAACATAACAAAATGGGTTGTTTTGAGAGTACATGCTGATAATCATAATTAATGTAAATCATAAACAAAATCGGGCCTAAAATTGAGCCTTGAAGATCTGCTCGGGTCACATTAGCTGCTTCTGATCTAACATCGTGGAGCTGAGTATATTGGGTTCTGCCTGTAAGATATGAACGATTAGATCTAGCGAGTTTTCTCTAATACCATAGTGCTCAAGCTTTGAAAGTAGAAGTTCATGATTGACGCAGTCAAATGCCTTTGACAGATGATAGAACAATCCTAACCTACCTATATTATTGTCAAGACTTGAATAGACTGATATCAGCATGTTAGCTATAGCAGTTCCTGCATATTTATTTTTTTAAAGTCGAATTGCTGAGGATTTATGAGATATTTTTTATAAATGGATCAATTTATTGTACATATTTTTTTCCAAATTTCGCTCATACATGGCAGGATAGAAATGGGTCTAAAGTTATTGAAAAAATCTTTTTTATGGATCGGACAAAATTTAGCAGATTTAAGAATGATTGGGAAGGTTACCTCTGAGACGCATTGGTTTAATAGGTAACATCCACTAGTCATCAAAGTGCTGTAGTATTTTTAAAAGTTAGGTTGGTAATCCCCATAAATCTTCAGAATGCTAGTTTTTAGTGATTTCATGGTTTTTAATATTTCATATTTGCTCATATTCTAAAAAAATAATAGACTATTGGTTGGTTGGGTGTACGCATTCAGGTACATAGTCCATTGTTTCTTTAATGGATGTGCTAAAGCTTAAAGTTAACTTATCTGCAATAGAACTAAACAATTTGTTGAATTTATTGACACACAACCTGTCTCTCAACCTCTCAGAGACTCCGCTACCGATACTCCTGCTTGTATTCCAGATGTAGATGCCATGGGACTGAACCGATGTAAATAATGATAAAATAAGTGAAGAAATACGTCCAATTTCTGCACAATGTCGATGTCGATGTCCAATATTCCACCCAGTAAGATCGCAAATGCTATGACATAAACGCTTCTGATTGATGGAGAATTTATCAAATGACCTCACACATTTTATCTCATTTTACGCTGGTTACGCCCCCCTGATCTCGATTTTTTTGTTATGATATCTTTATCTTTATTCTTTATGAATTGTTTTGTTTTGTTTTTTTATTATTTTTCTTTTTCACTTCATGTTCTTTTTCACTTTACGTTTTCAAAATTTTTACACAGATGGTTTTTTTTTCAGGATCGACATGTCCTAAAAAAATACAACAATTAACTTATAAATCCGACCGCACACTCTGTTCCATTCTATTGTTGCCCACCATTTTGATGCTAAATTTAGGGAATTTATGAGTAAGTAAGACTTGGTCAATGAGCGAGCGGATACAAAGGGGGCGCCTGCGGCGCCCCTTTGGATCTGGCGCCCTGGGCGGTCGCCCAACCTCCCCCTACCCTAACGCCGCTACTGAGTCGGATTATGTCCGCGTTTATTCGACCGAAACATCTTCGAGATTAATGAACGGGGACGGCGAGATTGAGTCGTGCCATAAAAACAAAGTAAAATTCACGCCCCGTCCAAAAGGTCTGACCGCTTTAAAATCCTACGAAACATAGCTCACCCTTATATAAATTGACGTGATGGTAAACGGCTCGTATTTATGTGGTGCAGGGACGACATGCGTTTCACGCCAGAGGTCTGGGCTTAAATCCCCGCCCCATCCCGCACCACTTTCTTTCTCTTTCTGAGTTGGATAAGTGCATTTCGTCACGAATGCGAGCTGCTCGTTGGTTCGGAATCCGTGTAAAACCGTAGGCCCTACTAGGTGGTAGGTGTTTTTTTTTAGGTTCGCTATATTTCTCTGATATAAAATTCAGATATATGTTTAACACTAGAGTGCACGCGCCCTAAATTATTCCTCGAGCGCTCGCGCGGGCTACATGTGTAGCCCACTTTCATAGCTATTGTTTTCTGAAAATAATTAAATTATAAATAAAACTCAAAATATTAATAATATTTCACTTTATTTTTAATTATTTAGGGCACCTTTTTTACAAAATGAACTTTTTGGATTAACATTTTGGCATAATTTGTAAACTTCTATAAAATCAACTATATTTGAACGAAACTCAATCAATCAGCCTTATTTGTAAGTTTCAAACGAAAAATATAATTAACAAATTATTTTCAACATTTATTAAGATACAGGAAATCAAAATTAATTTGTAGTTTAATCAGTATTTGTGCACTCAGGGCACAAAATTACCTGATGTTCACTGCAAATGCGTCTCTTACATTTGATACAAAGCTTCGGTCTTGAGCCCCGCTACAAAAAAAAACAGCGACCCAGGCCTCCACGGATTGAGATATTAGGCTGCGGTGGTTGCTCGGACAATCCCAAAAGCTATCTGCCTTTCAATATTATGCTTCTGGGTAAATATATATACGACGCTCCATATAGGGACGTGCGAGTTCAAAACGAACTTCTTGCAAATAATGGCGACGGATAATTTTCATGTCGGGGTTACATCTGATATATTACGAGACCATTTATTCCAGCCAAATTGAGGAAATTATAATATAGTGTAAGGCTCCATCGTCGGCTGTTGCGGGATACGTCATACTGTCTGCACATTTTATCAAAATTGTCTTCTGGACTATCTTGTTAGCTTTCGGAATCGTCCATCAACCATCGTAGTATTTGTTGTTCGTTGGTGTTAGGTGCCATAATGTCTGTACAGAATGAAATACTAAACAAATAGGCAAATAAATAGATAAGGATGAATAATAAAACACTATAAATGAATAGTAAATAGCACATTACAGGAATACATAAACTAATACGGTATATTTACCAATAAACCCGATGAAATATAGTTCTTGAAAAATTCCGCAAACGCTCGCGCGGGCTACCAGTGTAGCCCAGCAACTTCACTCGCACTTTACGCAGACGTCTTTGCGCCGAGAGAATCGGCACGCCAATGACGGACGTGGGGGTTCTTCCTAGAGGAATACATGAGAGGGCAACACTGCAGCACGCAGTGTTTAAGGTGGCCCAACCCGGCGGGCCTAACTCATTCGCGGGCACTGTACAAAACCGTGCTGTTGCGCTCTGGGACCTTCTCTGTTTCAATGAAAAAGACAGGCTCCGTGATGAGGAAGATGCAACAAGTCCACCAAAAAGACAATGTGCATAGTGTATGATTTGGTAAGATTTACGAAAATTTTGATTTCAAAACGACTTATAGCTAAAAGTAAACCACGACCGCTGTAGTCAAAAATCTAACAAAAACCAAACAGATTATTAATCTTGATTAAATAAGCTATGTCTGATGACTAATCTTTTTAAGATTTTCTTACTTTATCATTGCGTAATCCACCTCCAAAGTTATTGTATAAAACGCGCGAAAAATTCGAACTTTCGGACCTTATAACTTAGAAACCAAACACAATTTTACAATGCCAATGGTCATCAGACATCTAGTTCGATAATAAAGCTATTTTGAGCAAAATTTTGGATCTCTGACAAGAAATATGGGCGTGATCTTCTTTCCCCTTTTGTATGAGCGGGATGGGCCACCTTAAGGTGGCCCAACCCGGCGGCCTCAACTCATTTGCGGGCACGGTACAAAACCGTGCTGTTGCGCTCTGGGACCTTCTCTGTTTCTAAGAATAAGACAGGCTCCGTGATGAGGAAGATGCAACCTGTCCACAAAAAAGACAATGTGCATAGTGTATGATTTGGTAAGATTTACGAAAATTTTAATTTCAAAACAACTTATAGCTAAAAGTAAACCACGACCGCTGTAGTCAAAAATCTAACAAAAACCAAATAGATTCTAAATCTTGATTATATAAGCTATGTCTGATGACTAATCTTTTTAAGATATTCTTACTTTATCATTGCGTAATCCACCTCCAAAGTTATTGTATAAAACGCGCGAAAAATCCGAACTTTCGGACGTTATAACTTGGAAACCAAACACAATTTTACAATGCCAATGGTCATCAGACATCTAGTTCAATCAAATAAAGCTATTTTGAGCAAAATTTTGGATCTCTGACAAGAAATATAGGCGTGATCTTCTTTCCCCTTTTGTATGGGGAGATGAGCGGGTTGGGCCACCTTAAGGCAGAGACGACATTATACTGGGCTGGGTTACGTATGTAGCCCGTGCGTGCACTCTAGTGTTAAAGGTTTTAATTGTCACTTTTTTTTGTTCGTGCAAGTCGATGATAGAGTAGAATATGTTAGGTTCTATAAAATGTATATGTATTTGTTTAAAGGGACTCAGCTTTTGAGTTTAAGGTGGGCATTCCCGCTCAATTCCCCATACAAACATGGTAAGAAGATCATGCGCATATTTATTGTCAGAGATAAAAAAATATGCTCAAAACAGCTTTATTTGATCGAACTAGATGTCTGATGACCATTGGCATTGTAAAATAGTGTTTGGTGTCTAAGTTATAAGGTCCGAAAGTTAGAAATTTTCGCGCGTTTTATGCAATATCTTTTGAGGTGGACTTCTCAACGATAAAACAAAAACATCTTCAAAAGGTTAGTCATTAGACCTAGCTTGTTTCATGAAGATTTATAAAAAAATTGGTTTTTGTTTGATTTTTCTACTACAGCGGTCGTGATTTACTTTTAGCTTTAAGTCGTTTTGTATTTAACATTTTCGTAAATCTTACCAAATCAAACACTATGCGCATCGTCTGCTTTGTGGACATGTTGCATCCTCCTCATCACAGAGCCTGTCTTTTTCTTTGAAACAGAGAAGGTCTCAGAGCGTAATTACACGAATTTTGTACCGTGCCCGCTAATGAGTTATTCCCGCCGGGAAGGGCCACCTTAAATTACGCGTTTGATATGCGGCGTTATGGAATTGCGGTTGAGGTGGTATTTATTGTTTATTGTTTATTCATCATCCATAGACAGTACACTACACTCGGATTTGTCATATTTTATCATTAGCCCAGATTGGTAACATCGCATTGGAAGAAAATATGGTCGTAGCGGCAATGAATCATTGTTTCTGTTTTCAATCCAGTTCAATGTAGCCGTGCTCATAAAGGGAAGGGCCTGGCATAGTGAAGTTTTGCTATTGAAAACCAGGTGTATGTTAACATGTATACTGAAAAAAAGGGTCACGTCGTCTGACACTATCTCCGCTGTCGGCTGAAATTATCTTGTCACCTTCACTGACAGGTGACTAATGAAATCGATATCGCGCGATCTCACATTCCACTATTGACCGTTTAGCGCGTATGAATGCATGCTCTACCGAGCGGAACTAACCCAATGCATTGTGCATTACACGCAGAGATAGCGAATCTAGGCAATATCGGTTTTCTATGTCCTTTTGTTTACAGATGTTTTTCTTTATAATTTCTAGTCGCAGAAATGAAATATTTGACTTAAACTTTTCGTCGACGCCGACACAGTATAGATGTCGTTAGACAAAAGTATTCATGTTCTAAGCATCGGTTTCGAGTACGATAGTCGAATTAATATCAAGCCTGCAAAGTTGCGATTAAAGTACGGCTAAAGTTTAAACTAAACATATTTTACATCTCAATTATAAAAGTACGGAGAGTAGGTATGTATAATACATAGGGCGGAACAAAGAATCCATACTAATATAAATGCGAAAGTAACTGTCTGTTACGTTTTCACGCCTATACTATATTGGAGAAGGACATAGACTACCTTTTGTGGCAAAAATTAAACTCGATTGGGGTGAAATAGGAGACGGAAGTTTGTATGGAGAACTGAAATAATATCCGGGAAATAATTCGGCCCGAATCAGTCCAAAACGACATGTAACTCGAGCGGAGCTGGGTACCTCAGATAGTATGTAATTTATACTGGCCACCATATCATAGCCTTCCACTTTCCACAATGTTCAAGGCTATGGCCATACACAATAGGTACTTTATTTTCACACAGTATTATATGCAAGTGAAGTTTCTTTATTGAAAATAAGCATACCGTAGGACGCCGATTATCCGGATCAACTGGACCTGAAATCAATCCGGATAACCGTTAATTCGGATAATTGGTGTCTTAAAAAATACTCAACGTATCGTTCAACGAGACAGCGACATGATTGCTGTTTGCTTGTTTGTTTCCTAGCTATGTTCGCAAATTCGAAAGAAACCAAAAAAACAGACGGCGATGCATCATTGCGATGTGGTTGTGATGGTGTAGCGCGGGCGCATGACGGCGTTTACAAGGTTAATCCGTATAATCGGCCTTCGGATAATCTGCGTTCGGATAATCGGCTTTCGGACAATCGGCGTTCGGATAATCGGCGTTCTACTGTACTACCTACAATACCTTGCGTGACTTTGCACATTAAATGCTTAAAGTATTGTTTTCATTTCGACCAGGTAATTGGTTTGTTTCGTAAATTCACTATATTTAGAATAGTGTTGGCTTATTTCTGCATTTCTACGGTTTTTGTAATGGCAAAGTCCGAACTAATTACGTTATCCCGCATCGGCAGTTCTCACACTTGCTGTATAACATTCGTTTTTGTATTAATAGCGTTCGGAGCCTAGAGGTACGCCTTGTTCCGAACATCTAACCTTAACCTTAGTCTTTCTTTTCACACATATCAATTTGCGATTTAGTTTTTAGTTTACACCGCATTACCGAATAAATTAGATGCCATGCTAGGAACTTCCCTGAATGGCACAGCTCGCATTCTTGGCGAAATGCTCTTATCTAACAGGATGAGAAAAGATGCACCCCTTGCAGGGGCGGGGATCGAACCCACGACCTCTGGCATAGAAAGCAAGTCTTCACACCCTTAAGCTACGAGCTCAGTGGCGCGGGGTGTAGGGATTTATGAGGTCATAGCCCGAACCAGGTTTTTAGGCTCCGCTCGGGTGAATGTCCAAAACGAAATTGACTCAGCTGGGTACCTCAACTAGTCTTAAATAATTTTTAAAATAGTGCTGTTCAAAGCATTGCCTTTTGACAGCGGTAGCGATCGTTTATTTACGGCTAACTGGTCATTGTTCGCCTTGATTGAATAAATTAAAGCGATGGCAACAAGATTGATCAATCGAATCGACGGAACGATAAAGATAATTTGATTTTATTAGAGTTTGTTTACGATTCTGTGCGGTGATAGATTTAGGCGTGAAATGCGGGTACGCTCGTTTATAAATAAAGTACAGTAAATTTCGTTTATTTGTTGAACTTTTGGTCAATGGAAAGGAGTTTGTTCTTAACTGGTTTCATGGAAAGATCATTTATATACGTTATAATTTGTAGGAAATGTTGGTCGAAGTGTTAATAAAATCATTCCTTGGTATATTTGAAGGAAAAAATATTTTTGGATTTGTTAATATCTTTAGTTTCGCGCAAAGAAAAACTGTTTTTTTTTCTGAAGGAGGATGAACATAATGAACATCTCTTTCGTACATAATGTGGCTAAGTGGCAGGAAACTCTCGATATGCTACCACCCCAGTATTGTAGCATGACATTTGCATAGCGTTGCGTTTTTATTATAATATTTCAATTTCCGAAAACTTCGGTTTTGTAATTCAGTACTTTCGTTTTAGTATTTTTTTACTCAAGCCTTTAAACATTAATCAATCAATTGATATAATTGTATATTTAGGGAAACTTGTTAAGCTTCGTTTTTATTATACTATAATTTGTTCATTTATTGTTTTGTTAACTGTACGTTTTCCTTTCGATATATTTTTTCTATTTGGGAAAAGAACAGTTATAATATCTAGGTAGAATGATGGATATAATATCAACTAAACCAACCATTTTTCAACGTTTAGGAATGACAAAAAAAAGCAAGATTGTATAAATAAACAATAAAAATAAAAATAAAAAATTTATTTAAAATATTTATTTAACTTTTACTGTTTTACTTACAGGCAGTTGGGGCGAAACCTCATCATTCCGGGCGGCACACGCACCATAGACGCGAGCGGCATGCTGGTGATGCCCGGCGGCATCGACCCGCACACGCACTTCGAGCTCGAGATGATGGGCGCCCGGACCGCGGACGACTTCTACCGCGGCACCAAGGCGGCCATCGCCGGCGGCACCACCATGATCAGTCAGTGTCCCTCTCGCTTACACTCTTGTCGACACGTGCGGCGTGCTGTGACGCCGCGCGGCATCGACCCGCACACGCACTTCGAGCTCGAGATGATGGGCGCCCGGACCGCGGACGACTTCTACCGCGGCACCAAGGCGGCCATCGCCGGCGGCACCACCATGATCAGTCAGTGTCCCTCTCGCTTACACTCTTGTCGACACGTGCGGCGTGCTGTGACGCCGCGCGGCATCGACCCGTACACGCACTTCGAACTCGAGATGATGGGCGCCCGGACCGCGGACGACTTCTACCGCGGCACCAAGGCGGCCATCGCCGGCGGCACCACCATGATCAGTCAGTGTCCCTGTCGCTTAAACTCTTGTCGACACGTGCGGCGTGCTGTGACGCCGCGCGGCATCGACCCGTACACGCACTTCGAGCTCGAGATGATGGGCGCCCGGACCGCGGGCGACTTATACCGCGGCACCAAGGCGGCTATCGTCGGCGGCACCACCATGATCAGTCAGTGTCCCTCTCGCTTACACTCTTGTCGACACGTGCGGCGTGCGGTGAAGGCGCGCGGCATCGACCCGCACACGCGCGTCCGGACCGCGGACGACTTCTACAGCGGCACCAAGGCGGCCATCGCCGGCGGCACCACCATGATCAGTCAGTGTCCCTCTCGCTTACACTCTTGTCGACACGTGCGGCGTGCGGTGACGGCGCGCGGCATCGACCCGCACACGCACTTCGGGCTCGAGATGATGGGCGCCTGGACCGCGGACGACTTATACCGCGGCACCAAGGCGGCCATCGTCGGCGGCACCACCATGATCAGTCAGTGTCCCTCTCGCTTACACTCTTGTCGACACGTGCGGCGTGCGGTGAAGGCGCGCGGCATCGACCCGCACACGCGCGTCCGGACCGCGGACGACTTCTACAGCGGCACCAAGGCGGCCATCGCCGACGGCACCACCATGATCAGTCAGTGTCCCTCTCGCTTCCACTACGGTCAACACGTGCGGCATGCGGTGACGCCGCGCGGCATCGACCCGCACACGCACTTCGAGCTCGAGATGATGGGCGCCTGAACTGCGGACGACTTCTACCATGATCAGTCAGTGTCCCTCTTGTTAACAATGACGATCTCGAGATGGTTAAAATGTAATTTTGCGTCAATCATAAAATTTTAAGACTATTGTAAGGGCTGAAAAAAGTCATTATCTTAACACTTTAAACACATCATAATTTAATTGAACATGAAGTTTTGGGAGAGGAAGGCGCTTATTAAATTTGTAATATTATTTCCAGTGGATTTCGTGCTACCCGAGAAAGGACAGTCGCTGATAGAAGCCTACAAAAACTGGCGAAGCAAAGCTGACGACAAAGTAAGCATTGATTTTTTTAAATGAAATACAATGTGCGTGCAGATAAGCCTAAATATGTTCCACCCTATGCGTATAATTAATGCCGGGGACATTTTTTTTACACCACAAGTTTTTTAAACTTCATTTCGTTTACAATTTGGACATTCTGTAAAATGCTTGAGGTTGGTCCTTAAGGTGGCCCAACCTGGCGGGACTAACTCATTCGCGGGCACGGTACAAAACCATGCTGTTGCGCTCTGGGACCTTCTCTGTTTCAAAGAAAAAGACAGGCTTCGTGATGAGGAAGATGCAACATGTCCACAAAAAAGACAATGTGCATAGTGTACTGTGTATGATTTGGTAAGATTCACGAAAATGTTTAATTTCAAAACGACTTATAGTTAGCTATACCTCACTGATCTAGCTGAAATAAAAAATATGTGCAAAATTTCAGAAAAACATTTCTTAATTTAACTGAGGAACAGGCACGAGCGATTCGATTACCTAATTATCCTCTTAAGGTGGCCCAACCCGGCGGGACTAACTCATTCGCGGGCACGGTACTAAACCGTGCTGTTGCGCTCTGGGACCTTCTCTGTTACAAAGAAAAAATCAGGCTCCGTGATGAGGAAGATGCAACATTTCCATAAAAAATACAATGTGCATAGTGTATGATTTGATAAGATTTAGGAAAATTTCAATTACAAAACGACTTATAGCTAAAAGTAAACCACGACCGCTGTAGTCAAAAATCTAACAAAAACCAAATAGATAATAAATCTTGATTAAAAAAGCTATGTCTGATTACTAACCTTTTTAAGATTTTCTTACTTTATCATTGCGCAATAAACCACCAAAGTTATTGTATAAAACGCGCGAAAAATTCGAACTTTCGGACCTTATAACTTAGAAACCAAACACAATTTTACACTGCCAACGGTCATCAGACATCTAGTTCGATCATTTGAGCAAAATTTGGGATCTCTGATAAGAAATATGGGCGTGATCTTCTTTCCCCGTTTGTATGGGGAATCGAGCGGGGCATTTCAATGGGGGAATTCGTCTTTGAGTCAACGGATTTGTTCATTAAAACACTGACTAGTCTGTTGGATGAATTATTATCTTTTCTTTACAAATTTTGTGGATGCTAATATTTCTTGCTCTACAACTAGAATGTAAAAGTCATAGTGAAATCTTTCATTGGTGATGTACTATGGGGCACCTCTGATGTGATGACCACAAATTTATCCTGCACTAAATTCTGTAACAAGGATTCAACGTATTCACAGCCAAGAACAATCCAATATATGTTGCCCGTGACATCTTTGTCGATTCCGTTATCCATTCGGCTTGCTCATCTTCACACCGTGGTCAATCTAGGGACTTGAACCCATCCGTTTCCGTTGCAGGTGTGCTGTGACTACGCACTGCACGTGGGCGTGACGTGGTGGTCGGACAGCGTGCGCCAGGAGATGCGACAACTCACTGGCGATGACTTCGGGGTTAACTCCTTCAAGATGTTCATGGCGTACAAGGACACGTGGATGCTGGACGACTACCAACTCTACTGCGCTATGGAGGCGTGCTCGGATCTAGGAGCCTTGCCGCAGGTCACATCCGTTGTGTTTGTTCTTGATGGAAATTCTGATTTCAGTGGTCTCGTTTTTTACTCCCAAAGGTACTCAAATGGACTTTGAGCAATCTAAGGGCTTGAACCCAAAATCATTTAGAACATGGAAAGTCTCAAGCGAGTGAAACCTCCAAACATTATTTCCTCTCAAGCAAATCGAACTGCTAAAACCTTGTGGGGCTTTGAGATGTTTCAAGCGTGGATACATTTAAAAGACTTATCTAAGGAATCCTAAATATAATCAGATTTTTGAGAAATCCCAAGCAAGCCAAACTTCCATAGGGTTGGGTATATTCTTGGATTGTTTCAAGCCAAACTTCCTAAAGTTTCTAGACCAGTTTTTTTTTGTCGAACCAGTTTTAAAAAATAAAATGGCGGATTTATTCAGTTTTAATCTATGCAAAAACAGACTCGCGAGGTGGTTAGCTCAGAAAGTTACTAGTAATAAAGTTACTGATAAACTGTCGATTAAGATAAAATCAGCACTTGGTGCTGACGCTTAGTAGTGGATCAGAGCATTTGAAACTGATTCAAGCCTAAAGCAGTCTTGGTAAGCTAACGCTAACACATTTAAATATTGTTGAATTGGCTTCTTTCGTTATATTGTTTTCTTGTTTTCTCATCCAATTCACACATTCAGTTTAAAATGAATCAACTAATTAGAAACTGAATCAGTTTTATTTACTTATTGTAATAAATTATTACAATGTCTGTTGACACTTACAAACAAGGGAATATAACTCTCAGAAGATTCTGGATCTTTGAGATCTTTCAAGGGAGCCAATGTATCAAAAGTTTCCAGACACATATCTTTAGCAAGCAAGTTTGTTAAAATTTTGTGGACTTATCAAGCTAATCAAACTCCTAAATGCTTCTGCAACAATGAAACATCTGAAGTGAGCTGAAGTCTCCAAATCTTCTGGACCCTTGACACGACTTAGGTGAGCCAAACCCTTTAATGCCACTTAACCTCACTTGACTCGAACAGCGCCATTGCGATGACATACATCACAACTGGTCTATGACATGTATTGTCATAGACCACATCCTCTCCCACCATCTGTGCCGAATGCACCGGCCTCGCGTCTATAGCACCCTCTCTTATGAAATATAAAACTCTTCATTTGGACGTGCTCAGAGATCGCTTCGGCTGACAGCGCGTGTCCGCACAGGTGCACGCGGAGAACGGCCACATCATCGCGCGCAACACCGAGAAACTCCTGAGGGCCGGCGTGACGGCGCCGGTGGGGCACGAGCTGTCGCGCAACGAGGAGGTGGAGGGGGAGGCCGTGAACCGAGCGTGCGTCATCGCTAACCAGGTGCGTGGTGCCCTTATTCGGGTCCTCTGCAGTGTTCGTCCGTTCATCCGTCTGGGCCCACTGTCGACGAAGAACTTTTAGCAGATGTGTCTCAGTTCGCAGTTTAGGTGCATTTTCATACCCATGCGCCCAAGGAGACAAGTCCGCTCCTGGCGTGCTGAAAGCCGGGCGCACAGTTTTTTAAGTTGAACCAGCTGCTGTTTCGATCTCTCCTGATGTCAAATAGTAATATAAAATATTACCATCGTATCAAATGATTTTTTTTACTTATCACCGAACTGCAAATTTAATCGGCTGTTACGTTATGATATTAAATTTTTGTTAGTAAGATACTTGTAATAAATTGTATAGAGTTAATCGAATCCGCGGATCCATCAGTTTGTGACAGATCTATCAGTTTGTGATAATCGTGTAGATTGACTACCAAAAGCTTTAATAAATCAATTGAAATGAATAATATTTTCATGTGTGCTTTGTCTGAGGAACCAGAAGTAGCACAAATGCTGTACTGATTAAGTTTGTTTATTCCTGCTTAACCTGCTACAGTGCGGAACAATACAAAGTTGTCGCTGGCAATCGGAAGTTAATAATGGCAGACACGTTGCACCGTGTGTTGCAGGCGCACAGTCCCCTGTACATAGTGCACATGATGTCCAAGTCGGCGGTGCGCGCACTGCAGGAGGCGCGGCGGCGCGGACAGTCGCGACCCCTCTTCGGAGAGACGCTCGCGGCCACCATCGGCACCGACGGTGCGTACGCAGCTGGCCGACTCACACACACAACATTAATTTATTTGTGGATCCTCCAGCACGGTTAAGGCGCACGGAACCACACATCATGATATTAGCCCTACACCACAGAATAAGTAATAGCAAGTGCGCATCAAGTTGCTATCTACGTACGTAAGTACACAATTTTGAGCTTAATTGCCACGCTGCTGAAGATTTTAATACTACACTCACTGCCGCCTTGTCGGCGACTTCAAATGCGTGCACCCCACGCATACACCGCTGTCCCTCGAATACTACTATGACGCACTATAACAATGGTTAATTCTTTGGTGTTTTTGTTGAGTAATGCTGTTGGGTGCGTTTAGGTCAAGATTTTTGTTGTCGGCTGTTGATTCACTGCTGTTTTATGGTGTGTGGTGATCAATGGTGATTCTGGGTGTCTTGGTATTCCTTAATGTTCATTATTATTGACAGGATGCCATTTATTCACACGTTTCATTTACATTATGTTTATATTTACATTTAAAAGTATGCACGAAAATAATATAAGAACATAATATAACAATGGTTAGTTTTTATTTGTCCACTCTATTTTTTTTTATGTCATTGTACAAACACCCTCTTCTGGCAGTTTGTTCCAAAGGTGTTTTCTTGTTGTTCTTTGCTGTTCAACCACACATAACACCAAAAAACACAAAACAACAACAAAGATCACCAATTAGCACCAAAGAACATCAAAGAACTCCAAATAACACAAAGTATAAAAATAACGAAGAGCACCAAACAACACTAACCATATACCAACTTAAGGTCGCCACAGCCGTCGTTTCTTACATAATGACATATCTAATATAGTCTCATATGTACGTACGGAGCGCTTCACCGTTAACGCCGCAGTAGGCATTGGCATTTGCAAGGAAAACGTATGTGGGACAAAGTCCAATGTGTGGCGGTTATGGTGATGCCGTTTGTACATGTTGCAGGTTCCCACTACAAGAACGCGTGCTTCCGTCACGCAGCGGCCCATGTGCTCTCGCCCCCGCTGCGGCCGGACCCCGACACGCCGCAGGCCATGGTGGAGGCGTTAGCCGAGTCAGTAACCCCCATGCCCATTCATATTTCTTCTGTCCGTCCGTGAATTAAATTATTGTCAGGCTTAACCACAGACGAGAGGTGTCATGTGGTTGTTACTACACCCTATTAAAAATCGTGCGTATAATAGGTAAATGGAAGGCCGGCCGCACGTCTGTGCCACACAGTATAAACATCGCTACAGCTAATATTCTTTCAAAATGCGTTTGGAAAGTTCCTACCCTCACAAACGCTCCAATATCATAGCAGGCGCACTAAATAGCTCATCTCCTTCCTTTTAAGATCTGAGGAGTGAGATTAGGCAGAAGGCAGTAAAGAATAATGGTCCAGAGTAATGGTCCATAATGTGCGCGGTGTCACCTCTCATTGGTCGGCGGCACTTTTGTTGTCCGTTACAGCTGTTGTCTGCCGATTTAAGATCAACAGATGGCGCTGCGAGTATTTTTTCACAGCACTCCATTTAGCACACATTGTTTGCATTTTCAATACAATTGTTTTATCTCACGGTCAAACAAAAGAAGTGTTGCCTAATCTTTCCACTTTCTCCAGCGACGTTCTCCAGTTGACGGGCAGTGACCACTGCACCTTCACGGAGCAGGACAAGCAGCTCGGGCACGGTGACTTCAGCAAGATCCCCAACGGTGTGAACGGCGTCGAAGACCGCATGGCCATCCTGTGGCAGAAGGGAGTCAACACCGGTATATACCTACTTGCACGTTTCCATCGTAGTTCTTAGAATCATGGTATCTTTGGGGAGTTGGCCAGTCCCATCGCTGCCTCAAGGTACCATGGCTCCATGAGTGTCTTTTATGTTGACCTCAAGTGTCTCTGCAGTCTCACATTCATTTCATTAATCGTTATCATTCATTCGTAAAAATACCTGTGTGATTTTTTTTTTCTTGACAATATTGAAAATTAAAGTAGAATTACCCACTAAAATAAATTACTAATCATATTTGGCAGTGGTGACGCCAAGATTCTAAATGTGTTATTCGGGTATAAGAGTCTTGTAATTACATGTTTCTGCCATTTAAGGTAATAATCAAAATGAATCCCAAGATAAATTGACGTTTTACTTTTTTAGCATCTCATTAGTTTGGCTAGTGGAAATTTAGGCTTTCTCTATATAACGTCGCCGACCTCGTGGTGTGGGACCCAAGGTGCAGCCCACTTTACGACAGACAAGGCTCAGCCACAGATCACAGTTTATAAGACATCTCCTACGATACATGTTACAATGTTTGTTGAGAACAATATGAAGAAAAATAAATAACAAAAGAGCAACAGAAACTGGAAACGGACGAACTGTTTCGATTTAAAGACAGAGGCCACAAGAAAATAAACATCCAACAATTTCTGCGCCTTGGTACTTTTTCTGAGATTTCAATATCATTAAAATTTCATGGAAATTCCTAAAAAAAAACAAAAGCTGTGTGGTCACACGGACAGGGCCCAGTCACAGATTTGTTACTAAATTTTAAAACATCTAACAAATTCTGTAGGCTTGGTACTTTCGTGAAGGTAAAAAGTGTCGGTGTCTGTTTGACAATAGAAGAGTAAGCAGCATATAAGGAACATAGTTCTGATAACGCCGCAGCGGCTGCGCGAAATCGTTCCCGACTGGGTAGTTTACATCAAACAATGGCCAAACTTTAGGAGCGATGTGACGAGTGCAGGGCGACGCATTTTCTAACACTCTCATTTATTCTATGAGCTACAAAGTTGGGTGTGATGTGCGCAGGTTTGATGGACCCGTGCCGCTTCGTAGCGGTGTCGAGCTCGACGGCGGCCAAGATCTTCAACGTGTACCCGCAGAAGGGCCGCGTGGAGGTGGGCAGCGACGCCGACCTAGTGGTGTGGAACCCCAAACTGCAGCGCACGATCTCCGCCAAGACGCACCATCATAATGTCGACTTCAACATCTTTGAGGTACATTTCTTTTCAGTGGATATTTTCTTGTTACTTTATTATTATTATTATTATATTTTATTTTATATACACTAGCAGCTACAAGCTGAAGTGTGTATTTTAATTATTGAGTGCACTGTATTCATATTTTTTCAAGTAAAGTTTTTTTTAAGTTTAGTTTTTATTTATTACTTCTCGTTTGTGATATTTGTCCAATTTGTTTTTAAAACTGTTCACTGAGTTAGCACTTATCACTTCTTCTGGCAATTTATTCCAAGTGTCAACAACTCTGTTAGATAGAAAGTGCTTTCTCGGGTTTGAAGTAGTATCATTGCGGTTAAGTTTCAAGGAGTGTCCTCGAAGTCTCTCATTAGTATTTTTTGTATACATTGATTTAAGACTCGGTACATCGTAGTGTTCAGTCAGGATTTTGTAGGTCTCAATTAGGTCTCCTCACTGCCTTCTTTTTTCCAATGTAGTAAGACCGAGAGTGTCAAGGCGATCTTCATATGATTTGTGCCTGAGGAACAACACCATTTTTGTTGCGCGTCTCTGAACCTTTTCCAATATATCTATATCCTTTTTGAAGTAGGGGCTCCATACTTGATATGCATACTCCAGGAGGGGACGTACATATGACTTGTAGAGCTTAAGAAACAGGTCAATGTTTATGCAGGAAAAGGATTTCCGAATCATATAAAGCAGTGAATTTGCTCTCTTAACCACTTCGATTATATGGTTATCCCATTTGAGGTCATTGGACACCGTTACGCCGAGATAGGCCTGTGAGGAAACTGCATTCAAGGGGATTCCATCGATGGAGTATTGAAGGTGAGGATTTTTAGGGCCTATGTGCAGCACAGTGCATTTGTCTGCATTTAAGGAGAGCAGCCAGTCTTTGGTCCACTGAACGGCTGTCGACTGTTACTTGTTACTTGTAGTCGGGCTCGGTTTCCACACTTAAGCCATTGTAACGTATTTTGTGTTGAAAGTTCGTTCAGCTGATCCAGCCCAGCTCAGCCCAGAAGCGCAGTCATCATCACAGGCATCTTGGAGCGACCTCGGTGATTCGAGGATTTCTGCCCGTTAGGTCGATACTCCGGTGCAGTGAAGCACAACGTGAACAGCCGATTCTTCGTCGCCTAGGCATATACAGTGGACATCCGGCAGGATTTTTATGAGATATTTTTTTTAAAAATTCTTGTAGATTGCTCGTCTACAATAATATTGTGAGTGACGACTTAGATGGCTAATAACACAACCACCGTCATGTTATTAGCAGACCACACCGCATTCCCGTAGAAATTAGGTGCCGCGTCAGGACCTTACCTTTATGAGCACGGCTCAATGTACTGGATGGAAAACGTGGACAATTTTTCTTTGCCGCTTTGACCATCTTTTCATCCAATGCGATGTACCAACCCGGGATATAGGAGGGGAAGAGGACTTCCAATTTTTCTTGCATTCCGAACCATGGAAAAGCTCGCATTCGTAACGAAATGCACTTAAGAAAGTGGTGCATGAAGGGGACGAACCCTTGATCTTTGGCATGGAAGGCAAGTCCACCCGCCCCTGAGCTACGTTGCTCAGAATGCTCCGTAAGTCTGCTAAAAACCAAAGATACGTCAAGCTACCTCGAAATCTGCACAATCAAAGAATTAAGTTCCATCGCACCCCTGTCAGGATGGTCAGCACGTCAGCAGGGTGGTGCCAACGATAGTGGTGATGGTGGTAACGTTGCGACGGTGGGTTGCAGGGACAAGTGGTGGTGGGCGGGCCGCAGTACGTGATGGTGAGCGGCCGGGTGTGCGTGGACGACGGAGCGCTGCGCGTCGCAGAGGGTAAGACTAACCTAACCACCTAACTTTATAACAACATTTACATACATACCTGATGCACTCTAATTATTTGTAAATCTCAACAATCTTTGATAATAATTCCGTGTTTCTAAAGCATTAATAATCATTGAATCCCATTGTCTTAAACTTTGAGTAGTGTGAAAACACAATCAAGGCTTAGGCTGGAGTGCACCATCTCTGGTTATGGTTAATATGATTGTTAAATATTGTAAAAGAAGACAAATAACGTAGTAGAAATAAAGTAAGAGAAGGTGCACTCCAGCCTGACATAACATTGGATGACATGCATCTGTAGTCACAGCCAAAATGAATGCACTTTGAACTTTAATTGTTTGATAGAAAATATTTGGGTTGAGATGATATCAATAAAATTAATAATTCTTATTAATTGATTGATGAAATACAAGTTAAGCTTTAAAAGTTTATTAGAAAATAAATATTATTAAACCAACATCGCTGGGCTACAGAAAAGTTCGTTTCGTAAATGTTTCCAAACTGTTTTTTTTTTTCAATTTAACGATAAATATTTTTTTGTTTTTATATTTCAAATAAAGGAAGCTGATTTGTATTCGATACAGATCCCTGAGGTATTTATAAAATCAGATATACATAATATATATATTGCTCTCTCTTGCTTGCATCTGATATCTCACATGTCGTGTGCGACAAAGCAACTGTCAACACACACTATTTGTCTGTCTCTCCCGCCGCAGGTCTGGGCAAGTTCGTGAAGACGCCTCCGTTTTCGCCGTACGCGTTCGGCACGCACGAACTGTCGGCGGCGGACGAACGTGACGCCAACGCGGAGGTGGCGCGCGTCACCAACGGCGGCGGCGCGGCGCCCGCCCACGCTGCCGTCCGGCACCCGCAACCGCCCGGTACACATCGCCACTTGCGTCCTGACACTCACTCATCTTTTGTTATTTGTCACCTTCTCACTTATCTCTGGTCACTTGTTGCTTATCTCTGGTCACTTATTGCTTCTCTGTGTCACTTCTTACTTTTCACTTGTCTCTGGTCACTTCTTGCTTTTCTCTGGTCACTTGTTGCTTTTCTGTTGTCACTTGTTACTTTCATTTGTCTCTGGTCAGTTTTTAGGGTTCCGTACCCAAAGGGTGCCAACGGAACCCTTTTACTAAGACTCCGCTGTCCGTCCGTCCGTCCATCTGTCACAGGGCTGTATCTCATGAACCGTAATAGCTAGGCAGCTGAAGTTTGTATTTATTTTGCCGCTATAACAATAAAAAGGTAACATAAAAAATAAAGGGGGCTCCATACAAAAAACGTGACATTTTTGTGATACGGTACGGAACCCTTCGTGTGCGAGTCCGACTCGCATTTGGCCGGTTTTTTTAAGTGACATGTAAATTTGTTAAAAATACTGTCATTGTTCATGTCATGAAGTAGTGTTATTGCATGAGTGGCAATGCCTTTTAAGTTTTTTCGTTTGAGAAAATATTAACAACTACATAGAATCTTATTTGCAGTTTTATTGTGTTTCAAAGATTCAATAGCTTTTTTTTTCCATTCGAAAGTAGAGGTACCAATAATCTCCAATTTTAATAATTTTAATGTCTATGGTGTAGTCTCTGCAACAAACACAAAAAACGACATTTGTGGTTGTTAAAATTCTGGCAAATCTTCAAGCATACATCTACGATGCACTGCGACTGCAATAATACAAGACAAACAAGTTTGATAGCTTATCTAGTGTGGTGGAGTTGTCCAAACCTTGTTGTGTCCCTGGCAGTGGATGGCGGGAGCGTTGCAATAGATGCGAAAAGCACTCTCTAACACTGCGTCCCCACGTCCTCTGTGACAGTTGAGCTGCAGCTGGTGAGCCGACAGCTGGACGAGTTGAGCGTCTCCTCGTGCGGGACGCCGACCGGCCGCAAGATGCGCACACCCGACCAGCGCAACATGCAGGGCTCCACATTCTCAATCAGCAGTCAGTATCTACGCATCTCCTACGCGAACCCTGCGAAGGACGGAAGTGGCAACCGAAACTCGTTTGTGCTGTGAGGGGGGAGCGTAGCCACTACGCTGGCAAACGACTTGGCTTACGAATTAGCTTACTATTGATGTTTTCGTTTTCATACACACAAGAACATCACAGACTGCTATTTAGTGCAACGAACATTTTATGTTGTGCATCCCGAATTCGTAAGCAAACTGACCCAGTCAGTGCTTTTCCACTAACTCGTGGCTACGCTGCCGCCATACGAATGGGTTTCGATCGCCACTCCCGTCGTTCCTTGCTGCCTGCTTATAACGTACTACTTTGGAGAGACTCGTACTTTAGGGGCGCGTCATGCCAAAGGTCGTGGTTTTAACTCCCGGCCATGTTCTGCACCACTTTCTTTCTATTTCTGAGCTGGATGAGTTAATTTTGTCACGAGTACAAACTGTTCCATAGTTCGAAATCTTTGTAAGTGTAGGTTCCTTTCCCCTACTAGATCCGTTGGGTTAAGCCTGCCCTGGTACCAACCATGGTATTGGATGATCCAGTTCAATGTAGCTATACTAAATATAAAGGAAAGGTCCTGGCATGGCACTAGGGAATGCAATCCCGACTCGAGATTGCAGATTCGAGATTTGATATTTCTCGAATCGATATTACTAAACCCGCGGGATTCCGGAATTTTCGGGATCCCGTCTAGTTTTAAAAAAAAATTAAATTCGGATGACTGAAAAAGCGAATAACTGCTTGTTTGTGATAGTGAGGTTAACTAAAATAACATATTACTCGAAAGAAAATAAAAACCTTTATTCTTCAATCTTACCAACTAAATAATATAAATTATCAGGTTTTAAGGAAATTAAGATAGGTAAATTAGGTAATCAAAACAATTAGCATATTTCAAGGGAATTAAGAAGTAGTTACCTACGAGTGATTTTGAAAATGAAAAAATAATCACTACAACTGCACAACTAAAACAATGACGAACGTAAACAAACAAATGACTGCCTCTCAGCGCGCATATACTGCTTTCTCACTTACTCGACAGTTCTATATTAGCTGTCCCACTCGTCACCTGTCGCTAATATTCGGAAATAGTCGGAATAGTTTTCTAACGCTGTTTGGCGTTCCTGCCGCTCGCGGCCGTCAGTCAGCGCGCCGCTTGCGCCCCGAGTGGATGTGTGTAGCGTCGCTGACCACTGCCGCCCAATCCCGTCAATCTCGAACGGGATCTCGTCATATGATGCATCGTGATTGATCCCAAAAAATTACATGAGATCTCGCGAGATCGAGATCCCGCGGGATCGGGATTGCATTCCCTACATGGCACCTAATTCCTTCGGGAAAGTGGATTTTTAACATTTATCAAAATGGTTGCCCTAATTGCATGTTATAATAGATCTGAATGTGTTGTATCCCGTTGCAGAGGAGATCGAAGGAGGAGACACCCGCACGTCCGTGCGCGTCCGCAACCCGCCCGGGGGCAAGTCCTCCGGCCTGTGGTAGGCGACCACGGGTGACTGAGGGTGACCACGGGCGCCCACGGGTGACCACGCTCGCCACCTCGGCCCCAACCCACGACCACACACGGAAAACATACTTTTAGACATATTCGATGCGAGCTTCAGACAAAGCGAAAAGTGGTTTTCTATCGAGTGACATGTGCTTTCTCGCGGCACACTAAGTCTTTTGAACTCATTTTTCATTGGACATATATGAAAGAGGTAGGTGATAGTCTGGAAATTACAGCAATTACCTAGTAGACTTTCCTATTAAAGAAAATATCCATTCTCAATCAAATAATGCATAAGGTGTTTGCAACAACAAAAACTGTTGGAAAACATTATCATTCTGCTCAACATTTGCCGGCCTGGAGCCTTTGCGTTGTGGACGAAAACCAGTCGTCCGAGCCGAAAAGGGGTGATTCTGTACAGGAAACTGAAAATGTTTTGTTTTACACAAAATGCGATTTGTGTAAACTTTAAAATTTTAGGGTTTTTTAAAACCTAAAACCTAGAACGAATATGTTTAGTTTTGTGTTAAAACTGTTTTGGCTCCGTTTGCATAGCGGCTAATTTGTTGGTCTCTCTACATAAACCACAGAATGACAAACAGTACTTTAATACCAATATTTCCAGACTACCTATGGTACTGCAGATATAACACGAATATGTTTAAAGTTACTTACTAAAAACATACCAACAGACACCTGATGACGATCCTTTGAGCTATAATTACAATACAGCCTAAACAAATAATGTGAGTGGGGTGGCACGGTTAGAGGAGTTTGTACTATAAGTTGAAATTTTAATCCAAAGGTAGCTTGATTGTGTGTATGTTTAACTTTGTAGAATATTGACTGAGTGCGATTCCGAGGTCGGACCCGCTCCTTGTTCGTCGCGAATGGACATTGACTGCGCCTTGTGCGATTTGAGGAAGGATACTGCTTTTGAAAATATTCCTATGACCCGATTCCGAATAGAATGGAGGAGAAATTTTAAGAACGTTGACCTTGTAGAGAGAATATTTCCAGGACTAACGAACACTGCCCCTGATTATTGACCAAACGGTATGACAGTTGGTATGAACATTTGTTATTATCTTGCTGATGCCTATTCATAGTTAGAGATAGTCTATTCCACATACGATAGTATCTCAGCATGGCATACGCTAAAGCATCAATGCTTTACAGTACATCGTAGAGTACGCTTTTCCAAAGCATGAGGTCTATGTCAAGCAGTTCAGTTGTATTGTCGCTAGCGAGCTGATTTTTGCAAGGTTTTTATAAAATTTGTACAAATTTCCGCGCATTCTGATATTAATTAATATTATCATGATGCGTTGAGAAATTATACCAGTGGTGACTTTTGTTATTTTTTTATTAAAAAAAACCTACCAGTAGGTAAAATTGACATTTCAGGGTCCGAATCCTGCTTCTTTACCAAATAGCTTAGTAATTAGTTACCGGTTAAAAACAATAGGGATTCACTGTGTTCCGACCTATACAAAGTTTCTTGTCCAGGGAACACGAAAGGGTATTTGGACTTAGAGGAACAAATTGGCATTGTAGCTATGGCGAAAATATTTTCAGTTTTTCACGATTATTGGTTGTTCTAATTTAAAAATACAGAGTCATCTATCGATTTATAACTTCTCATGGTGTCATCTCTATATTCTAACAATATTTTGGCCGATATTCAAAATTTATAATTAATTTTAAAAAAATCATTCGAAAGTGTTCAAGAAACTTTGTATAGGTCGGAAAACCCTAAACCGACGTCTTCTTTTTTTACATCCTAGTTTCGTTTTAATTTAGCCAAATTCTTAAACAATTCTGTTAAGTTGAATGCGATTGATTATACATACTGTATAAGATGCAGATACATTAATTATTATAACATGACGCTTGTTGTAGGATGTTATTTATTGAAACATTAACGTTGTGGTTATTTACTATTTAATCTTTATTTTTAGGTCGCAATTTCCGTAAAAATTTAGATTAACCGTAATTTCTGCACCTAATTACATTAATACCAACAGGTGGACTGATAACGTAGTCACAAATATTTTACTGAAATTTGTTATCTATATTGAGTTTTATACAGTTTTTTTTTAAATGTAAAATGTATAGTTTTTCTTTAGGTTTTATTTTGTATGCTGTTAAAGCAAGGGTTTTTTGGATCTTTGTAGAGCTACCTTCCAGGTATACAATACGAGGATGTTTGGGGGTTCTTACGACTGATTACACATCACAAACCTTTTACATATAATCTAAACAGTACAAATTATAAATGTTTTGATTAATTTATTTCCATTTAGGATACTTTACCTAGTCCTGCTCACCTTTCATGACATTCATATAAACATCTCACTTGTAGTAATTTGTGCATTTAAAACATTTATACAATTAATAAAAAAATATATACTGGAATTAATGTTATTATTGTGTCGAACTTCGGCCATGCCAGCCTCGGTAGCACAGTGGTGGTTAGCAACAATGGGTGCGGTTGAGTCCTGTATGGGTGACTGTTTGTGGTGCCGTGGTTTGATTCAACATACTGTAGGTCTCCTCCTTTCCTACTAGATGGTAGGGTTAATGTAAGTTGTAAGAGGCGAACCCATGTAAAACTGTAGGTCCCTCTACTAGGTGGTAGTTTTACTATTACTAGGTGGTAAGTTTTATATAAAATATTTACAAATAATAAACACAAACTTACCTCGTTGATCGCTCTTCCTATTAGTTAAACAGTTCCGTAGTTTACAAAAAGTAATCCGCCGCCCCTCCTCCAGGCGCCGCGCTCCCGCCGTGCCGCGCGGAGCATTCCGGTTTGTATGACAGCCACATCTTAACGTAAGCGTAACTGAATTCTATTTAGTCTATCTTAATTCCTGGGTAGTTAAATGTACACGTACTAAGTTTCATCTAATTCGGATGATTGATTTAAGAGTTATGGAGGAACATACATAAATACATACTTACGGAAATGATTTCTAAAAATCGTCAAATTTGTTTTAGCATCATACATAGAGTCTAGAAACGCAGTATCTTTTAAAACAAAGCAACTTACTTCATGAACATACCTTACAGATTTATTATTAGTATAGATACAGTATCTTTTTATTTTTTTTTGTATTTTATTACTCTTCCCGCTTAAAATTATTTTTGCGCATATGACAATCGTATTAAGCGGGTTTTACTGTATTATGACAGTGGGTGAGCTATTATATTAGCCTGTCCATGTCACGTAAAAAAAGTTATCATAAAATATTTTAATTTCATAAATTTTTTTTCATGGGAAATGCGGCCAATTCAAAAGTCGCATCCATAGACCTAGCATAGCAAGCTGTGCTTACAAGACGATCAAAGCGTGGGAGTGAGACGTCAACTCAGGTACCACTACTGTTAGAGGTAGATGGAACGCATCTCCCCAATGAGACAACTTCTGAAATCGTTTTTTTTAGTATAAAAAGAAATTTCAGTCCATTTGTATGAAACGGTTTTGGTCTTATCTGTCAGTTGACTCTGTATGTCTTTACATTTAACGCCTATGGTCGCATCAACTTCTCGGTGCCTCCCAACAAAACATAATAACTTTTGATCTGTTTCACATAGATATGGTTATATTTCCTGGGTAGTGGCTTCAATAAAATTACCCAAATAATAATTTTAAATTGTTTATTAAAATAATATTCGTTCGAGATGAACACAAGACACGGACCAGACCTGAAAAATGAGTTTGCTAATTTGTCAAAATTTAAGTTTTCTACAAAGTAAATCGATAAAATGACCTCCAGTCTTCATCCCTGCGCTTACCTCCTTAACGATAAAAACAACCTACAAAATCTATTAACATAAAGACATTTTAGAGGTATTTTGCTTTTAGATTTTCAGCTTTGACTCGACCATGAATGATATCCATTTTGGCACAGAAGTTTGACAGAAACTAGACATACACTAAATTCCACTGGTTTGTGAACAAAACAATGAGTTTTGGCACAACTTTCACAAGAAATGAAACCATTTAAAAAACAAAACTTAAATTGCTTCCTGCGAAAACACAATGACATTCTCACGTCTCTAAAAAAATTTATAATTATATCAATAAAAAAACTGAATTCAACATAATATTCTTCTACAAACTCATAGGAAGCATCGGCCCTTCTATTCAGAGAGCACGGAAGGACGGGAGTAGCAACCGAAACTTGTACAATCGCAGCAGGGCCGGCGAGAGTGTTTGCTTACGATTTCGCTCACTACTGATTTTCTCGAGATCCAATGACCCGTATGAACTTCACAGGACGCTATTTAGCGCAACGTTTATTCGATTTTGCGTGTCCCGAATTCGTAAGCGACTCGACTACTGTTAGACGTTTTGGACTAACTCATGGCTCCGCTGACGCCGTTCGATTAAGTTCGATCGCTTCGCCTGTCCTTCCCCGCTCGCTGCATCTATTGCACATTGCACTTGGCATGCAAAATTGTCCAGGGAGCAGTTGGAGCAACAAAACGTAACATGCTGCTGCCCGTGCTGGCATACTATTAAATCATAGGGTTTCTTTTAATACATACTGTACATAAAATTATTCTTTGATACATTGATTTTGAATTATTTTGATTTTTAGATTATTTCATTGTATACATTAATTATGTTGCGGTGAAAACAGTAACATCGTCATGTGTAACAACAATAGGAATTTTAACAAAACTTCGGTAGGTACAATCTTCAAAAACCGTGACACATAAAATAATAATTTCATTTCGTATTGTTTGATATCAACCGTCCAAATAAAAATGTATTTACAATTATATTAGCGTATGTTTAAGATTGTTTGTGTTGCGATATAGCGGCACACTAGCAACACTACATAGCACAAGAGACAGCACTGAGGAACATAAACGTGCCAAAGAACAAACCCCAATACGACCGAGATTTCACCAAATGGTTTTCTCTATTAAAAATCTTACATTTTTTCCGTTAATTCAATATTCCACTATCATTTTGTTTTAAATTTTTCATATTTATACTTTATATAATATATATAAGTAGCATAGTACACTTACTCACTAGTATGACACAGTTAGGTTAATCCTATTACTTTTATACATTTACATCATGTACGTACGTACCCACATACATACACATATACATACATACATACACGCACGGCGGCTTGTGGGAGCTTTCTTTTTCCCTTTGATCGACAACTAGACTTAAATTCTCGTTGCAAACTTTAATAAAAACTTAATAAAATAATTTCCCCTTCACAATACTCTCATGCACAATAAAGACACTTTTTTTTAAGAAATTAAAAATACCTAAAATGAAATAAAAAGCGACCACAAGCCACGCAGCGAACATTCATCCAGCACAGCAAACTTATTCTAGTCCTACAGAGAACAGTCTAGTGGATTCCGCACGACGGAAAATGCTCTTTCCCTTCACAGTGGCTTAACGAATGTATTTACACAGTTGCAGTCAGGGAAAACCGCAAATCAACTTAAATATAACCGAACCTAAAATTAAAATGGAAAAACTAGTTTTGTACACGCCCAAACACTGCCGGTTCCAAATATGAAATTACGAGATGATGGTTCAATAAATATGATGAAGGATGCGAGATTTGTACGAAAGATCTTTTCGCACTTCGACGGATAGTGAGGAATCCAAATTTTAATGGAATAAATACGAACTTGTTAAAAAGAGTTACACATAAAATTCTTAAACGCAAATTGGTGAAGCTTTGAGCTTTTTCAACGTTGAACCGTCGCCTCTGTCCTACTCACACCTCAATCCGTTCCAGAATCAGACACGGGTCACAGGACAACTTTGAACAAGCAAAAACATTTTTTTTTATTAGATTGTTCTTGCATTTCAAACGATAGGTCATGTGATAAAGTTAGGGCGGTTTCGGACATGTCCAGCCCCTAAAAAATGTCTCGTATACACCATGCGTAAAGCAATGGACTTTGAGGCAGTAATATAAACAAATACCTATACACAGTATATATTAGACTCCATAGATGTTGTGGCAAAATAATTTTCAGAATTTCTGTTTCATTAGTGTTCTTTTTATAGACATTGAAGTTAGACCGTTAGATGGTGCTGTTAAAATTGCTCCATCAAATAGTAAAAAAAATTTCGTAGGTTGAAACCTGAAATTCTGAAAAAGATTTTGCCGCAAAGGCTAGATTTAATATTTATAATTAATTAGTGCCTCAAAAAATCAATTACCTTTTGTGCGGTATCAGAAAGTCGAGAAACTTTGTATGAGTCAGACATGTTCAGAACCCCAAAGACTCCGGACACTATAGAACGAAACATTACAGAGAACTAGTAGACATTAGACAAGAGTGAATTTCCATCTATAGCTTTAACTCAAGCCCGAAAAATAAATGTAGATATCTAAGTTTGGAAACATTGTTTTAACATCGATCCAATCTAAAATCTTTTTAAGTCATTCTAAAAATGAATACACCGAATAGCTGCAAGACATGTCCGAAGAATGGCAGCAAAGAAAAATTTTCGCGACAGCCCGAGTGCAGACCCAATATAGTTGAGATCATTGTACAAGACGCTGGTATTACGCACCTAGTTATGTAACGTACGTAATCTACTTGCCCTCCATTCGTTTTTTATTCTTAGTTTGCCACTTTAGGATTGAGTCGTATACATACGTGGCTCGGCTCATTAATACATCAGATGTCCGCAGTCCAAGAGCCTTAACTTTCGCAGCGAGTTGAGTGTGTGTTGTCTCGCAAGTTTGAATGAGACAGCATCGACAAAACTCGGCCAGAGTTTGATGACAATATTGCCGTTTCGAATGTCAAGATAGAATTAAAGGTACTCTCGTAACATCCGCCCCATACGTTCGTACTTTTATCAAAACTTCATAATTTTTAGTCGCACATTGTAACATTTAACATATCACCGACCATCCTACTCAAAACCTTCGCTTGTAAAATATTTTTGTAACATCTCCTATTTTTAGCTTTGATAATTGATTGAGACCACAGAATTGGGAAAGCGCGCTATTGTCGCTGCCTTATGTTCACACATCTGGGTTATGCTACTCCTTTCTTTTGAAATTTACACAGTAATTTATATTTTTGCAATAAGAACTAATTAGTACTACTGGAAACACATCGCCATTTTGTCAAAATTGTCCCAATATTATGAATTTACTAGCGTGTGTGCGACTGACGTAACTTGTTTTGTATGATGTGTGAATGTAAGACAGCGGCAGGCACGAAGTAGGGAAGTAAAAGGACATTATTTTTTAGTTTTTTCTGACTTTGTGGTCTATATGTAGTCTCATAACATTTCAATAAAAGATATATTTTCACATAAGGTTTTATGTTGAAAGGATATCTTTTGAGTAGGATATGAAAAGATGACTTTTGAAGCTTCAACTAAAAACGATAAAGATATGATGGAAATACGATTGTGTGGTTTCGCATGGGGTACGACTAGGGAGTCCTTAATCCAAATTAAAGAAGCGAGTCATCTGTCATGACAACATTCGATACGGTCTACGTCTGAGGTGGGACGAAAGGAATAGCTCGGTTTTTAGTAGGGAAGACCCAGATGGAATTCAAAGTATGCAACACTAAGCTCTATCACATATTGAAGGAGTGTTTTCAGCTTTTACGCACAAAGTTATAGATGTTGAGGATGTTTCTTGCATTAACTGGAAACATATTAAAAATAGTCAATAGAAACAAAACTTTCATGAGTATGGTTGTAACTGTTGCAGGCCTACACTGTGTCAGAATCATAGATTCGACGAACTCGAATTTATATTTGTCTCTTTGCGTCCTAACAGCTGTCTAAAATCAACATATAGTGATGGTGATTTAAGAACGGCCCGTAAGCTATGCTCCCCATACAAACGTAGTTTACTTATCATTTAAAAACAGCTGTTCCAATTAAATTGATATTTAATATCTAAAATCAGGGAACCAATATCTGTGTCTGCATGCATTTGTTTTTTTGAAAAATCCAAACCGAATCAGATGAAAGCAAAAAGAAAATCTTCATACTAATTTTGTTTTCTCTGTGGTTTGACTCAGTATACATTTATCGAAAAAACAAAGGCATGCAGATACAGATATTTGTTGCCAGATATGTGATACCAAATATCAAGTAAATTGCTACAGTGGTTTTCAAATGATTAGTAAACTACGTTTGTACCTTAAAGAATAAATTCATTTCTATATACATAAATAATAGAATTATTCACCATTCATATCAAGAAAGCTCAACGTTAGACAGGTCTACATTCCTTAAACTCCGTCTGGTCTTCTTTTATAAAACCCGTGTAATAAGCTCAGTTCCAAAATAATTGAAAACTCAATGATGCATTACTCAATCCTAGTTGGTCTAAGTTTATGTATGAGGTAGTCGTCAGATTTCTAAGAAATAGCCTTACAATATGTCAGCGTGCAACACTTTAGACGCATCCACGGCTGTACAGTAGCACCTTCTCACCGTTGCACCGCTGCTGTGTGCATTTTATGCTCCCTAATGCAAATCGATCATCCGAATTACATTTTTCAACTACTTTATATTATGATTGTGACAGCCAATTTTATGAAAGTTTAAAAAACAAACTCGTGATTGTCAGTGCCAAGTGGGTAGGATAAGATTATTTATTAAAATTACATAGCTTTGGAAGGTGTATACATTGGCAATAGAATTGATTCACACAAAGAGTGTAATTTTAATAAATTTTCAGATATGCAATGAATTACGAAGTTCGTCCACCCAGCGACATTACTTGCCCCTTGCCAAACTAACGGAATACCCTATTTTCGTTATGTTGAATGATTAAAATCTTTTGAGAAGGTAAAGCTGTTTTTGTGTGCAACACTAAAGATGAGTCAAGAGAATTCCGAAAATGTGGACCGTATGTACTTTTACAGTTTTCAAAAAAAATATCTGAGAAAGGTGGGATATTTTACTATATAAAACACATACAGCACTAGTGGTGATCGACCTGTATGTGCAAGATATAGAATAAAAAGAAAAGTTTTTTGAAGATCTGTGAAAGTACATGCGTTGGTTTGAAACAGCTTTTGGACAGATGAGAGTTCCTGCCATGCATGTATGTGGCTTATTACAATGTTGGCATCAGATGAGAATAGTGTGAAAAAAATTAGTAAGATTGCTTAGAAAGTAACAAAGGTGGATACTATTGTAACCTATCTTGCACAATATTTGAATCAAGTTTTAGTGGCGCCATCTTGTGACAACAGCCGAAACAATTCAGCCTCAGAGCTGGGAAAAGTAAAGTTGCAACAAGCTGACAATATATGGCGTAACCTGTATCTTTATTACCACGACCTGACACTGGCAATTACATATGTATGCTTCACACCAATTTTAGATATAATACTAACACAGAATGAACATTGTGGTTTTTATAAAATAAAACGTTGAAATGGATCAGCGACTCACGGACACCCACTTTGGAAGAGTCATCACAAAAACGAGCCTGTTCACTTGGAAAAGTTCAGCCGCCGTGCAGCGCGGCGGGCGCGGCGCGGACTAGGAGACGGAGATGACCTCGTTGGGCGCGCGCTGCGGCGGCGTGCGGCCCCAGCTCTGGCTCGTGAGCTGGCCCACGCTGAGCGGGTTGTTGGCGTCGCGCGGGTTCGTGCCGACCGGGTGGCGCTGCTGCGGGTGCGGCGGGAGCGGGTGCGGGTGTGGGTGCGGGTGCGGGTGGGGCGGTGGTGGCGGCTCGGAGGCCGGCGACGCGAGCGAGGAGAGCGCCGAGAGGCCGCCCGGGCTCGACGCCGAGTTGAGCGGCGTGTCGGCGTCGCTCGACGCGTCCGAGAGCTCCTCGAGCTTCACGTCCGCGTCAGAGGAAGCGGCGGACAGGGGGCGCGGGGGTGGCACGTGGCCCCCCACCCCGGCCGCCGCCGCCGCCGCTGCCGCCGCCGCCTGCAGCGCCTCCATGTACCGAATGCACTTCTTCTTCCGTCTGCAAGCCCAAACACAAATATTAGTGGCTCCGATCATTCATAGAACTTTTGGTGGTTTCATTAACATTTAATGGACTGAATTTTATATTTATGTATCTTAAGGTGGGTTTAAAAAAATTACGCTCCCTGTACAAACGTAGTTTGAAAGTCACTGATACAATTTACTTGATGTTTGGTATCTAATAGCGGGAAACAAATATTTGTGCCGGCACACTTTTGTTTTTCCGAAAAAAAATTACTGTGCTCTGTATCATACCGTCAAACCAAAGAGAAAAGAAAATGCGTGTGAAGATTTTTTCTTATTTTACTCGTACTGGAAACATACATCAAAAAAACTAAAACGTTCAGAGACATATAGGTATTCGTTGCAGGATATTTTGGTTTCAAGGTTCGTAACATATGAAATTTGATACCATTATTATGTATTTTATCGGTCAGTAAAAGAATTTAGCGAAATCGACAAGTATCGAATAAATATATGGAAAATGGCAATGGCTCTTAGGGGATAACTTACATAAAAGAAAGTCTAAATTACTTTTCGATATCGCTTTTTAAAAATCTGTAATAGAACTAATGTTCAGTGAAGGGAGATATGGCAAAAATATCAACCTTTTAAAAATATATCTATCTGAAAGAAATTTCAAGATAGTCTAAAATAAATGTTACTAACATCATTGGTTTGATTAAGGATTTCAGTCTAAGGGCCGAGTGCACGAAAGAACAAAAAATCAAAATCAACGTCAAAGTATGATCAAACACGTCACTTTGTATGGACAGTATGGAAGGAACTCTATGCGGTTCACTAAAAGTTACGTGTTTGAACATTGATTAACTCAGCCGTTTCTTCGTGCAACCGGGGCTTAGTCTTGTTTTCACCAAGTGCTGATTTATTTTAATCAACATGCCTTTAATGGGCCTTTATTACTAAAGTGCTGATCATCTTATACTGGTATTGATTGCAAACTGCTAAGAAAGGCCCTTAATATGTGGCGACTAATTTAATCTGCAGTAGGTGAAAAAGGCCCTAAGAGGTTTTCAGAACACAACACGACGAAAAGCACATGCCAGTTAAGGAAAACAGATCTACCTACTTAAAATCAGGCTTAACTTAAACAAAATTTTACAAAACCAGTTTGAAAAGATAAAAAAAAATTAACAAAAAACAATCCATCTGAAAACACTCCATGCCTTGAGTAGGAAACTGAAAATTAAACTATGAAGAATAAAACAAATAAAAATACCTTATGAATTTCTTTTCAAAAATGTGTCTACATGCAGTCTTATTTCTACCACACATGTACAGAATAACTTAAAAGAAGACTTAAAAAAACTTATATATAAAACACAATACAACGGCATAACACTATCGAACTTAATTTTAAAATATTAAATTGCTCACACAACAACACAAACAAAGCCACAACATCGATATTATAATATTTTTAAGGAAACGAATCTATTATTATTTTAATTTCATTGATAAAAACCTGTGTTGTCATTTCCTCATTGAACTTTAAACATGGAGGTGAAGAAAGTCATTTCCTCACCTCCATGACTTTAAATGATAAAAGCGACCCGCATTCGTCACTGCAAGGGAACGATCAATTCCAAAGCAAGGGATGCCATTTTGAGATGAGCCTTTTTTGTTTGTTAGAAAACAAAATCCTACCACGAACTAGAAAAACCTCGCATAATTTTTTTTTTTCGATCATTCGAATTATTCGATAGTAGTCATCAAAAACGCTGCACGACCTTTGTTGGCCAATACTTTTGCCCTGATTGATATCTTGGATCCGCGCCATGATTTTCTTGTGTGCAACACATATTTGGACTGATCAGACGTTTTTAACGTATTTTAGACGATGATCTTTATTCTGCACCCAGGCCTAAGTCACAGAATATATGTACAGGGTCCGTCACTCGAACTGTTACTAAGTTCAACTGCTTCAAAAACAAATTTCGGTGAAACGTCAGTTTGTTTCATTATTTTGATAATACATTTTCGCAATGGATTTTAACGTAACAATGTGATCGTTTTACAAAAGATACAAAAAGTACAGCATCTTACTTCAGCACAGAAAGCAGTCCGACTACAAACAGTTCGAGCACTAAAAGCCTTGCACGAACGTGGCGGTCTGGGCTGCAGTGACCGCAAATGGTCGCTCTCATTCACCTCCATGGTCGCTCTCCACTCGTGTTTATCGAGAAGGGCGTCTAAGGCAACCAGCAAGTGTACCAGCAAAAGGTGTTAAATGATGCGCTCATACCATGGGCATGTAAGCAATTCGGTACGAATCGCTGGACGTTCCAACAAGACTCAGCACCGTCCCACAAAGCTCGCCTGACACAATTTTTTTACAGAACCACGTTCCTCGTTTCATTACTTCAGAACAGTGGCCTCCCAATCTCCAAACTTGAATCCAATGAACTTCTCGGTATGGTCCATTTCGAAGACTGCCATGTCAACAAAGAGATATGAAAGTGTGGATACGCTGAAGGCAGCGCCCGTCGGGAATCTAACAGAATACCGCAAACCCATATTCGTGCAGGCTGCAATGTCAATGTTTCAATTAACCGAATAATATAATTTATCAATTGGTAACACTCCCGAGTGATGGACCCTGTATATAGGATTACATCCAGTAGCTCAAACCCATACAAAGTCCCGATTTCGTACACCTGTATGGGCTCTAAGCTAGTTTCGTGGTATTGAACTGTCGCGAATGGTCCTTCGAGGTCATCTTTTTAAAAATAACAGAACGAGGGAAGGTATTTATCTCAAAAATCGCCTGAGTTGAGCTACTGCTGTGGCACCGGTAGCACAGCTATGTATCTACTGTGCCTAAGTCAACTTTAATCGTATTCTGACGGCATCACAACAACAAAGGATATAAAAAGGATAGGTTATGTTTGACGGCTGCTGTCAGAGTCTCAGACAGCGCTTTGATCCAAGTGATAAAGCTGTCCAACTCTTCGTTCAATGAGAAAAAAACAGCACACGGAGGGATGAGGATTGTCTAACGCTGGTCCCACAGTTGCGGGTATATATATATTTATATATATATACGTTATTCGTCTCACTGCAGCGTGATGGTAAAGCACAAATTAAACGAAGATGCAATCATTAAAATTTTGGGGAGATGATCTACTTAATGGAAAGTTCCACAAAGTCACTTTCAATTAAAAGTGACGTTTGCCACTCGGAAGCCAATGATGAAGGATGCAAGGTCGCGTGAATGTTTTGCGTGAAACTCGTTAATAAAAATTACATCTTTACACTTATGTGTAACGAATTACTATTATTAAACTTTCTAATATACGCTTATAAACTTAAGTTCTTTGAGAAGTTTTCGAACATTAAGTAAGATCGGCTTCACTGTAACAGCCACACATTGGACTTTGACCTACATACTATTTCCTTGCAAATTACAATACCCACTGTGGAGTTTACAGTGATGCGCTCCGTACGTTGAATCATCAGGCATGTGGAATCGATTGAAGTTCGCTCATTGTTCTAAAGACCATCTCCCCAAAACTTCCGATGACTGCATCTTCACTTCATGAGAAATCGCTTCACGCTCCGCCCGCAGCTATGGGACGGGGCGGGCCCCCGGGACAGGCGGCGGGTTCTGACCGGGATCCAGCGGGCGCGGCTCTGCGGGGAGGCGCCGGGCGCAGGCGCCGCCGGCTGGCACTAAAGGTTCACGTAGGTGGGCTCCTGCGGCGAAGCGGCCACCACCAGGTTGGTGGGTTGCGCGTGCGCCGGCGAGTGCTCCGCGTGCTGGCGCAGCAGGCTCAGCGCGCCCACGCCCGACGTCAGCATCACGCCGCTCGACTCGGGACTGTCTCCGGCGGGCCGTTGGGCGCGCGGGGAGTGAGGGTCGACAGGAGTTGATGAACCCGAGCCGTTGGAAGGTGTTCAAATCGGATAGAACCCAAAGATTTCGGGAAGAATTTAAAGGACATGTTGGAGATTAACGGAATCGGATGCAACCCAAATGGATATTGAGATGACATTACGGGAAATACATTCCCAGCCGAAATTAGGAGCAAATGATTTTGTTCTCGGAAAAGACAGCGAAAAAGAAGATTTAAAGCATTTGCAAGACGATAGAGAAGCATTGCCAAAAAGGGCGCATCGGTAGCCACAAGAATATTTTCCAGAGGGTGAACAATATAATAGAGGAGTTGCGCAGTTCCGAAAAGACATTAGGAACCACAAAATAGAATGGGCATGGGAGAAGGGGTTGCAGCGGACGTCGTCGAGAGGGTGTAAGGTCGCAGCGCGGAGCACGGTCGGTTGTGAACGAAGGCACGGCCGAGGTTGACGTTCACGTTTAGTGCCAGCGGGTCGATGCGACGCCAAGTCCGATCCGTCCGTTAGAGAAGCGGCAATCGTGAGGAAGAAGAACAGTTTCATCAGTTCATCAGTCAACTCGCTCGGGAGCATCGATCAACATTCATAGTCCGAACCGTAGGTGAAGGTAATCCTTCCTTCCATAATTTGTATTCAGCATTTCGTTCAGAAAATGTGTCAAGAATTCAAAGAGTAACAATTTTGATCAATTATCGGTTATTTTCACCCAAAACGATTGCCCCCTCCTCTAAGGATTGGTTGGATCAAATATTGCAAAGGCCGATTCCGGTTATTAAGCATTCTACGAACTCTCATACTTTAGTGTGATCTACTTTCAAAATCTATTTCGCATATTAGGATAAGCTACTGAGTGTGCACTATGTTCATAGTTTTAATTGATTTTAAATTTCTTTGTGAAAAGACAGACACATTTTCTGAATTAAACGCCGTAATTTGTATTTATAATCACAAAACAGTCACAAAATATCGTATCAAGTGAGCCCTGGGTAACATGTTTTTCATTAGAAAACAAACATCTTATGAAATTAGTATAGATAGTACACATAAAAGCTACTACGTTTGAATAAATAATAACTAGGCATTATGAACATATATGTTACGACCAGGCCCTTTACAATGTGATGATAAATTTCAAATATAAGAATAAAAAATACAATCACGATGTATAAAAACGTATACAAGCAAGTCTTTCCACATAGAAATTATATAAACGCCAAAATCGTGAGAAACAGTCAATCGCTCTAATGAATATACAATCTTCACATCCAATCTATAATCATGTAGGATTGTACACTCATTCAATCACAAAATCTTTTCTTAATATGAAACAATTGTAATCTATAATTAAATGCAAAAACTAAATGCATATTAGTGAAACCATTATGATTAAAATTGCAACATTTATCTTTTTTCAAATTAATAATAGAGATCATAAACGTATTCAGCAAGGATTTTATGAATATACCTTTTCTAGCCGAGAGGATGACCATTACTTATGGTACAACAATGTACATGCATCACTCTCAAGATAATTTTAATTGTTACCTTGAATGTCGCATTTCTCAATATAGGTTTGAATATGCATACATTTAAGGACGAATCTACAAGTAAACTTGGGGTATGTGACCATCCGAAAGAATACAAAATGTCCGTCGTTAAAGAATATTAAAACAACTAAGCAACTCTACTGTAAGAAACAACAACAACACACAAACAACCCACCTGCAAGGCTTACACCACTGGCTCTGTTGGTCGAGGCCGTACCTCGCTCGGCATTTCTTCAGGTTATTTCCTGAAAACGTACAAATATTGTGTCAGAGGTTGGAACGAGTTCAGTAAACTTGTGGTAAATTTAAAATGAATAATAAAGAGCTATAAATGTTTCTATATTAAATCGAAATTTATAATGAAATCTTCATCGACACTAAAGTGGGTTCAGGCTTTCAAAATAATGCCTTCGCTATTTATGTGACAACAAATATAAAAAAATGTTCCAAAGTATTTAATCTCAATATCGGAGCTAGAGTCAAGCAGAAACCCTTTACCAGAAATTATAGTTAAGCATCTTAATTAAAACTAGTAACCAAACTAAAGCTAAGCAAGCCAAGTAATTCGACAAGCATGCAACCAAAACCCCATAGAAAAATTAGTAAGTCATGCGAGGGTGGGAAGGTAGGATGACAAACTCAGACAAATCAGGATAATTCGAAACAATATTGGTTCTCAAACGCACACTACTCCAAACTGTTCAACGCTAACTACATGAATTTAAACATAATAAAATAAATAAAACTCTCAAATAAACCAAACATTACGCCATAGAAGCAAATTGAAGCAGAATAGGTTCTTCGGAATTCAAAATGAAATGTTGAATTGGCCAGCATCATCGTATGTAACGTGGGGAAGCATCGTGGGACTACGCGTGGCGGCGAGGCGTGAGGCGTGAAGGGGCTGCGGAGCCCTCGAGGACATCGCCATTGCGAGCGGCGATGTGCAACCAGGGCCCCCAAACTGAACCCTCCTTGCCTTTTAAAATTGTAAAAAAAATCAATCAAAGCGGGACTCCTCCAGAGAACATGCAAAAAAGAGCCTCGATCTGTAAGCTCTGCGGACCTTTACAGGTGGACTCGGTTCTGAAACCTCATGTGTAAACATAATGTCGTTCACGTAGAAGGCTGTCCCAGCCTGCTTCTACCAAACCTGAAAACTTACACGACGAAATCCGACATCTGCAACGGCATGCACGCGCCCGCGATCTCTCTGCACAACAATGCACTAGGAGCAGTCAAGAAACCCAAAAACCGGGACAACCTTCCGAAGGAGTGCCACTTGAATACATATATCGTGGTTAGCGGCATTAAACTAAACTTAAATAAATTAAATAAATACAGTAAAATAACGATAAAAAAATCGTATTCAGCAATAACTACAACCTGGACCCCTTATTACCATTCTTGTACTACAGTTCATATTGTAATTTTGCACAATACGGGTTTTAAAATCGTGGACGGGAGTCGAAGCGTGGACGGGATGTGCGAGGAACGCCCGCCTCGACATTTCTCGGGTTCTACATTAATTGACCCCAATATTCAATGCGTAAGACGTTATTGGACGACGCGGCGTTCCTCGCGATGGATTAGGATTGTGACAATTTGGATGCCACCACAAAGTTTGGTGCGCTTCCAGAATTTGTATACGCTCCGATTGAAGTTTGATGAAGCTCCAATCGTTCATTTTGAATATTTTATGACCGTATAATGACAAATGATCACTCGTCACTCGTTTCAGAAAAGAGGGTGAGGAGTTGAGGATGGGCGGCGCAGGCGGTGGGTGGGACAAGGCGTATCCGACAGTTCGGGGCAGTACCTCCATCGGTTGTCTCCTGTTTTCGTTTCCTCTTCTTGCCCCTTTGCGTATTAGCCCTAGACGACCAATCGGGATATAGCTGCATGTGCAGTTGACGCTCTCTCCGCGCCAGCTCGTAATACTTGGCTTGTTCCTCGCGGCCTAGTGCGTGCCACTGTTCCATATGAACGCCATATGGAAAGAAAAGAGAGAAATGCACATCGACCGGTGGTCTCACTCTCTCGACACCCTAAGCTGGTGCTAGAAAAACAGCCCGCGTAGCAAATTTTGATTTGTCTCCTATCGGTCCGGATCGGGAGCGTTCGATGACAGCGGGACGGCGATCGGCGAAGAATGCTTTTACTTTACCCCTAATTATGCGATCTGAATCAACTGTTCTAATTTAGCTTCGAAGCCGTTGAGCCCCGCTTCGTCCCGCTGCGTCGAAAGCCCCGGCGGCCCGGCGAGTTTGAATGAAAATGGCCAATCGGTACGTTCCTCACAGAACCTATTCTGCAGTCCGTGACTGACGTCGGTTCTAGACATCTAACAACCAATATGATTTCCGAATCGGGGAAGTAGGGAGCACGACCACTTCACGAGCTACTGACACAGACACGCAACGTCCGAAGCGGCGATGGGGGCGGAGGTTCGCCCGCTCCGCCCCGCTCGCCGCTCGGGGTAACGGAAAGTCTAGCCGCTTTTCTAGCACTAATATCGGGGAGCGTCGCCCGGAGGTCGCCGGGTCCGATGCGTACGTGGGTTACATGGAGTGTGTTAGCACAACCGAAGGAACAAATAATAAGTGAAGGGATTACACACACGCACACTCACATCCAAGTCGGGGTGTCGGGTTTCGGAACTCGGTTATTAGTATGGAAACAAGCTCACTGGTCGGTTAATAAGTTTTTATGGGGAGTTCTGGCGGCGAGCGGGTAACGTGATCCGGCCTCGCTCGCTGGCATGCGTGGCCGCCGTCTCGCCACCGTGTCACCGAGTCGCCACCATGGAAACCTCCTTCACTAACCGCATATGACCGCCACATTCTCGTGTATAGACGTCGTTTTGGAAGAGTCCCATCCCGAAACGAGGGGTGTCGAGGGCGAAGGAGATTTCCATCGGATCCAGTGAGTGATTAGACGCGCAACGGAGCAGGATGGACGGGATCGTATGGGGGTGTGTGGAAGTCCGGAAGGGGGTGAAGCCAGTGTACATGAAGCGGTAGAGGAGCCGCGGCGGGCGCCGAGGCCCGGCGGCTAGGAGCTCCGGTGCTGTACCTCCCAATTCCGCGGGACTTCGTTCCTTTTTCCGCTTTTTCTTTTTGGACCCGTATCCATAGTTGTCCCTCGCACTCCAGCCGGGGTACAGCTGCATATGTAGCTGCCGCTCCTGCCTCGCTTTTTCATAGTATTTCGCTTGCTCTTCCCGACTCAAAGAGTGCCACTGCGTATGGGGTTCAGATTTTACCAATTGCATCGCTCGATCAATTTCGACAGTCAATTTATGGGTTAAGAAGGTCAGGTGAGCACAAAAGTGAAAGCCTTACGATTACACACGTGTATTGGATCAGGTGAAGTTGGTCGCAAAATCCGAATGATATTACGATGGTATGTCAAGCAATATAAATAACGAGTACCGCATACGGAACATAACCCGCATGAAATTACAGCAAAAACAGTAATAAAAAATTGAAACCAAAATTATTAACATTTTCCTTTATATTGATTATTATTTAGCCTTAAGGTGCATTTCGAATTCAACTCTTTCGATTGAGGTAGGTACATCATATAATAATAAATTGAGAACTAATCTTTTTAACCCAATAAATATTCTGTGTATGCCTTTATACCTATAACTGTGCGATCGCACATAATTTTCAGTTTTCAGCTAGAGGTGCAAGAAGGGAAACACGAGGTATAATTCGATCACTGAAAAAATGCGTAGCAATAAAAATCCTTATTATTTAAATCAATGGAAAATAATCAAAAATAGGTCTAAAAAGGTTTGATTATTAATTTGTATACAGAGATAGCAATAAAAAATCTTTCAACTGCACAAATACTGTTTGCGTTGGAATTTTTTTTAGATCCAAACCGGGTACGTATGAACCAAAAATATCTTAGTCATTATGTTACAACCGGCAACACGTTGAAGCTGTTGATCCAAATCTCCATCGCCAATTCCTTAGACGCCACGCGGGTCGGACGCTGGCGACTCCATCACCACGCGATTCAGACGCCACTCGGCCCCGTCGCCACTACACATTCCGGACTATTCCACATCTACTGAAACCTGGCGGTTAGGCTAACATGTTTTATAGCTATATTAGACTTATTTTGGAGCGAATTCTAGAACAATTTTATGCGATTGGCCAGCAATCAACTCTAGTTAATTCACCGCCAGTTTAGATAAGATCGGGCCCTCGAGTCGCGTGATGGCCGATGTCTAAGAAATTGGCGACAGAGAAGTTAAACCGTTGAAGTTAACGCTCACCCAGTTATTTGTTTATTTATCAGAGAGTACTTAACGAATCAAGTTAGAATATATTATTCGGTAACTTCAGATACATTTGAATTATTTGAATGATTTTCGTTTCCACAGTAGAAACTATGCTCGATAAAGGTCTGACTCTGGTGTCTGTAGGTCACATGCATTTTTCTCCGAATTATTCTTCATTGTTCATTAACGGTTCTTTGAAAATTCTGAAAGAACTAGTACAATCGGTATCATTATGTAGTTGTGCACCAACTTGAATCTTTGAATCATTGAATTTTAACTTGTTCCAAAAATCTGGTTATCTGAGGCAAACAGTGACTGGACCCTCGGCACGTTCACGCTTGACCGGTTTTTTTTATCGAACAAAGTTTATGCTGTGGAAACGAAAAACAGATTGTATTGTCTATTCATCATCCCTGAACAGTACACTGCACTCGGATTTGTCATATTTTATTTAACATTCAGATATTGCGGATATATCTGAAGTTATATGATATTTTATTTGAGCTTAATAAGTTACGTAATCTCTGAGAAATCAACAAAAAAACTAAGTGCCACATAGCGTAGGGCCTAGCCTCAATTGCCTTTGCAAATTGGAACAGATTCCTTTCGAAGCAGCGAGAGGTGCAGGTCCCGACACGTGACCGGAACCTCACCCGAGGGGGGGTGGGGGGTGAAGCGGGAGGTGAACTGACCCGTCTGCCGAGTATCTGGTTGATGGCGGCGGACTCCTTGAGCGTGCACTCCGCCACGACCTTGGCGCGCATCTCCTTCATGTAGAGCATGAAAGCGTTCAGCGGCTTCTTGATGTGCGGCTTCTTGTTCTTGTCGTTGGCCGCCTCCGACGCCTTCTCCGCCGGCGAGCTCTTCTCCAGGGACCTGCGCCCAAACGGATTGGATGGTACTCGGATCGAGGGGCGCGGGGGTAGGTTCTCATAAAATATCATGGGCTACATTACATTGGGCAACATTGAACTGTGTAGATGAAAACACGGTTAAATGTCATTGCCGCTTCGAACATCGTTCAATCAATGAGTTTGGTACCAACCCGAGCCGGATTAACCCTACTGTGGCGACCTAGCAACGTCTAAAATGAGCTGCTAGTTTCACGTGCCACCAAATGCAACAAAACGGAGGTATAGAAGCTAGTTAGCAAGGCGCTATATGGCGCTACCAGCTAGAACGTCCAACAAGTCAAAAATACAAAAAGTCTATATCACACTAACGAAGTTTCCAAACGAAATAACATATATACAATAATATTACGACTAAGGGAGAGCAGCTGCGTATCCGTGGGTCTCAAGACCTGATCCACCTTTTCATCACTCCACACTACCACTTAGTAAGTAAGAAACCTACAGTTTACTGTGAAATTAGAACCACGAACGACGAATCATTTGGTCGCCTGCAGTGAGCCTGATTGTATTATTTGTTAGATGTCGGAACCCACACGGCAATCTGTGGATATACCAACGTAACATAAGGCAGGGATGAGCGCCATGCGGAAGGATCACAGCAAACCTCTCTTGCTTCTTCAAGTGGCATGCATCTCTTCGTACGTGCTCTTCGATTACGGATGTTACGGTTTAGGAATACAACACCGGACATGGAAAAAAATAATGTCGATCATTCCTCCGTGTGACCAGTGATGTGTATGTCAAGTGTTATGTACTGGCATCGCACTCAGTTCCCGTGTGTTGTGTAGGACCAAGATCCAGTACCATAAAAAATACGTTTCCCACATCAATACACCAATAACTAGAAACAAAATCTCACCGTTCATTTATACAAAGCGACCAAGTTTCGAACACCAAAATCCGACGACCGTAAATAGGTTTAAAACACATTAACGGGGCATAATCAAAATAAACAACGCATCGACTGATTAATAGAACAATAACACTATAATAAACTGCGCCACGCGACTCCTAGAAGCCAACATGGCGGCGTTTCCGGTGCCCGCCGCGCCGGGCATCCGGCCACGCGTCCGATACGCCATTAACAACACTGACATCCTAAGCAGCGCGGACAGGGACGGTTATTCAAATCTCTAGTTTTATAGCACCATAAATATGTTAACAAATATATTCGAATACACCTAAGAATAACTGATTAATCAGAAACTGAGTACTGCACATAGTAACAATAGGTTGTGAGGATGAATCAAGATGATCATACATTAAATTTCATATTATTTTCTCGTGTTTCCTGAAGTTGTGTTGCCATTAAATCGAAATGTTTTCTTTACATTTGCTCAAGTTAGTCCATCGAATATCATCGTTAAGTCGCCTCCTCTTTTTTGCTAACGTTTGCGGCGGTTTTATTTGAGATAAATAATACAAACTAACGGAAAATACGACTTAAATTAGCCTAAACTACTAGTAATGAGACTAAAGTGACAATTCGTATCTCCAATGACAATTTCAATGCCAGTGAATTAATATATTTAAAATGGCAAGTAATCTTGTTTGATTTCAATAAAATACTTTACGTTACATATTTTACAAATATGCAGCGTTTTAAATTTAATGTAATTTATAAAATGTAAATGATGCAGCGTTACCTACCTGCCTGCGCTCAGTACAATGTCTAAAGATTTTTTCCGAGATAAAAAAGCCTATATAGGCTTATGCCTATGCAAAAATCATGCGTTTGGTTTGCTCCTAACATCGTCCGAGACACAAGCACTGTGAATCCCAGACAGAGAACTAACTGGAAATCACTCTCGGTCGTTTGAGCATGTTTGACGGCGTCATCGATGGAAACCTGCGCACGCGCAGCCGCCGCTACCGTGCGGACACGCCCCCCGCGCGCTTAAATAGCCCGTAACTCCGCCGCCGCCACCGCGCCTCAGCGCGCGCACACTTCCGAGAAGCCCGCTCGCGGTCGCATGTCGCGAAGGCAATTAGTGCCGACGGCGTGATTTAATAGTTTCCGATTACCGCTGATACGTCCGCGGGAGTCTTGTGTTATAGCAATCGAACGTGCTATGAGAATATTCGGATTGCGGCGCGAGGCAATGTGTATGCGCCACGGCTACATTTCCGAGCTCTTCGACTAAGACGCAAAGGATGAGGAGGTAAATTTCCCGCGCACAACTAAGTAGGCAGCCTGATTTTCCGACCAAGACATCCATATCACATGAGGTATTTTTAGAGTATATTTATGTTACGTTATATTTTTATGTATTGTTCTTTATACGTCAGTCTTCCACCCATTGAGTTCACGTCATTAATGGATGAACCCGTACCTGGGGAGTAACCATGGTAAATTAAATCGCTGGTTGAAAAGGCAAGTGATTGATTAAATCTGAAGTTTAATTGCATTTCGTACCAAAGTAATGTCAAAGTGAATTCCTCTTCTGAAAACACTCTTAATTCATCATCAACTCTAAATTCTCACAGAGGTATGTTGCCTACCGGAGATGTTCTTCAACTAAAAAGCTTGACGTTTTCAAAGAAAGACAGAAATCCTAAAAAGGCCTACATGTGAACTTTACATGTCAGAAGAGAATCTGACGTTTGATAATCCTACGAGTCAGATCCCTCTTCGGGCCTTTCATAATTACAAAAGGGATTTTAGAAATGTTTTACAGTTTTGCTTCATTCGCATTCGCATTTCTTATTCTCTTCCCAAATAAAGCCCCATTCCATCACCCAATACTTGTTCACACGCTGCCACAAGGTTTTGAAGCAAAGAGGTTCAGGCTATATCATTCTCGTTAAAAACCAAAGATTGCTCGCGAGCGTATAAGAACGCCCACAAAAACGGAAAGCATACACACCGCTCCGAAAATACCTCCACACAAACCGCAGCATTGTTATGAGTACCGTCTGCATCTCAAATGAGAATACTGTGACGCCCTGAAGTAGCGAGCTCTGTGTACGGTCGCGTGGGTCCATTTTGCTCCAAGGTTAACGGCAATATGAACATAGACAGATCTCGAAATTGTCTCTTCCGGTGTAACTAAATGAAAAAACTCTAGCTTAACTAACAGTCAAATCGGTGAATATTATTTTCATGAATATAAATCATAATGGATGTGCTGACATTAGCCGTTTCTTTTATGTAACTGTACATGGATGGCTTATACCATACCCACCGTCATGATATTAGCCTAACACACCGCATTTCCTTCTGAATTGAAGGAAATCTTTCAAAATTTGGAATCTCTGACCAGAAATATGCGCATGATCTTCTTTCCACGTTTGTATGGGGAAATGAGCGGGAAGGCCCACCTTAAAGGAGAAAGCCATAACGTCGATACATTGCAGGACCAGGATAAATATTTTTTGTCACTATGATTGTCAGCACAAACGACGGATTTGAATTATACCTTTTAAAGTCGCTAAATATTTGTTTTATTGATGTGGTAAGCTTTTTGAAACATATTTTTTCCAAATCTAATTCTCGCAACATATTGAATACGAGGGGTTAGTCACTCGAGCAAAAAGTGTACACCAGATTCCCAGTAGTCAAGATTTCCTTGGGATTTCTAGATTCCTAAAGATTTCCAAAGACTACCAAAGATTCTTAGAGATTCCTAAAGATTTCCAAAGATTCCTGGAGATTCCTAAAGATTTCCAAAGACTACCAAAGATTCTTAGAGATTCCTAAAGATTTCCAAAGATTCCTGGAGATTCCTAAAGATTTCCAAGGACTACCAAAGATTCTTGGAGATTTCAAATATACTGGGATTTCGTAAGATTTCTGAGGACTACCAAAGATTCCTAGAGACTACCAAAGATTACCTGGATTTTTAAGGACTACCAACACATTTTTGGTACATTCCAATGATTTCGGGATTTCTAAAGATTCTTAGTGACCACCAACGATTCATAGAGACTTAAAATTGCGCGTTGCGCGCAGCACGTGTCCGTGACGTCATCGCAGACAGGCGGGCGGCGCGGCCGGCGGCGGGGGTCGGCACGGGCGCGGCGTCCGCGCGAGGCGGCAACAGCGCGGGCACGGGCGGCGGGGGCGAGCGGCGCCCGCAGGAGACGGCAACGGCGCGGCGGGCGGGGAGCCCCCGCGCCGTGGCCGTGCGATATTCGTTTTGGACATATTTACCCAGGCGGAATTCGGTTAAATTAGATCCCATATTATCTCAGCGATCTTTAGATCAGCGCTGATTTTTTCTTTCCCTGAGGCATTATACGATACCATTTTTGAATCCACAGTACATATTTCACATACTAAATTTCAAGATGAGGTACTCCGCTCTTTCGAAATCTCTTAGAATCTCAGCCATCATTAGGTCAGGGTTGATTTTTTTTTTGCCTGGGTCATTATAAAAGGCTATATTTGAAACCTTAGCAAATATTTCACGTAGAAAACTTCGCGATTAGGTAGGTACTCTTCTTTTTCGAAATCCCTTGCAGTCGTAATCACTGTGAACCTGTAAAAACTTGGTACGAGATTAGCACCGGACTAACCATACAAAAACCGGTTTACTTCGACCTTAATACGCGTAGTAAAGTTAGTCCGCCCCGAGCTCGGTTCACAACATACCTACAATCATCTAATTATTTAATCAAAATACATACAATAAACACAGTAAACAAACCGGCCAAGTGCGAGTCGGACTTGCACACAAAGGGTTCCGTACCATCGTAAATGATTTAACACCAAAAAATCATATTATTTGTATTTTTTTATTATCTTTAAATTTTACTTATTTGTTGTTATAGCGGCAAATTAAATACTCACTCTGTGAAAATTTCAGCTACGTACTTATTACGGTTCATGAGTAACAGCTTTGTGACAGACGGACGGACGGACGGACAGCTGAGGCTTAGTAATAGGGTTCCGTTTTCACCCTTTCGGTACGGAACCCTAAAAAGTAGTATACGCATGATAACCTTCTATTCGCTTAGTACGCTTATTAAGGTCGGACTAAACCGGTTTTTGTTTGGTTAATCCGGTGCTTATCCCGTACTAAATTTTGACAGGTTTACTCTGAATACGGCTGAATATGTTTTGGAATTGTGTCGTCGGGCACACGCGGGGTGCGCGCTGCGCACACTCGTGCGCACACGTGTGCGTGATTTCTTCGCAAACTGGCGGCCGCGCCCACGGCCGCGCTATCATTGTTAGATTAGATCCCGTATTATCTCAGCGATCATTAGGTCAGCCCTGTTTTTTTTTTGCCTGATGCATTATGCAATACCATTTTTGAAGCCATAATACATATTTGACATACTCAACTTCACGATGAGGTACTCCGATCTTTCGAAATCCCTTAGTATCTCAGCCATCATTAGGTCAAAGTTGATTATTTCTTTGCCTGGGCCGTTATAAAAGTCTATATTTAAAAACCTAGTAAATATTTCACGTACTCGAGATAAGGTACTCTTATTTTAAAAACCTTTACAGTCTTATTCAGAACTAACCTGTCAAAACTTACGTACTGTACTAGAATTGCACCGGACTAAGCATACAACCGGTTTAGTCCGACCCCGACAAGATTATCTGAGATTACAAAGACTTTGATCGGATTGCCAATGATTCGCTTAGGATTCCTACACTCCCTGGGAGTACTCGAGACTACCCAAGATTTTCCTATTCCTCGGACTCCCGCCCAGGATTACTCGAGATTTCCATTAATTTGAAAGGATTCCCAATGATTTCCTTGGTATTCTCAGATTCCTTAGGATTACTCGGGATTACATAAGATTTCCAGATTCCTCGGACTCCCATCGGATTCCTCGGACTCCGCCTAAGATTACCCGAGATTTCCATGAATTTGATAGGATTCCCAATGATTTCCTTGGGATTTCCAGATTCTTTAGGATTACTCGGGATTACATAAGATTTCCGAGATTCTCCGGACTCCCACCAGATTCCTCGGACTCCCACCTAAGATTCTTGAGATTCCCAAACGATTGTACACCAGATTCCTTGAGTGAGTGACCCCTCGATTGAATACCAAAACTAGTGTTAAATTGACAGTGAGAAATACCCGTCATAGAACATTTTCTATTCTGTGTCTATCAGCGGACAGTGTTCTTGAGAACCTAGCCGTAGCGTTTTTTCAGCGCTATTCATTTACAGCATATTTCTGCCTCTTATTAGACGGACTTCTTAGCGTGTGAGGCGCTGTGCTAAGGCGGTATATTATTTTATTGCAAGATAGAATAATGATATAATTCCCACAAAATCGTGCGCACAATCAATTTTGATATTAGTTCTAAAATAACTTTCACATTTCAACGCATAGTATTCATCACATTTCATTCTGACACAAACATATTTTAGGTGGGCCGAAATCAGCCATACTCCTTTACGAGTATTGTTCAGTTAGTTAAATAACGGCTTCAACAACAGTTGCTTGCATAGTCTCCTGAACGTAACATCCTTTACGAGTATTGTTAGGTCAATTACGTAACGGTTTCAGCAATAGTTGCATGCCTAGTCTCCTGAACGTAACAGTCAACGTATACTGTCCATGTTTGCCTTCAAGCGGAAGTGGACACTGTCCAATTGCACACACATCTCGCGAGCGCTCCCTACTGCGCGGCAGCGAAAGAGGGCTTCCGGCCGCCTCGGCCCGAGCAGGCAAAACGAAAATAAAAGAAGAGGCTCCAGCCTCGGAGCCGCGCACAATAACCGCTGCTCCAAACGAGCCATTCAGTGGCTCCTCGCGCCTCGCGCGATAATTATATGTGCGCCGCGTACGGTCGGCGGGCGACGCGAGTATACACGCTCAAGGACATTCGAATTGTGATCGTGCTTTCTTTTTATGGAACTGGACATGGATGAATAGTGAAACAGGCATTGTCATGAACTCAGCGCACCGCATTCTCGAAGAAATGTGGTTACATACAAGGATCTACCTTATTTAAACAAATGATAATATAAGCTAGACCATTGTCGTTTCAATTAATAACATTATGTAGTTTGCTTTTTTAATTACAGCTACGCAACGTTGCTGTTGCGCCCTCTATCAAAAAGCAGGTTTTCGCAGGAGGCACAGAGAATTTTTTTTATGTAACTAGACATGGATGCCTAATGATTTTTAAAATATTTGGAATATTTTGAACAGCCAATTTATTCCTACAATACAATAAATATACTTTTTTTCAAGAGAGAATATTCTACTTTATGCGGTCCCAAAACTGTAAATATGTCTCTTCGGTGAGGTTGCCGACGCTACCATGTCGCGTTGGCCCGTTAACCCGTCGCAGGGCCGTCTCATATATCATCTTAATTAAATTTCATCTCCCGACTACGCTTCATAACCTGCCTATCGACGCGCGCGTACCGTCTCGTGTCTCAACACCCGTCGCGAACGGCTGCTCGTCACGAGACGGTTTCTGTCGTAAGGCAGGCCCAACCAGGGTAACAGCCTGCAACATATAATTTTTAATGTATTAACTCGTATAAGGTAAATAATATTATAACTGCCGCGAGGATGATTAATCAGTAAGGAGAGGTTTGAAGGAATTTAGGTTTTTTTATAAAAATACAGGAACCTTTTAAACGCAGCGTATACTTAGTAGCTTTGTAGGGCTTTCTCATCTAATTATGCAATACAAATATATGTTTATTATTTTGTTTTGTTTAACATTGTTTTTAGAATTCCGGAATTTCTCGTTTTATACAATGTTTTTTTCCATTTTTTATGTAACTGGTAAACTAACTTTTTACGTACTGTTATATTAACTTAACACACAATTAGGTACCAAGCCAGGACTTTCCTTTTATACGGACGGTTACATGGAACTGAAAGGAAGACACGGAAACCAAATTATTGCCGCTTAGACAATATTTCCAATGCGATGGTATAAACCCGGGAGGGCTGAACCCTACCACCTAGTAGGGGGTACCTACAGTTTCAAATGGAACAGAAATTATGGAACAGCTCGCATTAGTGACGGAAATACACTTATCCAACTCATAAATAGCAAAACCGATGGATTCCGATGTTTTTTTTAGCTTTGAAATATTTAAGTGTCTTCCAAATATGGTTCTAGGAAATAATGCATTAACTAGATAATATGAAAATTAAACTGTAATATCAGGTCAATTGCGAAATGTCTCGTATTCTCAATTTACCTAGTTAACCACCACCGTACAGCGATTGGACGGTATGTATGATATAATAGAAATATGGAAAATAGCTCCGTTTGATTTTCATGGTATCCTAAGCATAATTTTCAAATTTCATGTTATGTGTCTACTTTTCCAGAGTTTTATCTACAACGCCGATTTCTCAGAGGGGTGGGCAGCTAGGCAGAAATGCACTGAAAGGTAACATCCGTACGATATTTCGCTTCTCCCATAAACACATCTCACGTATGCTAATGACGTGTGGATGCAAGTAGCGGCAGCAACAATAAATTGTATTTTTAATAAGAACCCAACGCCCACACCGCACACCTGCGCAGGCGCAGTAGGTTTTGGGTCGCGTCGCTAGTGCGCACGAAGTGTTACGATGGTAAATTAACTCGCCGGGTGAACAGGAAAGTGAGTGATATAATCGGACGTTTATAGTTGCAGTTCTTACAATGCTCACTGTAAATGTAAGTGTAGTTAGAACTGAATTTGGAGCTTACATTTTTTTATATACAGGGCTACATTTGTACGCCAGGCTCCTAAAGGGGTGCCCGACGACGTCCATGGGTTAACGAAATTTAACGGGGGTTGTGAAAGCCATGCCGGCCGGTAGGTTTTCTTCGCACCATGTGTTGTACTTTGTGGAAAATACCAGTTTATCCACCTCATAAAAAACACAGGATCGGTTTGTTCTAATTCTAGGAATTTCAACCGAAAATGGGTACATTCCCTTCCTGTTATGCGTGAAGCGATAGGAGAAAGAGGAAGGAGGAATGGTGTATTCTCGATTGTAGGGACGATAGAATACAGAGAGAGACCCTACATGCCTGGAAGGCCTCTAAATTCTGGGATGTCTCGGTGTTGTCGACGGGACGCACGGCCCGACGCTGTATCAATTCCAGGGAGCCAAGTAGGTACTTAGATAAATCGTCGCACACAATAATGCGAACAATACTCCACGCAAGACCTCACCTGCGCCTTGAAGATCAGAAGTTTTTGGTCGAGCGTTAAAAACTGACGCATCCTGTTGAGGACTCATCGCTCTTGTTGAGGCGAGCTTAGGTTATCCCCGATACGGCGTCCGAAGTTTCGGTATTTAGGAGGCCACATTCAAGACAACCTCGTCAAACTTCGTGCAACTTGTTAAGCACGAGTATCACGCCTAGCGATCAGCGAGGGCGAGTCGCGTGGGGTGCGCTGGGGGCCCGGCGGCGGGGCCGGTCCGGCCACTTAGCCCCGACGGACACAATGGGCTAATGCACGGGTAAACCGTCCGGAGATCTTATCCGGCGAGAGTGTGCGAATGGAGAGTTTGCGCGCGACGAAAGGGCTGGGCGGAACGAAATCTGTCATCTGTGCGCACCCCTCCCGGGACGTGACGTAACGGTGCGCGTATGCGTCCCGGGGAAGTATTTTTTATAGCTTAATATAAACTTATAGTTACAGTCTTATAGCTAATAGTAAACTACGACCGCTGTAGTCAAAAATCTATCAAAAACCAAACGGATTATAAATCTTGTCTGATGACTAATCTTTTTAAGATGTTCTTACTGTATCATTGTGTAATCCACATCCAAAGTTATTGTACAAAACGCGCGAAAAATTCAAACTTTCGGACGTTATAATTTAGAAACCAAACACAATTTTACAATGCCAACGGTCATCAGACATCTAGTTCGATCAAATAAAGCTATTTTTAGCAAAATTTGGGATCTCTGACAATAAATATGAGCGTGATCTTCTTTCCCCGTTTGTACGGGGAGTTGAGCGGGATGGCACAAAACGCACAGCTACGGTGCACTGGATAGAAACCACGGATAATTTTAATTAGCCGCTTCTACCATCATCGATTTAACACGACCTTACTAACCGAGCTGGATTAACTCTACTATCAAGTAAGTAATCATCAGTTTTACGTGGAATCCGAACCACGAAATACGAATCCTTTAGTCTCCTCTTTCGACATGCACTACAAGAAATGCGGTGGGCCAAATTGCATAGTTTTTACGCGCCAGAACCCACACAGCGGAAATAAGATTTAATATTGTTAATGGTATAGCATAAGCTACTGGCGGAAACATTATTGTAAGAAACGTTCGAATCACTCAACTCACAAAACAATCAATGTCAACAAACAGAACTATCATAGCTTTTCAAAGTTAAGTGATTTGACAGCACAATAGAGATAAACATTATACTTCCCGCTCTATAATGCAACGGATTGAATATTAACCAAAAATAAACATACCTCTCATAAAAATAGCGGACGCTTTGTGCTCGCGCGCGCAGGGGCGGTGTGCGATTACGATATGAAACGGTGGGAGGGGCGCCACATTGTACACGCGCTCGGCTAGATGTTAGATTACGGACTAATGATACGGAACATTCGAACCCTTCACTGCAGCGGACATTCATGTTTAATGTGCAATTTTCGCTCATAAATTTTTAGACGTTTTTTTTTTATAACTGGATATGAGTGGCCAAATACCATACCTAATCACATGGTTTATGCTCAAAAAATGCCTTTGGAATTTTGTGTCATGCCCAGATCTTCCTTCGTCATTGTCGCTTCGACTGTCGGTCATTAAATGCGATAGTACCAACCAAACAGTGCGGGATTAAGCCTACCACCTAGTAAGTAAGGAAGAGAACCAACAGCTATACGTTCAATCTGGACAACTTCCGCCGAATCTACAAGTCGCAACCACAAGATTAGAAAATTAGGCATAGCAGTAAGTATCCTTTGTCCCTATAGGTATGATACCAGAGGTATTTTTTATCTCTGAATACAGTGAGAGTTTTCCATATCTACCACTCAGTATCATCACATCAAACATCATTTGCTTCCTCAAAAAAGATACATAAAATCAGACATACTCTAAGATGGTTAGTTCCACTTTAAAGACCTTTACTCCACAAAATTCCGCCCTATAATCAGTTTCCCCAGATGTCTTATGTTATCTGAAGTAATGATGCTGTTAACCACCTCTTGCAGTCCTGTGAGTCTTGCAGGGTTCCTGATCTTTACTCCAAACATTTCCGCTCTACAAAGCGGTTTGCCATTACTCCACGTGTCGTCTATTATATGAAGTAACGATGCTGTCACCCACCTCGCGTACCAGGAGTTGTGCGAGCCCTGTAGGGTTCCTGATCTATACTCATTTCCGTTCTACAAATATGTTTGCCATTACTCCACGTGTCGTCTATTATATGAAGTAACGATGCTGTCACCCACCTCGCGTACCGGGAGTTGTGCGAGTCCTGTAGGGTTCCTGATCTATACTCATTTCCGTTCTACAAATATGTTTGCCATTACTCCACATGTCGTCTATTATATTAAGTAACGATGCTGTCACCCACCTCGTGTACCAGGAGTTGTGCGAGTCCTGTAGGGTTCCTGATCTATACTCATTTCCGTTCTACAAATATGTTTGCCATTACTCCACGTGTCGTCTATTATATGAAGTAACGATGCTGTCACCCACCTCGCGTACCGGGAGTTGTGCGAGTCCTGTAGGGTTCCTGATCTATACTCATTTCCGTTCTACAAATTTGTTTGCCATTACTCCACGTGTCGTCTATTATATGAAGTAACGATGCTGTCACCCACCTCGCGTATCGGGAGTGGTGCGAGTCCTGCAGGTCAGACTTGGTCGGCGGCGGGGGCCCCACGAGCGCGGGCCCGAGGCCCAGGCCGTGCAGTCCGCCGCTCAGCGTCGGCGAGAACCGGTACAGCTCGCTGCAACAGCAAGCCACGACGTGACATAACCGCCGGACACCCGACGTGATCCTATCGAACGGCGGTCGATGGGCCCTCCAAGCTGACGACCGAACGATTTCTGGCAATCGATCCTGTGACCCTCAATCTGGATAGTGCATGTAAATTAGGAAGTCCCGTAAAGCTAAGGTTTGACTCCGTAATTATTGAAACAATTAGAATTTGGAAGAGAGCCTGCTAGTCCCAACCAGAGAAGTCGTGTACTGCTATAGGCCATGCCTAAAAAACTAAAAATGTGTTGCCGACATTTCCCATAAAAAGGCATACCGAATTTGATGATCCTGAATATGCTACCCGGAAAAATCCAGTACTGCTACAGGATTTCACTGGATACATGAAAAAATAAAGATATTATCTGCCGAAATTTGCCTTTTAAATTTGAAGATCCTAAGAGAGCTGAAAATGGCATGGAGTTATACCAAATCTTGAAGCAGTACTGCAGTACTGCTATAGGAATTGTGTAGCTAAGTGTTGAAAATGCTGAAGAATCTCTACAAAATTTTCATAGAATGATATTCACATTTTAAGATCATCATGATGATCCAGTTATTAATAGAGAAATGGCTATTGAATGTAATCTCGGATTTTTACCTGCACTTCATGTTGCTACATGAAGTGCAGAAAAAAGCCTGGTCAATGACAGATCTTATTTAATGGAAGGCAAGGGAAATTATGGTCTCAAGTGGAGAACCCATGACTTTTCCGCTGGTACATACTTGTATAGGAGGTCTGGGGTGGAGTTTGGCTGCAATCTGGAGAGGCCGCAGCTGTCGGGACAAACCGCTCCATTACAAGCATGTAGGTTTCTTTTCATTTATAGGATTTTCATTCATCATATTCATCACATATGGAACTTTAGGGATACATTTTGAATAGATTTGATTACACATTTCACAACTTTAATGCAAGTTGTTTTAAAAGTAAAGAAGCAAAACAACAGAACCCATGTCAGTTTATCCGTCCTTATAACATCCGGTGAAAATGAGGAAAAGGTTGGATTTTTCTACAATTCTTAAGTGTGGCTGTAAATAAAGTAATATTGCATGATAATTGTTAATTGAAGCCAGGCTAAAATAGATCTTTCTTTGTTCTGGTGCGGCAAAATTGAGCTTGGTACCAACTATGTAACTGGTGGAGTTTTAATTCCTGGTGGCAGTGCACAAATGATGCAAACTAGACATGACGCGCGTACTGACCTGGTGAGACTAGAACTGGATATGGGCAGCGAGGCGGGGTATGGACTTCGGAAGCCACTCGCTGCCGACGTGATGGGGTACATGGTCGGGGTATGCCTGCGGAAACAAAAACTCCTGCATTCAAGTCAATCAATATCCTGTCCCACAAAATGAAGCCTAAATACTTGAGCAAACATTTGCAGGTGAACACCAAACAGGGGAAATACCATGGCAGAACAACGACAGCAGGTAAGGATACTCACCAAGAGGCCGCCACCTGCGACATCTCCGGGCTGAGCATGGGGTAGGGGTAGGCGCCTCCGGGGAAGGGGTACATGGGCGAGCGCGCCAGCCCCGCGAGCTTGGAGTCTAGCTGGTATGGCGGCGGGATGCCCATGTGTGCCGGCGGCGGCTGACCCAGCTCGCCGCCGTGGCAGAACAACGACAGCCCGCCGCCGGCCGCGCCCAGACCCATCTTGCCCGTCTGAAACAAGCAAAATTTTTTTTCTAATAAGCGCGGCATATGGCGTACGCCAGGACCTCACATAAGAGTTGCTCGACGACGTCGCCAGTCGCGTGTGAGGGTGAGGACAGCGGAGTCGATTCGTCAGCATGCACAAATTGGACTAGTTGCGTCTACGAAACCACAAACAATAATGTTATTTGCAGTTTCGACCATCTTTGTACCAGTTCTCCTATAGTAAACTGTCGTTGGGAACGGGGCGCGCCTTCAGCCTCTAAGTAGCTTTTTACAAATAAATAGTTTTCAAATAAGTCCCAGGTAGTTTATGTTATAAGAAGTAAAGATGGCGGCACTACATGTGGTGTGGGGTGTAACGAGTGAACAGGCAAGTGAGTGATTTAATGTGCCGTTAAGTTTTATTTCGAACCATGCTAACTGGTAAATAACAGTTCACTATGCCGAATGACACGTGGTTTGAAAGTTAGCATGGTTTAAAATGCAACTAAACATCATATTTACTCATTCACTTGCCTGTTCAACCACCAAGAGCACAAATGATTAGATTGCGCATTCGCATTCCATTTGTGGCTAAATAAATTTCCGGAGATGAGAAAATTGTCTATAGGACGAAGGATTTCGAGAAAAAACTGAATGCCTACAAATACGACTTTTTACAGACCAATTAGTCATTTAAAACCTTGCCACGCGATTCCGGCAGAGTGTTAGAGCTCAAATTAATTCATAAAAAAAATCTTGAGTGACAATCGTCCACGGTTATCCCTCAACGACGCGTCATTAGCACGCCCCCCCTCCCCGGCCGTGCCCGCACCCCGCCACACCGCGCGTTCTCCAATTATGCAAAATGGCGGCGCAAGAGTGCCATTGACGCTATGCCACTTCTGATGCCGCCCTTCTAATTAAATGTAAATATTTCTTTCAGATCATAGTGTAGCGGGGTGAAATGTGGCTTACTATGCAAGCATCTAGTCGGAAATGAAAAGAAAAACGCGTGAGTATTCACAAAAGTTATTAAAAATGCAAGAGGGCTTTGGAAAATCTATTTCTCGTTGAAGCATGAAGTCAATTCATTCTTTTTCAAGTCAGCTATGAAATATTTGCTGGAAAAAAGCTTAGAGCGATGTATAGGGGATAACTTTAGAAATGTAGTGGTTGGTAACAGGTGTTGGTCAGAACCTCATACAGGAATATTATTCGTATTTTATAGTTGAGCTTGTTCTCAAACCAGTAGACTTTAGCATTAAAAGAGACAAAGTTATATATTTTTTAGCAATAAGAATAAAAATAATTTTGATTAATTTTTACTCCCGGTGTAACTCTTGTTTGTACTTCTTCATCCATGGTAATCGAATCGAATAAGAAATGAAGAGTGTGTTTACACCTAATGGAGGAAGATAAACGAATAAACGGCTGCAAGCTCTTATATCGAGGACCTGGGGGTCCATTCAGCGCAAGACTGAGTTCGAGTTCGGGAGTGAGTTAACCTAAAAATAGCTGGGAAATATATTATTATTTAAATACCGGAACCGTTATTTATACTTCTAACTTATTTACGGGACAGACCAGATTTTTACCTAACTGTAATGATATTCAAGAAGTGTAGAAACATTAACTATTTAAAAAAGTGAGTTGATATTTAGTGACGAATTCGAACTCACTCTTGCCCTGAATGGACCCCCAGGGGATTGAATACGCAATTTTAATGAAAATGTGCATTTCGTTGAGAACGCGGACCACTCCATCTCCGGATCCCATAGAGCCCGTTGGTCACTAGGTACTTCTTTACTAGTAAACATTGGATTGGATGAAAATATGGTCGAAGCGGCAATGAAAAATTGTTCTTGTTTTCCATCTACTTCAAGATAGCTGTGCTCATCACTATGAAAGGTATATTTATCAGGGTGGAGTTTGGCCGGTCCCGCCCACTCGCAAACGGCTGTACAGCAACAAAACTATAACGGATTTTATTTCTGCGCAGCCGATGGCGTTGGAGTGGCTAGGACAACATCCTTCCTGGTCAATCTAATTGCATGGCACCTAAATCCTTCGATAATGCGGTGTGTGACTTAAGGAATGGTATTAGCCATCCACGCTGGACTCGGATGGCTAATACAGTCATATGTTAATTTCGTTCAGTTCGTTCAATAACACCTGATACGAGCATATATTCTCTTCTAGAGTAGGGTTATCTGACGAAATAAACAAACTTTCGTTCCTTAAACAAATTGCGAGCCATATAAATGTACATAATATTAACAACACAAACATTTCATGCTCCTCGGGTTGGAAAACTTTCCGACATAAACCTCTGTCAATAAACTGCTCATTACTTATTTAACCATAGACAAAAGAGCCCCTAATTAATAATAAAGCGCGCACAAAGAGACCATTCGCTCTCCTCGGCGACGCGACCGCTCATTCAAAAGAAAACAAAAAGAATAAACAAAAAAGAATAAGATTAAAAACACGGACCGAAAAACCTCACGCGAGGAACAAAAAGATGGCTGCTGCAGGCGCAATCCGGCAACTTTCAACACGTTTCCCGGACTAGTATTCACAATCTGACACCTGTCCAAATTACAAACTAGATTTCGGATAAGGGTCGAGCTAAGACTCAAAATAAAATAACAGTTTAGGCGAGATTCATAGGTCGCTAAGCATTATTGCTTTTTAGGGATCGGTACACACACGCTACCATCGGACCCCTATTACTAAGCCTCTGCTGTCCGTCCGACCATCTGTCGGTCCGTCCGTCTGTCACAGGGCTCTATCTCATGAACCCTAATAGGTAGACAGCTGAAATTTTCAGAGTGTGTAGTTATTTTTCCGCTATAACAAAAAAAATGTACGATGGTTTTACAATTTTTGATACCGCGATGCACGAGATTGAGAGACTCAGGAGTACCTCGCCAGTACTGCGTGTGCTCAAAACCTACGAACAATCCAAAAGACTTTCTGTGTTCTTCATCGTCGAGGACGTAGCGTTCCTGAACCGCATCCTGTGGGTGAAGGAGTCGCGTGGGAGCCACCCGCACACGTCTGGAAGTCTCCATCGGGGCGAGTCGTCCCCCTTTCTTTACTCCTAGCTCCTAGAAGATTTGGCATTTCATGGGACCACATACCATTTATTTTTGCAAACCTATATGTATAGGCCTCTCTTTCACAAAACATTTTTACAAAAAACCGAAGGAGTAGAGTGGTGGTCATCCGCACACATCGGAAGTCTCCATCGAGGTGAGACGTCCCACCTTTTTTTCTCCTAACCCCTAGAAGATTTGGAATTGCATGGGACCACATACCATTTCATTTTGCGAACCTATATAGGCCTATCTTTTACAAAACCTTTTTACAAAAAACCCAGCGACCTACCCGCGCCATCAATGAATGTTTGTTTTCATAAATAATCTGGTTAATTTAGGGTGACAGCAGATAACAAATTCCGAACGTAAATTCTTGATTATGAAACCGTAACAAAATACGAACATCTCTAGGAGTGGTGACACTATTTGTATTATGTACACTAGCTAAGGTTTCCGGCTCCGCTTGGGTCAATTTTGTTTTGGAAAATCACCCGAGCGAAGCCCGGTTAAATGCGCCCTCAGGTCCGATCATCCGCGTCGCAACACCCGCTCGCAATATTACTTCTTCGCTTTCTTTCTGACTTTTTTCTTTTTTTGTTTGGCAACTAAGAGTCGTTGCGTGATGTTAAATACCCTATAACCTTCCTCAATAATTGGGCTATCATAAGCAAGCATACTTTTTCAAGAGATTAGCGCGTTCAATAAAACAATTAAAAACATTTTTTTTTATTATAAGCATAGATAAGCAAATATAAGTAAGATAAGACACTACTTACATAGGTATGACTATTAGTTAATCTTAGTTTCAGTTTACGTCACACTAGCTGCGGAACTAAACTAAACTGTAAACATAAAAAAAACGTTTTGAATTGGTTCCTCGGTGGTTTATTCTTCGCCAGAAGTAATCGAACCGGTTGGAAAAACACTAACGATTCCGAGTGTGTAAAATAATAATGGGGGAAATAAAGAAACTGAAACTAAAGCGTTTCGGTGCAAGTTAATAAACTTTGGCTAGGGCCCAGCTGACCAAACAGTTTTGCCTGTGACCTACTTGACATCTAAACACTGGCACAACACAATTCCCCATTCCTTTCATCATCCCAACCCCTTCTCTCACACAGACATCATCACACACACAACCTTGTCGAGTACCACTCGCACACATGCGAACCATTCCAATCTAACTAGAGACGCGATGCGCAGAATCCAATTGGAATGTGGCTGTTAAGGGAGTCGCACACGACTTTTTAAACCGTACGTAACGATTTTCACGGTATGGTCGCTGAAAGCATACAGTATACTGGCGGTACCTCTAAACAGCATTTTATAAAAGTTTTTTCTAACGTTTACTCATAATTAAAAAATATGATATACTAGCTGAGGTGCCCGGCTCTGCTCGGGCCTATTTCGTTTTGGATATTCACCCGAGCGGAGCCTCGAAAAACGTGGTTTCACCTTCGTGGGCGTGTTAATCAAACGGTCAGTTCTGGATCTCGACAACAGTGCCACCACCGGGTTCAACTATAGCTAAGAACAATGTAGCCACCTTTCTCGGACTTGTTAGCCGAATTGGTCCAGCCGTTCTCGAGTTTTACGCTCAGCAACACTTTAAGTCATTAATTTTTATTTGTATAGATTATTTTTAAATTCAATAAATCATTTTTTTTATTTGAAGCAGCACTTTTATGTTCATGAGCTGGTATTTATTTAGTAGTAAAATTACAGTAACTTTGTAAACTGATAGATCCGCGGTTTCGATTAACTCAGTAAAGAAGAACTCGCAAAGAAAATTGACAACTAAGAGGTTCAAGACGACGCTTTAGAACTTCGTCGGCGCTGCGAAAACCATGCCGGCCGCCAAAGTAGTTCTTCAGATTATTTTTAAAACACTTTGTTGGGGGAAATATCTCAGGGAGAGCATTCTCCAGTTCACCAATCCTGTAGATACAGGATAGGTTGGTTCTTATAGGCGGAATGTGGACAGTGAATGGATGCGGTCCCTGCCTGTTGAGCGTTGGTATAATTGGGGCGGAAGGACATCAGGTCAGGAGAGCATTCTCCATGGTGCAGCGATAACGTCCAACACACGAAAAGAGACCCTACATCCCTTCGAGATGGGAAAGTTTAGCCGATAATTAACTTTTGGTAACTGTGCATATTACTGCATATTAAAAAATAAATAAAAAAAATAACATGTTTTACATACTACTGGTACATATTACTGTTACATGGTGAAACCGAAAGTTTTTTTTATGCAACTGGACACGGATGGCTTATACCGAACTGAACGTAAGATGTTAGCCTAACACACCACACGGGAACTAGGTGCCATGCCAGGACCTTTCTTGTATTGCTCGGCTACTTTGAATTGGATGGAAAACACGGACAATTTTCATTGCCGCTTCGAAAATCGTTTATTCAATTTGATGGTACCAACCCGGGCGGGATTAACCCTACCAGCTAGTAAGTAAGGAAGGTGACCTTCAGTTTTACGTGGAATCCGATCCATGGCCAGCCTCAACGGTTGAAAATGGTCACCCATTCAGAAACCAACCGCGCTCAAACGTGCTTCACCCAGCTTATCGAATCGCAAAGGCGTCGCGCCACTGGACTACGGAGGCTGGCATTTTTATTCGATTTGAATTTGAGTACATTCGGATTTTTGTATCTAGAGGTGGTGAAAACGGGCGTATGTCGTCTAGAAAAAAATCAGCCTGACATCCGTCCAAAACGACATTTTCCCGAAAGGAGCCGAGTACCGCAGTTTGTTAATATTAATACCATAATAAATCTCGGCCATCGATATGCCGGTTGTAGATACTAAAAATATTTTTGCATCTGCAAAAGTCACTCTAAAAGGTACGGTACAAACATTTTTAAATTGACCACTACGACCGCCTTAACATGCAATCTGCATACTACCCGCGCCACCACCGCTCCATAGATGTACGAGGGGCCCAGACGCGGCGCCGCGGCTCCGGGGGACGCTGTGACGTCACTCCAGGGGCGTAATATCTTGAGAGCTAGGGGAAGTGGGCGTGGGCGGATCTGGCGTCGCCATGGCGACCGCGTGTAGGCGAGGCCGCGCGCGTACCCGTCTGTACAGGGGTAGGGTTTAGCACAGCGCTGATCCGCAAGGCATGTTTGTGTTGGTCGCCGACGGTCGAGAGGTGCGTAGCTGAATTTTGGAATATTGTTTATTGCAACTATTTTCCTGATGGCGCATTTGGCGGATGAGAGTTCACAGGCACAGAGACATATTCCTCCCTTCGAGACATATTACTTTACCGCCAAAATGATAACACCGTTAGCTGTCTATTTCGTAGCTTGTCTTTTCCTTTATGAAAAAGAAGACTGTTATTAGTATAAAGTTTGTTGGCTATTGCAATACAATGCGTTGGGACCGAAATGCAAACGAAGCGTTCTGCAACAGTGTGAGTCTATTTAATTAGATCTCTTGTTTAACTTGGCGACTGGCGCTTGTGAAAAGTATTTCGTCCGACTTAGTAGTGTTTCTTGAGGTAATACATAATATATAGCAAACGGAACTTAGTTCCTACCGGTGTGCCACTGAACCTCTCTTTTTTTTAGTTTTTTTCCCAAAGAAATTTTAGATTCCGTTGATATAGTGTAAAAAGATTGTGTTCTAGTTTAATGTAGCCGTGATTTCATAAAAAGGGGGGGGGGGTGGGGGTGGTGGTTACCTAAAGGCCCTTTGAGAACTTCCAAACTGTACAGGATCACCCGCTGGGCTAATCAAAACATTGCCCGCCAGCTATTTGGACCAGCCCTTCGGGATACTTCTCATTCAGGAAATAATTCAGGCATAACATGAGATAAGTCCAAAACGACATTATTCCGAGCGCCGAGTACCTCAGCTAGTCTAGAATATTTTGATAGCGCGTTGTGTGGTAATCTTTGTTGAAAGTAGTCCACGCCGTCTATTTGTTGGAGTAGCGACTTACTTTTGATATATGTATCTATTTGTTGAATTTTCCTGGATATGGATGTCTGATACCACACTTACTGTCATGATATAAGCCCAACTCATCGCATTCCCAAAGGAATTCGATGCTATGCCAAGACCTTCCCTTTATGAGCACAGCTATATTAAACTAGATGGAAAAAAACAGACAACATTGCTGCTTCAACCATCTTTTCATCAAATGCAATGATACCAACCCTAACCCTACCAGCTAGTAGGGGAAGGGGACCTACAGTTTTACATGGATTCTGAACCATGGAACTACTCGCATTCGTGAGGAAATTCACTTATCCAATTCAGAAAGAAAACGAAAGTGGTTAAAATATTTTGGATAGGTATGTTGAAATAGTTTCAATGTTAATAGCGCTTTGGTCGCTACATAACTTCCCCCAGTGCCATGGCGAAAAATATTTTTAGTGTATTTTATTTTATGCATCGACGGTCGTTCAGGATTAAAGCGCTTCATAGCCAATAAGATTTCATTTAAAGCCTTTTCCACAGACAGCGTGCGCTGTAGATGTAAATACATCTTGGAGTGTGCGCAATTTCGTCCACCCCGTATATAATTATACCGCACGTCCACATATCTAGAGCTCTGTCCGTCTGACCGAGCCTGTACATACACACATCTACACAGGTATGTACACGATGCGGAAAATTGGAAATGCTCACATCGCTGCGGGGAAATATTTTGATGAACATTTTCCCTCGGATACTGTGAACCGAGGAAGGAGATTATGTACATACATTGCGGCAACTTAGGGGGTATTTTTAGTAGGGATGTGAATTCACTGTGAAGATTGGGACTAGCCAATAAAATAAGTATTTTGCGCAATGACCATTTTTCTATACAAACCAAAGAGGCGCCAATTTCAATGTTATTTTATGAAGCTAACGCATTTGTGGAATGTTTAATCAATTGAAAAATGTTATAGGTACAATTGTCCCGCTTTTTTTTAATATATCTTTATAGATGGCGCCAGTAGCGGCGTTTCGTCGCTGGGATGAAATAAGCAATAATCGTTAGCATCAGCAGTGCTGCGAGCATGAAGATGTGCGACATGTATGTATAATCGACCGTGAAGCAAGGACACATTAATGAAACATGAGACGGACGTACATGCTTAGTACGAAAAAGTATATTTACTTAAATCATGAAGAAGCTTTACTCTCTGCTGCTGCTTGCCATATTGTAGCCAACTCGGGCTTAGTTGACGTTTACAGTTCACTCGATCGACAAAACTCGCGAAACTTTTAATGGCTACCCCCACTTAGGGCGGCACCGGAAGCGCACCATCGCTCGTTACTGTCGCTTCATCCGGTTCCGGCCCAGAGTATCGCAATGAAGGCGCGTTGGGTCGGTAAGATCCGGCTCGAAGGTCCTGGATGTTGCGCCGCCATTTTTCTATAGAATTAATACTATCCGGCTCGAAGGACTATATTCTCCAGGCAACGATTTTGTCTTAGAAATAGGATGTGTCTCAGAGGATCATGAGATGTAAAACAAAACCTTCTTCTGGCGCAGTCGGGTAAAAAGGGCACGCTTTTTCAGTTAAGAAAAGACCCAATATCAAAAGGTATTATTAGCCCCTAAAAAATAAGGCCAGTTTTTGAAAAATATTATTATTGAGAACCTACACGACAAAAAATGGGAAAGATTCAATCGACCTTAGAACGAGACGCGCACTCCATGCGCGGAACAAGAGAGTGGGGATCGATCGCAAATTTTCCGCCGTGCAGCGAGCGATATTCAAATTGGAGAAAATGGTATTCTCAAATCCGGGCGGGGGTGAGGGCGGATGCGAGGCGGGGAGGGTCCGGGCGGTTCGGGTGGGGTTGAGTGGGAGGAGGGGGGTTGTTGACCTTCCCGAGCCGGCAGCACGAGTGGAGTTCGCTCGGTAACAAGGTCCCCAAGCCTACACTCGGCGTGATCCTTTGTCGGATACGTTTCGAATTTTTCACCTACATTCACATCGATTTTAAGAACTTGTTGCCTATGAACATGTGAAGGCCCATTTAAAGGATGAGTATCTACAAATGTATATTTGCAACACTCACTGGTATGTTATGTATCTATAACTATTCTTCTACAATAGGCTATTCTTTCGTTCCAGCATTTGTCTCCAGCGGCACCGAATTCTTGTGTTGCGGTCCGAGATGACTTATGCTAAGACATGCCAGGACGTTCCTTTCATTTGAGTACATACTGATATATCGCATGCGGAAATCGCGGACTCTCTTAAGTTGTCACTTCATCGTAGAATGCAACATAACTTATTTTTTTTTGTCTAGGTGTTCATTAGGGGCTTAAGCCATCACCGACTATGACAGCCCCATAGTGACTTTCTTCAAGCTATCAGTTACTCCTTAGAGCCAATGACAGCTTGGAAAATATATAATTTCTCTAAACTCGTTTGACCCGGGCCTTCCTAATGCATCGTGTATCTTAAAAATTAAATTCATTCGATCTGTGAACAATATCCTTTCACAACTAAATATGCACTTTTCTATAACGGCCTACAACGCTACCCGGGACATATGTGGTCCTACCCCCTCCAAGCGCCAGTGGCTGCGCAGAAACCAATTCCGCTATAGCGCAACCGTTTGCGAGTGGAGAGGACCGGCCAATATCCATCCCAACTATAGCTATAGCTGAACTTCGTTTTTAATTCTTACCTTGCTAACACAAGTTTAACCAATCAACCTGTATAACAGAAGGCGCGCCCAAGAATGTCCTTAGCCAGCGCGTGGACAGGACGGAGGAGCGCGTGATTCACGACGCGCCGACACGGCAGAGTTATTTCGCGCAAATGGGTGACGCGGCACGCGTGGAACTGGCTTCGGTATCCTAATTTCAATGCCTGTCCGAGATTAACCGCGTTCTGTTGTGACGGTGCGAGCTCGGCATACGCCAGATAACGCCTTTTGAAGAGGCGCGGATCCAGAATTTCTATGAGGGGGGGCGTTGCAGAATGAAGTAATCCCGCCCTGGATCCTCACCGGTATTTAAGTAACAGATCAGAGCGCATGGACTCGCTTTACATCTTAGGTTGACATTTATTCAAATTTTAGTTTAACGATTTTTCCTCAGAATTTTAAGTCTAGATAGGATTTTTATTATATAGAAATGTATAGAACATTTATTCAATTGTAAATATATGGAATTAGAGGGATTTAAAAAGGTCAAACAATGTTATGGATAGAATTGGAAAACGTCTGGATTTGTGTAATATACTTTTTCGTACTTAGCATGTACGTCGCTTATTCCCAGGAATGTGAAGGATTTGTCCCGAAATGTTTTGTCCCGACAGGTTTTAGGGTCTTGTACGGAATTGGCTCTTAGATAAACAATCATGTAAGTCTCAAAATACATATGTATATGGAATTGTATAGCATTTAGAATCGTGTATTATGTACACAGATAATTTTATTTTCTTTTTCTTTTTATAATGGTTTTGTTGGATACTTGTAAAATTGTAAGCTTCTGAACAAATATTTAAAACGCAACTCCTAAGTTATAACAACTAATCATTTACTATGAAACAAGTTTACTAATTATTATTTTTATACATTAAGAACCACACGCTAAAGGATTGAAACATTTTTAGGAAGTAAATTTTACGTTTAAAAATTATAAAATGTTTCAGGTCAAAACCATTTTTGGACATAACCAGTTTCGCCGAGGCCAAACTAGTTTCGTTAATAACTAAAATTGGATAACTTTTTTTTGTTAACCGCCAGGTGTGGATAAAATAAATTTTAGATATATTAGTTATTAAGGCACCAGTTAAACTAAGTGAAACTAGTTTGCCGAAAACCGAGTTTGACCTGCATTGATACATTTCGTTGGCGCAAAACATTTCAGTCATAAATTACCATTTGGTATATTTTGCCACCATTTCAAATAAAAAAGAAATATAAATACTTTAAATATATCCTTGTCTTTTTGTCGCAAAAAATAATACATTTCAACTTCCAAAAACATAGGATGAGAGCACGATAGACGATAGGTACACCGAATTTATTAGTCCTTTTTAATTCCTACACATTCGTGGAAATATTTCATTAAACGAAATTCATCAAACTTTTAATTTACTAATTTACGACGAAATAAGTTTTCTATAGCGATAAACATCGGTAAATCGTGTGTGTTAATTACATACATCACCATCCATTAAAGGTCTGCATTTTACAGGCCACCTCTAATTGAACAGTGGCTAGAAAGTGAGTAAGTTGTGATTATAAGTACAATGGCAGGCTAGACTTGAACCATAAAGCAAGAATGATCTAAAACTATTTTATAAGTACATAATGTGCAGGGCTGGCTGGACTTTAACCAGAAAGCAATTTCATTTCATTTCATTTATTTATTCAACTTCCAGTAGTAAAACTACACTAAGTCATGTCACAATTTGATTGATCCGCTGATTCGATCATCCAGTGAAGAAGAACCCGCAAAGAAACTTCACTGGTCTATAAATTATGTTTTTTTTTAAATTGGTAGAACGGTCTAAAGCAAAAAACTAAGAACTACGAGGAAACAACAACCCACAATTTGAATGGTCTTAATTAATAAATAAATTACTTAACTTAATAACCTAATAATTATACATATTGAGTATTTATTTCGGGTGGAAACGCCTTGGTCAACTTAACAGCTATGTCGGGTGTACAGAGCCCTCGTCAATTTTGATACAGATAAAGTGTATCAAGTCAATATAATATAATATAAACAAAATACTACCATTGTAGTGTCAATGTCAAAAAAAAAATTATATAAATTGTACAATTATGTACTTGTCCTAGAATATTAAATCACTAAAGAGGGTTTTATCATAGAGAGCCTCGTTCAAATTGTAATACTCTTTATTAAGGAGCACTAATTTTATTTTATTTTTAAATTTATTAAGAGGCAAATGTCTAATTTCTACAGGTAATTTGTTGCTGCACCCATGCATGTAGTGCCGCGTTACGCTTAGGCCATGTCCGTCGCTCAGAATGAGTACCTGCCGCTTAGGTGGTGCACTGGCCGGTGGCGTCTTCACGTTTTGTGTAGAGTTTGCCAGTGATTTTGTGCTCTTTCCTTTCGGTGGTACTGATGTAGGTCGTTGTTCATCCAAATTTTTTCCAACCTTTTTGTGAGGATCTGGACGGATGGGCAGTGATACCGATTCGTGTGATGAGTGGCTGGATTTCATTCCTTTCCTCCCCTTGCGTGCGCTTACCATTTTGGTTACCTCTGATGTCGAGTTTCTTGTAGCCGTTCCTTTCTTCTTTTTTGGTGCCTTAGTGGCACAGAATCAGCGGAAACGGACAATAAAGGTGTAAAAATAACGACTTTATAAGTTAAGTGCAGGGTTAGGATTCTAAATACATTTCACATTCGTTGACGAATGTAAGTTGCGACGTATTTGATAGATTTATTAAACATTTCTATGACGTCACAAAATAACAATTTGTAATAGAACGTACGGTGCAATAACAACATAATACGTAGGACGTAAAGGCAGGCTTATCCCATGAAGATATTTCTTCAAGCAGTACTTACTTAGAGTTGGTTAGTTTTGTGTAGTCTTTGGAGAAACGCGTTGGACTGGAGTCCTGGCTTTGACATTACAAAATAATATTTCCTACCCATTCTTTCGCTACAGCGATGCTATTCCACTCTGAAACCCTCCACGATAAATGGATTCCTTTTGAATAACAATTCAAACTCCTGTCAATTTCTTAATAATCACATGCCGCGAGCGATATGACAATTCCGTTTACCCAAACACTGCCCTATGAATTGTTAATCCCGACCGGATAATTAGAGGGGACTGCCCGTGTGGATATGTCAAAGGGTTAATTACATGCCTGTATTGTTGCTAACGAGAAGGGGTTAAGGGTGACACAGTTCTTGGAAGACACGAACACTGTACAGTTACACAAAAAAACTATTTTGAGTTGATGAGGGCTCTGTACACCCGGATTGTCGTTAAGTGGCTCGTGGCTCAGAAGCGGGTGGATTTGCCTTCCATTTCTTGTCTTTCTTTCTTTTCCTGAGTTGTTTAAGTCCATTTCTTTACGAATGCGAGCTGTTCCCTAGATCGGAATCCATGTAAAACTGTAGGTCCCCTTCCCCTACTACGTGGTAGGTTTAAGGCCTGGGTTGGTACCATCGCATTGATTAAAAATGTGATCGAAGCGGCAATTTAAAATCGTCCATGTTTTCCATCCAGTACAATCTATGCAACCGTACTCATAAAGGGAAGGTCCTGGTATGCCAACTTATTTCTTCAGGAATGCGGTGTAATGGACTAATATCATGATGGTGGTGTGGTTTTAGCCAGCACCAGTTAAAACCAGTCACATAAACAAAATTTGGTTCTAAGCGTTTGGTCAGAATCTCATACAGAAACATTATTCATAATTTATTGTGTAGGTTGCTCTCAAACCATTATTCTCCTTATTTTTCTGTAGGTGGTAGCATACAAAGCGATATGTTATTTTAATTATTTCAGCTATAAGAGGAAATATGTATTTTAATTTTGACTTCGGCGTAGTTTCTTGTCGGTTCTTCTTCGTTCCTGGTAATCGAAACGTCTTGAAAAAAATTACGAATCAACGAGTGAAACGAGGAAAATAATCGAATGAACAGATGTTCATGTCGTTACACCGCCGGATTGACGTCGAAATTGTAGTAAAAGGGACTTGGAAATTGTTTCAATTGCCAGTGTATCGACATGAGAATGCGTAAATGTACCACCTAAAGGCATGATCATTTTGATTGAATTTAACTACGTTCCATTGCACGAGATAATACATATCCGGGATATTTTTTTTTCATGTACTGGACATACTTACGTACATAATTCGAAATGTCATGATACGCACAGGGAGCTATGTGCCATGCCAGGGTCTTCCTTACATTGCTCAGCTACATTGAGCTGCATGGAAAACACGGATAATTTTCATTGCCGCTTCGACTATCGTTCATTAAATGCGATCATACCAACCCGATGATGTTCATCCTACAGATGTTGGCATTGTACTACAAGAGAAAAATGAATTCTTTCTATTTCCAGTATAACTGTATTGAAATGCGTAACTTTACATGGTATAACGGCTTTAAACATCACAGTAAAACTTTTTTTTTCTATTATCATATTAAACTACAGGGACATGAAAATACGTAACTGTACATGAATATTATCTAAGCGGTTTTTTCTTAGGTTAGGACTGTAACCATAATAGCGAAATTCAATAAAAAAAAACCCGGTGCAGGTTGTTAAATATTAACTTGTACAATTAAGGGTTTACTGGCCACCTCGTCAAATTCAAAACGTAAACATCAAGGCTGTATTAGCAACAAATATGAACAGGAAATATACATTGGATAAAAAGTTAAACATATTTTGATTTTCTAGAAGCGTTCGCATTTTTTTTAAAAGAAACTGTTAACATAAAAAAGCACACGAAAATAGGCTTACAGAAAGAGGAGAAATTTTTGATAAGTCTGTGCTTAATGTAAGCTTATAAATCGCGAGCTTTTTCACAAAACGGTTTTTTCAAGGAAATTTCTGTACATATCATCCGAGTAAGAATATATTAACATGGAATCCGCTTTTTGCTTGGCTGTTAAAATAGTCTTTACGTCAAAACCACTGTGAAAATATCTAATAGAATAAATCAACCGTTAAGATGTGATTCTACTAATTAATGTTTAATCCGGAAACTTATGACTGCCGTATAAAAACAAGTTTCACAAAAGAAATATAAATAAATTGCTTTCTTAATTATAAGCAAAATTTGTTTAATTTATGCACGAATTCTTTAAGCGCCTTTTTTATATGCACAATTATTCTAAGGAAACCGACCGTGAGGCGAAAACTCGGCAAGTACCACCTGGGGAGTTACCATGGTAATTTAATTGGCTGAGTGAACGGTAAAGTGAGTGATTCAATCTGACGCTTAGTTGCATTTCGTACCATGCTAACTGGTAAATTTCAGTAAATTCAATAACACATCGTTTAAAACACCCGGCGAGATAATCTACCATTGAAGCAGTTCTGTTCTCCGGTGTATCAAATGTAGGCTGTAATGCGAAGGCGACAGGTGCGATATTCGTTAGAGTAGTCTAATGGTCGTTACGCCACGCTAGCTGAAAAAATCGCGGTTATGTTTTACTTAAGTGAACGTAGGTACGACTGACTGCCTAGGTCTGATGCCAAAGACGATATTGGTGACGACGGCAATATGTTTAAATGGCGGCGGTAATATGGGGCTAGGTATTTTATATTCAAATAAATTATGTGTTACATGCGCAACTTCCTTCCAAGTGACACTCTAATCAAATCACTCTAATCTGAAAAAAAGTGTAACTTAAAAAAACGTTGCCATTTAAATCATAATCACCTTTAAGTTGCGGCACATATTATAAAAAAATGCTCCGTTTATGTATCGTGCGGCGGAGTCCCGCCGACCCGCAAGCGGCCCCCGGGGCTCAGGGCTCCGTCGCCGCCCCTGCAGTTGACACGGCTGCAATATTAACGCCACCCCCTCCGCGCCCGCGCCCGCGGCCGCCGCACTTCAAAAGGACCAACCCTAAATGCATGAATTGTTAACGCGGGCCGCGACACAACCCTAATTGCCGTGCGCTCGATACGGAGTTTATTCTTCGGAAAGAGCAGTGGCGAAATTTTGCCAAAATGTGTTTCAATTTCGCACGGGTTGGGAACTAGGGGTGACGCTTTTTGGTCAACGATGTCAAAACTGCCAGTAAATAAATGAACCTGTCTCTTTCTAGTACGATATTGAAACATGCATAATACATTTATCGAGTAAGGAATGACGGGAATGGCGACCGGCATAGCGGCAGCGTAGCCACGTTTCAGTGATAATTCGCTGAAGGTAGCGCCGGCCATTCAGTTCGCTTACGAATTCTAGACGCGCACTCTTTCGTTGCACTAAACCATGGTTTCTAAAACTATAGGTAGCATTCCTTGCTAACCAGGTGGTAGAATTATATCAGCTCGGGCAGAAGTACCATAGAATAAAAAAGAAATATGGCTAAAGCGGCCACGAAAAATGGTCCATCCATGGATTATATAATAAATGCGAAAGAAACTCTGTTTTCTGTCTGTTGCGTTTTCACGCCTCAACTGCTGAACAAATTTTGTTCAATTTCAGTGTAGAGATGGTCTGAATCTTGGAGAAGGACATAGGCTACCTTTTCTGACGAAAATTAAACTCGAATGGGGTGAAATGGGGATGAATGTGTGTATGGGGAAATCATAAATATCCAGGAAACAATTTGACATCAGTCCTAAACGACGATGACCCGAGCGGAGCCGGATGTCTCAGCTAGTGATAAAATAAAGGGAAGGCCCCAGAATAGAGTCTAGGTGCTTGGAATTCAATATCATTGGAATTCACCCGAAGGTGGGACCACCTAAGAAACTAGATTTATAGAAATCAAGTAGTCCAAATCGGTTTATCCGTTTTCGAGAAATCTGCGAATATATGTATAATATAAAGAACTTACGCGTTGAATAGAGAACATTCTCCTTATTTTAAGTCGGTTGAAATGGACGAAACTTACGCGTTTTAGGCTACATTTAAGTTAATATCTTGTTTATTACAATGACCAGACAGCCAGTTGAACATATAATACGTAGATTAAGATGTAGGAAGACGACCTTTTTGACTGGGCATAAACATGAACATATAAACTCAAGAATTTAGTAGATAGCTCATAAATAAGGTTTTAGAAACAAAACATCTGTTTATTTTAGTGCGGTGGGCATTGATGTTTTAGAAATAGTTGCTAAAATGTCTACAAATTTGAAAAAAAAATTCTTATTAATCGAATGAAATACTTTAGTTTTGGGCAACAGTCTCTTAAGAAACGGATTGCAAAGATGTAGTAGAATCTAGACGTTCAAAAAAAGAGATTCCTGTGTGAGATTCTGCTACGGTTCGTACCTGAAACAAGAAAAAACTGGGAATTAGTTAAAAGTATCAATATAAAACATAAACGTATACATGAGACAAAAAGGAATCAATGTATTTTGATGTGAAAAATTTATAATGTGAGTTTAGAAACGCATTTTTTTAACTAAATGCAAAACTTGTTTCTATGTGAACTGTTAATATGTGTTAATATTATCGATTAAAGTTAGAATGACTTGGAGAGAAAGTATATAAAGATTACAAAAAAGATATCCTATGTAATATTACATATATTCTTTGTAATCAAAAAATTTGCAGATCAACAAACATTCAAAGATATTTGTAAAGTCGTTTGTCTCGTCTGATAATCGAATCGACAAATTACTAACAAAGTTAAATAAGTAGTTATTTGAACTTAAATTTATTAATAAACGGCTTACGCACGGTGTGTCGATTATATTTTACATTTATATATATATTTAAGCCGTTTTCCACAAACCTTAAAATGAGTGTTAACCACGGTAATCTCAAATCATATATTATTAAATAAAAATTGTAACAACATGAAAATGAGAAACGCTTATTTGAACGCTTCTGTATCTATATCCAGCCATACTAATATTATAAATGCGAAAGTAACTCTGTCTGTCTGTTTCATTTTTACGCCTAAACTGTGGAACCAAATTTGATGAATTTCACTATAGAGATAGTTTGGACCTTCGAGAAGGACATAGACTACCATATCCATATAATCCAAAACGACATTGACCCGAGTAGAGGCGGGTACCTCAGCTAGTGTACATATAATAAGGAATCTCTAAACGAGACATAATCCAATGCGATGGTACAAAGCCGCGTGGGCTTAGGCCTACCACCTTGCAGCTGAAGAGGACCTACAGTTTTACATGTATTCCGAACCGCAATGCTAAGTCTTTTCTAATTAAATGAAATGAAATCAGGCATGGGAGGCAAGTCCAATGCCCCAGAGTTACGAGTCACTCAATTTGGTGGAAATTAGGAATATTAGTAGTTTAGATCGGGTCTATTGACCCCCGAAGCCAAATTTCGCTAATTATACCTTAATATTAATCACAGTACATTTGCGTAATTATTCGCCAATAACACCGTTACCGAGGGTCAGCCTCTCTAGCGGCTGCTGGAAAACGGTAAAATGGTAAATGCCTGTCGCTAATTGTCATTTTGATTGATATCACTGTGTCTACGCATACAATCGCCACGGTTATACTAACAAATGTGAAATGGGCACACAATATTACTGGTTCGTAAAGTTCTTAGACGTTTTTTTGAAAAAGGAAGTCTAAAAATGGTAGTTTATTTTTATTGCAACCTGAAATGGATGACTAATACCACACAACAAACGTAACGACATTAGCCCTATACACCACATTCCCGAAGGAATTAGGTGCCATGCCAGGACATTCCCTTTATGAGCACGGCTACATTGAATTCGGTGGAAAACACGGATAATTTTTCATTGTCCTAGTTTCATCCAATGCGGTGGTAGCAACCCGGGGCTTAACCCTACCACCTAGTACGGTAAGGGGACCGAAAGTATTAGATAGGTTCCGAACCATGGTACAGCGATGCACCGCTTAAGATCGTAAACAGAATTTTAGAATGCAGATTCGGTTCAAGAAAAAGATGAACAGTCAAATACTTTGACTTTACTTTTGCAACGATTATTATTGAGCTGACTATACATTTAAATATAATTGAAAACGTCTGTTGACTACTGTGTAAATAAGCAAACGAAAGTTAGTTACGTGTAAAGGGTGGGAAGGAGGGAAATACTGTTTTCCTTTGTAGCGTAAGGGTATCCTTTCGGCTGTACTTATACAAACACCATGTTATTAATAAACCCAGATCATCATCTGAATAGTTATACAATGTTTTATCCTTTGCATTTACAATTTCGAGAGAAAGGAAGAAAACATTGTATAACTATTATAAAAATAAACACGTTCCATCATATTTGGAGTCAAGGGGTGGTGGAAAACAATGGGACATTTACAATGTACACGTTACCTCCTGATACTGATTAACAAAGAAACATTTTTGAGGATAGCGAGACCTCGACAGCATTACTGTGACCTCAGCAAGGCACCTCCCCCGCGGCGCAGCTTCACGGCGCGACCGCTAAGGAGCCGATAACGCAGTGAAATATTCGCGGGCGCAGGCGCAGGCGCAGGTCAGGCGCCGCGCGGCCTCCACAAAGGATGTCGGCGCGTTTGATGTCCGTGGCGCGGAGGCGCGTGCGACAATGCAGATGGCTACCGTACCGACGTTCGATAATCATTTGTTGTTTCGATGTGATAACTAAACGTGCAAGCCCGTAAACATCATAAAATTACGCTCCCCACACAAACGTAGTTAACTAATCATTTAAAAACCACCAAAGGATTAAGAGCTGATTTTTCAATAGTTTGATAATCAGCCAGATAATTATTCGACGGATCTATTTACGCCTCTGCTTATCCATCCGTTATAGTAAGTCTGATTGATTGATTGAAATTTCTTTTTTACGCCACAAAAAAAAAAACAATTTACAAAAGAAAGTATAGTGCAATAACAACATAAGTGGGGCGCAAAGGCGGGCTTATCCCTCGAAGAGATTTCTTCCAGCCCACCTTTGGGTGTTTGAGAAGTTCAATAGGTATATATTCGTAGGTAGTGGCGGTAGGTTTGGTTTGTTAGTTTGAGTATTAACCTAAAACTAAGTAATCATTTGGTACATACATACATTAATTATGTAATAAACTTACTTAAAAATATTATAACAATAAACCTACATATATAATATTGCATACATATTGTGTGTATGTAAATATGTTTTTATTTAATATACATCTAGTCCTAAATCCCTTTTTGATGAGTAAAATTACGGTCAGATTAATTGTGATAGTAAATATAATAATAATTATCCGTCTTTTGACAGAAGTTAAATTGTACTATCCGTCCCATAAATTGAGGATTAAAAAATTGGCCCTAAGATTTATAAAATTTTCAGACACATGTTGTTTTGATACACTTTCGAATGTTCACTGATTTGATTTTTCAAAAATATAATAAATATTAATTTTAATTGGAACAGTGATTTTCAAACGATAGTAAACTATGTATGCATGGGGAGCATAGCGTAATTCGCGAATTTTACTCGATAAAAACTTCCAGTGGTCTTAAATTACTATTATTCCTTTTCTATAATGTTTATGTTAACATTATTACGAATTCATAATTAAATCGAATTAAATGCAACGTCTGGCGTTTGTCTGTCTGTCTGTTCGCTCATAACTTTAAATCCACTTACCTGATTTTAATGCGATATAAACGAAGGTTTATATTTCTTGCAATCATATCATGTTAGAGTGGTGCAGAGTGGTTAAACATATTATGTTAGGGGTCATGTACTAGTTTTTATATTTAAAACTGCGGTGTAAGTGTTCTCCTAAACGGCTTGACCGATTTTTTAGAAAACCTTATTTTTTATGTCGTAGAACAGTGAAAAAGATCAAACCTACTACGCATTACATTAAGAACCTAAATTTTAAAATGGAAATATCATTTTATTTTACAGATTTCATAATTTTAGGGTAATTATAAAAAGTGCCAAGAAAAAATCGTAGGTTACTTTTCGTTTGTTGCTACCTGTATATTTTTGGCCCATAATTGGATTGATTGGAGGATTAGCAGTCGTATTCAGAGAGCACCTGTCAAAACTTAGCACGAGATTAACCGGACTAGCCCTTCGATAAAAATAACCATATCTTTTTCATCTAAGGACTAGCCATACAAAAACAGGTTTAGTCCGGCAGATTTAAGTTAGTCCGCCCACTCTGAATACTGCTGATGAATTAGGAAATAAGTCCTCCCTTGCATGTACCTATGTGTATAGAAGCAATAAAGCATATTTTGAGTTTCAGCGACATCTACATTTTCAGCATTGTAATCAGATTTTGAAAATAATCTGAAAAAGTATTGGTCGTGACATTCGTCGGAAGCAGGACTTGAACCTGCGACCTTTGGATTACATGTCCACTGCTCTAAACCAACTGAGCTATCCCGACAATTACATCAGCCAACGAATTTCTCGATTATATTCGAATCGACACAATGCTTCCCCTATCTTCTGCTAGATGGCGCTGATGATGTTTTTGCGTATTGATCCTACGCTAAGGCATTATGACTGCAATGATTGAGCTATCAATCTTATTGCTGTCGTCACCAAAGACGTTTTTGGTATCGGACACTAAGAGTCAGCCCGGATTTTACTTGATAATTTTATGTATTTAATGGATACGACATTACCGTTATCTCATTAATTTGAGTTTCAGCGACATCTACATTTTCAGCATTGTAATCAGATTTTGAAAATAATCTGAAAAAGTATTGGTCGTGACATTCGTCGGAAGCAGGACTTGAACCTGCGACCTTTGGATTACATGTCCACTGCTCTAAACCAACTGAGCTATCCCGACAATTACATCAGCCAACGAATTTCTCGATTATATTCGAATCGACACAATGCTTCCCCTATCTTCTGCTAGATGGCGCTGATGATGTTTTTGCGTATTGATCCTACGCTAAGGCATTATGACTGCAATGATTGAGCTATCAATCTTATTGCTGTCGTCACCAAAGACGTTTTTGGTATCGGACACTAAGAGTCAGCCCGGATTTTACTTGATAATTTTATGTATTTAATGGATACGACATTACCGTTATCTCATTAATTTGAGTTTCAGCGACATCTACATTTTCAGCATTGTAATCAGATTTTGAAAATAATCTGAAAAAGTATTGGTCGTGACATTCGTCGGAAGCAGGACTTGAACCTGCGACCTTTGGATTACATGTCCACTGCTCTAAACCAACTGAGCTATCCCGACAATTACATCAGCCAACGAATTTCTCGATTATATTCGAATCGACACAATGCTTCCCCTATCTTCTGCTAGATGGCGCTGATGATGTTTTTGCGTATTGATCCTACGCTAAGGCATTATGACTGCAATGATTGAGCTATCAATCTTATTGCTGTCGTCACCAAAGACGTTTTTGGTATCGGACACTAAGAGTCAGCCCGGATTTTACTTGATAATTTTATGTATTTAATGGATACGACATTACCGTTATCTCATTAATTTGAGTTTCAGCGACATCTACATTTTCAGCATTGTAATCAGATTTTGAAAATAATCTGAAAAAGTATTGGTCGTGACATTCGTCGGAAGCAGGACTTGAACCTGCGACCTTTGGATTACATGTCCACTGCTCTAAACCAACTGAGCTATCCCGACAATTACATCAGCCAACGAATTTCTCGATTATATTCGAATCGACACAATGCTTCCCCTATCTTCTGCTAGATGGCGCTGATGATGTTTTTGCGTATTGATCCTACGCTAAGGCATTATGACTGCAATGATTGAGCTATCAATCTTATTGCTGTCGTCACCAAAGACGTTTTTGGTATCGGACACTAAGAGTCAGCCCGGATTTTACTTGATAATTTTATGTATTTAATGGATACGACATTACCGTTATCTCATTAATTTGAGTTTCAGCGACATCTACATTTTCAGCATTGTAATCAGATTTTGAAAATAATCTGAAAAAGTATTGGTCGTGACATTCGTCGGAAGCAGGACTTGAACCTGCGACCTTTGGATTACATGTCCACTGCTCTAAACCAACTGAGCTATCCCGACAATTACATCAGCCAACGAATTTCTCGATTATATTCGAATCGACACAATGCTTCCCCTATCTTCTGCTAGATGGCGCTGATGATGTTTTTGCGTATTGATCCTACGCTAAGGCATTATGACTGCAATGATTGAGCTATCAATCTTATTGCTGTCGTCACCAAAGACGTTTTTGGTATCGGACACTAAGAGTCAGCCCGGATTTTACTTGATAATTTTATGTATTTAATGGATACGACATTACCGTTATCTCATTAATTTGAGTTTCAGCGACATCTACATTTTCAGCATTGTAATCAGATTTTGAAAATAATCTGAAAAAGTATTGGTCGTGACATTCGTCGGAAGCAGGACTTGAACCTGCGACCTTTGGATTACATGTCCACTGCTCTAAACCAACTGAGCTATCCCGACAATTACATCAGCCAACGAATTTCTCGATTATATTCGAATCGACACAATGCTTCCCCTATCTTCTGCTAGATGGCGCTGATGATGTTTTTGCGTATTGATCCTACGCTAAGGCATTATGACTGCAATGATTGAGCTATCAATCTTATTGCTGTCGTCACCAAAGACGTTTTTGGTATCGGACACTAAGAGTCAGCCCGGATTTTACTTGATAATTTTATGTATTTAATGGATACGACATTACCGTTATCTCATTAATTTGAGTTTCAGCGACATCTACATTTTCAGCATTGTAATCAGATTTTGAAAATAATCTGAAAAAGTATTGGTCGTGACATTCGTCGGAAGCAGGACTTGAACCTGCGACCTTTGGATTACATGTCCACTGCTCTAAACCAACTGAGCTATCCCGACAATTACATCAGCCAACGAATTTCTCGATTATATTCGAATCGACACAATGCTTCCCCTATCTTCTGCTAGATGGCGCTGATGATGTTTTTGCGTATTGATCCTACGCTAAGGCATTATGACTGCAATGATTGAGCTATCAATCTTATTGCTGTCGTCACCAAAGACGTTTTTGGTATCGGACACTAAGAGTCAGCCCGGATTTTACTTGATAATTTTATGTATTTAATGGATACGACATTACCGTTATCTCATTAATTTGAGTTTCAGCGACATCTACATTTTCAGCATTGTAATCAGATTTTGAAAATAATCTGAAAAAGTATTGGTCGTGACATTCGTCGGAAGCAGGACTTGAACCTGCGACCTTTGGATTACATGTCCACTGCTCTAAACCAACTGAGCTATCCCGACAATTACATCAGCCAACGAATTTCTCGATTATATTCGAATCGACACAATGCTTCCCCTATCTTCTGCTAGATGGCGCTGATGATGTTTTTGCGTATTGATCCTACGCTAAGGCATTATGACTGCAATGATTGAGCTATCAATCTTATTGCTGTCGTCACCAAAGACGTTTTTGGTATCGGACACTAAGAGTCAGCCCGGATTTTACTTGATAATTTTATGTATTTAATGGATACGACATTACCGTTATCTCATTAATTTGAGTTTCAGCGACATCTACATTTTCAGCATTGTAATCAGATTTTGAAAATAATCTGAAAAAGTATTGGTCGTGACATTCGTCGGAAGCAGGACTTGAACCTGCGACCTTTGGATTACATGTCCACTGCTCTAAACCAATTTTTCAGATTATTTTCAAAATCTGATTACAATGCTGAAAATGTAGATGTCGCTGAAACTCAAATTAATGAGATAACGGTAATGTCGTATCCATTAAATACATAAAATTATCAAGTAAAATCCGGGCTGACTCTTAGTGTCCGATACCAAAAACGTCTTTGGTGACGACAGCAATAAGATTGATAGCTCAATCATTGCAGTCATAATGCCTTAGCGTAGGATCAATACGCAAAAACATCATCAGCGCCATCTAGCAGAAGATAGGGGAAGCATTGTGTCGATTCGAATATAATCGAGAAATTCGTTGGCTGATGTAATTGTCGGGATAGCTCAGTTGGTTTAGAGCAGTGGACATGTAATCCAAAGGTCGCAGGTTCAAGTCCTGCTTCCGACGAATGTCACGACCAATACTTTTTCAGATTATTTTCAAAATCTGATTACAATGCTGAAAATGTAGATGTCGCTGAAACTCAAATTAATGAGATAACGGTAATGTCGTATCCATTAAATACATAAAATTATCAAGTAAAATCCGGGCTGACTCTTAGTGTCCGATACCAAAAACGTCTTTGGTGACGACAGCAATAAGATTGATAGCTCAATCATTGCAGTCATAATGCCTTAGCGTAGGATCAATACGCAAAAACATCATCAGCGCCATCTAGCAGAAGATAGGGGAAGCATTGTGTCGATTCGAATATAATCGAGAAATTCGTTGGCTGATGTAATTGTCGGGATAGCTCAGTTGGTTTAGAGCAGTGGACATGTAATCCAAAGGTCGCAGGTTCAAGTCCTGCTTCCGACGAATGTCACGACCAATACTTTTTCAGATTATTTTCAAAATCTGATTACAATGCTGAAAATGTAGATGTCGCTGAAACTCAAATTAATGAGATAACGGTAATGTCGTATCCATTAAATACATAAAATTATCAAGTAAAATCCGGGCTGACTCTTAGTGTCCGATACCAAAAACGTCTTTGGTGACGACAGCAATAAGATTGATAGCTCAATCATTGCAGTCATAATGCCTTAGCGTAGGATCAATACGCAAAAACATCATCAGCGCCATCTAGCAGAAGATAGGGGAAGCATTGTGTCGATTCGAATATAATCGAGAAATTCGTTGGCTGATGTAATTGTCGGGATAGCTCAGTTGGTTTAGAGCAGTGGACATGTAATCCAAAGGTCGCAGGTTCAAGTCCTGCTTCCGACGAATGTCACGACCAATACTTTTTCAGATTATTTTCAAAATCTGATTACAATGCTGAAAATGTAGATGTCGCTGAAACTCAAATTAATGAGATAACGGTAATGTCGTATCCATTAAATACATAAAATTATCAAGTAAAATCCGGGCTGACTCTTAGTGTCCGATACCAAAAACGTCTTTGGTGACGACAGCAATAAGATTGATAGCTCAATCATTGCAGTCATAATGCCTTAGCGTAGGATCAATACGCAAAAACATCATCAGCGCCATCTAGCAGAAGATAGGGGAAGCATTGTGTCGATTCGAATATAATCGAGAAATTCGTTGGCTGATGTAATTGTCGGGATAGCTCAGTTGGTTTAGAGCAGTGGACATGTAATCCAAAGGTCGCAGGTTCAAGTCCTGCTTCCGACGAATGTCACGACCAATACTTTTTCAGATTATTTTCAAAATCTGATTACAATGCTGAAAATGTAGATGTCGCTGAAACTCAAATTAATGAGATAACGGTAATGTCGTATCCATTAAATACATAAAATTATCAAGTAAAATCCGGGCTGACTCTTAGTGTCCGATACCAAAAACGTCTTTGGTGACGACAGCAATAAGATTGATAGCTCAATCATTGCAGTCATAATGCCTTAGCGTAGGATCAATACGCAAAAACATCATCAGCGCCATCTAGCAGAAGATAGGGGAAGCATTGTGTCGATTCGAATATAATCGAGAAATTCGTTGGCTGATGTAATTGTCGGGATAGCTCAGTTGGTTTAGAGCAGTGGACATGTAATCCAAAGGTCGCAGGTTCAAGTCCTGCTTCCGACGAATGTCACGACCAATACTTTTTCAGATTATTTTCAAAATCTGATTACAATGCTGAAAATGTAGATGTCGCTGAAACTCAAATTAATGAGATAACGGTAATGTCGTATCCATTAAATACATAAAATTATCAAGTAAAATCCGGGCTGACTCTTAGTGTCCGATACCAAAAACGTCTTTGGTGACGACAGCAATAAGATTGATAGCTCAATCATTGCAGTCATAATGCCTTAGCGTAGGATCAATACGCAAAAACATCATCAGCGCCATCTAGCAGAAGATAGGGGAAGCATTGTGTCGATTCGAATATAATCGAGAAATTCGTTGGCTGATGTAATTGTCGGGATAGCTCAGTTGGTTTAGAGCAGTGGACATGTAATCCAAAGGTCGCAGGTTCAAGTCCTGCTTCCGACGAATGTCACGACCAATACTTTTTCAGATTATTTTCAAAATCTGATTACAATGCTGAAAATGTAGATGTCGCTGAAACTCAAATTAATGAGATAACGGTAATGTCGTATCCATTAAATACATAAAATTATCAAGTAAAATCCGGGCTGACTCTTAGTGTCCGATACCAAAAACGTCTTTGGTGACGACAGCAATAAGATTGATAGCTCAATCATTGCAGTCATAATGCCTTAGCGTAGGATCAATACGCAAAAACATCATCAGCGCCATCTAGCAGAAGATAGGGGAAGCATTGTGTCGATTCGAATATAATCGAGAAATTCGTTGGCTGATGTAATTGTCGGGATAGCTCAGTTGGTTTAGAGCAGTGGACATGTAATCCAAAGGTCGCAGGTTCAAGTCCTGCTTCCGACGAATGTCACGACCAATACTTTTTCAGATTATTTTCAAAATCTGATTACAATGCTGAAAATGTAGATGTCGCTGAAACTCAAATTAATGAGATAACGGTAATGTCGTATCCATTAAATACATAAAATTATCAAGTAAAATCCGGGCTGACTCTTAGTGTCCGATACCAAAAACGTCTTTGGTGACGACAGCAATAAGATTGATAGCTCAATCATTGCAGTCATAATGCCTTAGCGTAGGATCAATACGCAAAAACATCATCAGCGCCATCTAGCAGAAGATAGGGGAAGCATTGTGTCGATTCGAATATAATCGAGAAATTCGTTGGCTGATGTAATTGTCGGGATAGCTCAGTTGGTTTAGAGCAGTGGACATGTAATCCAAAGGTCGCAGGTTCAAGTCCTGCTTCCGACGAATGTCACGACCAATACTTTTTCAGATTATTTTCAAAATCTGATTACAATGCTGAAAATGTAGATGTCGCTGAAACTCAAATTAATGAGATAACGGTAATGTCGTATCCATTAAATACATAAAATTATCAAGTAAAATCCGGGCTGACTCTTAGTGTCCGATACCAAAAACGTCTTTGGTGACGACAGCAATAAGATTGATAGCTCAATCATTGCAGTCATAATGCCTTAGCGTAGGATCAATACGCAAAAACATCATCAGCGCCATCTAGCAGAAGATAGGGGAAGCATTGTGTCGATTCGAATATAATCGAGAAATTCGTTGGCTGATGTAATTGTCGGGATAGCTCAGTTGGTTTAGAGCAGTGGACATGTAATCCAAAGGTCGCAGGTTCAAGTCCTGCTTCCGACGAATGTCACGACCAATACTTTTTCAGATTATTTTCAAAATCTGATTACAATGCTGAAAATGTAGATGTCGCTGAAACTCAAATTAATGAGATAACGGTAATGTCGTATCCATTAAATACATAAAATTATCAAGTAAAATCCGGGCTGACTCTTAGTGTCCGATACCAAAAACGTCTTTGGTGACGACAGCAATAAGATTGATAGCTCAATCATTGCAGTCATAATGCCTTAGCGTAGGATCAATACGCAAAAACATCATCAGCGCCATCTAGCAGAAGATAGGGGAAGCATTGTGTCGATTCGAATATAATCGAGAAATTCGTTGGCTGATGTAATTGTCGGGATAGCTCAGTTGGTTTAGAGCAGTGGACATGTAATCCAAAGGTCGCAGGTTCAAGTCCTGCTTCCGACGAATGTCACGACCAATACTTTTTCAGATTATTTTCAAAATCTGATTACAATGCTGAAAATGTAGATGTCGCTGAAACTCAAATTAATGAGATAACGGTAATGTCGTATCCATTAAATACATAAAATTATCAAGTAAAATCCGGGCTGACTCTTAGTGTCCGATACCAAAAACGTCTTTGGTGACGACAGCAATAAGATTGATAGCTCAATCATTGCAGTCATAATGCCTTAGCGTAGGATCAATACGCAAAAACATCATCAGCGCCATCTAGCAGAAGATAGGGGAAGCATTGTGTCGATTCGAATATAATCGAGAAATTCGTTGGCTGATGTAATTGTCGGGATAGCTCAGTTGGTTTAGAGCAGTGGACATGTAATCCAAAGGTCGCAGGTTCAAGTCCTGCTTCCGACGAATGTCACGACCAATACTTTTTCAGATTATTTTCAAAATCTGATTACAATGCTGAAAATGTAGATGTCGCTGAAACTCAAATTAATGAGATAACGGTAATGTCGTATCCATTAAATACATAAAATTATCAAGTAAAATCCGGGCTGACTCTTAGTGTCCGATACCAAAAACGTCTTTGGTGACGACAGCAATAAGATTGATAGCTCAATCATTGCAGTCATAATGCCTTAGCGTAGGATCAATACGCAAAAACATCATCAGCGCCATCTAGCAGAAGATAGGGGAAGCATTGTGTCGATTCGAATATAATCGAGAAATTCGTTGGCTGATGTAATTGTCGGGATAGCTCAGTTGGTTTAGAGCAGTGGACATGTAATCCAAAGGTCGCAGGTTCAAGTCCTGCTTCCGACGAATGTCACGACCAATACTTTTTCAGATTATTTTCAAAATCTGATTACAATGCTGAAAATGTAGATGTCGCTGAAACTCAAATTAATGAGATAACGGTAATGTCGTATCCATTAAATACATAAAATTATCAAGTAAAATCCGGGCTGACTCTTAGTGTCCGATACCAAAAACGTCTTTGGTGACGACAGCAATAAGATTGATAGCTCAATCATTGCAGTCATAATGCCTTAGCGTAGGATCAATACGCAAAAACATCATCAGCGCCATCTAGCAGAAGATAGGGGAAGCATTGTGTCGATTCGAATATAATCGAGAAATTCGTTGGCTGATGTAATTGTCGGGATAGCTCAGTTGGTTTAGAGCAGTGGACATGTAATCCAAAGGTCGCAGGTTCAAGTCCTGCTTCCGACGAATGTCACGACCAATACTTTTTCAGATTATTTTCAAAATCTGATTACAATGCTGAAAATGTAGATGTCGCTGAAACTCAAATTAATGAGATAACGGTAATGTCGTATCCATTAAATACATAAAATTATCAAGTAAAATCCGGGCTGACTCTTAGTGTCCGATACCAAAAACGTCTTTGGTGACGACAGCAATAAGATTGATAGCTCAATCATTGCAGTCATAATGCCTTAGCGTAGGATCAATACGCAAAAACATCATCAGCGCCATCTAGCAGAAGATAGGGGAAGCATTGTGTCGATTCGAATATAATCGAGAAATTCGTTGGCTGATGTAATTGTCGGGATAGCTCAGTTGGTTTAGAGCAGTGGACATGTAATCCAAAGGTCGCAGGTTCAAGTCCTGCTTCCGACGAATGTCACGACCAATACTTTTTCAGATTATTTTCAAAATCTGATTACAATGCTGAAAATGTAGATGTCGCTGAAACTCAAATTAATGAGATAACGGTAATGTCGTATCCATTAAATACATAAAATTATCAAGTAAAATCCGGGCTGACTCTTAGTGTCCGATACCAAAAACGTCTTTGGTGACGACAGCAATAAGATTGATAGCTCAATCATTGCAGTCATAATGCCTTAGCGTAGGATCAATACGCAAAAACATCATCAGCGCCATCTAGCAGAAGATAGGGGAAGCATTGTGTCGATTCGAATATAATCGAGAAATTCGTTGGCTGATGTAATTGTCGGGATAGCTCAGTTGGTTTAGAGCAGTGGACATGTAATCCAAAGGTCGCAGGTTCAAGTCCTGCTTCCGACGAATGTCACGACCAATACTTTTTCAGATTATTTTCAAAATCTGATTACAATGCTGAAAATGTAGATGTCGCTGAAACTCAAATTAATGAGATAACGGTAATGTCGTATCCATTAAATACATAAAATTATCAAATAAAGCATATTATTATTATTATTTACCCACACATTTTGCTACTACATCATTGAAACCAGATATTTTTTTTTATTGAGTACGGGGCGGGGATTCGGACCCGGAACTCTGGTATGCAAGTCTGTCCCTGCGCCGCTATGCTAGCCTGAATCAATTCGCGGTATGAAAATTGGCAGGTGTCACCAAGAAGAAACCACTCAATATATAATGTCACCACAGCTGTCACTTAAAACAAGAACCAAATATTGACGATAGGCACCTATCTACGTAGCGCGTGTATAGAGAGCTGCAGTGAGCAGCCATGGCCGACGACATCGAGGAGTATGCGAGAGTACATCACGTTCCTTATCTCACATTACGTCAGCCAGTCAATAGCCCCACTGTTCCGCACTCTAACTCATTAATGGACCCATAAAATACTATGTTTTATATTGTAGGTATGCCTAAACACAATCATTTGATATACATACATATATCTATGTGTCATACAGCTCGAATTTTAAGGGTCGGCAGTGAGTAAGGAATGATGGGAGTGATAAAAGAGCTGTAGCCACGTTTTAGCACAGGGGGATTACCATGGTAAATAACTCGCCAGGTGAATATAAAGTGCATAGGCAAGAGTGAATAAATCTGACGTTTGGTTGCATTTCGTATCATGCCAATTGATCAACTTCAGTTCACTTGGCCGAATACCACATCGTTTGACAGTTAGCATGGAAGGAAATTCAACTAAGCGTTAGATTTATTCACTCTCTTGTCTGTTCAACTGCTATACACCAGGCAAGTTAATTCATCATGGCAAACCTGTGTACAGTTTAATGTATGTACATATAATAAAAACAAATGTTGAAAAAACGCCACTACGTGGCACTGGACCTGAAACCCCCTGATATTAGTCAGTTCGCTTACAAATTCGGAACGCGCAACACCGAATGTTCGTTGCACCAAATGGCGTCCTGTGCAGTTCTTGCGCACCGTTGGAACTCGAGAACGTCATGAGAACGCAAGCGAGCTGACTGGGAGGCGCAATCGTCAGTGTCTACCCAGTTCTACTAGTATCAGAAGTGGCTAAGCCGCCGCTATATGTCCTCCTTACTCGATAGCTGTCGGCATGTCCAAAAAAATTAGCGCGCCCAATTCGAGAAATGCGCGAAAGAGGAAAACGTGGTAATTGAAACAAATCAAAGCAACGCGCTCTCCGCAATCCAAGGCCCCGATAACAAGAGGCGCGGCGCATGGATTAGCGCGGGATCAGCGCGCGAACAACGCAGATTGCAGATTGCACCAGCGGCTGCGGATAAGTGATAAGTGATAAGGGGAGCGCGTTACAAGTGTTCGACACGCCACTCCACACGCTAATCCCACGGCAAATCGATGTTTCATGCTGTCACGCGCTCAGTAACACATGGCACACACTTTTATGAAACTGGACATGGACGGCTAGTAACAAGAGCACTGAAAGCCAGCAACATACCCTCAGGATATTCTTCTTCAAAGCCCATCAAACCCTTTTCTCGTGCTGTACCAGGTTTCCCATATTTAGGCACGGCTTAATTGAACTAGATGGGAAACATGAATAATTGTTCGATGGCAATTCGAACACCTTTCATTCAATGCGAAGGTATCTATCGAGGTAGGTTCCTCCATCCATTTATTCAAAGATTCGTCATGTTTTCGCGTAAACAATTTTGCCATAGCGCCATTTTTGGGGTTGCAATCGTGTCGCTACGCCCCAGACTCGCGCGGAGCTAGCGGAAAATCGTCGCTCACATTCGAGGGGCGCCTTTTCCCGAAAGGGGCTTCCGATTTTCCCTCCCCCACCCCTCATTGTCGTTTTTATTTTTCATCTTATTTAGCGGCGACGCTTTGTCGGCGCCGTTTGATGTCGGCGTCGCGGCCCCGGCGCGGGGCGGGGCGAGGCGGGGTGGGGTGAGGCGGGGGTGGGAGGAGGTATTTTGCGCGACGCGACGTAAACACGGCCTCTCGGGCGGGAGCGCACGGGATTACTACGTTAGACATAGGTTAGACGTATAGAGCACTGGTATAGAGCAAGAGACTTATGCGTATAGCGGCACACCGTAACGGCACATTAGTGAGAATCACTTAGGACCGAGTGCACGAAAGGACAAAAATCAAAATGGACGTCAACGTAATTTAATCTTACGTTGACGTCGATTTTGATTTTGATTTTGATTTTTGACGTCACTTTGTATGGACAGTATGGAAGGACATATAGTTCCTTCACTTCACTAAAGTAACGTGTTTGTACAATGATTAACTTAGCCGTCTCTTCGTGCAATCGGGTCTTAGAATGTAACGACACACAGGCTGAGATAAATAGTCGTAAGAGAAACTAAGACTAACGAAAAGTAGTACTTAGTGACGTCAATTTGCATTAATTGAGGCTGAGATAAATAGTCGTAACAAAAACTAAGGCTAACGAAAAGTAGTACTTTGTGACGTCTGTTTGACACATTTTGTATGGACGAAATCTCAAAGTAACGCAAATTGACGTCACAAAGTACTACTTATCGTTAGTCTTAGTTTCTGTTACGACTATTTATCTCAGCCTGAGAATCCGTCCATACAAAATGTGTCATAGTGACGTCACAAAGCACTACTTTTCGTTAGTCTTAGTTTCTGTTACGACTATTTATCTCAGCCACAGAGTCAACTGACGGATGAAACCAATACTGTTTTATAAAAAATGTACTGAACTTTCTTATTTTCCTCAAAAAATGTGCAATTCGCCAAGTAACTTTAAAACTAGGTCCCTTCTTATTTACCAGAAATTATTATATTTGACCGGGTATTACGCTCGTTTACGTGACAATCCACAAATGCACAGGTCACCTTCATGCTTTTTTTAAGAAAAAATTATAAATATTACAGAATTTGGAAAAAAAATGCATTTCTCATATAATGACAATGTGTACCTCTAACGATTCAAAAAGTCTAATAGGTTAGATATGTTCCGTCCCTCTCAAACTAGCGGTAGTGATTCTTTAGATGTCTCACTCCCTCACTCTGTTCGTCTTGCAACTAGATCTGTGGAATGCACTGATGGTAGTCAATTCGCTTACGAATTCGGGACACGCAACATCGAATATTTGTTACACTAAATGGCGTCCTGCGCAGTTCTTACGTGTCCCAACTTCAGAACATCAGGAGTGAGCGAATTATGGGAACTGACAGGCCGGCGCTACCGTCAGTGAATACCATTATCAGCAAAAAATGGCACCGCCGACAGTCGGGATCTCGTAATGGCGGCGGGCCTGTACGTCGCTACGACCTCGAGAGCTGCTCGAAATTCGGTCGCACGTCGTTCGCAAAGTCGGAGCACCGAGCGTATGGAAAAATGAACGTTTTCCTTTTCCGAGAGAAAATGCACCCTCACGTTACGTCGACAAAGAGTGCTACGAAGCACGCTCGCGACAAAATCAGAACACCTTCCCAACCGTGAGTTTCCAATCGTAGATGCAACACCAAACTATGGCCGAGTAGAGAGCTCCTAATGCCCGTTTTTACCATCTCCGGCTACATTTATTGATTTGAATGATTTGAATCAGAAATTACGCCCGCATTGTCAGGACATTCGTGTAAACACAACACATGTTCAGTTCAATGTTTTAAGGAAACTCACTCATATATTCGTAGTTCTTTTATTTCACGACAGACACAATTTAACTCGATCGTATTTAAGAGACACGTCTCAATTTAGCCACAGGGATTTTGAATTTATCGTTATCATTTGCGTTACGTAGATGGGTTCTAGATGGGTGGTGGTTATAATTCTATGTGAAACTGTATGAAATTTTAAATGAAAATTGTCTGTAATGTTTATTGAAGTCACTGATCATGACAGCAGGCGTGTTATTGCCCATTCATGTCCAGCACCATAAAGATGGCGGAAACATTTTATTAGGTACAGCCTTAAATGTTTATCTGTTCTCACGGTTAATAAAATCTAAAACGGATCAACGATCAAATCAAACCTTGAAATTCGTAATGGGCATTTAAAGTCTACCTCGCGAGATTGGTAAACTTATAATCATAATTCCTTCAAGATATAAACATCTTAAGCTCATAAGAAACTTTAAACACAGTAAATCATATGGGCTATTATCGCCGCGGCTCCATCACGCCCGGAGAGCTCCACAAAGCTGAATATATAAAATATTTTTAAATATGCATAAAAATGTCAAACTTCCAAATTGATAGCTGCGCGTTGAATAACTAAAAAGCTGTACCTAACTGTGGCATATGGCGCGCACGCTAATAGCGTAGCATTATTTACACAATTTGCATAACTCTAAGGGCTGGCAGAATGTACATACATTTACGTGTAATAAAATAATCCAAGTAGTATCTCTGTCAATGTTTTTACCCGACTACAGTGAAGCCAAAAGGAAAGGTTATTATTTTAGGAGTCTGTGTATTTGTGTTTACGTATGTTCCATCGTAGCGCTTAAACTATTCATTCAATATTGATGAATAAGGTGTAATCGATTCGTTATTACGACCCGGGCACGAAAAACTTTGACTTCTTCGCAGACTTATAATATAATTTTAATCCTAATCTATGACGGCCCTAGTCCATAAAAAAGCCATTACATAAAGATGCTACATTAAATGAAAATAAGATTAAAACGAATAAAAATCTAAATGTAAACTGGACATTGATGGATAATAACTTTATTAATTTAATTTTAAAACACAACGTGCATGGCCGTTTTGACATCTTTTATTTGCAATTGTTCATGGTACCAACCCGAGTGGAATTAAACCTGATAACGAAGGGGACCTCCAGTTTTACGGAAATATAGACCACGAACGATGAATCCCTTGGTCCCATTTGACGACATCCTCGGAAAGAAACACAGCGGGCCCAATGCATACAATTGCATTATTTTTATGTGCCAGAAAAGTAATTAGAAAAAGGTTTTTTTAAGAACCTCTAGCAAAGGACCACGGAATATTGATGGACTCCGAAACAGCATAATCCCTGTGATGTGTGCAGAAGCAAAATTTCTCACATTTCAAGTGATGATAATCTTCAATCGCAATAGTTGGGTGCAAGTTTTTTTATTTACACCCAAACTCCGCCTAGTGCCAACCCTGGCCGATGACGCCGGTTCCGCGAAGCTGGCGCGCCGCCGCCGCCGCGTCGCCACCGCGCGTTCTACAGAACGGTAAAGCTGCCTCGGCTCGGACAAAGCGATACTGTGCTGGAAGGCCGAACGCTAACACATTTACAGCTCTCTTGTTTGATCTTTTGCTCGCCTCCTAAAAGTGCGATGGGACGGTCGGCGGTCGGTTCGCACCAGCGTTTGCTCATTCCGGCTCCCAAAGAGGAAGGCATTCCTATTCCTACTACACGAATCCGGAATGACCTCCGGAATGTATGTAGGTCCAATAGTGATTCGAGACCCGGGAATTCGCGAATGGTTATACGGGAATATCTTTTTATGTTGGTTATTGTTATGATATTAGCCCAACACACCTCATGGAAACTAAGATGCTAAGAACTTCCTTTTATTGCACAGCTATATTGAACTGTATAGAAAACCCGGACAATTTTCATTGCCGCTTCGACCTTCGTACTTTCAATGAACTGGTACCATTCTGGGCGGGATTAACCCTAACACCTAGTAAATAGGGAAGGGGATCTACTGTTTAACATGGAATCCAAACCACGAACGGCGATTCTCTTAGTCGGCTCTAACGAAATGCACGGGAAGAAATACAGTGGGATACTGTATCTGGGGGCACGGCAGTTCCCCCGCCAAGGCGAGCAAAATCACAGCCGTACCATACTCTTCAGGAAGTTTTTTTTACTTGCTGGAACCCACACAGACCCGCGAAAATCCTGAATCGGATTCAGAATATTATTGCCAATTGTCGAATGACCAAAAAAAAGAAAAGGTCGTGCGATCGCAGCTTCAATTGCCTCTGATCTGAAATTGTATTACAAGTGGTCTGGAATGACTATTATAAAGCGGAATGGATTGTTTAAAGCCGGAATGGATATGTCTCCATGAAGAGTGGGAATATCAATAGGAGTAGGGAAAGCTGATGAGGAGTGTTAAAATGACAAATAAATAAAAAAAAAACTGTAACCCGACTACTACAAGGTAAGAAACAAGGTAGGTGCTGTTTGATATCATCGTTTTATAAACATTTTTAAAATATTTAGCGTGCCTACATTACCCGGGCCATAATAACGAATCGAATGAAACCTTATTCATGAAAATCGGATGAACAACACAGTTTAAGCGCTACGGTGATTACATACGTAAATTCAAACATTTACTACTAAAATCATAAACCTTTCATTGGCTTTGGCGTAGTCGGGTAAAAATGTAGATGAGGCAGGTTCTCGGAATGTGGTTAATTCGGGATGAGCCATCCTTCACACTCGGCCCAATTGTATTGTGCACAGCGAGCATTGGAAGGCCGGGAGGAACTATTTCGGAGAGCGGCAGCGTAGCCACGAGTTAGTGGAAAACGTCTTACTGTAGTTAGTTCGCTTGCGAATTCGGGACGGGCAATATCTAATGTTCGTTGCACTAAATAGCGTCCTGTGAAGTTCTTACGCATTCTTACGTGTCGTTAGTCTTCGAGAAAATCAGTTGTAAGCGAATTCGTAAGCGAACTCACTCGCCGGCGCTACATTTTTTGCATGCAAAAGTGACTACGCCGCCCCATGCAAACGGAATTGCGATTGCTACTCCCGTCCTTCCATGCTCGCTGATTTTCCAGATCTAGAAAGCGCTAAATTCATGGTGCTCGCTTAGATAGAGAGTGCCTAACAATGGCCGCTCAAATGAATGAAGACTGATGATCTCGTTTGCACTTTGAATCGGTAGGTTAAGATCAGGCTATTAGTTATTCTGTGTCTCAGTTCTATTCTTAGAATAATGTAATGTTTATCATGCGAAACATGGACATCGGATTCTCGATTTAAAAGTACTTGTCAATGCTAAAAGTCAAACTGGCAGCCTCGGTAGCCAGTGGTGCGACGACGCCGCGATATTGAGGTAAAGCAACACTGGACGCGGTCGGGTTGCGGGGTGGTAAGCGGTCCGGAATACATGGAAAACTGTAGGTCCTTGGGCCCTTGCTTACCAGCTAATAGGGTTATTCTCGCCCAAGTCAGTTTTAAATTAAATAAGGTGGAACGGCAAGGAAAATTGTCCGTGTTTTCGATTCATTTCAACGTAACCGAGCAATTTTAAGATTTTTCCACTTCAAAAGTACCAAGAAGCATGCGACGTATTGGACTGATATGCGGTTGCAAGTATTATTTTGATTTTGTACATTTGAGAGCGGACGGGGAGGCGAAGCAATCAGTCGGTTTGTGATATCTTTGGAAACTCTTCTAAACCACAAACACGGTTCAAATGACAGTTGCTCTTTGCCAGCAATGGGAGCGTCCAACAGCAAGCCTTAGCCCATGATTTGTATTTTAAACGTCTCCTTCTTACTAGGTGGGGTCAGCGGTTGGCACCATCGCATTGATTGAAAGCTGGTCACGGCGGCAAATAACAATTTGTTATAGTTTTCCGTCTAGTTCACTGTACTATATGATTGACTGAAAAGGACCTAACTGGGCCTTAGTTCCTTCTGGAATGCGGTGTGTCGAGACAACGTGACAGTAGGTTTGATATTAGTTATCCTTATCCAACGGTATAAATAATTTGCGCTAACTGGTGCAATACTGCTGCGTTTAGGGTTAACAAACATCTGGATTCATATTATATATGACCGGGTTTTATCAGGATAATTCTGATCGTTTTGTCGAAATGGGTTTCCTAAAGTCCCTTAGATTTTAGGAAACCCACTTTTCTATTTCGAAATTGGTTGTTTGGATATGTCCCGTCGCAAAAAAAGGGACCCTCGTGGACTGGCTTTGGTGTCCGTCGGTCACACGCATTTTTTCCCGAATTGTTCCCCTATGAACGGTTATTTGTAAATTCTAATATACACTTATGGAGTTGTGCATAATCTCATTACTTTTGCTGAAAACATCAGACTTTTTGAGAAAAAGCTTGATTTCTGAAGCGCTTATTTTGAATAACATTGGAAAATACTCATCAGGCGAGGGCGAATTTATTCCATGGCCAGCGGTGACGGAACCCTCGGCACGTGAACACGTTCACGCTTGACCGGATTTTTATTTACCCAGTCTGTAATTGCATTTCGATGCGATATTTCTGGATTTTTTTGTCATGCTTTTCGTTAGGTAATGCAGTTTAGCTTGGCAAATCTTCTCTAATTTACATATGGCAAACCTAGCTGTCAAGTCGCGCCGAAGTCGCAGTGCGGGTATATTCATAGGTTGACGAGGATACAAGTTTGCACACAATGCTCGGATGTATCAGGGCATAGCTCACAATGTTGCCTTTATTGCGTACTCAGCTACTTTACGAGGCGTTGTCTCGAAATTTATTAGTTGACCCACTTTCGACGGTAGGCAGGCGGCGGCTAGGCGACCAGCGAAAATGCAATATGGTCCTGTTAACAGTCGCCTCGCGACTCGCGAACCGATGGTGAATTATCATCGGGTGAGAAAAAGCGGTTTTGAGCAGGGGGTCCATTCAGGGCAGTTCGAATTCGTCACTAAATATCAACTCACTTTTTTAAATAGTCAATGTTTCCATACTTCTTGTACATCATTACAGTTAGGTAAAAATCTGGTCTGTCCCGTAAATACGTTGGAAGTATAAATAAGGGTCCCGTTAGTTAAATAATAATATATTTCCCAGCTATTTTTAGGTTAACTTACTCCCGAACTCGAACTCACTCTTACCTGAATGGACCCCCTGTTCTAGCAGTTCGTTAGGACTATGTTGAAATGCAAAAGTAAGGGCAATGGACAAATTACTAGTGGCTCTCTGAGTTGTAGACCTCGGGAGTTGGTCTTTTTGAACATTTGAAATTTTTGAACATAAACCAATCCGTAAAAAAAATATATGTATAATATGGTTAAAGCCTGACTTTACCCCAAGGTTTGAAATTAATTTTTCCTTGAAGTTTTTTTTATTACTGCACTTATATATGTTGAGTGCAGTAATTAAGAGTTGACTTTAAAATGCTTTTTTGATTTTTTTGTATGAAAAAAATCGAAAAAAAATGGGTTACGGTTATTCTTTTCTTACCATACAATTAGAGCCCTCAACACAGGTATATCTTGAAAATATTAGATTCCTTCAAGGAAAAAAAGATTTCGGACTTTAACAAACATCGGGCTTTAACCGTAACATAAATATATTATTATAATACAAAATAATGCCGGATGCAAGAAAGCTGAAGATGAATAAGATTTATTAGTCTCATCCAAGGCTGCCTGACTTTAGATATAATCCACGGCCAGTGAAGCAACCAACTAGATCCGTTGCTGGACCAAAAACCAGGAAGGACCCTTTCAAAATAGAAATAAAATTTAATCTATGCGTGCACCTCATAATACCTTGCACAGAATTGTAGAACCAAATCACTTAAAAAATTCAACTGTCAGTCTTTCTATCAGCCCGCTTATAATTTGATAATTACCCAATTGAAATGGGGTTTGTATTGCTTAGTTATTCCTATCTGTAATATACTACTTACCATTACGGTTAATTCCATGAAGGGTGAGCAGTGGGTTTAAATGTAAGGAAAGTGTCAAATTTAATGCATCGGTATTTGAACAGGAGCAAAACACCGTCGCCGATAATTGCGTTTTCGCATGTCTCTATCTTTGATGATCGAGATGCAGTGGGACCATATTTCAGTCACCAATTTTTAAATATTTCCTGATAACGGACCGTATTTTCTGCGATAAATATGTTTTGTTGCGATCTAACTGCAAATTTGACTTACGACATGTAATCTAATCTAGGAAACTTCCTCATTGTTAAACCGTATAAAACATATTAAGTAATCTCCTAACTTTAACAGAGTTGAATAATAAAATCCATGAATAATTAAATGACCCAAACCTATTACATAAACAACGTCAGCCTATAGAAGCGTATCTGTATTAATTATTCATTCTAGTGAATTTGTGAAATAGATAAAACGTAAAAACTAGGAATATTGTGCCAGAGAGAGTGACACATCACGATACACATAAATATCACGCTTTACTGCTCAACTCCAGCGAATTGAACCATAGAAAAATCCAGAGCGGGCAAATGTGGATTGATTGTTTGCATAAAATGTCTACATATTAAGATTTACTCTAAACACTTAATAAAATAGAATGCATTTACATACATTTTATAATTATTACCTGGACCAAATTTACTTTTACACAAAATTTCACGAGTCGGATATGCGAAAGCATTTATACCCAATCTGAAACGGAGACGTTTCGCTCTTCGCTGGGTTAGTTATCGAAACGTCGAGCAGCACGTCCTGCTCCTCACACGCGCGGTAAGCCGTCAAACTAAATATTATAGTTATGTCCCGCGTAAGTTTTAAAATATTAATAATTATACTGGATTGGAAGCTTAGTAGTTCGAAAGAATGTATGGCTGCGGATCGTCGCCTACGTCGCATATATGTACTCGTGATTGGATTGGAGACCACAGCTTTACGAATATTGATCTGACGAGTCGCAGAGATTCTTAGCGCTATGGCCGTGTATTTCGGGCCGCCTTTGAAGTTGCCGACACTAGCTGTAATGAGACGAGCCGTATGGCCCAAAATTAGTTAACTGCTCTCCTAAACGGACTAACCCGCCTCACCCGCCCTCCCCGCCGCGGCGCCAAAGCAACGATTGTATTATGTACGAAAATTCGTACAGCAGGTGCCATCTCGGAAACCTAGTGGAAATACAAGCTGTTTATTCGGTAACTACATTAAAGGACGACAAGATCGAATTTCGTCCCGATTTCGCGAGTTGCTGCTGCCGCCACCGTTGCTACTAAAATACTGTTACGAACTTGACTCAAGTAACGCCATCTGTCAGTGCAACATGTAATTGCTAGACATACTTAGAGGGAGAAAAAAAACTTGCTGAAAAAGGTGAAATTTTATGAAAAATATGGTGTGCTAACTACTTCTGCCGCAAGTTACATGTAATGTTGTCAATAAGAAATAAGCATCTCTTTGCGACTAGCAAAATGTTTATGAATACATTCTCGGTTCATCTGTAGAGTATCTTGAGTACAATCTCCGATACAATCATATTGTCTGCAAGTAACATGTTTTTCCAAAACAAAACTAGCACAGATAAGGATGATAAAATATTAACTTCGCGCGAAATATTCAACAATACCCGCAATTTTCCGCTGTCACTCGCGGCGATTCCATTTTTCAAACGTCCGCGCTCGCAAAATGGCCGCCGGAAGCGGGAGCGGGTGGGCGTCGAGCGACGGGGGGCAATATGGCGGCGCTTCCGGCGCTTCGGTTTAATTAAAAAATGCTCGCATTTGACGGTGACAGTTTTCGCCGTCGCTCTGACGAACGCGCCCTGAGGCTGCGGGGTCTGTTGGGATTTTGGGTTTATGAGGTCGAGAGCTTAGGGTGACTTGAAACCGAATGTTTTCAGTAACCGGATTATGTTTATTATATTAAAATACAAGTAGATGCCCGTGGCTACGCCCGTGATAATGTCAGAAGAAAAACAGTTATCTCCGATTTCTTCCTCTCTTCCCTCAGGAATTCAAGAGTGATAGAAAAGAGCCTATACTAATTGATGACATTATTGACGCAGGATGCATTCTCCGAATATATGACCAGTGCGTCCTCCCGGTTATGACGTAGGGGTGTGAAATGTGGACTCTGACGGTCGCTGTTGTCCAAAGGTTGAAAGTTGCCCTGCGAGCAATGGAGCAAGCCATGCTGGGAATATCGCTACGGGATATGGTGCCTAACGAGGCAATCCGCCGACGTACCAAAGTGGTCGATATGGGACACCGGGTGACTAAGCTCAAATGGCAGTGAGCTGGTCACTTCAGCCGAAGAGACGACGACCGTTGGAGTAACCGTGTCTTACACTGGAGGCCGTGGACAGGAAAACGGAGTGTGGAAAGACCGCCCGCCAGGTGGGACGACGACATCAAGTGTGTTGGCGGAAAGCAGTGGTTCCGTACCGCTGAGGGCCGGTAGAACTGGAGAAAAATTAAAGGCGTATGTCCAGCAGTGGACGCAAACACGCTGACTGACTGATTGACTTTACGTAGATACATACCCAAACAAAATCGGTTCAGTGGTTCTCAATATATAAGCAGACATAAAGACTGACAAACGTCAGATATTGGATTTTGTTAAGAGTTGTAGCACATCGATTGATACTATAAAAAAAATGGTTTGGACGATGTAACCAGCTTTGTCCGGTTTGTTTAAAATTCTGCAACGTTTATTATGGTATTATGATTTCATCTACATATACTAGTATAATAAAACTGAAGAGTGTGTTTATTTTCTTTGTTTTTTGTTTGAACGCGCTTATCTCTGGATTAAGGCCCTGATACTAGATAAATCGCAAAGTTAGACGAGGCACCCCAAGTTAACTAACCAAGTCTGACGATTAGAAGTGTCATTCTTACAATCTATGATTCCTTGTCTAGGAATCAACCTACTTTCGTTAATGTATGTTTCCTATTTCTTTACAAAATACATTGCGGAAATGGTGTCCATTTCCGAACTATTTTGACTAAATGTAGACATCTAAAAGCAAATGGATTTATTTTTTTATGCATATATGCTGTTCTTGCTTATATCTAGAAATCGTATAGACTTTCAGATGTCTAATGTGAAAAATCTTTTATTATTATTATTTAAAAAAAAATATGGAATCAAAAAATAATAATCCATTATCAGTCTGGAGTTCTATTTGGACTTGCTGTGGCGTTTTACTACATATTATTACATTTGTTTAAAAGTGCATTGGTATAGCGCGAGTAGTTGGCTCGTCCTAGCGCCTAAAGTCGGATTAGATTTTTTTTCATTTAACAGCCCAATTATTGAGCAAGGTTATAGGCAATTTAACATTACGCTACGACCCCAAGGAGCCGATCAAAAATAAAAAAGTCGGAAATAACGCTAAGCGAAAAGAAGTACTAGCGCGGGCGGTCGATTCTACGCGGTGGACGATCGAGGTCGCATTTAACCGTGTTCCGTTCGGGTGATTGCGATCTCGATCATCCACCGCGTAGAATCGACCGCCCGCGCTAGTACTTCTTTTCGCTTAGCGTTATTTCTGACTTATTAATTTTTTGGGACAAAACGAAATTGACCCGAGCGAAGCCGGCAAACTCAACTATCCATAATAAGCTAGCCAAGTGCACAGACACGGGAACGTCGCTCCTGGGTTCGGAGGCACGGAGGTCGGGCCGCGTAATGAGTTGATTGTTAGCGTTTACAGGCTACAGACTGCCGATTTACGATTCCCTTTGAAAGGGCACGCGCTGTACGGAGGCCGAAATAAGCTCCTACGTAACCCTGCAGTAACCAGCGATACAAATTAATACAATTACTTTAACCCATATAGCTTAGGGTAATTTTTATAAATTAAACTCGTCCTTATTCGAAAAGTATTCAAGTACTAGGCGCCGACACATAAACGTTGCGCAAAAACCACCGAAAAAGAAATGGGTGAAGCCGGTCGATTACATACATACATATCACATTCTTTGGATCATGTTCTGTTTGACGACATATGTTTTAAAGAAGAAATACGCTTTCAATACACTGTTGTGTGTAGGTATAAATAAAATGTATGGGGAGGATGACATTTTTAGGGTTCCGTACCCAAAGGGCGCCAACGGAAACCTATTACTAAGCCTCCGCTGTCACAAGGCTGTCATCAGTCCGTCCGTCTGTCACAGGGCTGTATCTCATGAACCGTAATAGGTAGTCAGCTGAACAACAAATAGGTAAAATAAAAAAATTAAAGGGGGCGGGCCCCCATTCAAAAAACGTGATTTTTGTTAAATCTTGTGCGATGGCACGGAACCCTTCGTGTGGGAGTTTGACTCGCACTTGGCCGGTTTTTAGTTTTATATGCAACTCCAAATCTGAACTAGCTGACGACGCGATGCGTACATGATTCTTACATGAAATCTAGCTGCGGTTCCTGTCTCCGCTCGAATCAACGCCATTGTGGACATTCCTTCGGGCGGAGCCTGCTCAAATGTGGAATCGTGCGTATGTTGATTTGATGGTTTAGTCTTATTTCACGCAGCAACGGATCCTCTCATTTGCATAGAGTTAATTTATGAAACGGAGAGTGAAATAGGCTACATATTAATCCGGAAAGAAATATATTCGACTGCCCCGAGCTAAGCCGGGTACTGCAGCTAGTAAAGATGATTATTACAGGCTGCGTTTTCCACGTTTTCTTTTCCCGGGAGATGAGTACCGCCGGGGCGGAAGGGGCGTCCGGAAGTGGGCGCGGGCGGCGGAAGACGGCGGCGCCGCTGACCGGAAGCGGTTCGCGCGACTCAAAGCCGCCGCAGGAAACGATTCCTTCAGTAATGGGGTGATGGAGTGTTATTTTTGAAAAAGTGACGCTTTTTTATCGTGCGGCAACTACATAATGTATGGAGGAACAATTTATACGAGAGGACTTCACGAGTTGTCAAACAAGTATAATCAGAAATGTATAACAACATAGAAATGCATTTAAATAAATACTAAGTTATTAGTCATTTTTTATGCAACTGGAAACAGTTGAGTTCGTTTATTGACAATTTCATTCGCAAAAATATACCTCATTGGAGTGCAAACACCAAACTCACTGTCATATTACCCAAACACACCTAATGGGAACTAGGGGTCCCATCCTAGTATTGCGCGGCTCAATGGAACTGGACGGCTGACAATTTTAATGGCCGCTTCAACCGCTTTTACATACGCTTACGAATTCGCTTATTACTGTTTTTCCAACGAAACGTAAGAACTTCACAGGACGCCATTTAGTGCAACGAACGTTCGATGTTGCGCGTCCCGAATTCGTAAGCGAACAAACTATAAGTTAGATATTTTGCTGCCGCCTTACAAATGAGTTTCGATCGCTCCTCCGTCTTTCAATGCTCGCTCTCTTGGGTTGGAGCTAGAGCTATTTTGGTTTACTTTTAAAGAATAGCCACGGAGTCTTTCAGTATTATTTTAAGTAAATTTTCCAAGATTTTCCCTAAATATATTGTATTATAGACCAGTCCGTAATCAAGTCCATAAATGTATTAAATCATAGATCTGTTTCATCAAAATTTTAGCAATAACGCACGCCCCCGAGACGAATCAATAGGGCCGAACGACAACTCCGAAGCCCGCCCGAGTGCATGTCAACAGCGGGCAGAAATAATAGAAAGCCACCCTCGTCCATTAGGGATCCGGCGAGTATTTTGTATTAAAAAACAAGTGGGAAATGTCGGGACAATAGCGGATCGCTGCGCGACGGAGCCCTCCGCGGTCCGGGGCAAGGTAGAGGGGCAAGGGGAGCAGGGCGCGGCCGGACGCAGGGCTGCCACATTTAGCAACAATATCACAAGATATACAATGTACAAGAATTAGAGCTGACTGGCCAGTGAGCTGAAGAGGTGAGTCTCGGTTCACCTCCAAAGGCGCCTGCCACGTCGCGTAGTAAAGACGCCAACACCGCTATATGAATAAAATGTATAGCAGGTATAACAAGAGGGACGTACCTTTTGGATCGCGCAGATTATGTATCAACCAACAATCAATTATTTGACGATGCATAACTAAACTATGACAAGAATAAAGAATTAAGACAAAGTGAGGAGTATCAAAATAAGAGAAAAAACTAAAGTTATACGAATAGATCAACAGAAGTGGAGATGGACTGGTCACACGATCCGAGATAAGCAAAACAAATAAAGCACAACTGTGACCGACTGGTACCCCAGAGATGGTAAACGCAAGAGAGGACGCCAACACACGCGATGGGAAGACGACTTGAAGCTCACGGCGGGACACCATTGGAGAAGGGTAGCGAGAGACAGAACCCAGTGGAAAATGTTAGAGAAGGCCTATGCCAAAAGGCACGCTGAACCACGAGACATTTTATAGATAAATTTAAACACAGTAAATATGTATGTATAATCTTGTAGATCAGAATAAAGGGCTTTATTATTATTAACTAAACTAAACTCACTTCGGGTCTAGTCAATGCTCAATATTATAAACGATTTTTTTTTCATTTCTGTAATATCCCTGTGGTCCTAATGTATAGAAAGGCCAATATTTTGAGCTCTACAGGTATTGAGTTCGAGCCCAAGGGCACGCAGCCTTTCATTGCGTACATGCCCTTTGGCAGTGTTAGTGTACTAACAATTCGGGACGCATCTAGCTCTGTATTTTTTGAAAATAAATGGAAATGAATGGCTAATATCACACCGACTGCTAAAATATTTCTCCACAACATTCCTGAAGTTGCCATGAATTACACTTCGTGCCCGACTACGTCTTCAATTGAACAAACTACTCGCGCACGTAACTGAGGTTACGTTGAACTTAGGGAAACAGGGACGATTAGTTATTGCCCTATCGAGCCATTTTAAATCCAATGTCATGGTACATCACATTGATGAAAGGGGAAGAAAAAAAAGTAAACATAATGTAATGTGGCAACCCTAATACAGAACAATCCCCTACAGTACGGGGAGCGCATTGAGTGTATCAATAATAGCTGGATTTGTTTGAATTTGGTCTTATTAATTAACTAAATAAAATACAAGAGGTTCGAGAGGACCTACTTGCGCACGTAACCCGCGTGTTGCTCGCGCGGGAGTCGACGGGCAACTGAGTGCAGGCGGCAAATCTTTCCAAATGTGGGTAGTCGTCAGTCGTTTTACGAAGTTTACGTATGTTTGAAAAGATGTATGTTTAGTTTCGTTTAATAATTCCGCTTTCGGCTCTAAATGTAGTATCAGTTTGTTGAGTTAACACAGTCATTGTTTGTAATATTTGGGGAGTTGTAATATGTTATAGGAGACAAAAATAATACATTGCATGCAATTAAAAATCAATAATAAATAAAAAAATACTAAGGCTGAAATGCACCATCTCTGGTTAACGTTAATGTTACGGTTTAATTGTACCTATCTGCCTTCTTTCTTCTTATGTCATTAACTAACCATAGATATATCTTAACGATAACATTAAGGTTAACCCGAGGTGGTGCGTTCGAGCATCATTATTAGCAACAAGCAATTAACAAGATTTCGAAAATAAATAAACAAATACACCCAGCATTCTAATTTAAGAACACAGATCGAAGAAACAACTCGAAGCCGCAACAGATAAGCCCAAAAACAGAACGACATCGTTAACAATAACCGCACCGCATTCATACTCGCATGCCCCGGCGCATTACGCGCGGACCTACGTCCAATTAGTGGCCGTGTAACCACCAATTACGTCAACCGGTCGTTAGTCGCACGCGACTCGTCGCGCGACTGTCGCGTCGTGTCGCCAGCGACGCCGCGGGGGCCCGCAGTGCGATTACGAAGCAAATCGCACTGACATGCCGCTCCGTCCCGCGCTTCCCTAATCGCGCATGCATTTCTGTCATTCATTATTGAGCGCTCTCGGAAAGTAGTACGCGAGACGAAAGGGTTCGCGCTCGATGGCTGCCCGGCTAGAACATTGAGTAATAAAGGAATAGCCACGTTTCAGTGATAATACACTGATTGTAGCCGCCATCTCAGTTCGCTTACGAATTCGGGACGCGCAACATCGATTTTTCGTTGTAGTAAATGGCGTCCTGTGCAGTTCTTTCGTGACATTACGTCTCGTAGAAACTCAAGAACATCAGTAGTGAGAATGCATCCTGCATCGGGCATAGAAGGACGGGAGTAGCGATCGAAAATAATTCGTATGGCGGCGGCAGAATTAGTGGAAAACCACTAAGGGCCGAGTGCACGAACGAACAAAAAATCAAAATCAACGTCAAAGTCTGATTAAACAGGTCACTTTCTATCGACTGTATGGAAGGAACTCCATGCGGTTCAATAAAAGTGACGTGTTTGAACATTGATCAATTCAGCCATCTCTTCGTGCAATCGGGGCTAAATGTATTTTGTTCACTCACGTAGTAGTAAGCGAATTCGTAAGCGAACTCACTCGCCGGCGCTCCCGTTTATCTTCGCCCCACCCCCACAAGCGAATTTTGACTTCCACTCCCGTCCTTTCATGCTCGCTGGGTTCACAGGTCCAAGGTTTAACCGGCGCGAAAACTGAATTAATGAAGAACAGTAACAATTTAGTTTATATTTTTTGCTTAGCCTCCATTATCAACCTGTATGCATACACTGACTGAATAGTGATTGACCTCTTTCAGGAATATTTCTATCATTGTCTTGATTTACGTATTTTGGTGTAGCTGGTGGGCTTGCCGCGCCACCTACGTAGCAATGCATTGAACAATACAATTTTCAAAACAAAACTAGTAGCAATGGCGCATTAGCATTTTAAAAAGCGTTTCTGAGTCCGAGTGCACGTTCGAATTGTAAAAATTCAAACGAGGGAATAAAATGAAAGACATTGTTCGACATTTAAAAAAGGTAGCGGGAGCGAGAGGGGGAGACGCGGCGGACGCTGTCCCCTTTCTTCCGGCACGTGGCGCTAGTTGGGTATGAATATTGATATTCCTCATTATTCCCCTTTCGACAGAGATGAACGGAATTTTTACACCGTGGTACCACCGGGGAGCGAAGACAATGCCGCGAAATATCTCCAAGTGCCCAGAGGTGTTAGTGTTATTAATGAGTAAAATATAGCAGCGACCACCCTAGTACTTACTGTAATGACTCGAATGGCCATTCACACACAAATCAGTTAAATATAGTTTTAAAGTTTACTCGAGTGATTCTTAAAATCAATGGTGGTAAATCAGTGATATTATTTCACAAACACTTTGGTTAGTTTAGTGGTGTTGCCTTACTTTAGTATATCTACATTATATACTTTTTGGTGGCATATACGTAGGCAATTAATTAAAAAAACTAGCTCTTTCAGGTTAACGAGTGATAGTATTTAGAATTCAGTGTTCGAAGCGACGAATAGAAGTGGAATACAATTGTCTCTTGTATGTTTGAAATAAAGGAAAAATATTAACTTTTGGTGTTTTCTGCTCTAATCTACACCCCACTCGCGTAACAACATTTAGCCAATTACACTTGAAAAATAAAAGACAATCACTGTGAACACCTTATCGCAATATTATTTCCTAAATTTAGACCCCATGAACAACTTAGCTTTTTAGCTAGGACATTGTGCCTCCAATGCATATGTATGTATAATTTGTAAATGAATAGGACTATCCCACGGACAGCTCACAAACAGCCACAAGTAGTAATAAATAGCGGCGCCACCCCTGTCATGTCGGTAACGTGCTAGTTTTACATCATATTTGTCGATGGTTGTCGGTCGAGGGGCGGCGCGCGACTGCCGCTTTAGTGTTTGGAACCAGTCGATTATATAGACATCGATAGTAATACATTTAGATGAAAATGCAAGAACCTAGCTCGTTTGGGCGTTGGCTTGTTTTGACAGTAATATCAAGGCAGCGATAATTAAGGCCAGCAAGCAAAAAAATCTGTCTCGCACTGTCCTAACCACGCCTCGCACATACTTGTAAAAATTGAGGTGTTGTTGAACGGTGAACTTGGAATGGTAACCGTAACAACATACTCCGGTAATGAGGACAAAATGGTGTTATAGTATGCAGCCTATGGTGTTGTAGCTAGTTCACCGAGACTGTAACATTTACTGTTGTGCTGCACTGAGTGTTTTATTTCTGCCATTGTCAGTGATTAGGAAAGGACATGTTAAAAAAAAGAAGTGGTCATGTATTCTGCTCTGCGATAAAGTGTCCAATCGTTCCCAAATCAGTTCTTGCTCTTGGTCTAATTACTAAATCTTAAATAGGATTACGGTCACGCAAGGATCATTACAAGTTTAGGTCAAATAATATTAGGGAGCTTTTGAAATATAATATTCAAACAATTATGCGCGCACTCACTCGAATGCCATGAAAATTATAAAATAGCAATGTTACATTTTAAGTTTCCTGTAAAGTTTTTATGTCCTTTAAACCTTCAACTATCAAACTGTATGAAATTTTGGATTCTTTTCATATATATGAAATAGTTTGTTTAGAAATAAAAAAATATATATTCAGTTGTACTTTAAAAAAACACCGACCAAGTGCGAGTCGGACTCGCACACAAAGGGTTCCGTACCATCGTACAAGATTTAACACAAAAAATCACGTTTTTTGTATGGGACCCCCCTTTAATTTTTATAATTTTTTTAATTGACGTATTTAATGTTATAGCGGCAAAATAAATACACACTCTGTGAAAATTTCAGCGGCCTACCTATTACGATTCACGAGATACAGCCCTGTGACAGACGGACAGGCGAAAGGACGGACGGACGGACAGACGGACAGCGGAGGCTTAGTAATAGGGTTCCGTTTTCACACTTTGGGTACGGAACCCTAAAAAGAATACGATATGATTAAAGCCATTTTATTTAGAACTAGCTGCGGTATGCGGCTCCGCTCGGGTTAGTGTCGGCAAAATTAATTCATGAATAAGAAGTAGCCCACATGGCTGGTCCATAATAGGGTCAAACTGGTCCAGGAAAATGTATCCATCTACCAAATTTAATCAAGAAAGTTTGAGCCGAAATAGCATAATTTAATGAGAAACATCCAAAAATTCCCATTAAGAGCTTCGTTGACATTTGGTGGCTTTTTAAAAAAAATGCATTTGCCGCCAGAACCTTTCTACACTTGCACAGCTTCATTGCTTACCTAGTAAGTAAGTAACGTGTAACGTAGGTAAGTTTTGCGTGGACATCAACCCACAGCTAGCATCAACACCGAAAACGGTAACCCATCCGAAACTTGACTACTCCCAGAGATGCTATACGTTGATAAATACGCATATAAATCGGGTAAGTGGTTCGCAAGTCATAAGAATTTAACACTCACTACTCACCCCTCTGGTAATGAAGCGATATATATTATGTAGCCTATAAGTTCTGAGTAGAATCAGGCTAGACGTAGAAATCCGCATCTAAATCGAGTAATTGGTTCTCAAGTAATAAGTATTTTATTCCATTGGTCGCACCTTTGGCGATTTAGCCAAGATGCCAAGTAGTCCTAAAGTTGCGGGAAATACTAAGCCGTCTTCGGTACAGTTAGTAAAAGTAAGCGCCGCCGCAGCCCCCCCCCCCCCAAACCTTGTAGAGTATTGCAGTTTGTATGACAGCCACATCTTAGCGTAAGCGGAACTGAATTCTATTTAGCCTATCCTGATTCCCAGGTAGTTAAATGTACGTGTACTAAGTTTCATCTAATTCGGATAATCGGTTTAAGAGTTATGGAGGAACATACATACATATATACATACAGAACTGATTTCTAAAAATCGTCAATTTAGTATTAGTATCATACATAAAGTCTACAAACGAAGTATTTTAGAAAACAAAGCAACTTACTCCATGAACACCCCTTACAGATTTATTATACGTATAGATATAGGAAGTTTATATATTCACATTATCCATGTATTTCATATAGAGAGTTTATCTACGCTTTACATTACTTTAAACTTAATGGACATTTATATCGTGACGCGCACTGCTCTATGCACTCGATGTAACCCCAAATTGTGAGTGCGGCCATCGGACCACGACACAATACAAATGTTTCATCCAATTTCAACCGACCAATAAACAATTATTGGCAGATTTCAGCGAAGCAAATTTCTGTAACTACATATGTACTATTGTTTAACCTAAAATGGACATTCGACTTAAACTTAAACTTCGGTCAAATAGAAGAGGTTCATTTCTTAAAATTAATCTTCCTGAAAATTTTGACCGAGCGAAGCGTCTCCGTTTCAGCGTGGGCAAAAATGCTTTCATAGGCCGGCCGTCATGCCGTTCTCCTCTACAGGTCGCATTACTCAACCGATTCTCGTGAAATTTTGTGAGCACGCTCGATAATTACCTGTATATAATTATTTGACGATTCAGTTTTTGGATTTTTTCAAAATGGTAGAGCCATAGGGTTTATTCAGTTTCAGCTTTGTAATTTTTGCAAACCCACCACGTTTTAAATCTAGTCGCAAAACAATTTTGTTTACAAGTTTTTGAAGATATTTTGATAAGTATTTGAAAGGCTCTAATATCGAACGGCGAGGTGTCGCGCCCTGGGTTACCGAAGCGAGATTCAAGAGTTATTTAGGTCACAACCGAGTTGCAATCAAGATGTCAGTTTGAAGGTTAGGTAAATAAGCTATTTAATAAGCTGATGGACAGCCAATCAGGTTGATAAAACAAAGTATGTAGAATCTTCACTGTGTTAGAAGGAGGTATTGATTATGAACGGCCGGACTATAGGAGAATTCTTAAAATGGTTATAGAGCTGGAGCCGGAATCGGAAAACGCGCTGCCTGCGGTTTCAAGTTTAAGTCAACTAAAAGTAGTTATATTTGACTGCTTTCTTTCTTTAACGACTGTGTCCTTGCTTCGCGGTCGATTCTACATACATATCTTATTCGCCGATGGACCAGCTCGAGGCCACAGGGAATTCAGGGGTCCACGAGGTGACGGCGATTTGAAAAAGACTATATTTCATAATGGCACATACAATGAAACGACATCTACAATAAAATTATAGTAGTCAATGACAAATGATCAGATTCTAAACGAAATATGTGAAATCACCAAAAAGGTGTCTATGAAAAAGAGGTACTATTAGAATCCTCCCCTCAATTAGAATCCTGGTAATGTTATTATTTTTAAAAACTCTTTAAATTCTTTTTTTCGATATCTCTTTACGTTTTCGATAAGTATAAGGCTTGAGTGATCAATCTCTGATTAGTGACAATTTGAAATAAATCCGCCCTTATTTTTCGCATTAAGAAGAAAGAAGACAGATCTATAATAACCAGAACTATAATACTAGCCAGAGATTGGGCACTCCGGCTCAAGATTCTTTAGAAACTGTCCTAAAAGAAACGATAAAAAATTGGAGTTTTTTTTTTCAAATAAAAAATTAAGACCACTTCAAAAATGTGAGTTGTAGACCTTTGAGACGAATCTTTTGACACCTCTATCTCAATAATTCTGGACGCTAGCCCCCGGTCATACAAGCGATCGAAAAAGCATTTTCAATGCTAAAACAAAATGGAGAGCGCGGAGAAGCCCTAGGAAGACACGCGCCCTCTAAATTTGGCTTACAGTTTCCTTATTAATAGACAAGGGCACATTACAGGATCCGGCATTAGCAAGAGGTGTCCGTACAACCGCCTGTGTCTACACAGTTTATCAAAGCCTAGCCTCTCAACCGTTGATCCTAGAATGCTCGGTTCCTTCCGCTCCGCTGGTCTGCTCACTGGCGCCGAATTCGTACCGCCACCTTCGAATAGGTATTATACTTCTCTTAAGAGGTTAATGAGGTGTTCGAGTTCCATGCAATGGCTCGTGCCTGTTTCCTTACTCAAATTGAGAAATATGTTTCTGAATCATTTTTGATTTTTAATGATCTAATAATGAGGTGAAAAATTACCTTCATGCATGATATAAGACTCTAAAAATTTGTATCAAAATGTTTAAGGGCGTATATGATGGATATAAGTATAGTTATCAAAAAAAATAAAACGTACAGACGTAGCTCTTAGTTAGTTCATTTAATGTGCAAAATTTCAGAAACTTGTTTCTTAATTTGACTGAGGAAACAGGCACGAGCCATGGTATTGAACTCGATCATCTCATTTTCATTTTAAGAAGGTCCATAAGCATCCATTACTGCCCCCATGCAACCATAGTTTGGAAATAACATGAACTCAAACTCTTTATTAGCTCATACAAATGATATATGTACAGCGCACACACTTGCGCGAGCCAAATGTTAAGAAAATAAACATTTAGGGCCGAGTGCACGAAAGGACAAAAATCAAAATCATCGTCAAAGTATGATCAAACACGTCACTTTGTGTGGACAGTATGGAAGGAACTCTATGCGGATCACTAAAAGTGACGTGTTTGAACATTGATTAACTCGCCCGTCTCTTCGTGCAACCGGGGCTTAGTTTATTAGGTGTGCAGTTAATATTATTTGTAGTAAACGTAGTTTGCCAAATGCTGCTAGCTCATCTTGCCTCGCTAGTCATAAGCTACCAGGAACACATTACGGGTGATATTAGCCGTCAATGTTCGGTACATATAAAAACCGGCCAAGTGCGAGTCGGACTCGCACACAAAGGGTTCCGTAAAATCGTACACGATAAAATCATGTTTTTTGTATGGGACCCCCCTCAATTTTTTTTATTTTTTATTTTACCTACTTTTTGTTATAGCGGCAAAATAAATACACACTCTGTGAAAATTTCAGCTGCCTACCTATTACGGTTCATGAGGTACAGCCCTGTGACAGAAGGACGAACGGACAGACGGACGGACGGACGGACAGCGGAGGCTTAGTAATAGGGTTCCGTTTTCACCCTTTGGGTACGGAACCATAAAAAATCCACCTCAAGGCGCGTCCAGGCGTATGCGACGCAGGCGACGCGACGAGAGCGGCGCGCGGCGGCGCAGCGGCGTCGCAGGGTCGCGCACGTCCGGACGCGCCTTCAGGTGGCTAGGGCGGTAGGTACACCGCAGCGCCCGTCACCTCCAGCGCCGGGGAGCCGGGACGGCGCGGCTGGGTGGTGCGGGTCGGTGCTGGGTGGGGGGGGGGGGGGGCGCCGAGTCCCGAGGGGGAGGCGAGTCCTTTGATGTCGCCGCCCGCGGCGCGCCTCTTGTTTTGACGCAGCGCACACACTCGCGCGGGCCAAATGTTGAGAAAAGAAACATTTTGCCGACGCGGAGGTAACGAGGTTTTCACCGTGCGCTAATGTTATTGGATATTTGGCGAGGTCGGCGGCTGGAGGGGGTGCGCGACGCGCCCCGGTGCGAGCTCACCGTTTCCGATTTTCTAAAACGGCGGTTCTAGGTACATCAAGGTACAAAGGGATCCATCATGTTTTTTAAATTTCTCAAGGAGTCCATAAAATAAATGTGATCAACTGTTATCTGTTTTAGGACAGTTTAAATTGAAGGTAACGGTAAGGTCAGGTAAACCATTACTCATCGCCCATACCAAAATAATAAAAAAAAAAATATATATGATAATGATACATACACGCATACCGTCACACCACGTTTCATCAGTGATCTTAGAGCGCCGTACGGTTTAATCCACGGACCAAGCATGCGCGCGCTTTGATCACAGCTTATGTGTACTTCTCCGATTAACAGACGTACTACTCTTCTATAACGGATGTTACGTACCTGACCCTTACGATTCGTAAATGTGGTCGTGACAAAGTAGAGCGGCTCATAGCCTCGTGGCACGGGGACTGGCCTAGCGTACCAGAGGCCTGGGTTCAATTCCGACATGCACCACTGTCTTTCTCTTTCCGAGTTCGATAAGTGCATTTCGTCACGAATGCGAGCTGCTCCATGGTTCGGAATCCATGTAAAACTGAAGGTCCCCTTCCCCTACTAGGTGGTAGGGTTTAAGCCCGCCCGGGTTAATACCATCGCATTGGATGACAAGATAGTCGAAGCGGAATTGAAAAATTGACCGTGTTTTCCATCCAGTTCAATGTAGCCGTGCTCATTAAGGGAAAGTCCTGACATAGCACCTAATTCCTTACTGAATGAGGTGTATTGGGTTTATATCATTACGGTAGTTGTGTGGTTAGCCATCCATCCATATCAGGTCGCATAAAAAAAATATAGAAAAAAAACGAAAATGATAAGAGGAGTCCATTAATAACCCTCGCGGGGTCAAATGTGGTCCACAGGCGAAAATGTCGCGATGCAATTTAATTCGGCCGCCCGTTCTCTCAGTTCTCTCCTGCGACCGTCCCCGTCGCCTTTGACATGCTAATGCGGCCGCCAGCACGCCGAGGGGCGCGCGCTCAATGTGTTTCCATTGCTAGATATTTCGTTCAGCGCCGCGACGCACTTTCCGGCCGGAAGTGGCGTATATTTGGTAAGAAACATGTCAGATGGTGTAATAACTCAAGTTCTAGTGTGGCGCGCACCCAACGTGTTTCCATTGCTAGATATTACATTCAGCGCCGCGACGCACTTTCCGGCTGGACGTGGCGAATATTTGGTAAGAAACATGTCAGATGGTGTAATAACTCAAGTTCAAGTGTGGCGCGCGCCCAACGTGTTTCCATTGCTAGATATTACATTCAGCGCCGCGACGCAGTTTCCGGCCGGACGTGGCGTATATTGAGTAAGAAACAAGTCAGATGGTGTAATAACTCAAGTTCAAGTGTGGCGCGCGCCAATGTGTTTCCATTGCTAGGTATTTCATTCAGCGCCGCAACGCTCTTTTCAGCCGGACGTGACGTATATTGGGAAAGAAACACGTCATATCGTGTAATAACTCAAGTTTAAGTGTGGCGCGCGCCCAATGTGTTTCTATTGCTAGGTATTTTATTTAGCGCCGCGACGCACTTTACGGCCGGACGTGGCGTATATTGGGCAAGAAACACGTCAGATCATGTAAAAACTCAAGTTTAAGTGTAAGTGTCATAACAGTAATGTACTGAACATTTTATTATTTAAAATGGTCACGAATTTCCCCACGGCTTGGTGCTTTGAGGTGAGGCGTTGTTAAGAGGGTTTTTTTTTGTGTCGGCCCATAGAAAAAGAGAAAGGTTTTCCTACTCCATTTCTAAAGATATTTGGTTTAAATTGTGCCAACAACATAATCTAACCAGTACTTGGTTTCTATTTTTTTTATATTTTGTCAAAGTATTTTTATTGACTGGAATATTAAATGATTATGAAGAATTTTGAATTAAAAAGTATGCAAAATCAAATTTTTAACAAAGTAATTTACGAGAAATACTAATTAATGAAAACAAAGGAGACTACCTACTAGAAATTAAAAAATAATCAAGAAAAAATGTATTAAATCGGACATGTTTTGATGTAGAAAACAGGTTTCTCCTGAGGGTAGCTGCGCGACAGATTTACCGGTAAATAATGGGCGGTAGATCACCACAATGATACAAATAATCCTGATTTTTTCCTTAAAACTTGCCTACCGACAGACAAGATAAGATATAAAAATGACCAATTTACCCCTCAGAATACCCGTCTTAACTCGGTGTGAGAAGTTACAGAGAGCTTGCGATGAACAATGGTCCACGGCGATTTTGACGTGCGACATCGGTACGTTTAGGAATCACTGCCCACCTCTTGAGGGCGAGTGCGTGATGTTTGCGTCCGCGGGGACAGGTGGGGGCCGGATTGGGGCCTGGTCGAGTGGGCATGTGGATGTGACCGGACTGCGATTAGTTTGATCTCTTAGACATTACTTTTAAATGAAAAATATGTTCATTTATGATGACGTTAGTAATATATTTATTTTAGCAATAGTAAAACATTACGAGTTCGCTTTTTTAAATTAGGAAATGAAATGTTTTTGCATTATCTTGATTAAAAATAAATCCTTACCTTGTGATATTAATTCGAGACTAAACGACACAACACGAAGCAAACTTTGATTTTTACAATATGTTTTAACTGAAATATCATGAAAAAATTACATATTACAAAAACGAACTGGCACTGAGTGCAATTTAATTTCGTTCTCTTGAGTACAAAACGATAAGTAACCAAAAAAAACCGTACAATGTATTAACATACGTACTTACTGACTGCAGACACGCAAAAACGTTACCTTCGAAATTATTATTCGAAACTTACCTGCAACAATTAAACAAGAAATTCCATAAAATATATCAAAGAAAAAGTCTTTACACCCATGAAAAAATTAAAAGTCCACAAAAATGTGACAGGATATTGCGATGAGCAAGATAATGTCAACAGACTTCGAAAATCGTTGTAGGCCGGGAGCAGGCCAAAGAAACATTACATAAATACTAAGCACAGTTATATTTGATAAATAGCATTATGCCATGACTTTCGATAGATTACTTATTGCCAGCTGTCAGATATCGTGAAAATGTAATTGTCTAAGGCTCAATTTCAAATTGGGTGATTTGACTTTAATCACTGTTAAATTGTAAAATATGTAATGTATAGACAGCAGTACCTTAGTTAGGTATGTAAATTGGAACTATTAATATTTTTATCTGAGGATTAAAAACACTGACGATTCTAATACAGCGTCGATTTTGATTAAAGTTGTCATTTTGAGGTTAAACAGCGACATCTACATGAAATCACTGTAAGTAATTCATTCGTCGGACGCAGGATGAATGTACAGATCGAACATTATTGTAGCTTCTTTTTAAAATCTAACTATGACAATGGTCCAATAAACATGTTTAGGCTTAACCTAGTATTAATATGAAAATGGTAATATCATAAACATTAAAACACTAGCAAGCTTACATAACAAATTTATGCCTTTGTTAAGTAAACAATTATAAATACAATACAAAACACGTCAAGTTGCATATTAGTAATATGAGGTAAAAAATATTGTATCCAGTTCCAGGCCTATCAGCTCCTCAGTGCTGCGGAGGCGGCTGGAATTAATCCAGATAAGCCGAAGGATTAGAACTTCACCTTCTTTTATTTCAACATTTTTTTGTTTTAATGTTTTGAGGGGAAGAATTCGTAATAACTCTTGTCGTGTTATCTGCATTGACAGCGTAGGGATAAACACAAACAAATCTTATTTATCCGGCTCAGAAAGCCGTAAGTATGCTAATTTTTTTATGATTACACGCAAGTTTTACAGAATTTATAAAAACAAAAATCACAGTTCTATTAGAACTGATTGTTTCTGTACGTACATCCTTTTTATAGAGCCGTTAAACTGTAGAATGAACTTGTAGAAAATTTCCCTCAAAGTTTGACCTGAAGCATGATTATCGCAGTCACCGAAAAAGTTCGAAAGCCCAGGGTTTCTTCGAGCGCCTGTTACGTAAGGCCAGACGTATGCCGTATGCCTAATCATGCATCTTCCAGGGTACCTACATATCAAGGTAGCGTTCTGAATGCCACAGCTGAAATAGAATTCATTCTCATCACGCCGTTTTCTTGAAACTTTAGAGGATGGAAGGATACCGCCGATACCGGTTGAACCGTCTTTAATTTAATGCTGTAGTATCAACCATGGCGAGCTTAACCATACCAAGTATACAAATATGTTCGCAAAGAGCGACGACAGCGTTCTGTGACAGGGCCGGGAATCCAACCATTCCCCTATGAGGGGTCGGCAGCATCTGGGATATCTCTAGCTCGTTGAGGGACTTATCCACTTGATGTGGTTGAAGAACTGGTAATGGATTTGTTCGATTTGTTATGTGTAAGGTGTCGATGGCTGTTCATTATTACCTACGCTTTTAAGAAAGCATCTATGTAGGCACTTCGCTGGATAATTGAAAAAAAAAAAACAATAAAATTCACTCGGATAATAAAGAAAGAGGTGCACGCCGTGGCTCGAATCTATGATCTCAACCGCAGGAGAAACTAGTTGTGACCACCAGGCTGCGGGCTGCCCAGCGTGAATACCCACGCGTGTATATTTGAACGGTGAGTGGCGCGGGACGCAAGATAGCCGGCGTCACGTACAGAGATCGGGCGGAGTGACTGCACGAAATGTCGCCGATGCTATCAGTCCGGAACCGCCGGAACGATTCGCACGAACGGAATCCGCGGTTGGTTCACGAACAAAATAATACATGATAGTATGTAAAATTATGTACACATTGCGTACATCCTACAAGGAGTGAATACAGGATGCAAATTAAATAACAAATTATCCCATTTAAAATTACATTATTACATTATGTATGTTACATTATTTTACATTGGTTAACGCCTGTGGTCTTTTGTATCGAAAACCACGGGTTCTTATGCCAGCGTAGCAATAACATTTAATTTGACGGTTTATCTCGCATTTGAGGTGCAGGGCGTGCTGCTTGACATTTCTTCGGAGCATCACGTGGGCGCCATCTTCGACAGGCACGTACTCCTGAAGATGCGAGCCCACGAGGCACCGAATCGCCTAACAGCACGCCCTACTCGTACTCATTTCCTGACCATACTCGCCCTTTCATGAATGAAAGATGGTCAATGTGATCATGAAAAATTGGTCGGTTTAATGCAAGTGTGCTCCCATTCCTAAAGAAGGCCCTTGCGTGGAACCAAGTTGCTTCGGGAATGCGGTGCGATGGAATATTATCATGAAAGTAGGATTTATTAGCCATCCATATCCATTGCGAATGAGATTTTAAAGGAGTACTTTACTGACACGCGACATCCCCTCATACTCTGCCTTCAGAAGGTCGGCACGCCGCGGCGGCGCGGCAGGACTGGTATCCCAAACCGGCATATGAAAACATGAGAACTCCATATAGACCGGGATAGATACGGTTTGAGAAGCACATGAAATCCGAAATGAATGTTTTTTTCTCAGAAATTTATAATTTCATGTTCATATGCTTAAATTAAGTTTGCAACATTTAGCGGGGCCCGGAAGATAGAAAAAAAATAAAAAATGTATTAAAAAATATATATCTCCTAAACAAATATTTAAAAACGGTATTAAAAAAATGTATATGTTAAGTCTTTTAAGGCGTAATGTAACTGTGAATTTGCAACAATTTTGTAATTACGGAAATGTATTTAAAAAAAATGTTTTTACTAAAAAAACTATGCCGCGAACCTAACTTGCTATTGCTATATTTATTTCTAGAATATGTAAAAGAAAATTAAATTCTTTAAAAACTATACAACGAACGATTTTATACGTATTTCGAATTTATTGTTTAGCTTTTGTGTGAATGTAAAAATTATAAATGAAAAAAAAATGTGCTTCTAATATTTGCAACATTTTACAAAATTTCACAGAATATAGAGTTTGCGGTCAGGTTCCAATTTCAGAAAATAAAATAGAATTTTCATTATTTGCTTTGCAGATATTATGAAAATAGTACAAAAAAAATATATTTACACAGTTCCGTAAATAAGAAATTGTTGCAGATTCACAGAAATAATATACCTAAAATTAGCTAACATATAACATTTTTAAATAATATTTCTAAATATTTGTTTAGGAGATATCATTTTTTAAACATATTTCATATTTTATATCTATCTTCCGGACCCCCCAAAATGTTGCAAACTTAATGTACACACGTCCACATGAAATACTACGTTTATGAGAAAAAATAATGCATTTCGGATTTAATGTTCTTCTAACTGCTGATTTAAGGCTAAAGTTCCTGGAGTAATAAAATATTATTAGATTTTAAAATATACGATAAACATTGTTTGGCACCACAATGGGTGCCTAATTGTCTTGTTCTCTCGAGCCGGATGCAACACAAAATCCACTGGTATGAACCGTTCCGCGCTGACGAGGCCTGGGCGTCTTTCATTGTAGCAGCACCACGTAGGCAAAGTCACTCATCCAGTCAAAACTATCTAGACAGAGATGTTGTCTCGCGGCTGAGGCCTGAGCTAACCCGCGAACCCGGACTAAGCCAAGGGGCCCGCTCTTGTGACGTCACACTGCTTTCCATACTAATGGGATTTTACTGAGAGACGGCCTACAGTAAATTAAGGCGGAAACAAGACTCGGCAAGTAGCCATAGGCTGAGATAAATAGTCGTAACAGAAACTAAGACTAACGAAAAGTAGTACGGCACTTTAACACATTTTGTATGAACGAAATTACAAAGTAATGCAAAGTGACGGCACAAAGTACTACTTTTCGTTAGCCTTAGTTTCTGTTACAACTATTTATCTCAACCATAGTGTCAGAGCCACAAGCAAAAATAAAACTAAAAAGCTACGATTGTAAAGATTGAAAAGACAAGAAGAAGACTATAATTTTACATTGTTCCATATGAAAACGATGAGCGGGTTCTCAAAACAATTTTTAAAGAATTTTTCTCTTATGTTTGGATTTCTTCACACCTTTTTTGAACAGTTACAAAAAATAAAAAGAGCTAGATTTGTAGTAGATAAGTGCATTATATATATATTTTTTACATTTTGTATGTATTAAGTGTAAGTAATTATTGTGGAATAATTCAACAATATTTTTTTTAATAGACTTTTTTATGTTTTCATTGATGTTTCCGCCTTAATCTAACTGTGGCAAGCATTTAACGCCGTGTAGTTTATATTGTATAGATAAAGCAGTTTTTAAAAGTTATTCGGTTCGAACTCGTTTTTTATATCAGCGAGCGATGGAAATTGCGTATTCAATTATAAATATTACACCAATAAATGAAATATGGTAATATAATTCAGAGAAAATAATCATTTAACGTTGTAATGGTGACGGGTTTGTAATGATAAAATTGTTTCGATGATTTAAACACGAGAGAGAAGTTTCGCGCAATTTGTTATCGGACAACCGATCCATGCTGAAACAAGGATATTTCTTAAATCCACCCAATTAATATACCGTAGTTTTAGCACTGTTCATGCAGGTGTCATTAAAATATTCGCTTTTCTGATGATATTCCAAACATTTTTCCAATACCAGTTCTATGTAACTGGATATGGATGGCTAATACCATACCTACTGTCGTGATATTAGCATAGGATATTGGTGCCATGCCTGGCATCCTGGCATCTTTCTTATAATGCATGGGCTGCATTGAACTGGATCCGGACAATTTTCATTGCCACAAACCCGGGTCTACATGTATAGGCTCTTACGGCATGAACGGGAATAAACAAAGTTCAGTGGACACACTTGTATTATCTTTGCGTGCCGGAATCTACACAACATACTTTTTATTTTAAATAACTGGACATAACTAAATAAGAGTTTCGTGGGACACCCGGTTGGAACGAAGCTGACTTAATCATCCCTATTCTCAACGTCTCGAATAACTTTCACAAATCATTCTTTACGAATATAAAATAGCAACGAGAATATGTGAGCATTATGACGCGCAAAGCTTGCTTAATACATAGCTTATAGTGTAGTAATATACATATACATAGAGATGAGTTTGATAACGGCGAATGCCGAAATATTACTGCTTTTTACGATATCTATGTTATGTTTCAGGATCGGCTCCCGATTCCCGATCCTGCACTCCCTGCACCCCATTGCAGCTCCAGGGGCGCGGCTCGCGCCATCCGATCCGCATAGAGACGGCGGCGCGGGACACAAGAGGGGGCGTTCAGCTACATACAACCAGATTAGCTGTTTTTCTCATTTATTTAATTATTTATTTATTCATTTACTTATTTAGTTGTTTTCACCGTATTGGTTCTGTAGGCAGACATAATATTAATAACAACGATTGTTGTTTTTGTGTTTGTTGTAGAGACAGCACCATAACCACATATACATAGACATACGTTTGTACTTTTTTCGACGCTCAAGCGTTCAAAGGGTAGTTAATATCACAGCTACTGTTATATTAGTCCAGCACAATACATTTGAACAAAGTACCATGCCAGGACCTTCCTTATACGGAAGCAATGATAATAGAGTGCATCATTAAATAATCATCGACCTCACTCAATACAGGGTATAATGGGCGAATGTACAATTTGGCGCACACTCCTCACATGGCACCGACAATGAGACGGCCCCTCTGCAAGTCTATGCTGAGTGAACAATGGCGTAGGATGTGCTAGCTGATCATTGAATACTTATTGCGAATAAGTCACCCGACGGATAACAACTAGAACGTCTATCAAACCGAAGTGTTTTGTAGGAACATAATGTGTCAGAAATATGAGAGATGAATCGGTGTGATCGCTCTCTATTTCTTGTTTTTGTAACTGGACATGAATGGCTAATGCCACACCTACTGTCATGATATTAGCCCAATGCCTGGCGTTTCTGAGCCGCAGACAGTTTGCAGGGTCCCAAAGTATGTTCGACAGGGACTTCATAGACGATACTCTGTGGAACTTGCCCTTCCAACCTATATCCGGAGCACCTGCCGCACAGAATCAGAGCACCCCTTGTAGTTGGCTTCATTCATTCACAATCATTTCTAAAAGTCATTTATTTCTCTGCGGCACCGCCAGGATATGGAACTGTCTGCCGGCGGGGACTGTCTCCAAACCTACAAACTGGGACTCTTCAAACGTAAATCCGTTGGTATGGTGCCTCGGTGAGCGTTTTTTTTTTTGCGAGTTGAGGTGGATTTAGTTTTTCTGAGCACCTTTGGTTTCTCAGCAAAGCCACACATACTGGTTATTTCATAGAACAATTATTGGATTGAGGACGATTACCATTTCGACTATCGTTCATTCAATGCGACGGTACCAACCCGGGCGGGATTAACCCTACCACCAAGTAAATAATAAATTACGAATCCTTTAGTCATTGTAAGTAATACAGCCTAGTAACTAGAACTAACTACCAATTTGGTGGAATAAGGTCCAAGTTTTCACATTTGCAGTATTTATTGATTAAATATTTATTTGTTCGAAGTCTTGGAACAGTGGTGTGACAATAGTGGCTGAAAGTATTACCGCGTTCAGCCTCCTAGCCTAATCCACGTCGCGCGTCTAGGACTAGGTGACGAGGATTTTCAGACTTTCAGCGCCATTACCGAGGCGCAGAGAGCATCAAATATTTACCTCGAACTGTGGCGGCGGTGACGCGCGCGTCAGCCTGGCAGGGCCATTGACACAACACCAGTGGCGTAAAAATACACGGGCCCCTGACTCCTGGGCCTTGCCCCCTGGTCGGGAGGGCCCGAGCACAGGATAATCCTAACATTAAGAACGGACCTTCTTATGAGCACGGCTGCGTTGAACTGGATGAAAAACATCGAAATCTCTATGGCCGCTTCTTTTCATTCAATGCAATGGTACCTAACAGGGGAAGGGGAACTAGAGTTTTACTGCGAACCATCGCAACTCGCATACTAATTTCGTATTTTCATTGCTGGCTGTTTTGCGTTTAAAAAACTTATTAGAATACAACGCGACCGTGGTCGAATTACCTAATGACAGGTATATTTTACATTGGATCTTCTACATCATCCGTTTTTTTTTTTCAGAAACGGAATTCACGACATCCTGAAACCGTATCGTACAGTCCTATCTATCTATCCTATCGTTTAAGGTAGTCGTGCCGACATCACACCCGCAGGCCCCTTCGCCTTGAAGGAAAAGCGATTTAAAGATCAATAGGTTTCCAGGCGAATGTTCGATTTGCGGAGATAAACGTGAGTGTTCTGGAGGTCTCGTTGTTTCTTTTCGTGAAAGATTCGTCTGAAAAGTTTTGTTTCCAACTAAGGTACCAATACGCGAAAAATAACCTCGTATTTTAAATGCAATGTGCCAATTGTAATCATATAAATATTTCTTCTATGATAATCCAAACGTGCGTTTTGGTTTTAACAATGCATTTTGACTTATTCAGTGTCACAAAACCCTGAAAAGGCCTCCTCACATGTTAACCTTAATAAAATTAACTTTTGAAAGGTAATCGAACTGAAACGGGAAATATCAAATGATACTATAAGTATCCACTTCCAGATAAGGATGGTCACCCAGGGAGGAAAATGACCACAAACGCAAAACCTGTAAGGTTGAGAGAGGCCTAAGCCCTGGAGTGCGTGGCACCATAAGGATTTAAGATGAGCTTAGGTCAAAATAGCGTAATGAGTGTGCTAGGAAGGCTACAATAAATAACAATCAATAATCAATATTAATTTAATTTCATGTATGCATACACATAGGATCGCCTCTTTTTTATTTTTATAGAAAAACTTTTTTATTTATAGGAATACAAGATATCTGTCTACCATTTATCTAAAGCAGTATCCACGTCCTCACTTCGCAGAGGCCAATGGGGCGTTTCGCTCAGATGGGCAACCTCATTTAGGCGATGTCCTTCCGCCCTTCCGCGCGCCTCATAATCCTTGTAACGAAGAGCTCTCCTTCGGTAGGCGGGTGTGGGGGTGGCGAGGGGTCGGGGGTGGAACCACCATACACTTAGGGCCGAGTGCGCGAAAGGACACAAAATCAACGTCAAAGTATGATTAAACACGTCACTTTGTGTGGACAGTATGGAAGGAATTCTATGCGGTTCACTAAAAGAAAGGTGTTTGAACATTGATTAACTCAGCTGTTTCTTCGTGCAACCGGGGCTAAGAGTGTAAAAATACTCCATACCAAATGTACAGACATTTGTTATTTTACTGAAAAACACCTCTGAATCGCCATGTAGCTGCAAAAGTATGATCTTATGTTATCATTTTAGTTTTATTTTGAAAAAAAAACCGGCCAAGTGCAAGTCGGACTGGCACACGAAGGGTGCCATCGTACAAGATTTAACACAAAAAAATCACGTTTCTTGCATGGGGCCCTCCTTTCATTTTTATATTTTTTTTATTTTGCCTATTTGTTGTTATGGCGGCAAAATATATACACACTCTGTGAGAATTTCAGCTGCAAGTAATAAAATGTAATATGTAAAATGTAAGAAAATGAATAGCAACCAACGATTAAATATAGTGGTATTTGTATCAGCCAAATAAACGATATACATATACAAATCTCCCATGCACTGAACAAATATATATCTTCAAGTGCGTTCGGATTGAACTGCGCTGAGAGTTCTAATTATCTGCCAGTACCTGTATCAACACGGCCCGGTTACCTGTCGCCGAAAGGCGAGCGGCGCGCGTCGCCTTACACAAGGGCGCGTCCGCACGCGCCCTCCCCCCCCCTTCCCGCGCCCTTCCTCACCGCGCGCCGTGAAGCTGGCAGGTCGGGCGGCGCGTGCGGGCGCCGACAATGCCCGCGCAGTGGACCGAACGACGCTAATACCATCGCGCGCCTCTTTCTCGGAGGGGTAGGCAAGGATGATTAAAACATGATTAAATTTTCGTCATGCATGTCTTCATACATGCTCCACGATGACGGGTCACGTAGCTGACCTTTCCGACGTTGTAGATTCTTCAGCCGCCATTTCTGATTTCAGTTTCCGTTTCCATTTCTGATTTCAGTCAAAAAGTTCTCTACATTTTTTTGGGGATAATGGAAACATGATTAAGAGAAAATATGTTGTAAGCTAGAAGTGGAAAAATCCTTAAAAGTATAAATGCATTTTTTCATTTTCTAATCGTCAACACTCAGCTGGTTTACTTGGGGTGTCTCCACTGACTAGTACGATACGCTTTCCTGATGCATTAGTTAAATATAAATGATTACATATATGTACATTTCATTACCTACAATAAAGTCCACGGCCATACCAATATTGACAATGACAATAGAACTGTGCAAATAACACGACACTGAGAAGCCCCCCAGCGTTCGGAAAAAAAACCAATGACAAAACATTACATCCAACAACTTGAAATGAAAACTGAAGACAAATAAAATAATTTACATAGACAAACAGCATTTTGTGAACCGGCCAGGAGCGCGCTTCCCACCTAGCTACAGAGCGTCCTACGTGACATGTGTCGTCACGAGGCTGGATTATGATAACCATCTATAGATGACATCTCACATCCACGCGCGTCACCCCTTCCAGGGTCGCTCGCGCCAAAACCGACCTTGGATCCTGCAGGAAAGATCGACATTTGTTCGGCCGCCGGCGGAGGTTACTGCGTTAGGGTTGTCGACGCGTAAACACGGTAGGGGTGCCTCTGAAAAGACAATTTAACCCTAAAAAACGGCGCACGGACATTAATCCGCATGTAATATCGCAAATTTGTCATCGCTCCGGCGAACGCGGCGGCGGCGCGCGCATCTGTCAATTTCGGACGGCCATTTGCTGACAATGGGTTTAATCATCGAGTGCAGTATTCATGCGGAGACTGAGATGATGTACGTAGGAGTAAATTAGGATTCCAGATTTGCGCAAAGTCCACAGAAATTTTCGCAAATATATTTAATTCAAGTGTAGTTGTGCGATAAGGAGCGTTGAGGAGTTTTGGATGAGTGACCATTTTGGGCCGATGAGGCTGGTCGCGGTTCGAATTCCACGGCTACTTATTATCTGAATATTCGCAGAAGGTTCTGACCATAGCAAAGAGGATTTTTTTTAAAAACATGATCATTATTTTCTAAGAAATTCGAAAGATGTGTAGCAAAGGAATAAATAAACGAGTACGCTATTAAACTAAAAAAAAAAACAAAATAAGAGAAGTAATCTTGCAAAAAAAAGACAACTGTATAACAATTCATATGCATCGGCATGTTGAAATTTGATCTTGTAAAAAATGTTTACCCCAGTCGCCAAAATGAAACTACTAAACAGCCTCGTCAGTACGTCGACAAGTTTATTTGCAAGCCACTCGACAGCTCAATACCGATCCATACATTGTTCACTCCCCTAGAGTTTTTTTTCCCCATTTTAAGTAAAAGCAAAATCATCGGCGACACAGCGACATCCCCTATTTGAAATTTATATTTAATAAAAAAATAATCATTCAAAAGGGACCCCCTTTCAAATGAGCAGCGCACAATGCCGCTGGAGAGGTCATTAAAATAGGGATCCGTAGTCAATAATTCGTGGGGAGGAATCTTTGCGAGCAGTCGCCTTCGGGACGCCATGCGAGCGTAATTGGAGAGTTGTATGATTGCGCACGCCGCGGCACTCGAGCGAGGGTAGGCAGAAATCGCATTCGGACCCGCGGAGGCGTAAAGCCAAGGGTTCCGTGCGCGGGGAGACAGCGGCGCGCCGTAATTAAGGACAAATACGGAAAAATCGATGTCGTGTATTACAGTGTTTTCGCCGTTTCCACTCTGAAATTACGGCCGCCCATTAGGTTATTTTGCGAGTTGCGCAATTTGTGCGGAGTCTGAAATATTGACGGCGGGCGTGACAGGCGGGGAAGGGGCCATGAGAAACGGAGCGGACGGGCGCAGGTGCGGCTATTAATGTTGACTTAGGGAAAAAAGAAAAACGGATAGAGTTTGCAGGGGTGAATAGAAATGGGAACGATATGATTGGTTGGGAAAAAACAAAAATAATACAGAAAAGTGTTTCCAAAATATTGAAAATTACAAAGAAAAACACATACACACCATTAGAAAATGCAAAATGTACGTGAAAATCGATGTATAGAGCCCACATACCGAACGTCTTTTCTAATAGTTAAATTGTTTTCTGGGCCTTCTTTGATAAATCGAGCATTAAAATGCCATAGACTGCGCGACAGTTATCGGTGGACTTTACATGGACGTGGACATTCGGTATACGCAGTGAAATGACCGGCCTGTCAGCTTCTCCAGAAGGCAGACTTCCGGGACGGGAAGGTGTTCCCGCAACGTCGTGCGTAGCCAAATTTGTCACCACGCCAACTCGACCGAAGGTTTACATTGAACAATATAACAATATTGGATACATGTTAGATGGCCGGCAGTCTTTGTAAAATAAACTGATATTTGTTACAAAAATCAACATAGGGCATCAATTGTTACTTTTCATGAATTTATATTACCTTAGTGTTTATCTGCATCATCAATAGTAAATACTTCCAGTTAATATTACAAGAAGTCAAAATCATATATTTACAAAAACCGGTACCAATAACTGTGTAATACGTATGTAAACAGTGGCAACGCTTTTGAAAACTTAGACTAAGTGGACGTTATAAAAAGGGTCAGAAAAGTTTCTTGTCAGTCCTTCTTCGCTGTGATTGTTGAACTAGCTAATGAGAAAATATGACAAATCCGAGAGCATTGTGCTGCCTATGAATTATGAACATACAATAACCAATTCACGCACTTGCCTGCATCTGGATTTTAGAAAATAATGGCATATTCGGCACAAAATGGCGACTTGAATAGCAACTCGTCTTGTTGCAAAAAATACCGTGAACCCATCTAGGCAATTGAGTTACATAGCCTACGAGAAGAATGAATATATAAGACGGCTACAAGCGCGCCCCAGTGTAGCGAGAGGGTAGGCACTTCTAACGGCTATTCCCCAATCTGTGGAGGCGACTATTACCGCTAATGGAGCCGTGCTGACACAATCTCACATAATCCCGAGTGTCCTCGCGATGCACTAGCGAGGTCCTTATTGGATTAGCGGCGACGCATCAGCGCAGCCTGTCCCAGGGGACCGGCCGGCCCAAAAATGGCCGCATATAATTTACGTGATTTTTTCGTGATAATAACACGCGGAGTACAATGCCGATCAATGCTTACAGTTGTAACGACTTTAGTACTGAATGCATTTTTAGGGTTCCGTACCCAAAGGTCCCAACGGAACCCTATTACTAAGCCTCCGCCGTCCGTCCGTCCGTCCGTCTGTCACAGGCCTGTATCTCAGTAACCGTAACAGATAGACAGCTGAATTTTTCACAGAGTGTGTATTTATTTTATTTTATTTTTTTATTTTTTTTTATGTGACCTGACTTGGATGGCTAATACCACACAACTACCGTTATGATATTAGCCCAATACACCACATTCCCGAAGGAATTTGGTGCCATGCCAGGACCTTCCCTTTATGAGCACGGCTACATTGAACTGGATGGAAAACACGGATATCAATTTTTCATTGCCGCTTCGACCATCTTTTCATCCAATGCGATGGTACCAACCCGGGCGGGCTTAAACCCTACCACCTAGTAGGGGAAGGGGACCTACAGTTTTACATGGATTCCGAACCATGGAGCAGCTCGCATTCGTGACGAAATGCACTTATCGAACTCGGAAAGAGAAAGACAGTGGTGCATGTCGGTATTGAACCCAGGCCTCTGGTACGCTAGGCCAGTCCCCGCGCCACTAGGCTACGAGCCGCTCAACAACAACAAATAGCTTTGCCGCTATAACAACAAATAGGCAAGATTAAAAAATAATTACAATAAAAGGGGACCCCCATACAAAAAGACGTGATCTTCCAGGTAGGTAGCCACATTGAAAACTAGAATTAAAAAAAATCTATTGTTCTAAGTAACACAAAAAACAACAGGCATCAAAAAAATAATGTTACAAAATTAAAAATAATTAATGTTTTTAATTAGAGGTTTCAATAAAAAAAATGTGATTGGAGGTTCAGCGATAGAGCTGCCGGATTACAGCCACCAGTTCCAAGTAGATAAGTGAGACCTGCCTGACAGGATGAAGTCGAAAGGCAACCACCACCTATTTATGAAATTAGAGATGTTTAAACGCGCTACAACAATATGTCTAGGCGGCTTCGTTGGGATGTTTTATTGTGTGTGCGTAAAAAGCATAGACCTAGCATAGCGCGCTCTGCTTTCAAGACGAACAAAGCGTGGGAGTGAGACGTCAACTCAACGTATTACTACCACGAGTTAGAGGGAGATGGAACACATCTGCCCGATGAGACCACTTCTGAAACCGTTATCAGCACATTTTAGTCGCGCTCGTGGAATGTGAAACGTTTTTTTGTGAAATCTTTATGGTGTTTCTAGTTTTACTTAAAGAAAGCATGGTGACCTGTACATTTATAGATTGTTTAGTAAACGGGAGTAAAAAACTCGGAAAAAAACCCTTTTTTGATAGTAAATAAGGGCTGACGCATTGGTTCTTTGTCGATCAAATTTCTTAACTTTTTCTCAATAATTCAAAATAATACTTAAAACATAACTTCATATCATTATTTTGAAGCCACACAGCGATTTAGAATTCTTTTTTGAGTAAAAAAGAAATTTCAGTATATTTCGTATGAAACGATTTTGGTCTCATCCGTCAGTGGACTCTGTATGTCTATACATTCTAAGCCTATGGTTAAAAAAATCCCTTTTTATAGATAAATGCAATCGATGGTAAGCTGTTACGATATCCTAACCGAGGTAAGGGTGCATTCCATAAGGGTATTCGCGCACAACGCTGTGCAATTGGACTTCGGAGGCAATTTGTAGCGAAGAGCGGCTCTTCGCTGAATGTAAAAAGACCGCTTCATCTGGCTGAGCCCGCCCGCCCTGACAGCCGCCCGCCCTGCCTCCGTCGATATGCCGCCCCACGTAGCACCTCGCAAGAGGGAAGTGCCCACATGAATCTCGGCTCAGATAACCGCAACATTTTTACCGACTACAAAATAGGAGAATGTTATCAATGAGAATTAGGGTGGCCCAACCCGCTCATCTCCCCATACAAAAGGGGAAAGAAGATCACGCCCATATTTCTTGTCAGAGATCCAAAATTTTGCTCCAAATAGCTTGATTTGATCGAACTAGATGTCTGATGACCATTGGCATTGTAAAATTGTGTTTGGTTTCTAAGTTATAAGGTCCGAAAGTTAGAATTTTTCGCGCGTTTTATACGATAACTTTGGAGGTGAATTACACAATGATAAAGTAAGAACATCGTAAAAATATTAGTCATCAGACATAGCTTATTTAATCAAGGTTTATGATCTATTTGTTTTTTGTTAGATTTTTGACTACAGCGGTCGTGGTTTACTTTTAGCTATAAGTCGTTTTGAAATTAAAATTTTCGTAAATCTTACCAAATCATACACTATGCACATTGTCTTTTTTGTGGACATGTTGCATGTTCCTCATCACGGAGCCTGTCTTATTCTTTGAAACAGAGAAGGTCCCAGAGCGCAACAGCACGGTTTTGTACTGTGCCCGCGAATGAGTTAGGCCCGCCGGGTTGGGCCGCCTTAAATTAATTCTTTAAATTCAAATAAATTCAAACTTTTTAAGTACTATTGTCCAGTGAATCGCGTAATCAGATCTTATCCTAACACATCATTTACACAATCCTAGCCTAAAGCTCGTATTCATAGTATTTACTATAAATCTTAGTTAGTCAGGCTTATAAACGTCCTTATATTTAGAATTTCATACTGAGCACCAGCTAATGCATGCTTAAATTTCAGTGTTTGTTAAATACAGCTTAAGAACATCGCGCATCAAAAAGCATATTTAACGATTATTATTAAAAATAACTAAAACAATTCACTTTTTCGAACAAAAATGACTAACAGCGAGTGGGAAGGCAGTCTGTACATTGTTAAATGTCTAGGCGCTGTCAACTTTTGCATAGATGTGTTTATGTCGGATCTGTCGCTAGATGGAAAATGCACCGACAATTCGTGCCCAGATATAGAGAAGTACCTCGAGATATGCACGTTGAGTGCAAAAGAGCTGTGCAGTGGTTGTAGTCATATAAAAGCTTTCACATGTCATTTTTGTAATGAGAAACGAAATTATGATCCTTCAGTCCCTTTCCTACAGATATGAAGACGAGTTTAGTAAATATCGTTCAAATTAATGAAACTTAACGCCCCTAAACCCCCAATATAAAGTAGTAACCCATAGTTTGGTCTTTGAGTGAAATACCTCTAGTTTTACCTTCGGTTGCTTGACCTTTTGTAATGAAGAGGTGATGAGATTCGATTCTCTTTGTACGCTGTTATTTCCCTTAAACTGTTCCGGCGAAAATGCAAGCTTCGCGGTAGTAGTTAGATAGTGATATTTGCTTATGTATTTAATGGATACGACGTTATCGTTATCTCATTAATTTGAGGTTATTCAACCATCAGATCGATCTGATGAATCCTGCTTTAGACTAATGTCAAGACCAAAATTGTTTTGAATTAATTTCAAAATCTGATAGATGTCAGTGAATAACCTTCAAAATTAATGAGCATTAAGATCGTAAGTATAGTAAGATAAACGTAAAAAACTAAACATAGCCTAGAAAAGTTTCTTTGTGGGATGTTCTTCACTGAATTAATCGAATCTGCAGAACAATCAATCTAATGTTTTGAAAACTTACGGTTTCCCGGTGTGCAATGCCGTGCTTGGCCGACATGTTTCGCCTCCAACAACGGAAGCATCGACAGGGCCACCATAACCGTAAGTTTTTAAAACATTATGAACAGCGACGGTGTAAATCTAAGAACATAAGCAATCAATCTGTTTTTGACGTAACTCAGCGTAGTTTGACGACCAGAAGTTGAAGTTAATAAAATTAAATGAAAAGATAAAAACCGAATCACCGTCTTGGATCAGACCGTACATGCAGCCAACATGTGAACAAATGATTGAATAATACTCGCTGGTTTAAGTTTTTTAAATTTATTATGAATAGGTATTTATTTTTAGTTGATACAGTAACCTGTAAATAGATGCAGATAAATAGTAAATTGAAGGATTCATTGAATTTTTAGAATCTTAATGACCTGTCACTCCATTGCCCACTCAGCGAGACTTAAAAGGCTATCAAATACAACCCTTTAACGAGCGAGTTCATACACGAATCGCGCATCCAATTTCACACCGCAAGTGTTACCGAGAACATCCAATTCCAGTTCATCCCCTACTCTCCACCCCTGGCTGCCCTCCAGCCGAATATTAAACGGCTTATAAAAATGAATTATGACCATTATAACCGATTATTATGTCCATTGTGCCGTGGTAATCGTCCGCAAATCGCTACAAATGCCGTGCGCGCACTGTGGGCCGCCCCTGCTTGTATTACGGACAAAAAAACTTTATGGCAGGTTAAATCTATTATGGGGGATTATGTTATGAGTAATATTTCTATTTGAGCATGGGGGGGCTGGTGAGTGGTTATTTAACAAGCTATTTGACGCCCGTTGGTTTATACGCGGATAATGTTTGCTAAGTGGCGGGTCGGAGATCCTTCGGGGGGATATGTTATCCTATACATACAGATGCATGAATTATTAATGTAAAGCAGTACCTAGTGTTGAAAATTAAAATTGTGTTGAAAAGAGTTTAGATTTGGGTTAACATTTTTTATTTATTTATATTTTTTTATTGCACTACAATTGCTACCATACTATCCTCTACCAGTCTACCTTTAGTTATCGTGAGCAGTATAGTTCGGGTAGCAATTATGGAGACAATTATTACTTTAATAAAGCTAAAAGTAAAAGCCCTGGCGGCATTAACCCTATGTACTACCCTAGCATAATAACCCTTCTAAAGTACAACCTAAGATCCTTTAAATATGTTGTGAAGACGCACCTAGCCGGCCGGTATGGTTTTCGCAACCCCCGAGGTCTTTTGCTTTCACACGTCATTCTTTTCACAATTTATTTATTTATATGCATAACTTTAACATTCCTTTACAATGCATATACCCTTCAATAATGTAGCTACTCCATTATACCAGTACACATATCCTTTCGCTTGTACACATGCATAATTTATATTATTTGAATTACCTACGGATAATTTCGCAGGAATAGCTGCATAGTCACTACTCTCGGTGACACGAGAATAGTTTTGTCTCATTATTAAACCTTTATATACGTAGAGGATGTAAGCGCCACCTGTGGAGTGCACTGCTTCTCAGGCGATGTATTGGCTGAGCCTCCTAACACACTCGCATAACAACAATCCATACCTAATATTATAAATGCGAAAGTAACTTTGTCTGTCTGTTTGTTGTGTTGTCATGCCTAATCCGCTGAAACAATTTTCATGTATTTAGGTATAGAGATAGTCTGGCCCTTGGAGAAGGACATTGGCTAATAAAAATTAAACTCGAAGGGGGTGAAATACGGGATAAAAGTATGTGTGGGGAAGTCATAGAATATCCAGGAAATAATTCAGCTCGACATCAGTCCGAAACGACATTGACCCGAGCGGTACCGGGTAACTCAGCTAATATGTTATGGTTTTAAGATTGCACATCTCATGCTGATCTTTTTTATTTTTTTCGGTCTATTTCTACATTAGTGATTTTTTGTTTTGTATTTTGGTTAAAAAAAATAATGTTCAACTGGACTCGAACCGCGAACCAGTCGCCTCGGGACATGCACGGAAAGAAATGCAGCGGGACCATTTGTTAAGTACCAAACCCATTAAAAGAGTTCATCGACAGTGGGGCTCTGCGCGCGTGGAGGGGCCTATCTTCACCGACCTCACAATCCGCTGACAGCACCACGAAGCACTCTGTCGTGGCATAATGGAGCCCTCCTCCGCTCTTAAAAATATTACGAATATATATATATACGGCGAGCATTTTACGGGGACATTTTCTGCGATGATTATGTCCTGGACGGAGCGCCGCCGCCGCCCTGCCGGGGGAGCGAAATAGATTGCGCGCCATTTTTTGCAGAAATGTAAGTCGGTGTTCGTTACCATAGACTTAGAATGTAAAGAAACACGGAGTTAACTGACGGATTAGACCAAATTGTATTGAAATTTCTTATTTTACCCAAAAGCATCTCTTAATCGTTACATAGCTGCGAAATAATTGTAGGAATTTACATATGCTCGAGTAATACCTTTTAAAAATAAATAAAACATAAGAAATACTAGCAGAGGTACCCGACTCCGCTCGGGTCAACGTCTTTTAGACTGATGTCGGGCTGAATTATTTCCTGGACATGAAATGAGTTCCCATAAAAACTTCCATCCACTATTTCATCTCCTTCGAGTTTAATTTTCGTTACAATAGGGTAGCCCATGACGTTCTCCAAGGTGTAGACTATCTGTATACCGAAAAAAATAAATCATAAAATTGGTTCAGCCTGTTTAGGCGTGAAAATGCAACAGAGTGAATTTTGCATTTATAATAATGTAAACAACCAACGAGATTTGAAAATAAAACTTTCTGAGAACATATTACTTTTCAATTTACCAGGTTGTGATTTGCATTTTCATCGTGGCGTCATTTCACTGAAACCTTCAAATGTAGAACTGATGATGCATCTGCCATAGAGCCCGGATCTTGTAACGTGCGACTTCTTTTGTTTCCAACAATTAAAGATAAACTAAGATGTCTCCGATTTATGAGCTCGGAAGCGGCAGTATATGCGTTACACGAAGCCTGGTTTGATTTATCTGAACCCAGAAACTTTTAGTATGCCCTAAGTACACACAACAATTACATTTAAAACAGTAGAACTGCACAAAGACATACTTACAACTAAAAGTGATTATTTTTATAATGTAGGTTTTTGTTGGAAATAAGTTAACAGAAACACTGTAATGGTCATATCCATTTAAAATACAAAATATAAAGAAAGAAACCCCACAAAACATTTGAAACATTAGAAATATCCCAACAAAGGGATCGAACACACTCGTTTTCTTTCGCACAAAGAAAACATTTTCCATAGCGAGTATGAACGAAATTTGACCGAGCTCACATAAGTGAACGCGCACAATGGCGGAGAAATCTCCAAATCGTAATAATGGCTCAGAATCGCGATACAGCCCGCATTAAAATCTTATCCCTTTCTTAAATAAAAGATTCACGAAAAAATGAGGAGTGGAAATTCTCCCCCTCTATTATTCAGCGTCCCTCCCTTTGCTCGGGCTTCGGCGGGCGATTTTCCGCTAACCCCATCCGGTGAGGGGCGCGCGGGCAGGGGGCACCCCCCCCGAGTTCTCTCCCCACCGCCCCCGCTGGGGAGGCTCACGGCTCAACGATTTCCCGGAGCGGAGCCCGCAAAACGACGTGTTAGGCGAAATGTGGGTGCATTTCGCCTAACACGTCAACAATTGAGTCCAAATTCGGGCACATCTCTCTCCCACCCCTCGGGTCGTTTCAGCCGAAACTTAACCCTAATTCTAAGGAGGCACGGCTCCGACTCGGCCGAAGGGTTTCTTCGCGCCGACTGCGCGGAGAGTTCATTGTCAAACTGCGACTTAACCTTCAAAGTTAAGTTTGAAATTTGTGCAGCACGTCTGCATGAAAATGAGATGCAGCGTTGGGTTCGGGGGGGAAGCGAGGGCGCCTGCCCCCCTCGCGCGCGGGTGGACGCCGCGCCGCGCCGGGCGGGCTGCAGACTCTCGAAATCCGAATTACCGGAGCACGCGTAATGATTTTCCAGGCTGAAGCGATGCCGTATCGGCGCGGGTGAACGGTGGCGGTTCTCAGCACTATTGGGCTTCTGCGAATAACTGGTAGGGGTTTGTGTCGCAGCGTCTGGGCCGTGGGTCACAGGTATCATTGACCTGTCGCTTAATCTAAAGAGAAGCTATTTACGAAATTGTTCCAAGTTGCTGTAATGGCTTTGTCTTAGATATTAGTTATTAAAACAGGCTTGATAGCTCAGCGGTAGTCCGCAAATCCGCTGGAATGGTTCCTCGCTGAGCGTGGATTTGCGTGGTGAGGTGGATTTGGTCTCTCAGCACTGGAGATCCATCTAGCGAGCCTTATGACACCTGCTGTCTCCAATTATGCAAAACTACTGTGTAAGTTAGTACACTATACTGTGTACTACTTACACGACTTTAATGTATATGCCGCACGAAAACATAGTCGCAGACGTATTGGAGGGTTCGCGTGGGTAGGGACTGACTTGGCGAACGCATTTTGGAAGCACATTCGCGCGGGGTGTCGTTGTTTAGAATGTGAGGAACCGACGCGCGGCCTGCGCCCATATTTGCCAAGCACAATTTGTCCATAGCGCGAGCAATGAATCCATGACACTTCTCGTTTGTTTTTTTCTCTGTGGGCGTTATAGACAGGTCCTTCTTCAGGGACATGACATCGAATTGGTTTCTGTTGATAACCGTTTCGTCTCTGCGTTCGCTGTAACAAGATTTACCTTAATTTTAAAATGACCTTTCACCTTCCTCGCGTTTAAACGCTTCTACAAGTTACATGCATTTGTTTGGTTAATCCTCAAGATACCCCTTATTAACTCGGTGCAATTCCAGGACTTTTCTTATATTGCACGACTACATTTATGAAAACTTTTTGCACGTTGACTGACGACGAATTTCGAAGAGGGTAAAGCTCATTCTCTTTGCATTATGGCTCTGATACAAACATACATGCATATATAATAGTTTATCCACACGTAGAGCAGGTAGACTTGATAGAGAGCAATTGGTCTCTGTTTTAGCAAAGTTAAAATTCAGTAATGTATGTTAAAGTATTACTCATTACTATAAATGTATTAGGGGAAGTATCTATAAATGAGCCAAAACAGTTCATATTAAACAGTTGTTTTAACCGATTGAACAGTACCACTTGGTAAAAATAACACGTGTGACAGACCAGATGATTTTGAAACGGCTATCTTAACTGATTAAAAATTACGGCCGACTAAAAATCAGGCGTGCAACTGTCCAGTTTCAAGAAGTACAGTAATTTTAACAGATTTTACAGTACCTTTTCACTGAATACAGGACGTATTTCAGAATTGAAAAAATACTAAAGTTAGACACAGTTTTTACACAGTCAGGGAAATAGTAGGCCCACAGATATTAAAAGATATAGTATTATTTAATGTTTAAGGCTAACTGTTTTCACTTAGTACCGATTCACTTAGTTGTCTCTATTTTAACGTTGCAAGACAGATTGTATTATAGGAATTAAGTTGGATTAACTGATTTTTTTTTCAGTGCATGAATAAAGACCATAGCCTATTTCCTTCGTTTATCTATTCATTCAATATCTTCCATTACGGGTGATACGTGACTTACCTTTGGAAATCACTTCATCAATCTAGTTATGGTATCTGCTCCTTTGTAATTCCTTCGTCACCCATTCGCTATACACGTCCAAACCACCTCAAAACACCCTCCTCGATTCTCGTCACTGTCTCTTATATAAGTTGTCAATGAGCTGGTAATTATTCTCTATTCAAAGATTTAAAAATAATTTTCAATTTTATTAAGTTTATGTATAGTTAGTTTAATTAATTTTTAGTAGTAGTTAAAACATGATTATTTTATTTGATACTAGCTGCGGTACCCGGCTCCGCTCGGGTTAGTGTCGGCTGAATTATTTCATGGATAAAAAGTAGCCCACGTGGCTGATCCAAAATAGGGTCAAACTGGTCAAGGCCAATGTATCCATCTTAGAGCTTCGTTGACATTTGGTGGCTATTTAAAAAAAAAAGCATTTGCCGCCAGAACCTTTCTGCACTTGCACTGCAACATTGCTTACCTAGTAAGTAAGTAACGTGTAATGTAGGTAAGTTTTGCGTGGACTCCAACCCACAGGTAGCCTCAACATCGAAAACAGTAACCCATCTCGAACCTGACTGCTCCCAGAGATCCTATACATTGATAAAATACGCACATAAATCGGGTTAGCGGTTCGCAAGTTATAAGAATTTAATACTCTCTACTCACCCTTCAGATACTTAAGCGTTATATTATGTAGCCTATAAGTTTTGAGTAGAATCAGGCTAGATGTAGATACAATCCGCATCTAAATCGAGTAATTGGTTCTCAAGGATTTTGCCAAGTAGTCCTAAAGTTGCGGGAAATACCAAGCCGTACCCGCCCCCCCCCCTCACCCGCCCCGCCCCCGGCCCCGCTCCCCCCGGTGTGAAGTAGCGCTACCGGCATCGTTTTCGCAGCCCCGTGAAAGTTCTAAAGCCCATGGGCACAATATGTTTATAAATTGTAGCCTATGTGTTATTCTGATGAATAAGCTATATTATTGTAAAGTTTCATTAAAATCCATTCAGTAGTTTTTACGTGAAAGAGTAACAAACATCCATCCATCCATCCATCCATCCATCCATCCATCCATCCATCCATCCATCCATTATTACAAACATTCCCCTTTATAATATTTATTAGATTTAAAATTCTTTGCAAATTGTGATGATTGCCTATTGATGACGGCAATGTTTTTCTCAAATCGCTTATTATTACAAATATGATTTCTGCCTACACAATTAATTTCCTTAATAAGTATTTATGATATTCATTCTGTATGCAAAAATAATATCAATAGCAACGATTTTTTATTTTGTGCTTGTTGTATACAAGTGTGCAAAACCACTAAATTAATGAATACATGAATAAATAACAAGGTGGACATGAATTTTAGAAGTCAAACCAATTGAATTTAAACAAGAAGCATTGGTTGGCATTACAGTTTGAGTTATTCCTGTTCTACTTTTCCTTGAATGCCAAAAGAATGATTTGATGCGGATAAAAAATATAATACCTTTTTTTAATTAAACACATTTTCGAGGAAGCCAAAAAATATCAGCACGGATTGTTCCTTTCGACGAATGCCTTAGCAAAAAAAGCCTTCTCATTAGTCCTTTTTGCGGCGCTTACCCAAAGACAAAATCCCCGAGCTTTCACATGAGCGATTCCCTAAAAAAAACAATGATTCGCGTTCGCCTATACAATACCTATAGAAATCCTTTGATCCGCAACGGGGAATACGGCGCAACAAGTGAACCAGCCTTGGTCTCTGTTCATCAAAGGCAAGACGCCGCCTCCGTCTCTCTCGCGGACCGCCCCTTCGTGGGGGTGGCACCGCCCCCGCACGCCGCCCCCCCCCCCACCCCCACCTTCACCGCCACAGGGGAGGAAATTCAAATTAAGAACGGGATGGAAATGCTTTTCTTTCGTTTTATTCGCGGGGTGTATTTCGGAGCTGCGGGCGGTTCTTTTGTGAGCGCTTCGACTCGCTCTAGTGCAATTTGAGATTGTATGGAGGCTGCCGACCCCGAAATGGTTCGAAAACTTTTTCGTGATCAATTTAGTATGTGAGCGTCTTTTGTTCAGTATATTTCTGTCGCCATATTTAGAAAAGTAGCAGAGTTTAAATGACGCACTAAAGAAATCGTTACCTTCCACGAATTTTTTTTTTATGTAACTGGACATGGACAGCTAATACCAAACCGAACGTCATGATATTAGACCAACATACCACATGGGAACTAGGTGCCATGAAAGGATACATTTCCGCTACATTGAACTGGATGGAAACCACAGACAATTTTAATTGTCGATTCGACTATAGTTCAATCAATGCGATGGTACCGACCCGGGAAGAATTAACCCTACCACCTATTAAGAAAGGAAGGGAACCTACGGTTTTACATGGAATCCGAACCACGGCCAGCGGTTTATTAATTCGGTAGTACAAGGCTGGACTCGAACCAGCAAACATACCTTTGGCGGGCATTGCGTCTACCAATTCCGCCTCTATATACGTATAATTTGGAATTCTCCAACAGTCCCTTATCCCGTAATCAAGGCCTCCTAAGACAGATTGAAGATCACATTCATTTATCGCTTTACCTGCTTTGCGGACATTGACTGCAAAAATTGTACATTCATACATATGGTGGACCATGTGATTTGACAAGCCAAGGCGTCGCGTACACTTCTGAGACCGGTCATCTCCTCGAGGCTACCTACCACTACGATTGAAACTGAGAGTTGATATCAGAGTGCGCAGTCTGAGTTCTCACCGAGATTGGCGTTTACGGCAAACCGATCGACTGGCGTTTTCTCCAAACTCCATACAAGTTTTTAATAGATATTCTGTGGTTTTACTTCTTCAAGCTTAGACTTTGTCAAACGCGGACTTCCGATTTGTATGACAACGCGGAGTGGACGTAAACGGCAACGTCGACGTATTTACGGCAACTTTGAGTAAGCTGTCAAATCAAGCTCGGACTCGCAAATGTTAGTTCGCTTAACGCCCGCTGCGCGCGCTCTTCAATTTCTCCACACATTTGAAAACGCCAGTCGATCGGTTTGCCGTAACGCCAATTTAGGTGACAACTTAGACTACCGGCTCAGATTAGTTTAGTTAGGACACGAGTTAGTGGAAAACGTCTTATCTGTAGTTAGGTAATTTATGAATTCGGGACGCGTAACATCGAAAGTTCGTTGCAATACATTGCGTCCTGTGAAGTTCTTGCGTGTTCTTTCGATAGAAACCGAGCAAATCAGTAGTAAGCGAATTAGTAACCGAACTCACTCGCCGGCGCTACCGTTGCATGACAAAGTGGCTACGCCGCCCCCATAGAAACTAGTTTCGGTTTCTACTCCCGTCCTTCCACCCTCGTCGACCGCCACCCACGAGCGGAAAAAAACATTCACCGAACTGCGAGTCATTACAACGGTGCCGCGCACGACGAGATTATCTTCGGAGGCTGCGCACGCGCCGCCGCCGCCGCCCGCACCTCACCCCACCCCCACATCCCCCGCCGGCGACCGCGCGGCGTGGCGCGTCTCCTGGGCGACCCGAGCTAGGAAAACGCTATTGTCTGGCCCTCAGATCAAAAAGGAATGACTTAGAACTATAAGCTTGGTGAAGCAACTCTGAGCGCGGTTGGGCTCTAGATGGGTGACCGATTTCAACCATTGTGGCTGGCCGTGGTTTCGATTTCACGGAGAAGTGTAGGTCCCCTTCCTTACTTACTAGGTGGTAGGGTTAAACCCCCCAGGTTCGTATCATCGCATTTAATGAACGATGGTCGAAGTAGAAATGAAAATTGTTCGTGTTTTCCATGCCGAGCAATATAAGGAAGGTCCTTGCATGGCAACCAGTCTCTATGTGGTGCGTTTTGCTAATATCATGACGGTCGGTCTGGTATTCGCTATCCATGTCCAGTTACATAAAATACATACATACATACATATATACATACATACATACACTCGAAAAACATAACCCTCCTTCTTGCGCGGTCGGGTAAAAAAGGAGATTTGCCATCTAGCGCTCCTGCTATGGGACCCGCTGTCTCCAATATTATAAACCTACCAACCCGACGGCGGGCCAGCGTGAACGGTAACGTAAATGAGTACAAATATAAAATGGTCCCACACGCGCCGGTTATTTCCAGACGCGCGGACAGGAAGCGGCGGCGGTGGCGGCCGCCACGCAGGGATCACCAAACTTTGAGGCAAAGTCCAACAAGATCAATAATTATTATAAAACACAAAATCTGACTCTGCTTGCATGTCCGCTTAAAACTTGAGAAACACCAACCCCATTTTGATCCGTTTAATACCTTAGACCTTTATTACATCACCGAGTGGTAGACAAAGATGAGTGCCCCAGCTGCCAAACTTTGCCACAGATGGCACCACATAAAACTGTGCCACAGTTTTAGTTCAATTTAATAGGTTCTTGACCAATTTAGTTAAGGTTTTGCTGTTTTTGTTGAGCTTGAGTGTAAAATAGAAAAAAAAAAACAGTTTGGGTGGAAATAGTTGTTTGTTCTTGTAAATCAATAAAATAACAACCAAAAGCTCCTTCTTTTTAATTACGTTTGAATATTTTATAACCTCAGAGCATTATTAATAAGTAAATAATTTTAAAACCACCGTTTCAGTTTTTTTTTATCCTTATACATATTTAAGCGACAATTTCAAATATAGGTATGTATGTAGGTACAATCTTCCGAAAAACTTTAATTTTGTGCTGTAGCTATGGACGCTCGCTTGGAGGCAAAGCGACAGCGTTTTCAACCTGAATCCACCAATTAAAGATTCGCATGTGCATTTCATATGAATACTAGTCGCCCGAGAAGTCGCCCCTGTGTAGAAAGAAAACCGTCGTGAGGTCTTTTATCTGTTTGTAGGGGTAGATATTTTACATGTCAAATAAGGCCGAAGAGAGACGCTCCTAACCAACTCAAAACTACTAATAAATACTTGAAACATGCTATAGTCAATTATTCGAAAACATCCAGGGACATTGGGTAAACAAAAGATTCTTGGCACAGGTTCATGTGGCGCCATCTACGCAAAGCTTTGCGCCGTGCACCCCATTATTCTACAGGCATGCATCTCTTCATACCTGCTTTTCGATAACGGGTGTATTACCTTATTTTAGTGTAATTTTTTTCATTCATTATAATTGATAGGCTACTTACCAAAATTATTCCGTACAAAACTTGCGGAAAATAAATTAAATTAGAAGGTCCACATAGGAATGCTAAAAGTAAGCTTAATGATCCATACTAATATTATAAATACGAAAGTAACTCTGTCTGTATGCTGTGTTTTCACCTAAACCGCTGAACCAATTTGGATTAATTTCAGTATAGAGATAGTCTGGACCATGGAGAAAAACAAAGGCTTGGCGAAAATTAAGCTCTAACAGTCGTATTCAGAATGAGCGAACTAACTTTAATACGCCGGAAACACCCTGTGTTTGTATGGTTAGTCCGATGCTAATCTCGTACTAAGTTTTGACAGATACGTCAGTTACGACAATACGTCTATAAAGTGGTGAAATAGCGTATGAAACTTTGTACGGGGAGCTCAAATAATATCCAGGAAATAATTTGGCCAACAATACAACGAAATTGACCTGAGCGGAGCGCAGAACCGTAGAAAAGTTTATATTCCAAACCTTTGCATTCACTACTGTTGAAGGGTTATGCTAGCCTACTCGCATATTTGTTTTAAGTTAAACCTATCATATCGCTGAAACGTGGCAATGCTGCTGCTATAATTGAGTTTAGGTCGCCACTCTAGTCCTTACTTGCTGGTTGGGCACCGCTGGATCCACTAATAAAGTCTGCCGATAGAGACATTAAAACACATCATCGCTTCGAGCGCTCCACAAACGCTCGGACGGACATCGGGACTTACTTTTATATAGTGTCTTATTGATGGCACTCATTTGTCTTTATCGGCCTTTTTAGAAGTCACAGTTTCAGGCATCTTTTACACTATCATATGACCAATACCACGGCTTGCACGCTTGAGCCCACGAAATAGTCTAAACCAGTCTAAACATGGGGTTGACCCCTTGAGGGTCCGTGGCATTAACCCCCCCATGGTTTGATATGATGCTGATGATGATGATATGAATTTGAATTACTTTTTTAGCAGAAAAAGTTTAAGGATCATTGTAAACCTTTTTTTAAATGGGCATAAAAAGATTTTTAAGAATTGCAAATTCCATTTTTAAAATAATAGAAACATTTTGGAAGTATTGTTTACATGTGTTACATGGTACCATCGCATTGAATAAACGATGGTCCGCTTTGACCATGCAAAATTATCCGCATTTTGCCTACAGTTCACTGTAGCTGTGCAATGCAAGAAAGGTCCTGGCATAGTATGTAGTTCCAATGAGATGTCTTGGGCTAATATTATGAGAAAAGGTGTGGTATTATATCCAGTCACATAAAAAAAAAATCTGTCAGGGTAAAACCCTTGCTTGTTCTGCCATAGTTACTGACGAAAAGCGCCACGTCGTCGGAGGGAAGCGAGACGCTGAAAATAAAAATTGTTTACAGGAGATTTCCGGTGCGGTCTCTATGCGGACTCGAATCCTGGACTGTAAAACATATATTATTTCTTGTGTCTATTTTTAACACACAAAATTGTTGACGAAAATTTAAAGCAACATCCATTCACCACATCGTACAAGGTTCTTGCTTGCGGTGACGCTTGGTCCGGGTTACCTCTTTCCTTTAAATATGATTGAAGATGAAAGATGAATGATGATGAACAATGCAGGTATGTAACCGATGACACACGTGTCACCCCTGAAGCAAGGCGTCGCACCCCTAAGCTCTGAGAGTATTCTTACCTTCTAACTTTTACGCATGACAGCGAGGGCATACACCCAACCGACCCAAGTCGGATAACTCGCGAAAGAACACGAAAATTATGTCAATCACCTCAAGTGAACATATTGACACGGAGATAACAGCCATACATCAAGTCTTAATCTTCCGATAAGCCACGCTCACTGATACGCGAGCAGATCCTTGTATCTTGTACTATTGCAACGTTACGATTGTAAGGGCAAATAACAAAATCACTAGTTTGTTTGTTCAAGCGTTCTCGACAATCCCGGAAGTTGTGGTTTATCTATGGATCCATGTATGTTTTTGTTGATTTGGTCTACGAAAAATATGTTAAGAAAGTATTTAAAGCAATCTATACATGCGCGTTATTTTGGTATCAAAGATAAAGGTTCTGAAGTAACTTACTTGGATTTAGGAAATCCAAGTAGGCGAAGAGAGAAGAACTTGAGCTATCATTTAGTGCTTCTACTTATTTACATTTGCCCCTTTCAGGGCCAAGAAAATTATAGTTTTTTAACCGACTTCACAAAAGGAGAAGTTTCTATGTTCGACTTTTTGATACACACGTTCCGAAACATCTCAGAGCCCTGTATTTTCCTGCAAAACTAAGATTTTTGCCTTTATGTGTGTGGTTGCTTTACAGGAACTCACTCGCCGGCGCTACCATGGTATGTAAAACGGCGCCGCCCCAAATGTCTGGAGAAATTTAAGAGCGCGTGCAATGGCTGTTAAGCGCACTAACATTTGCGAGACCGAGCTTAATGTTGACAAGTTGAAAAAGTCAAACCATAGAATAAGTTGTAAAACTGGTACAAACGTTTTAATGTAACTTCGAAGTTCCGTAAACGCCAATTGAGCTGTGAACTCGGGCTGACCATACAGACGTCGCTTCTTCGACGCAGTTTTTCGGACCATTTGACCCAACAGAAGTGCGTGGTACTCACCATGGCGACGGGGATGGGGTGGGCGCCACCGTTGGGGTAGGGGTAGGGCGCCATCAGGTAGCCCATGTTGAAGCCGGCGTGTGGATGTGGCTCAAGCTTGCCTGCGACATAAACACACCGTCACCGTCCGTCTGTACCATCACCCGCTCTCGGTCGAATCACCAGCATGGTGATTCGAAACTGTTTTCTTTTATTTTGTAACTTTATGTTCAACTTATTTTTATAAATGTATCCCCTTAACCATCACTACGCTATTCCAGAAAATATATTGATTTTAGCTGCGGTACCCAGCTCCGCTCGAAAGAATAAATGAAAATAATATTATATTTGTTTTCGGGCTGGAAGCAAGCTATAGCACTCTCTGGTCCATACACTAAGGCCTGATTTTTTAATCTTTAGCTAGCACTTAACGGTCCGATAGCAAAATTTACTGTTGCCAAAAGACGGAAAGTCACTACCGGATTATTAAATCTTTTATCACTATCATCTTAATGTAATTTTGCTACTAAACATATTGGCTTACTACAACGGATGGATAAGCAGCGGCATAAATAAATTCGTCGAATAGTTATCAGACTATTGAAAAATCGGGCCTAACACGAATAGCGTCGATCAGTTGCTCCGTGAATCAAAACAAAACTAACACACTTTCAATTACAATCCTAGTAGGAATTGCTGATGATGATGATCAAATACTTAGTTACATTTGCGTTGACGTTATTTTTTTTCACAAATTTTGTAATAATACGATAGTCGGATTTGCCGCGTTAAAGTCAATCCTGTCTACGTATGGCTTGACTGTATCAAAGTCGCTCAAGTTGTTCTCAAGTTATAAGCGAACTGACAGACAGACATTTGATCTTGTGATTGTGATTTCATAGAATAGTAATTAGTCAATATGTTCGAACTCCTGAAATTAAATGTGTAAAATCTACCTCTATTAGGTACCATTCCGCATTAAAACATATTCATTTCGGCTTTAAACGGAACTGGGGTTAATAACCATTTCGTTTATAAGGGGCGTACGTTTTCTTTCACATGCCATATTTTCAGGAGGTTCTTTTGTTTTATTTGAAATTTCCTGAGGCAGTTTTCAATCAAATTTGCCTTACTTATATTTGCCAATTCGAAAATAACTCACGTAATTCGGATCATATTCCGGATTTTTGCGGGTTCAGTACCCTTAACGTGATCCAACCCGCTCAACTCCCCATACAAACGAGGAAAGAAGATCCCGCCCATATTTCTTGTCAGAGATCCCAAATTTTGCTCAAAATAGCTTTATTTGATCGAACGAGATGTCTGATGACCGTTGGCATTGTAAAGTTGTGTTTGGTTTCTAAGGTCCGGAAGTTTGAATTTTTTGCGAGTTTTATACAGTAACTTTGGAGGTTGATTACGCAATGATAAAGTAAGAACATCTTAAAAAGATTAGTCATCAGACATATCTTATTTAATCAAGATTTATAATCTATTTGGTTTATGTTATATTTTTGATTACAGCGGTCGTGTTTTACTTTTAGCTATAAGTTGTTTTGTAATTAAAATTTTCGTAAATCTTACCAATTTCTACGCAATCTTACCAAATCACACACTATGCACATTGTCTTTTTTGTGGACATGTTGTATCTTCCTCATCACGGAGCCTGTCTTATTCTTTGAAACAGAGAAGGTCCCAGAGCGCAACAGCACGGTTTAGTACCTTGCCCGCGAATGAGTTACTCCCGCCGGGTTGGGCCACCTTAACACATTCCGGAGTCAAATTATAAAAAATAATAGATTTGCCATGGGACATCCGGTAAAACGAAGTATCTTTCGCTATTTTATGTATTACCTCAAGAAACACTTCAATGACTGATAAATAAAATCACAAGCGCCAGTCGTCAAGTTAAAGATGTACGAGATTACCCTTAAAGCGCTAGACGATATTTTATGAAATTAACGCACACTGCTGCAAAGCAGTTTGCATTTCGGTCCTAACGAATCGTTTCTTCTTTTTCACGAAGGAAAAGACAAGCGAAATACATATAATATTACAATACGGCCAAAACGATAACAGCGACCATATTATGATCGCTACGACACTTTTCCCGCGTAGCACCCATCCGCCAAACAGGCAATAAGAAACAAAATTATTTCGAATATTTGCGGTTCTCGACGAGTTCTCGAAGCACCTTCGTTCCGGAGGTCATTCCGGGCTTTTGAATTAGTAATGGGAATGTATTCCTCTTCGGAACCGGAACGACCCAACCTACCGGGCCTGAGGTGATAACCATGCACCTCAAGGTTCACTGGAGAAAGTGACATTTTTGTCCCGTGTTTACTGTTTTTATTTATTATAATAACAAAAGTGGCGAGCCGAAGTGCCATAATGCTCGCAACAGCGAGCATGAAAGGAAGGCAGTAGCAACCGAAACTAGTCTGTATGGGGGCGGCGCGTACCCACTTTTACGTATAAAGGCGGCACTTCGCATCTCACTTTCACTAAGTTTGCTTACGAATTCAATTACTACTGATTTTCTCGAGTCTCAAAGAAACGTAAGAACTTCACAGGACGGTATTTAGTGCAACGAAAGTTCGATGTAGCGCGTTCCAAATTCGTAAGGGATCTAACTACAATTAGGTATTTTTCACTCATTCGTGGCTACGCTGCCGCCTCACGAATGAGTTTCGATCGCTACTCCCATCCTTCCATGCTCGCTGGCGCGAACGCAGCGCGCGCTACCCAATTAGCGCGTCTTTTTCAATTCGCTCGCGCAAATTATGCGCGGGCGCAGGGCGTGCAATTTGTGTCGGTGTGGACGCGCCTTCGGCTGATCGTATGGACTTTGCATTAGGGTTAAGGTAACGCGACTACTCGTGCAGTGGCGAACGAGTTCATTCAATAAAATACAATATTTTTGGACGTGAGGTTGATGAACGTCTCTCGAGATTTGGCTGAGATGCGGCCTAAACTTGCATGTAACGAAATCGTGTGCCGCGCTTACTGTGTAGCTAACGATACACCATATGATAGCGTGGCCTTGCCCCAACGTATTGGTATGTGACAGTCGGCGTGAGGGGGCTGGGAGCGAAGGGCCGATTTTGGCATTTTGATATTTCATTTTTATGCTCTTTAGGAAGAATTCCTGACTGGACATGGGTGGCTAAAACCACACCCACTGTCATAACATGAGCCCAACACATCTCTGGGAACTAGGTACCATGCCAGGACATTCCTAATATTTCACGGCTACATTAAACTGGATGGAAAAAAATGTCATTGCCGTTTCGCCCATCGTTCCTTTAATGCGTTGGTACCAACCTGGACGGTTTTAACCCTACCGCCTAGTAAGTAAGAAAGGGGAACTACAGTCACCACTTAAGGTGGCCCAACCCGGCGGGACTAACTCATTCGCGGGCACGGTACAAAACCGTGCTGTTGAGTTCTGGGACCTTCTCTGTTTCAACGAATAAGACAGGATCCGTGATGAGGAAGATGCAACATGTCCACAAAAAAGACAATGTGCATAGAGTATGATTTGGTAAGATTTACGAAAATTTTAATTACAAAACGACTTACAGCTAAAAGTAAACCACGACCGCTGTAGTCCAAAATCTAACAAAAACCAAATAGATTATAAATCTTGATTAAATAAGCCATGTCTGATGACTAATCTTTTTAAGATGTTCTTACTTTATCATTGCAATAGTTATTGTATAAAATGCGCGAAAAATTCTAACTTTCGGACCTTATAACTTAGAAACCAAACACAATTTTACAATGCCAACGGTCTTCAGACATCTAGTTCGATCAAATAATGCTATTTTGAGCAAAATTTGGGATCTTTGACAGAAAAATATGGGCGTGATTTTCTTTCCCCGTTTGTATGGGGAGTTGAACGGGATGGTCAACCTTAAAGAAAGAACTTTGGAACGACGATGGCCGAATCGGCAATTAAAATTGTCCATGTTTCCATCCCGTTCAATTGCAGCCGTGCATATAAAGAAGATCTTGGCATGGCGCCTAGTTCACATGTCGTGTGTTGGACTCAAACCATATCCATATTCATTCTTACATATTGTGAGCAAATCACTGCTTCCGATAGTTCATATTCGGTTAGCACAGATGTATTTTCACTTCGTTACATGGAAAAGAAAATAGTTGTTTGAACTCGAAGTTCTAAGTCAATGTGACAGAGCGTCCCGCCACGATGCTAAATAATTTTACTTGTAGAACTGTCTGATGACGCTTTTCGTGGCCTCCTTGTCTTGACGTCTCCTTATATGGTGGCGAACCCAGAAAGACATCGCACACCGGGATACCGTACGTTTAAATATCCCTTTATTCTTTAATTCTTTTTCTCCGCGCCGACCCCTCCCGCCACTTCACGGCCGACACTCGTCTGTCAGATCGTGAAACTCCCAACCTTACATCTGAACAGGTTGGAGGTGCCTCAATATACGCATCCAGTTCCCTTAATCAACAAATAGCCGAGTTACCAGGGTCCGCTCGGGACAATGGCGTTTTGGACATTCACCCGAGAGAAGCCTAAAAATATTATTCGGACTATTACCAACATTTAAAAATATTATTACCCAAATCGATCCAGCCGAACAGGATTTTACTGGTAAAGTTCAAAATTTCAAAAACGATCAAAGCTTATCTGCTTGAATTATCAGAAGCGATAAAAATACTTAATTTGATGAGAATACTTTTTAATACTATGACATGTGCACTGTATTTATGCTTTACTATTTTGACTATAATGGTTTTAATAATATAATAGACACTTATTTTTTTTAACTGCTTTAAGATAAATAATCCCGCCATACATTATCTTCTTCTAATAACGGTGTATGCAGCGCACGCCGAGACAGCTCTCACATTCCCTGGTTTTTTTCTAACTATCTTGACATTCATCTTTATATTTTGGCAAATTTACACAATGTCTTAAAAAACTATAGCCTACATATTATTCTAATGTACAAGCTATAGTACTGTACAGTGTAATCAAAACGCGTTCAACATTTATTGCGTGAAGCAGTAAGTAACAAATATCTAACCATCCTCAGAAATGTTCGCGTTTATAATATTAATAATAACTTTGGTTTGCGGCACCAACTAACCTTATAATGTAGACCGTTACCATTCAGGCCAAAATAATACCATATGTAAACTTTCTGAAAGAATAATAATATATTTTTTTTTACGAATTTTCCATCCAGAATGAAGTCGTCCTCAATTCCCCTATTATGATATTATGAAAATCGATGTGAAATTATCAATAAAGATACGTGGTGGGAAGCGCTCTTATCAAGTGGCATTATCTCTACCACTGCGCCGACACTGCGCACAATTATACCAGAAAATTACTCTCTCTCCTCCATATAATTTTCCCGTCGTCAGCCCCCCCTACTCGTTCCGTTTCCCCGCTCACCGCAACGTTCCTTCTCCCATGGAGTCATTCCGCGAAACAGAGAAAGAAGATCGATGTGGTGCCACCAGAGTGGGAACCATTTACCGGCTGCATCGGCACAGAGGGGGCGCATCATAAGGTCCAAAAAGCACAAGATCTAGGAGATATAGCTCCCAAAACGATTAGTATGAAATTTTGTACATTTTATAATGCAAACGATGAATACATACTTTTGGATGGTTAATGTATTGAACCTTGTTCCATTTGGTCTTTATAAATGCGACCCGGCATAGATTTAACAATAATATACAAACAACAATTTGATATGAAATCAACGTAAACTAAGTTCTTTGTAATCTTAGCATTTTTGTTTTCTTTTTAATTTAATTTTCTAGAGTAAGGAAATTGATAAAAAAACAGGTATTCTACATTCTCCAGGCTTCTAACACGAGATTCTCAATGTTATACAATGCCCACTACTTGAATTTTGTTTCCACCTTAATATCGTTCATTTAATCAATAAAACTGGAAACAAATATTTAATACTGACCTATTATTGTTTTGATTGAACGCGCTAATATCTCAAACTACCCAGTCGGATTTGAAAAATCATTTTTGCATATGATCAACTTAATTCTTTTAACATCCCGCGACGACCAACAGGCAGAAAGGAACAGACAGTAAGCGAAAACGAAGCAACGGCACGGGCGGGCGGTGACGCGGTGGGTCAGGGGGTCCAGGGGGCATTTTAGCGGGCTCCGCTCGGGCGATTGTCAAAAATTAAATTAACCCCAGCGGAGCCGGGAATCTCAGCTATCCATACTAATATTATCAATGCGAAAGTAACACTGTTCTGTTGCGTTGTCCTAAACAGCTGAACAAATTTTGATGAATTTCGGTATACAGATAGTCTAGACCTTGGAGAAGGACATTTGCTACCTTTTATAGCGAAAATTAAACTCGAAGGGGTGAAATAGTGGTTCAAAGTTTGTATAGGAACTCATAAAAACCCAGGAAAGAATTCAGCCTGACATCAATCCAAAACGACATTGATCCGAGTGGAGCCGAGTACCTTACTATCATATAAATTCAGAATCTACCAAGATAGACTAGGAGGTGACGACCAAAATGGTAACGATAATGTAAATGGCTGAAACTGGGTTCACAGGATAAAGACCAACCCTCTGTAGCTAAATGTGTCAGTCTGCCTGTGCCAAGTGGTTGTGTTACCTAGATAAGGCACCTGAAAAAGTAGTTATGGTGACAAAAAGTAAATATGATAAGGTAAATAAATGAAATGGCTGTAAATAACGAGGCATGAAAGTATCAGTACATACTTGCTTAGCAATGCCAAAACTGAACAAAGCGTTGGTTGCATTTCGTAGTTATAGGCGATTTAGGTTACAGATCCAACTTTAGGTATATTAAGTATTTAAGTAAAAAAACCGACTGGTTATTGTTGCATAATTAGTAGGTATCAATGTTTCTAGACAATCAGTATATTCATCAGCAGGTACATACCAACATATATTTTATATAGTCAATCTAGATAACGCAACCACTTGGCACAGGCAGACCGACATATTTAGGGTTGGTCTCTAACATGTGAACCCAGATTCAGCCATTTACCTTATCGTGACCAAAAATGTCGTGACCTCCCGGAATAAGAAGCAATGACACCCTAATAAATGAATTTTATAAAATCCTTGCAAAATAAGCCCACACCGCTCATGGTATCTCTAAATCTGGCCAACATTTTTAAAAGGTAATAACGGTCACGCAATATTTGGTAAATGCCCAGAGCACATAGCAAAATAAACGTGGGATATCCCTCGATAGCGTGGCGGGATGGCCGTACGTCCGGACGGTAGTCCTAAATCAATATTGACGGACGGACAGACACGCGAACCGATATACCTGTAATACCCAGTTGGATACAGTCGGCTTTTATCGAGGACTTGTTTCAGTTTTGGTCAGATTTGATGGTTTGGTTTTCTTAGGTTTGCTGTGGTCGGAAACTAAAATTTACTTAAGTGGTCACTGCTGGCTTACCAGAATATTGCGTGATGGTTGGTGCGTCCAAACGACCATAGATTGGGAATTGGTTTAAAGTGACAGACAAAACATTATACCACCGGCTTTAGATCACAGACTAGAAATCTTTTTGGTATTTTTTCAAATCCTGACTACAATTCTTCAATGGAGATGTCGTTTAAATAACCTCAAATTAAAAAATACTAATTCATAGCAATCGCGGAAAGACTCACAACAGAAATAGACGAATAGTGTATGCGTTGATTGGTTAGCGATCAAAGCCTCGACACAGCTAACCAATCAGCGCACATCGCTAACCATCAGCTCTTCGCGAGTCAGTTAAAATAAATGTTGTATACACTTAAATCCAATAATGAATTACCACAGCGTGAAAGTCCGCCACCTAAGTCGTATTAAGTGGTGATCCATACCTCTATCGCCAGTTTCTTAGGTGACATAGGGGTCGGACGCCATGCGACTCCGGGCGAGTCAGTTGCGACTCCAAATTCCGGACTCCAAATGCGGTCAGGTTACGGACTTGTTTTGGGAAGTTCAAGTTATTTTTATTATGAGTTCAATCTTAAGGCGCTAGGACTGGCCAACTACTCGCGCCATACAAATGCACTTTTTAACAAATGTAATAATATGTAGGGAAACGCTTCAGAAAATCTAAATAGAACTCCAGACTGATAGTGGATTGTTAATATTTTTTTATTCCATCATTTATTTAAATAATAATAAAAATAAAAAAGTTGATTTTTCTCATTAGAAATCTGAAAGTAATTCGATTAATAGATATAAGCAAAAACAGCATATATGCATAAAGAAAACATTCCATTTGCTATTAGATTTCTACATTTAGTCAAAAAAGTTCGGAAATGGACACCGTTTCCGCAATGTATTTTGTATAGAAAAAGGTAACATACATTAACGAAAATAGGTTGATTAATAGACAAGGAATCATATATTGTAAGAATGACACTTATAATCGTCAGACTTAGTTAGTTAACTTGGGGTGCCTCGTCTAACTTTGCGATTTGGCTAGTACCAGGGCCTTAATGCGCAAATGCTAGATCGACTGGAATAGACTAGAATCGAATGCGACTGGCCAGTAAGCAACTGTAGTCAGTTCACCGCAAGGTTAGGGCGTATGGAGTGGCGACCGAGTCGCGTGGCACCCGAGTCGTGTGGCACCCGAGCCGCACGGTGCCTATGAAATTGGCGACAAAGATGTAGGACACCGCACCGAGCCAATAAAATTTACTAATCACCACGGCCACCTTGTCCTTTCAAAAGCAGAAATAAAATGTATAGCCCTGATATTTATTTAGCTCTGACACTACGCCTCCACCGCCGCGCTGCCGCCGCCCAGGTAGCGAGCCGTTTTTGTTTGCTCTGCCCGCCTCCCTCGTTCGTCGCGTGAATGGCGTGAATCATGGAATTCCTAGTACGGTCATCATAAATATAGCTGCAGACAAGGACGAGAACCGAGTCGGAAGCGTAGCTATTTCGCTAGGGGAGTCAGTTGGTAAGCTTTTCAGTTACGCTACGTTAGTATTGCTTAACTTGCGCAAGTGTGCATGCTAATCAAGGCATGTTTTGTCTTTTTATATGAGATTCCACAGGGAACATTCCTATTACTAACTACTACTTGGATCTTGTGCATGTTGGACTTTATGAAGGCGACACATACAAAGGGTCACACGTCACGCTTGGAACGTTTCCATTTTATGGCCACTTGGATTTTTGGGACTCAAAACGTGTAGCCGAAATGTGGAAAATTATTTGGAGTGAAGTTTGCATTTTTCTGGAGTGGGGAAAAGCACCGTTTTACATATGTTTGAGCGGTGTGGTCCGAATCTAAGAAAAACAGGATTGTTAAGTAAATTAGCCTAATACTTCATTAAATTGAAAAATTATTACTGGTAAACGTAAGATGTCATAAAAAGCATTTCGTGCTGAGCTATCTCATTTACCTATTGTTTCCACTAAGAGTTTAATCAGTCAAATGTCATTTCGCGTCAACAGCAGTGTCTAGATAGTTAATGAGGGTATTAAATAAAATGTTCAGGTACACTTTGATTAATTAGTATTTACTGCAATACTGTACACTCGATATATGGCTGCGATATAGGTATGTATAGGCGTGGTACGGTGTTATCGGCGCAGTCGCTTTACTTGGAAGAATATAATTATTATTACGAGATTCTGGATGGTCGCATGGAACCATATTCGGTTCGAATATTAAAGAGCACTATACGTGCCACCCTCAGTTTTGCTATATGGCCTCTCGTGAGGATATACCTGAAGTTATATAATAACAAATTTAACCTTGATAAGTCGATCTCTCTGAAATCTGAAATTAACTAATAACTGAGTGGCCTTTAAAAAGTAGACTACAATTATACCTTCTCGAAAAGGCAAGTAAGTCACTTGGCGAAGAGCATAATACTCCGTTGTCCGTCCGTCCGGCAGCCCGTCCGTCCGTCCGTCTGTCACAGGGCTGTATCTCATGAACTTAGGTAGGCAGCTAAAATTTTCACAGAATGTGTATCTATTTTGCCGCAATAACAAATAGGTAAAATAAAAAAAAAAAAATTAAAAAAAACCTGATTTTTGTGTTAAATCTTGTACGATGATTAGGAACCCTACGTGTGTGAGCCCGACTCGCTTTTGGCCGGTATAATTATTCGATTGTACTTAACGGAGCGGACTACTCAAATGACAATATTGTATACTCATTTTGATCAAAAATTTTTTCTTGTTTTCCTAATGAAATATTTTGATACATGCAGTATTTTGTTTAGTCATGTCTTCACTTTCTCATGTATCATCATATCTGACAATACCAATAGGATTCTTAATTTACAGGTCAGGGTTCGTAAAATTCGTACGATCTATATAGGGGAATTATTCAAGTGTGCATTCATAGTCAAATCAGAAACAATGAAATAGCGATTCAGAAATAACAATCAAAGGAGCCACAAGACCGATTTTGATTAAAATTAAAACTGCAATTTTAGTTTTATAAAAAAAATCTCATGCTCATCTGACACCTGCACATTATGTATCATTGCACCTCAATAGTGTATACGGAACTAATTTTGAGAAGTAATATTCAACGGCAAATAAAACGAAAGGGTTGATTTTTATTAAATTGATTCATATTTTAAAGTAGTCATGCATTAAGTGCACCTTCATTAATCAAATTATATTTTTTTTAATCTAATAAATCCGTCTTAGTTTTAAATTTATTTCTTATAGTTTCGGACATGGCTATGAAAACTTGAAAAATTAACCTGCATGAACTTACTAATTTAACGAACCGGAAGATTTCAATCCATTCTTCAATCGCGTCATCGTCATGGTCGCGAGGTTTTAGCTCTTCATTCGGTGTGATCAAATTAACGAAAGCCTAACCTCGAGCAACCTTCCGGAAGGCGTGATCGCCGTGTGGCGTTGGTGTGATCCCAGCCAGTCGTTATGGCGAGAATTATGTGTGTTTTATCACCAGCTTATAATCATCTGTCACTATCATTACAATATTTGAAAATTTCAACCGGCTCCACCCGCCACTAGTGCGGCGACCTGCTCGATGTTTTATTATCGACTAATTAAAAACGATTGAGATTTTTTATTTGAACCGGCATAGATCGAGTGCAATATTTAGATGCAGCCAATTTCACCTTGCGAGCGAGGTGACATTACCGGCTTCTAGCCGGGGAATTGTGTCGGAAGTGGGTTTATGAACCCGACCTATTATAATAACACGCACCATTTCGCTCGATCATTTGCCTTCCTCATCTAGCTACCACCAGCAGTATATACCAGGTCGTCTGTCCAACGATCCGCTGGGCATCGGTTCTGCAGCAGACATGCCACTTCTTTTTGCTGATGTTCTATGTCGGTCACTTTTGGTTCTCTGACGGATAGCCACATTCCTGATCTTATTTATCCCTCAGACCAGCACAAAACTTCTGAAGATTGTATTTTTGTAACTGAATTGTTGTTGTTATTGTGTTACAAAATATAAAATTATCCTTAAAATGAGATTTTGAAATCAATGTAATATTTTCGTCGCGATTGTGTTCCCGCCGGGTCGCCTTCATAAATCCCAAAAGCACAAGGTCTCAAACACAAAGCTTCCAAAAGTATGTATTTTTCGTGCTTCTTATAAAAAGCACAACATGTAAGCCAACCCAGCTTAATTTAACATTTTCGTTTTCATTATAGTTTTTTGGATGCTATGTATGGATTTTGAATCGTGCTTTTTGGACCTTATTATTCGTCCCCCTCCCGCACCTGAAAACGATGGACTAGCTTCTGCAAATCGATATCGATTCTTTACAAAACAATCGACCTCGCGGCACTCACCTCGCCCGACAGCGCCTCGTTATTTGTTGTTATTACCGGCGTTTTTTCTTCGTTTTGGAGTTTTTTTAAGAACAGGTTCGAGCGTCTAATCTGATCGCGCGGACACGACCCGCTCGGCCCGATCCTGTTCGCTTTTGGAAGAAATTCTTATTGTTATTGCTGACGCGGGCGCTGCCTACGTTACGTCGAATCTTGGTCATTTTTCGAACCGGTTTCAACGAGATCGAACCGGTTTCAAGTCTGGTGGACTGAGTGGCCCGTAAAATTGTTCCTCACACAAACGTCATCATAATTTTAGCTCTTTGTCGTTCACGGCTGAACGTAGGCCTCCTCGAGCGCCCGTAATTTCGCACGATTAGTTATGTACTGGTTCGTAACATGGTTCGGAGCCCATGTAAAACTGTACCGTGTCGTAAATAGAATACACGTGGCTCCACAGCATTTCTTCCCGTGCAATGGTTTCATCTGTCGTGGTTCGGATTCCACGTAAACTGAAGGTCCTCCACTTCCTTAATTACTAGGATATAGGTTTAATCCCGCCCGGGTTGGTACCATCTCATTAAATGAACGATTTCGATTTCGACGCGGCAATAAAAATTGTCCGCGTTTTCCATCCAGTTCAATGTAGCCACGCTGGCCATCCATGTCAAGTCACATAAAATAAGGTAACATGGAAGCGGCAATGCAACAATGTCAGTGTTATCCATCCATTTCAATGTGTCGTGCTCATATAATGGAAAGGTCCTGGCATGGCACCTAGTTTCCAGTGATCCATTGCGTGCAAGGCCATTGGGGTACCATGATAAATTAACTCGTCGGGTGAACAGGTACATTAACAGCAAAACAAACGCAAACTAAATATTATAGGTAAATGTCTGATTCAAATTATGATTAAACTGAGTACGGTACGAAATGCTACTAAAAGTCCGATTCAATCAATCACTTTCCTGTTCAAACCGCGAATTGATTTACCATGGTAGGTAACCCCCCAGATAAAAAGCTCTTGGTGGCATTCGTTCGAGCAACAGTGGGCGTCCCGTGGTCCAGGCATGGGTGTTAATAACTCTGGTTATGGCGTCTGTTATTGTATTGAGGTCTGGGCTCAGATATACTTTAATGCCGTTCTATGATTAGTTTGTGATCAAGATTGTATCGTCTCAGTCGAATACTTTAGTGGAATAAAAAAAACCCGGGACTTAATGTTGGAACATTTAGGATTTTCCAATATTTTTAAGATTGAAAAAATGGACACATTTGCAACGTCATTCGAGCACCTCTGTGGCGATGGTGATATATTTTTAACAAAAAGACAAGTGTGAACCGGCTGTTATTTGAGATAAATATTGCCTTCCTGATATTTTAATATAATACTTTTTCAAATATATTATAACGGCTTACATATTTTTATTTCAAGAAAGTCTCGAATTTGCAAATATTATATGCTAATACATGGTCCAAACAGGGAAAATTTTACTCAAAAGTAAATGCACGCATTCTCAACGAGGCCATATTTTGTATTGTTAAAAATATTTTGCGTTTTATTTTCACATTTATTGTATAGTTGGACTGTGAGATAATACAGTATAGTCAAAAAAATCTGACTGTTTAAGGTAGTACCAAGTATTCAGCCGTTCAAAGTCAACATTTCTTTTATAATATGTATCTTTTTATGATATGGACATTTTGTATGATTGATTTATATGATGGTATTACGGTTTTTTCGCTAATTTGAAATAAAACAGCTAGTTAATTGAATGGGTAGCTCAGTTGGTCACAGCAGCGGACATTGTCACACGTTTAAATCCGGCTGCAGTAATGTCTGTAGAGGAAGCGGAAAAATATGCTATTATCTATGGCGCTCCCATCTCTGAATACCCCCCGCCCTATCCGGGAAATTGCGTGATGGTATGTATGTATGTATGTATATATGTATGTCAGCCTCAGTGGCCCAGTGGCGCGACACTTCGGCGATCGCTCTCCGAAGTTAAGCAACGCTGGGTCCGGTCTGGTCTTGGATGGGTGACCATTCGACCGTTGAGAGAGGCTGGCCGTGGTTCGGATTCCACGTTAAGCTGTAGGTCCCCTTCCTTACTTACTAGGTGGTAGGGTTTATCCCGCCCGGGTTGGTACCATCGCATTGGATGAACGATGGTCGAAGCGGCAATGAAAATTGTCCGTGTTTTCCATCCAGTTCAATGTAGCCGTGCAATATAAGGAAGGTCCTGGCATGGCACCTAGTTCCCATGTGGTGTGTTGGGCTAATACCATGACAGAACTTGTGGTATTAGCCATCCATGTCCAGTCACATAAAAAAAAAAAAAAAAATGTAGTTATGTTTATCATGTTTACTGAGGCTAAAACTTTTTCTCTCCCTACAAATGTTATCATGTTGAATGCTTAAGGCCTTTCCGGCCCCGAACTGACCGCGTCAAAAGTAAACTCTGACCCACTTCCCTCAGAACCAAATGCTCCTTTTGCCTTGGGTGAGCATTGAAAAAAACGCCCGGCCAGCGGTTTGTGTAATCCGTGCCCGTGTGTACGAATGGTGAAAACTAACATCCGGTCACCGCCGATATCGCCGGTACACCACCCGAGGCCATGGACTGCTTAGTAGGGAGTAGACGACGATGATTGAAACATTATTCAATTTATAATGTTTTGAAAACTTACGGTCTCCCCTCGTGCAATACCGTGCTTGGCCGACATGTTGGAGGCGAAACATGTCGGCCAAGCACGGCATTGTACCATCGACGACATAAATCCAATAGCACCCTACGGTCGGGTTTGTGTCCCCCGCCAACTGGTCTTCAGGCGGGGTGTCCTACCGCAAGCCGCGCGGCGCGCGGTCTCCTCCTCCCGCTTCACCTCCGCGCGATGCGCTTCATAGCAATCGCGTTCGAATGTGCTAGTGGACTTTTGAATGCGATCGTACAGCGACGGTGTAAATCTAAGAACATATATTATTCTATTTATGTAATTTGAAATCACCTTGTCTAATTATTTTTTGGATGTTTATGGGTGCGACAAATTTAAAATTCATTTGAAGTAATATAGCAAAATTTACATTAAAGCAATACAATCAGATTTTGACCATATAAAATTGGATGGGAAGTTTCTTTTCCGTTTTTCTTCGCCAGTCGCCTTCGGTAGTCGAAGAGCAAACAAAAACATGGTTGAAGAATCCCGATTATGGTAATATGCTAATGGAGAAAACAAAAAAAAAAGCAAAGCAGTTTTGTTCTTGATATTCTCTGAACATATTAGAAGGAGTATTCCATACATTATCACAACAATTTAATTTAGATGTAAGTGTAGTATCAAGATTGCTATTAAAACGTGAGCGTCGGTAAACGCCCCAACGAACCGACGTTTCAACACATCTATCGGTGAAAGCATTTATTATGTCTTATATTGAAATACAAAGAGAAGTTTGTCAGCAGAGAGATAGCAGCCGAGAGAGTACCGGGCAAGCGTGCAGCGAAGTAATAGAAGTTTCGCTAAAAATGTGTCTACGCATTGCAAGTAGGGCCGTGGGACAGTGACGGCTCGCGGTTTACTTTGCGCTCTCGCACCTCGACAAGCGGAACAGCATTCGCTATGAATAACACAATGCTCTACGATTGCCTTTGATATTTTGTCTAGACCGCAGAATATCCACGCACCCGGCTGTCTCATCCTTGTCAACGCCAAGATTTTAAGAAAACTAAACTAGCACTAAACTAAAATATACAGGGTGTTAACGTGCTTATGGTGGTCAAAACTTTGACTAGGTATTCCTTGGCATATTTGGAGCAAGAATGTAAATAATATATTATGTACGACTTATGTAAGAAAATCGTCTTCCCATACATTTTGGGTGTAGGTATAGACGACAATGTATTGGGACCATTGAACTAAAAAAACCGGCCAAGTGCGAGTCGGACTCGCACACGAAGGGTTCCGTACCATCGTAAAAAAACACGTTTTTTGTATGGGAGCCCCCTTTAATTTTAATTATTTTTTAATCTTACCTATTTGTTGTTGTAGCGGCAAAATAATTACACACTCTGTGAAAATTTCAGCTGTCTACCTGTTACGGTTACTGAGATACAGCCCTGTGACAGACGGACAGACGGACGGACGGACGGACGGACGGACGGACGGACGGACGGACGGACGGACGGACGGACGGACGGACAGCGGAGGCTTAGTAATAGGGTTCCGTTTTCACCCTTTGGGTACGGAACCCTAAAAAACAACAAGAAACGCCATCAGAGTCAAACTTCATACAAGCAATCGTTTCAACTCTTTTTCCCCCTAGTCTATGGTGTTGCCTTCATTAAATTTTTATTTTCCCGCTCTCAATTACAATTTTTAATCAGCAAACGTTTTGCCATCTAAATTATTCATAACAAACTCGAATTACTATATATAACCAAATACAAATTTGAATATTAAATTAACACACAAAATATTACTTAAATCAGGCATTGCAACTTTCGTATTTACCCTCATCTCAGAGATCTTTTTTTAAACTGGTATCACTTAGTTATCCTTCCCGTTCTGTTGCACGAGAGCGAGCGTGACGTAAATAGGAAAATCATTCACGCAAGAAAGGGCACGCACTTGTCTGAAAGAACACCATCCTCCGGTGAACACGATACACACACACTCACACTACAAATGCAAGACTGACAGAGACCTATAGTGATGTACTTCATAGGATATACGTATGATAGAAAGAGATACCGGCATTTCCGATAGTTGTGTCATTCAATGTTGGATGTCACGACACCGCGCCGTGCGCCATCTCACTAAACATATCAACATAAAATAACTCCATTTGATAAAAAAATGATAGATTATTATAAGTTTGATAGAAGATATGTGATTCCATCTTTCTTCTTGGCTTTCCGGTAATCGTTTTTACATTTTTAGGGTTCCGTACCCAAAGGGTGAAAACGGAACCCTATTACTAAGCCTCCACTGTCCGTCCGTCCGTCCGTCCGTCCGTCTGTCACAGGGCTGTATCTCATGAACCGTAATAGGTAGGCAGCTGAAATTTTCACAGAGTGTGTATTTATTTTGCCGCTATAGCGACAAATAGGTAAAATAAAAAAAATATAAAAGTTCAAAGGGGGCCCCATACAAGAAACGTGATGTTTTTGTGTTAAATCTTGTACGATGGTCCGGAACCCTTCGTGTGCGAGTCCGATTTGCACTTGGCCGGTTTTTTCACCACACACGGCGGCGGATTCTTTCCTTCTTACCATAAAGCAGCACCTTTTACTAGCATCTTTACATTCGGCAAACACGCGCCTACGCCGTGACGAGTGTATCGAAACTAATCGCTCAGGTACTCTAAATTGTTCGAATTAGAGTACCTGCCTTGACACGCAGGGAAAAGCTCAGAACGCATCTAAATGTTTTTTTTTATATCGATGATTGGGACGAAGACATTTTCGTGCAACAAAATGTTTTCACATTTATGTGTCTTGCTCCAAATATAAACTAACACTAACATTAACTATTATGAAATCTCTCAGTCCTTCCCGAGGTCCTTCCGCTTATAACTTAAGAATATCTGAACAGATTTTGTTCCGATCATGTAGCTAGAGAATTTCCATCGATTATAGGCTACATACCCCTGATTTCACCACCTCTAGCTACCTGAAATCCGATAGTTAACTTTCAGTTACATTGCATTTTTGTATGATGTAACCGAAAGATAACTTTGGGATTTTTGTAACTGGAGGTGGTGGAACCGGGCGTTACTAGGGCATACACTAGCCCTGTTACTAATAAACCCAGATCATCATCTGAATAGTTATACAATGTTTTGTCCTTTGCATTGACATGCAGTTTCAAATTGGAGAGAGAGGGACACAATATTATATAACTGTTCAGACGATGATCTAGGTTTATTAGTAAGGGGGTAAGAAGTGTACACAATTGGTCAAAAAAAGTACAATTAACTACACATTAGTAATGAGATGGTTTCTGAGGACTGAAATCACTTCTTTTTCCTTAATTAGGACCGATTTTTCAATGGTTTGATAATCAGTCAGATAACTTTTCGAAGAATTTTAAGTAATTTCACATTTCTATTAGTAAAATTAAAGTTGTGATAGGATAATTCTCTGGCAATGACTATCTGTCTTTAGAAAAACTTTAATTTGTACTATCAAGCTGTTGAGTGCTATCTGAGGATTGAAAAATTGGCCCTTATTCTAATTAATTTATCAGGTTGGAATTCCACTCAAAGGGGGGAGAATAGAAAAGGTTTACTTACCGAAAACGGGGCTTAAATCCGATTTCACCGATAATTTACCGGCGTATGGTTCACCAGATTTATCCTGAAACAAACCAGAGAGTATTCGTTAATTATATAGTGGAATGAGGTTTTGATTGGGCAACAATACACAACCCACAATATTTCCTCAATGCAAGATACAACTTTGTATGTGAAACTGGTGGACGAAATTACCATAAACAAGTAAAGTAAAATTATCACAACTCACCACACCATGGGAAAAAACCTTCGTTCTATATCACGGAACATTTCTTATAACCGCTTTGACCATCTTAAATAGTCCTCCTCTTTACTTACTATTGGTAGGGTCATACCGCATCCAGTGTTGCTTAACCTCGATCAAACACCGAGGCGTCGATCTCAGGGCTGTCGAGGCCGACCAAATGTATTTACAAATAAATGCCATGCAATACTATAATAGTATAAGTCTCAGGACAAACATTTTGCATGTTAAGTGTGTCGCCGCAGGTGATCCACACACCCACCGCCAATTTCTTGACAACGCGCGGGTCGGACTATGCGACTGGGTCACCACGCGGCTCGCCACTACACATTTCGTACTATGCCACGTCTAATCAAACCTGGCGGTCGGACTTGTTTTGGACCTATTTTGGATCTGACTTGTCAGTTTCTTATTTTTTATGTAGTTACAAACTAAACGTTTATGAGCACGCGCAGAACCGTTTATAAGCGATAAGCCAGAATTAAATGATAGTCATGAGTCAGCTGCAGCAATCCGAAGACTGTTTTATTGATTGTAGACCGAGTCGCGCGATGACCGAATCGCACATCATCCGAGGCTGAGAAATTGACGGCGGAGAAAAAGGCCGCCACCGCACGTCGCGGTGTCGCGAGGTTGTCGGCCGCACCGGGCGGGTCGCGGGTTCATCTCACGCCGAGTTATCAGCGAACCGGGCCGACCTGCACAGTAGCCGCCGGCATGTGAGTCAACCGACGGCATAAAACAATAAACTTGTCGCTAATTGTAATTCAGCACCGCACTTGCTCTGGTGGATCGCATATTCTAAGCGAGTTACGCTCTGAACTGCCAATCGACAAACTCAATGGAGGTTGCTTGATCGCGACCATGTTAATCTGGGATATTTGCGTAAACAGCAAGAGGACGGACGATTTATAATATAAAAATGCGCGGAAATCTGGTTGTCAGTGACAGTGTCAGAGACGCTCAGCCATTTTTCCGTTAAGGGCCTGGTACTAGCCAAATCGCAAAGTTAGACGAGGCACCCCAAGTAAACTAACTAAGTCTGACGATTATAAGTGTCATCCTTACAATATATGATTCCTTGTCTAGGAATCGAATGATTTTCGTTAATGTATGTTTCCTTTTTCTATACAAAATACATTGCGGAAACGGTGTCCATTTCCGAACTTTTTTGACTAAATGTAGAAATCTAAAAGCAAATGGAATTTTTTGTTTATGCATATATGCTGTTTTTGCTTATATCTAGAAATCGAATGACTTTCAGATTTCTAATGAGAAAAATCAACTTTTTTTATTTTTATTATTATTTAAATAAATGATGGAATAAAAAAATATTAACAATCCATTATCAGTCTGGAGTTCTATTTGGATTTGCTGAAGCGTTTCACTACATATTATTACATTTGTTAAAAAGTGCATTTGTATGGCGCGAGTAGTTGGCTAGTCCTAGCGCCTTAAGCCTTGCATCCACTTACAAACTTAGAATTAATACTCACACACAGCTCTTCTTCCTTTCACACATAGCCCTTTTTTAGCTTTAGATGTTCTGATAAAGATTAGGTTCATGGGTTCCGTACTTGTCTGAAAAAGGTAAGACGCCTAGCTGAGGACAAAGGTAATTCTTCCGTAACTTTGGTAAAATGTCAGTCCTTCCTGGGGTGAATGTGAATTTCAGTATTTTCTGATGATTTAGAAGTTTATTAGCATCAGCCACTAGCCACTACAGCTGACACTGGTAGTATTTATTATAATTGACGTATTTAAGTGTATGCAACAATGCAAAAACATCTTAACAAATCATACACTATGCACATTGTCTGCTTTGTAGACATGTTGCATCTTCCTCATAACGGAGCCTGTCTTTTTCTTTGAAACAGTGAAGGTCCCAGAGAGCAATAGCACGGTTTTGTACCGTGCCCGCGAATGAGTTAGTCCCGCCGGGTTGGGCCACCTTAATGGCTAAAATATACGGCATAACAAAGCGTGATTTTGAGCCTATCATTGCAGTATTTATGAAGGTGACCTAATACATAAATATTATTTGTTATTGACCCAATTATGCAATCGTCTCCCTTTGCGTATAACCTTACGGTTAGTCACAGGGAGAACTATACATATAATTAACAACGAAGGGAAATAGACTGCACAAAAGATCTCCTGAGCCATAGAGAAGATATGTAGTTTCCCTACTCAACATTATCAAAGTTCTGGATCCGTTCAGAGGGTGTGTTCTTGGAATTCCTTTGTAAAGAATCAGAAATATTTCCGTCGTTAAAACCGTTCTGGCAGTTGTTGCTTTTAAGGCTGTTTAAAGCGGTCTTATCGACGGAATTATTCCTGATTTCGAAGACCGAATTTTCACGAATAAACAGCAGATGAAAGCAACAGTAACGACATTTAAATACACTCCCCTATCGGGGGAAGTCGGAAGCCTTCACAGATAGTTCGGAACTGCGACTCGATCGCGCCTGTTGTGAACACTAAGCAGCCGTCGGGTCCGGTGTCCGGTGAGGCGCAGGCGCAGGGCGATTCCCACAGGTAGTTAATGAGCGTGAATGCAACCCATCGCCCGCGAGCGCTGTCTTCGTTAGGGTTGTCAACCAAATGTAAACGCAAAATGTAAGCAGCAGCTTCACTGCTCCTCGTGTAAAATAGTTTTTTTTGTGAGTCAGCGTAGCCGCACCAATAAAGTGTTACATATTAATAGTATGAAATACTTAAACAACTACACTTACAGGTTTTGTCAATAAGTGAGTTTTCAGTGTAAAAATATCAAAATTCATACTCGATAAGTATTCCATTCCTTAATGGACAGACTGGGTGATGGCCAAAACATTTCCTATAATGGCTATAATGACTACCAACCCATCTCTACGTCACTATGTTATGCGGGGATATTTATTTATTTGTCATCATCAGACACAGGGTCCATTTTAACATATGCTGCAAAATTACAGGTAATATTAATATTATTAAAAATAAACGAATAATAATAATTAAATAATATTAAAAAAATTAAATGATCAAAACACAAAAGCCAAAATAATCGATCAGTCAAATCAGTGGCAACCCTAGCGGCGTCCTACGTGCTGCTCGCCCCAATCAATTCACCCGCGGCGCTCGCACGCACCCGCGACTTATCGCCCACTAGCGGCGCGGCGCGGCAGTGGGCCGCACTGATTCCTCGCCGATATCCAATTATTGTCCGCTGCGGTGGTAGGGTTTGCTGGCTCTTCCGGATTAGGGTTACCATTTACGAATTTGGAAACTTTACAAAATACAAAATAGACTATAAAAAAGATCTTAGATTGAAATATCTAGAAGAGTATTAGATTTGTTACACGAATGTTTTACGGTGAAGGAAAATCATCGTGAGAAAACTCACCACCTCTGTGGTGTTAGGCTTTGTAGCAAACAGCTACAAGTTACGGCAATTGGCTCGCCGATAGATTGTGTGCCTACAAACGTGAGGTTAGTCAAAACGTGGTGGTTAAGTGCTGGCATTATAAGGAATTCTTTGCTGCTGGGTACCCTAAAATCGGTGCATGGGAGCCAGAATGATGATGTTAATGTTTAGAAGAGAGATGCTATTACATATATATAAGCACTAGAGGACAATATGTTTTCCCTTTAGTATTGAGAGATCTTGAAGAAATACTAATCAAAAGTAAGAATGTGGATAATTGGCGAGATGAATTGGACCTTTTCTCAGGTTCACCTTCCTTAGTAAAAGGACTCTGTCCTAAGTCCGTGAGGCTGACTTTGTCCTAAGTCCGTGAGGCTCTGTGTTATATTTTGCTCTTTTTCATTTACAATATTTTGTAAGTTATACTTCATTGTACTTCATTCACTTTTATTATAATGCCTGTTTTCATTTTATTTCAGTTAGTAATTTTCTAGTAAACCACTTTTTGAGTTAATTAATCAAACATTTAAATTTTTTTATTGAAATCTTTGACGAAGGCTATTTTTTGCTCGAACTTTTATAAGTAACTGAAGTAAAATCTACACATATCATGTATATTCTTCCTGACGTATCCAAGTGTGCATAGTCACCATAAGGAAAAACCACGGAGGATATTCTCCGTAGGAAAAACTAATAAAATAAAAAAAAATCAACCACTTTTTACTCACTGCTGCAAAACGGTAAATCACATGTTATGTTCACTATTTGTAGAGTGTAAGTCCAATGTATCAGGTGTTTGTTATTTATTATCTGTTCATACACTTTACTCTGCATGTGAACCTTATAAATTCCTTTCTCGTACTGGACTGACGAGTGTGCCCGCCAAGCGAAAATAACAAGCTTTTGCCAACCCTGCGCCGTCTCTCCATTTGCCCGGTTAGCCGCTTCCTCGGCACTTCCTCCCGATAAAACGACAAAACGGATCATGTGCTCCAAATTGACCGGCAGATTATCGACTCGCACGATTGGCTAAATTGATTCTTACTAAATGAGATTATTAGGTTTGGTATCCGGCTCGTGGCTCCCTCCTTGCCTTCAGTTGCGCTCAGCGAAACAAAAGCATCTTGTGTAAACCGATTGCTGTATTAATATATAGTGTTTGAATGATGTTTTTTCGTGACGAGTTATATTCATAATACACGGTCACCTCTTTTTAAGTCTATATTGTGGAAAGAGAGAATTCCTAAGTCTCCGTTCATAAAAAAATAAGCCAATATGAGAGAAAGGGATCTCTGACGTGACTAATGTGAAACATTTGACGGTACTAAAATGTTTGCAACTGTTTCTATTTACGCTATTATTATAAGTAAAATTATAGGCAGATAATTGTGACCTAAATTATAATTCTCCGGTAATGACTATCCGTCTTTTCACAAACGTAAATTTCAGTCGGATAAGTACTATCTGATGATTGAAAAATCGGCCCTAAGAATAATAAATGTATAAAAAATACAGAGGCCCAGCCTACCGGCCGCCCGGCGGATATTTTCGTGAATTAGATCCCTACCTAAAGAGAATGTAAAAAAATAAGGATCAAAATCGAAGCGACTATGGTCAAAATCGGCCCCTCGCTCCCGGCCCCTCACGCCGAATGCACATGCGCAAGGTCACGCTATCATGTGGCATATTGTATATAACATATTATCGTCATATGTTAGTGTATCTACAGCAAGCTTCGCGCGGTACACGATTTTGTTACATAAAAGTTGAGGCCGCACCTCAGCCGAACTTCGAGCAAGACGTTTATCGTATTCATGAATCGACCGAAAATGGTGCGAATGCAAGTCCGTCACCTGCTCCCATAACCCATAACTGTTACAGTGTCTCCTAAATATTTCACGACCAGTATTTGTCGGGGAAATGCAACAGCAACACAGACAGGTTTCCGGCCAATAAAACAACTCCCGTTATGTCAACAGTCCGCATGGGTTGACATATTGACAGGCGCGCCACATTAGCTGCCCCATATATTAAACTGTGACAATTAACCACTCTTAACGGCGTCTATCTTGTCTGCACATCTTGCTGCACGCACCTGCACTTGTGGGGTGCACCACGATATTTAATTTAAGTTTTCTGCAGGTCCTCTAGCATCCCGCACTAAACGATATCGTAATTAGCAACCAGACGGTGAGAAAAATGTTTTACAAGCATTGACATATTCTTATACAACATACCCCTTTATATTGTATACAAGTGACAGTTCAACAAAAATAGGTCACACAGAATAGACAAAAGTCAACACATTGCCATATAACACAGTCTTTTTCAGAGTAAACTGTCAACATTTTGTACGCGGACTAGCACCGCACTAACCATACAATTAGAGGGTTCTTTCTTTAATTAATGTGTCCTTGTTTCACGGTCGATTATACATACATACATATGTACATATCACATTCCGTACAAAATGCTATTTAGTCCGGCTATTATCCCCGTATTAAAGTTAGTCCGCCCACTCTGAATACTGGTGATCGTACTTACAGAATGGGAGTATGCCGCCAGTATGTGCCGACATTGCTAAAACTCTGGGGAATCGTTCTATTTCTAAACTAATCATCTTACTGATATTATAAATGGGAAAGTATGAATGTTTGTTATTTGTCTCGCCATATAACGTCTGAATACATTTCAATGAAATTTTATTATTAGACAGAAAGTATATTTCATGGATTAGCAAATGAGCTACTTTTTAACCAAGAAAAAAATCCTGATTTTGTCTCGATTGGACTCGGGTACCGCAGCCAGTCTATTATCAAAGGTTAATAGATGTCGTGATAGTTGTATTTTTAATCTCACCGATCTTGCAGCCAATAATATATCAAGCTAGAGAAAATAGTTTTTTCTCAATATTTGTTTTTCTATTCCTAAATGAAAACATGCGCTTCAATCGATCTATACAGATCCAATCACGTGCACAAAGCAATCGGAAAATAATCATTTCTGAAGAATATCTCACAGATCAAAACCGAAGATAAGATAAAAAAAACTGAATAACAATGTTGCCAAACATCGTGCGATAACATGCATTACCAAATAAACAAAAAATACTTTCGAAGGTCTCCCGAGACCCTGTGCATCCCATGTTCACAATAGTCGCTGAGTCGCTGTTTTTATGCAATCGAACCAATAAATGCACTCATTTTGACCACCTTCCACGACGGAATGTCACTCAACTATCATGCGCGCGGAGCAAGCTGCCTGTTAAGCGGGGATACGCACGCAATCCAGGCGCAAATCAAAATCAATAATTTTGCCAAACGTTTAAAAATAGAATATAATATAAAAATATAGTGTGTTTGGTCATTCGATACATTCCTTCTAAGGGGTCATTCTAGAGCTAATTTGCAACAAATTTGGCCCAGTGAAATGGGGGTCGAAAGTCAATAGTTTTTTGAGTTATTAAATTTAAATGTTCTGTGTTATTATGAAAAAGTGATGATTGTGATATAACTACTACACTCTGGGCATTTTATCAGCGATTTTTAATAGCCGATGAATGAGAGACTACACCAAAACAATAAATGCATTCAAAATATCCATAATCTCATAAATAAAGGGTCATTAATGGCAGTTAATGTAAAAAAAATACAAAATTTATTTAAATCAAAGAGGATTACTAAAAAAAATATGGAAATAACTTGAGGGAACGGCAGAACGTCTAAAATGCAGATCGTATAATATCATATTTTAACAAAATTTTAAAACCATGCACAAAGTATAATCGGCAGATCGTATAATTTTATACGTAGTGCATGAAGAAGTTTACAAAATAAAATTACTTATTTCTCGATGCATAACGTATAATAGTCACAACGTATAAAATTATTATCTTTATTTAACAAAAAAAGAAAACCATGCATATCATATAATTCAAAAACTTTTCATACGATAAGCGCCCTTATGAAAATATCTTTAAAGCGTATACTCGCACGCGACTTTTCGACCGTCTCAATTAGCGTAAGGTGGCCTTGTTACTCTTTAACAAATATCGATTCGTAGCAATTTCAGCCTTAAATGTATCGTTATTAGGGCGCTTTATGCAGTGCTGCTTGGCATATTATACGTTCTGCATGGTTTTCTTTTTTTGTGAATTCACGTTAGGAATATTATACGTTGTGACTATTATACGTTCTGCATGATGCAAAGAGTTGATTCTATTTTAAAACTTTCTTCATGCCCAACGTATAAAATTATACGTTGTGAATATTATACGATATGCATGCTTTTGATTTTTTGGAAAAAAATACTTTTATACGTTCTGAATATTATACGTAGTGAATACGACTCAATAACTTCACTATTTCATAACCTTCCAGAAAAGGTACAAATGTTGTCCACTTTCACACAAGTTCCATATTTCTTATTATTTAGTTGGGTTTGCGCTGTCGATTTTACTTTAAGAAAAAGATCCTCATTAAGGTGTAAAAAAACAGTCGACTTTAGGCTTGCCAGGCACCCCCTTGACATTAGGCTTTTGCGAAGGAACCGATTCTTAATCTCATATCTCTGGGCACCGCCAGGATATGGAACTGCCTGATGGCGGCTGTCTTTACTTAAACCTGGTAGTCTTAAACCTAATTTGAACAAGCCTGATAGCTCAGCAATGGTCCCCTGGTATGGTGCCTCGCTAAGAGTGGTTCGCGAGGTGAGGTGGATTTGGCTTTTCTGAGCACCTTTTGACTCTTTTCCGGTTTTTCAAAAACATGAAATGTTGTTGCCGGCAAGGTTACGTGCTGGTAGGAGACAAACCATTTTGCTAGCCATCACGAGAAGAAATGAGCATGTGTGCAACGCGTCGAGTGTCGGCGATAGGGCGCACGCAGCGAGCAGACGTCGACCAGCGAGCGCGCGGGTAGTAAGAACAGCAGTACTATAATTATAGCTCAATCCAGTAGAGGGTAGGATTTCTATCGGCCACCTCGGCGTCTTAGGGCGCCATCATCGGTCGTGTGACTTACCGTCCGCTTAAAAGTATCTTCTATCGATTTGTATCTTATATAATTATCGTGCCAATCCCCTCGGCATAGGTAGTAATTTAAGGTATCGATGTAAAAAGATGTAATTAACTAGGTACATATATTTACTGAGACGTTAATGATGGCAGCCGTCCGTAGCCAGGCAACTACCGGGCTTTTACGACCGAGCAAAGAGAGATCCTACTACTTGCACACTACACACTCACCTAAAAAAGTGAAATAATTTAAGTAATTCGATTTCAAATGTTATTTTGTACATTTTCTAATTAGAACATGCTTAGAAACCGCGTCTAAAACCAAATAATTTATGTTTTTTTATAAGTACTTCCTGTTCTGAAAGTTTCTGTAGCCCCATTTCCGAATATGTACTTATTGTGTAAATACTTATTAGTTAAAGTTTTTACAAGTAGGTACAAAATGGATTTTACCGCAACTTCACTTAATTACGCTTAGTGTGAGTACATGTTTCGTGTTAGGTGTGGAGCCAGTCCGATGCTTCTTTTATAATTTCGTAAAAAAGAGACTCAGTACAAAATGGGGCGCACTAATAAGTCGATTAGAACCGGTTGTTCTGGGTTAATTCTAAACATATTAAGTTTCGTTACTGAAAGAAAATTTCATAAAAGATAGGTGCAAGTGCACCAAGGGTTTAAATTTAATTAAGTGGTAGGTGTATATAATTTAATCATATTTAATAATTAATAATTCAATTCAAGTGGAAACCGTATAGACGCGCTAGATGGCATGCACCCTTCTCTGATCCTTTCCACCCTTTGCCGAGACGGCGTGATGGTGCGTGCGCACGGGGCAGCGTTATCGCAACGCGTTATCAGCAGATAGGCAGCCCGCTTATTGCACGAAATCAATCAATCGCTGCTGATCCCGTAATGCCCATAAAAATCGAATTCTGCGCAGGTGTCAAGTGGACGGTGTTGGGTTCTAGTTTAACATTTTAGTCCGAAACAATATTAAACAATATTACGTTAAAGTATGTAAAATATATGCCATATGTTTGAATCGACCGTGAAGCAAGGACACATTAATTAAAGAAAGAGAGTTGCAAAAAAACTACTTTATTCATTGAATATACTGCATGGTTGGACCCGAACCAACGAAACATCCCTTTCGCGGGCACTGCGTCCACCAATTTCGCAACCTGCTGTATTACCCATAAATTGGAATTCTCCTACAGTCCCTCCTCCCGTAGTAGAGCCTTCTAGTAACAAGTGTTTAAGATTATACATACATTGATTTAGCGCTTCACCTACGTTGCGGACATTGACTGCAACACTTGGGTAAATGTACATACTCAAACGAAGCCGGGAGCCGTAGCTAGTCAAATATAAACATAGAATAAGTAAAGTTATAAACATATAATAAGAAACCCATTTATTGTTAGGTCACCCTGAAAGGAGATTTATTACCTCGTCAGAAAATCTAAACATTTGGATCGGAGTTGCCTTGTTTGGAGAGTTAAATGAATAGCTATAAATACAATTCGCGGAAGCCGAGACGGTGGACGACTTCGGAACCGCAACAATACTAATCCACAAGCCATAAATGGCGAATGCGCGAATCCAGTTTCGTTACGAACTCGGAGTGCGGTTATTTGGCGCAATCTGCACCGCAACCACTGAAGAGAAAGGGAAGAAGTAACATGTGGACTCCACCGCATGGACAAAGTGTGCATGGTGTGCCGGTCGCGCGTCGTATGCCGCACAGTCCACAATCGTTACCGTTTGCGAATGTTCTCCCGAAATAAATTCCCAGCTGTCACCGAAATTTGCGTTTACGGCCAACCGATCGACTGCCGTTTTCAAATGTATGGAGTAATTAAAGAGCGCGCGCCGTGGGCGTTAAGCGAACTAACATTTGTGAGTGCGAGTTTGACTTTGACAGCAGAAGTAAAACCACAGAATATCTAGTAAAAAAAAACTTGCATGGAGTTTGACGTTTTTACGTAACTTCGAAGTTCCGTAAACGCCAGGTTAGGTAACAACTGGGACTAGGAGTTCAGTTCCCACCAGCAAATAAGAGAAGGCGGGAGCGGATATCAAAACTCATTCGTATGGAAGCAGCGTAGGTAGTTAGTGGAAACGTCTAACTACAGTGAGGTAGACTCACAGAAAGAAGACACTGCACAGAAGTGCAAAAGTTCTTACTTGTTCAACAGTAGTAAGCGAACTCACTCGCCAGCGCTGCTCCCACACAAACGAGTGCCGGTTACTAATCCTGACTTTCTATGTTCGCTGATTCCAACCCACACAAACCCTGCAATATGTCTGCCACTATGATCGTGTGTGGCATGTACGTTTAAGAGAATCGTTGATTGAAGAGTCGTGAATCGGTGATAACTGTTTACATACTCTTAATGTTTTGTTAAGTTTTACGCGCTAGATGGCACTTCTACATTTTTGATCTGAGACCGCCCCCAACGCAACGGTCAACCAGCTCTATCGGGCAAAACGAGATATGTAGTGAAAAATTGCTATAGTGCACATTCCGTTTTGAGCTGCCAATGTTTTGTTTTTTTTCAATTCAATTCTTTATTTGTCCTTAGGTACACTCTGTTACACTTGGAAAACGTCAACATTTTTTAATTAATTACGAAATTGAAAGTAATATCTAGAATGAAACATAATATTTCTAACATATTTTCGACAATAAAATATCTAAAAATCAAGAATAATGGATGTCACTGATGTCTACTCTTCCTTACTCTTACTTAGGGCCGAGTGCACGAAATGACAACACGGGAAAAACGACGTCAACGTATGATGAAACACGTCACTTTGTACGGACAGTATGCAAGGAACCCCATGCGGTTCACTAAAAGTGACGTATTTGAACATTGATTAACTCAGCCGTCTTTTTATTTTGCCCATTAACATATCGTCTTTTTAACACTAATTACAAAACTGAGATGAAGTCAAGTGGACGATGGGATGACTGTTGCAGCCAAAGTGCAGGCTGGAGGCAAGTGGTGGAGCAGTGGGGATTGGCACAGTGAGGGAGGGAGAAAGAGGGCAGAGAATAACGCAATGCGAAAGTGAGAAAAGTATAAAACCATTCCTTCGACTTTATCTACATAAATCTTCTATTTCCCTTCGATTAGTATAAAACGTTCAGCGTTCCACAATACTCACTTATAAATTAATTTAACTTTTTTTATTCTTTTGTTTGTCGTTCCCGGTGGTATCGCTTTGTTTATTGAAAAGTCTGGTAGTAAAACCACACTCAGTCACAAACTGATTGATGCGCGGATTTGATGAATTCAGTTGCAAAGAACCCGCTAATAAACATTATTTAGGCATATGGTAATTTTAAATTCTTATATATTCTAAAGTCTGGCTGTCGGTCTTTGTGTCCGTCTATGTTCTTGAGAACCACTTACCCGATTTCAACGCGGTTTCCATCTACGTAGGCGAAAATGGATTTTTTTACTTTTACAATCAATACAAACAAATGTTTATTGCAATCTCAAAAGATTGCAACAAGGTTTTGATAGGATACAATTAGTTGCTGGTTCGTTCCGGCATGCCAGCGTCCCCGCTCCGACCGAAAATAAAATCTCGAATGGGTCGAAAAAAGGGCAAAAACTCGCGCGTCCGAGTTCCGGGAAGGCTTCTCGTTAGTGGATGTGTGGGTTTTGTACAACCGAACAAAACCGAGCATCGCGTCGCAGTCAATGGGGGCGCGCAGACCGCAGAACACACGTACTGTGCTCGTAAAGTGCCACTTTTCCACCATCGGCTATGACATTAGTTTAATTACATGAATTCTCAACAGATAATCTATACTAATAATAAATCTGTAAGGGGTGTTCATGGAGTAAGTTGCTTTGTTTTCTAAGATACTTCGTTTGTAGACTTTATGTATGATACTAAGACTAAATTGATGATTTTTAGAAATCAGTTCTGTATGTATGTTATGTATGTTCCCCATAACTCTTAATCCGGTCATCAGAATTCGATGAAACTTACTACACGTATATGTAAACACCCGGGACACAGAATAGGCTATATATAATTCAGTTTCCCTTACGTTAAGATGTAGCTGTCATACAAACCGAAATGCCACGGAGGCGGCGGCTTGGGGGGTAATCACTATCCGCCTTTATTTCTTCGTTGACTTTTTCTAAGCCAGGCAACGGACTTTTTGATACGGTTTTCATTAATATAAGGAGCAATCAACGAGCAAGGATTGCGTATGTAATTTTTTTATATTTAATACAAACCTTAAGAGAAAAATTAAAATTATGTACTTGAAAATTATAGGTGTTAAAAAGGCCTACAGAAAGTTCCACGATTTCATGTAGAGCGATAACTTCAAACCACTCGCCCGATTTATTTGCGTATTGTATCAACGTATAGCAACTCTGGGCGCAGTCATATTCCGGATGGGTTACCGTTTTCGATGTTGAAGGTGGCTGTGGTTCGTATTCCTCATAAAACTTTTAGGCCAATGAATGAAGCTAAAATTTGGGGCTTACCAAAGCACTAAATCGTCCGTCCATGAAATCTTCAGAATGTGTACAAATACAGGTTTTAAAAATGAATGACTCAGAATCTAACATTTTTTTTTCCCGGAACTTAGGTATTTTGGCCAAAAACACAAAATATGCGGTATCATTTGCTGCAAAAATGGCCCGCCAAATTTCTTTTCAATGTCTAATAAAATGGGTTAATAGGTATATATGTGTTCAGGAATCCAACAAATTTTTTACACAAAAGCGAGTTTTTTTTTTAAAATACACAGTTTTCGCTCTCATAAACTCGGCAGAATTGGGCAGCCCAATCTGTCGTCACACATTTGTTTTTAATTCTTATCAGATCGATAATTTCAATGAATCCAACAAATTTGTTACTGGCAACACATATATTTTGCTAATGGCCAAATAAAGTAAACGGCATAATTTGCCAGCCCATTTTTTAAATTATAATGATAATAAATGATATAGACGAACATACTTTTAACAGAATCCAACAAAAAATTTACATGCCAGTCAGTTTTGCAGCGTATAACGTAACATTGAATTTCGCGCTAAAATAGCTTGGCGAAAGCGGGTGATAGGCGGCGCGGTGCGGAGGCAGTGCGGCGCGGTGGCGTGGGAACGGCGGCGGCGCGGCGGTAAGAAAGGGTTTAGCCTGTGTTAGTGATACCGATTACGAAGTAATTATTAGTATTATCTTTGGTGATACTTATGTATAGTTCGTTTTCATGCGTAGTACCTGCATAATGGACAAGAGTTTATAAAGTGTGATGTGAAATTTGAATTAATTAATTCGCCAATTTGATAAAGGTATTATTCTTTTGTAATTGCTAGTGATCGTCGAATATACACATGTAAATGAGTAAAATACTTTGGTAAAAGTTGAATACAATTTGAGTTATTTTATTTTTATGCAAGATGATTCCGCGAAGATAAATCACTGAAATTAGATAAACTACATATTTATAAATCACAAATTGATTCACGGTGGATTATACATACATTCATGAATGAAGAACGTGATATATCACGTTCTTGGATTCAGTGCCGCACTAGCTTAGTACGAAAAAGTATATTTACTTATTGAATTATGTTGTGCCTTGGGCGTCAGGGCAAATAGGAGCCGAAAGCGCTAGACCCGAGCACGCCTGTGAAATACCCCGCAATTCGCTTGCACCGGTCATATAATACTGACCATACATTTAAAAGTATGGAAAATTTACTGTTTCGAGCGTATTCAAATGCGAATATCTAGTTAATTACTCATCAGATTTTAGTGAAGTTTCATCAATTCAAATAACACGTTGAAGACTCCATTGAGACATTTTCACTCCGGTGAAAATGTCTCAAAACATTTTTTTAAATTTTAAATGTATGAAATATATATACCGTCCATCTTTTTTGTTTATGGAGTCTCTGGCGTGCTATCTTTAATGGTGAAAATCTCATTTAAATCTGACCATTAATTTCCAAGATATTCGCAAGTGAATACTGTCGAAACAGTAAAATTTCCATACATTAAAAACTTAAAACAATTTTTGAAAGGCATTTTCACCGATCTAAAAAAACATGAAAAATGTGGTCTATATCGAATATAGATAACGTTGGATCGGTGAAAATGCCTTTAACAATGTTTTAAATGTAAAGGTGTTGAAAATTTACTGTTTTGAGTGCATTCAAATGCGAATATCTCGTAAATTGGTCGTCAGATTTTAATGAAGTTTTCATCATTTTAAAAAACACGTCAACGACTCCATGAGCATGAAAAACCGGCCATGTGCGAGTCTGACTCGCACACGAAGGGTTCCGTACCCTCGTACAAGACATAACACAAAAAAGTTTTGTGTGTAATTTTGATTTAATTTTGTAATTTTTGTAATGTAATTTTTGCTTATGGAGTATTTGACGTGCTATCTCTAATGGGGAAAACCTCATTTAAATCTGTATATACGGTACATACATTTGCATCGGTATAAATGCCTCTTTCTTTAAAATTCCTTCAAAAAATTTTGAAAATTTTAAATGTGTTTTTTGTTTGCTCAAGGCGTCTTCAACCTGTTATTTTGAATGGTGAAAACTTTATTTAAATCTGACCATTAATTTCTGAGATATTCGCATGTGAATACTGTCGAAACAGTACATTTTCAATACATTTAAAACTTAAAACAATTTTTAAAAGGCGTTTTCACCGGTCTAAAGAAAATGTGTTCTATTACGAAAATAGAAAACGTTGGATCGGTACAAATGGCTTTAACAATGTTTTAAATGTAAAGGTATTGAAAATTTACTGTTTTGAGCGCATTCGAAGGCGAATATCTCGTAAATTAGTCGTCAGATTTTAATACAGTTTTGATCATTTAAAATAACACGTGAACGACTCCATGAGCATGAAAAACCGGCCATGTGCGAGTCTGACTCGCACACGAAGGGTTCCGTACCGTCGAACAAGACATAACACAAACAAGTTTTGCATGTAATCTTAACTTTTTTTTAATTCCATATGTTTTTCTTATGGAGTCTTTGACGTGCTATCTCTAATGGTGAAAACGTCATTTAAATCTGTAAATACGGTACATACATTTGCATCGGTATAAATGCCTCTTTCTTTAAAATTCGTTTAAAAACCTTTGAAAATTTTAAATGTGTGAAAATATAAATACGGTTGATCTTTGTTTGCTCATGGAGTCTTCAACCTATTACTTTGAATGGTGAAAACTTTATTTAAATCTGACCATTAATTTCCGAGATATTCGCATATGAATCTGTCGAAACAGTACATTATCAATACATTTAAAACTTAAAAGAATTTTTAAAAGGCGTTTTCACCGGTCTAAAAAAACATGAAAAATGTGTTCTATTACGAAAATAGAAAACGTTGGATCGGTACAAATGGCTTTAACAATGTTTTAAATGTAAAGGTATTGAAAATTTACTGTTTTGAGCGCATTCGAAGGCGAATATCTCGTAAATTAGTCGTCAGATTTTAATACAGTTTTGATCATTTAAAATAACACGTGAACGACTCCATGAGCATGAAAAACCGGCCATGTGCAAGTTTGACTCGCACACGAAGGGTTCCGTACCGTCGAACAAGACATAACACAAACAAGTTTTGCATGTAATCTTAACTATTTTTTAATTCCATATGTTTTTCTTATGGAGTCTTTGACGTGCTATCTCTAATGGTGAACACGTCATTTAAATCTGTAAATACGGTACATACATTTGCATCGGTATAAATGCCTCTTTCTTTAAAATTCGTTTAAAAACCTTTGAAAATTTTAAATGTGTGAAAATATAAATACCGTTGATCTTTGTTTGCTCATGGAGTCTTCAACCTATTACTTTGAATGGTGAAAACTTTATTTAAATCTGACCATTAATTTCCGAGATATTCGCATGTGAATACTGTCGAAACAGTACATTTTCAATACATTTAAAACTTAAAAACAATTTTTGAAAGGCGTTTTCACAGGTCTCAGAAAAACTTGAAAAATGTGTTCTATATCGAAAATAGAAAACGTTGGATCGGTACAAATGGCTTTAACAATGTTTTAAATGTAAAGGTATTGAAAATTTACTGTTTTGAGCGCATTCGAAGGCGAATATCTCGTAAATTAGTCGTCAGATTTTAATACAGTTTTCATCATTTAAAATAACACGTGAACCACTCCATGAGCATGAAAAACCGGCCATGTGCAAGTTTGACTCGCACACGAAGGGTTCCGTACCGTCGAACAAGACATAACACAAACAAGTTTTGCATGTGATCTTAACTATTTTTTAATTCCATATGTTTTTCTTATGGAGTCTTTGACGTGCTATCTCTAATGGTGAACACATCATTTAAATCTGTAAATACGGTACATACATTTGCATCGGTATAAATGCCTCTTTCTTTAAAATTCGTTTAAAAACCTTTGAAAATTTTAAATGTGTGAAAATATAAATACCGTTTATCTTTGTTTGCTCATGGAGTCTTCAACCTATTACTTTGAATGGTGAAAACTTTATTTAAATCTGACCATTAATTTCCGAGATATTCGCATGTGAATACTGTCGAAACAGTACATTTTCAATACATTTAAAACTTAAAAGAATTTTTAAAAGGCGTTTTCACCGGTCTAAAAAAAAACATGAAAAATGTGTTCTATTACGAAAATAGAAAACGTTGGATCGGTACAAATGGCTTTAACAATGTTGTAAATGTAAAGGTATTGAAAATTTACTGTTTTGAGCGCATTCGAATGCGAATATCTCGTAAATTAGTCGTCAGATTTTAATACAGTTTTGATCATTTAAAATAACACGTGAACGACTCCATGAGCATGAAAAACCAGCCATGTGCGAGTCTGACTCGCACACGAAGGGTTCCGTACCGTCGAACAAGACATAACACAAACAAGTTTTGCATGTAATCTTAACTATTTTTTAATTCCATATGTTTTTCTTATGGAGTCTTTGACGTGCTATCTCTAATGGTGAAAACGTCATTTAAATCTGTAAATACGGTACATACATTTGCATCGGTATAAATGCCTCTTTCTTTAAAATTCATTTAAAAACCTTTGAAAATTTTAAATGTGTGAAAATATAAATACCGTTGATCTTTGTTTGCTCATGGAGTCTTCAACCTATTACTTTGAATGGTGAAAACTTTATTTAAATCTGATCATTAATATCTGAGATATTCGCATGTGAATATTGTCGAAACAGTACATTTTCCATACATTTAAAATTTGAAACAATTTTTGAAATGCATTTTCACCGATCTAAAAAAACATGAAAAATGTGTTCTATATCGAATATAGATAACGTTGGATCGGTGTAAGTGCCCTTAACAATGTTTTAAATTTTAAAGAATTGAAAATTTACTGTTTTGAGCGCATTCGAATGCGAATATCTCGTAAATTAGTCGTCAGATTTTAATACAGTTTTGATCATTTAAAATAACACGTGAACGACTCCATGAGCATGAAAAACCAGCCATGTGCGAGTCTGACTCGCACACGAAGGGTTCCGTACCGTCATACAAGACATAACACAAAAGAGTGTTGTATGTAATTTTGACTATTTTTAATTCCATATTTTTTGCTTATGGAGTCTTTGACGTGCTATCTCTAATGGTGAAAACCTCATTGAAATCAGTATATACGGTACACACATTTGTATCGGTATAAATACCTCTTTCTTTAAAATTCCTTCAAAAATTTTTGAAAATTTTAAATAGATTATTTGTTTGCTCATGGCGTCTTCAACCTGTTATTTTGAATGGTGAAAACTTTATTTAAATCTGACCACTAATTTCTGAGATATTCGCATGTGAATAATGTCGAAACAGTACATTTTCAATACATTTAAAACTTAAAAACAATTTTTGAAAGGCGTTTTCACAGGTCTAAGAAAAACATGAAAAATGTGTTCTATATCGAAAATAGAAAACGTTAGATTGGTACAAATGCCTTTAACAATGTTTTAAATGTTAAGGTATTGAAAATGTACTGTTTTGAGCTCATTCAAATGCGAATATATCATAAATTAGTCGTCAGATTTTAATGAAGTTTTCATCATTTTAAATAACACCTCAACGACTCCATGAGCATGAAAAACCGGCCATGTGCGAGTCTGACTCGCACACGAAGGGTTCCGTACCGTCTTACAAGGCATAACACAAAAACGTTTTGTACGTAATTTTGACAATTTTTTAATTCCATATTTTTTGCTTATGGAGTATTTGACGTGCTATCTCTAATGGGGAAAACCTTATTCAAATCTGTATATACGGTACATACATTTGCATCGGTATAAATGCCTCTTTCTTTAAAATTCGTTTAAAAACCTTTGAAAATTTTAAATGTGTGAAAATATAAATACCGTTGATCTTTGTTTGCTCATGGAGTCTTCAACCTATTACTTTGAATGGTGAAAACTTTATTAAAATCTGACTATTAATTTCCGAGATATTCGCATGTGAATACTGTCGAAACAGTACATTTTCCATACATTAAAAACTTAAAACAATTTTAAAGAGGCTTGTTCACCGGTCTGATAAAAACATGAAAAATGTGTTCTATATCAAAAATAGATAACATTGGATCGGTGAAAATGCCTTTAACAATGTTTTAAATATAAAGGTATTGAAAATTTACTGTTTTGAGCGTATTAAAATGCGAATATCTCGTAAATTAGTAGTCAGATTTTAATGAAGTTTTCATCATTTAAAATAGCACGTCAACGACTCCATGGGCATTCAAAACCGGCCATGTGCGAGTCTGACTCGCACACGAAGGGTTCCGTACCATCGTACAAGATATAACACAAAAAAGTTTTGTATGTAATTTTCATAATTTTTGGTTCCATATTTTTTTCTAATGGAGTCTTTGCCGAGCTATCTCTAATGGTGAAAACCTCATTTAAATCTGTGTATACGGTATAAACATTTGTATCGGTATAAATGCCTCTTTCTTTAAAATTCCTTTAAAAAAATTTGAAAATTTTAAATGTGTGAAAATATTAATACCGTTCATCTTTGTTTGCTAATGGAGTCTTCAACCTGTTATTTTAAATGATGAAAACTTAATTAAAATCTGACGACTCGTTTACGAGATATTCGCATTTGAATACACTCAAAACAGTAAATTTTCCATACTTTTAAATTTAAAACATTGTTTAAGGCATTTCCACCTATTGAACGTTGCCTTTTTTCGATATTGAACATATTTTTCATGTTTTTTTTAAATCGGTAAAAATTCCTTTTCATTATATTTTTGAAATTTTACTGTACAATTTTGACAGTATTGACATGTGAATATATCGGAAAAATAATGGTCAGATTGAAATGAGGTTTTCACCATTAAAGATAGCAAGTCAAAGACTCCATAAGCGAAAAAAGATGGACGGTATTTTTATTTCCATACATTTAAAATTTAAAACATTGTTAAGACGCATTTTCACCGATACTTTATACACCGACGATCTTTTTCATGCTAATGGAGTGAATATACTGATAAGTTGAATACATTATCAATTTTCTCTAGCCACATAAAAGTCAATATGAAGGAAACATAAAATGCACTTATTTTTTTTAATTCAAAGAAAAATCCGGTGGGTATAACATTTTATTTACTTTTTTAATCATATAACAACATATTAAAAACCGGCCAAGTGCGAGTCGGACTCGCACACGAAGGGCTCCGTACTATCGTAGAAAAAAAAACCAAAAAAATCACGTTTTTTGTATGGGAGCCCCCTTTAATTTTAATTATTTTTTAATCTTACCTATTTGTTGTTATAGCGGCAAAACTAAATACACACTCTGTGAAAATTTCAGCTGTCTACCTGTTACGGTTACTGAGATACAGCCCTGTGACAGACGGACAGACGGACGGACGGACTGACGGACGGACGGACAGCGGAGGCTTAGTAATAGGGTTCCGTTTTCACCCTTTGGGTACGGAACCCTAAAAAGTAATAAATAAATAAAATACATACATACTCTGTGAAAATTTCACCTTCCTACTTATTACGGTTCATAAGATAGAGCCCTGTGACAGACGGACGGATGGACGGACGGAGAGCGGAGGTTTAGTAATAGGGTTCCGTTGGCATCCTTTGGGTACGGAACCCTAAAAAAGTAGTATTCAGAGTGGGCGGTCTAACTTGACGACCCGGATTATGTCCGTCCTATGTATTATTTTGCATGGTTAGTCCAGTGATAATCCGTATAAAATGATTACAGTTCACTCTGAATACAACTGCTAGAATCTACGAGTCGAGCCGGTTATAAAGATGTGTCACTTGTCATAGAAAACTTACACGAGTTATGCACGTACATGACCAATTTATTTACCAAAATCATCCGAAATGCTCGCCAGCTCCCAACTACGCGCTCACTTTAGGTACATTCGATTATGCACCACCAAAGTAATTATTAGTATTATCTTTGCCACCACACTCCAAAGCCCCGCGCCTCGAGCGTTTCGTTGCCTCGAGCAAAGGTCGGCGCACACGCACACTTACGTAATCACACATATTGAAACACGTGCCTCAGCCGCCGCTGCCGTCCCGCTTCGGCCTGCCTCAGCCTACCACCCGCGCTCATCTTGCCGTTTCAGCGCGAAATTCAAAGTTGCGTTAAACGCTGCAAAACTGACGGTCGTGTAACTTTTTTGTTGGATTCTGTTAAATATATCTTCGATTATATCTTTTATTGTCATTATATTTCAAAAAGTGCGCGGGCCAATTATGCTGTTCACTTTATTTGGGCATTTGCAAAATATATGTGTTGCCAGTAACAATTTTGTTGGATTCTTTGAAATTATCGATCTGATTAGAATTAAAAAACAATGTGTGACGACAGATTGGGCTGGCCAATTTTGCCGATTTTATGAGAGCAAAAACTGTGTATTTTTTAAAAAAAACTCGCTTTTGTGTAAAAAAATTGTTGGATTCCTGAACACATATATACCTATTAACCCATTTTATTAGACATTGAAAAGAAATTTGGCGGGCCATTTTTGCAGCAAATGATACCGCATATTTTGTGTTTTTGGCCAAAATACCTAAGTTCCGGGAAAAAAAAATGTTAGATTCTGAGTCATTCGTTTTTAAAACCTGTATTTGTACACATTCTGAAGATTTCATGGACGGGCGAATTCATGCATGTCTCAAATGCCCCATTCAACGGAGTATTTGTAAAAGTAAGGAAGTTGGTAGGGTTAATGCCGCCTTTGTTGGTTTTGTATCAATTTCAATGTAGCAGTGCCAGTGCAGTTAGGGTCTGCCGGCACATTTGTCAGCCTCAGTGGCCCAGTGGCGCGACACTTCGGCGATCGCTCTCCGAAGTTAAGCAACGCTGGGTCCGGTCTGGTCTTGGATGGGTGACCATTCGACCGTTGAGAGAGGCTGGCCGTGGTTCGGATTCCACGTTAAGCTGTAGGTCCCCTTCCTTACTTACTAGGTGGTAGGGTTTATCCCGCCCGGGTTGGTACCATCGCATTGGATGAACGATGGTCGAAGCGGCAATGAAAATTGTCCGTGTTATCCATCCAGTTCAATGTAGCCGTGCAATATAAGGAAGGTCCTGGCATGGCACCTAGTTCCCATGTGGTGTGTTGGGCTAATACCATGACAGTACTTGTGGTATTAGCCATCCATGTCCAGTCACATAAAAAAAAAACATGCGTTTAAAATTCGCTCCCAAATGTTTACGAAGCTCTAAATGGGAATATGTCGATTTTTATAATTAAATCATGCCATATCGGTTCAAACGATTTTGATTAAATTTGGTAGATATACCACATAGTCCTGGACCAGCCTTTTGGTGGGTTACTTTTTATCCAGGAAATAATTCAAACCGAAATCAATCCAACACGACATTGACCCGAGCGGAGCCGAGTACCGCAGCTAGTATTTAATAAGGGCCTGGATGCTAGGGCGTGTAAGAAATATTGCTGTAATTTTCTGCTAAACGTGTGCAGAAAAAAAATGCAAGCTGTTTTTTGGATTCCATGTAAAAGTATAGGTATTTTCTTTAAAATAACGTTCATTCGAAAAAAAGTTAAGGTTACAGCATTACAAATAAACGCCGAGAAATTTTCCTAAAAAAAATAATAGCGGACTCTATAAAAAGCAATTTTTTGCAAGAACATTAATTTGGAAGATCGTTTGTCATGATTTATTGGTACGTCCCTTTCATTTCCTTGTGCGCGTCACGCAGCGTTCACACGTGAGCAGTGGACAGGATATTAGGACAGCAGTATCATTCTCTGAACGTTTATTTCAAGACAGGAAAGTGCACCATAACAGGGTCTTCGAAATAGACTAACGTTAAGTCCAGCGGACTGCCAGCGGCATAGAATAATAGTTTTCACACGATGCGCAGTAGGGTGCGGCGCAAGCATTTCAACGCTAATGGACTGGCACCAGTGAACTAGCAAGTGGATCGCCGGTGATGGCGACCGGCGCTGTCCGGGTGGACTGGTGCCAGTGCTTGATTGTTGCAACACTTCGTGCTACTAGCGCGCGCTGCACGCTGCTGCCCCATTGTCCAAAGCTTGGAAAGCTCGTTAATTAATAGTACGGCCTACTATCGGATCCGCCCTTTAGGAATTTCTCACTTTCGGCGCACTGCTGCCTAAGCTGCATAGTAGCATTAAGACGTTCGAGCATGCTTTCGTTGAAATCCTAGTTGTGACCGAGCGACAATATTGATTTCCGTAAACAGGTTTGTTAGACCGATTAATAATAGTATGATGTCTGCGAGGACAGTGCTGATTACGGAGATCGATCGTCGATCTCCGTGGTGCTAATAGAGAAATACGTGCTCGAATCATACACGTTTAAAAACGGTCATGCCAGCGCTGTACTGTTCTGTCTACTCTCAATGTGTGGACACACCCTACTGTTTGTACAACCCGTGTTCCAACACGATTAGCGGTTAAATGGACGAATGTTACAACACGCTCAGGTATTGGCTTCAAATGTGTTTTCATGTAATGCGATTTATTGGTACATTTTTAGCACCTGCATTTCGGGTTATAGCAACAAAGAATTGCATTGGGTGAAATGCACGTATACTTTTACTGATTATTTTCAAGATCTGGCCACAACGCTTCAATGTAGGTGGCATCGCATTTGTCGCAGTGTTCAGTTTTGTGTACAGAACCCCCCATTTCGGCTCCGAGCACTGTTTTTTGTAGTCCGCATATGGCTAATTTTCCAAATCGTGTAAGTGGTTATTTGAAGAACTGAAAGTTTCAGGAAAGTTCAATTTTAATTTTTAAGGTTTTTGAAATTTGTACTTAGACGAAGACATGGACTGGACAAAATACACCAATTAGAAGCAAAATGTTCCTCTATTAACATATCTGCACCTAAAACAAGATGTTGGTGCTTTTATTTGTCAAAATTTGTTATAGCAGAGTTACGGTTTTCACAAATAAAGATATTGCTTCAGCTTGTCAAAAGATAGGACCATACAAGGGACACATTCCCTGGCATCGCGAAGAAAAACGTCCGCCCGCCGCGCCGAGACGAGCTAGAAATATTTAGAGGAGGCAGATTTAGTTTTTTATGCTTCTTAGGGTATGTATTTCGGAAAACAAGATTTACATATAACAATACCCAAGCAAAGAGAGAACTAATAATATTAATGAAAAAAAGTTTGTATATTTCCTACGTCTTTTCGAATAAACTAAGTTAGAGAATTTGATTATAGATACAGTGATAAATTTAATTAGAACATTTCTCAACAATGTTCGTACCAAATTCCTAATTTCATGCGAGCGAAGCCGCAGGGAACGGCTAGTACTTAATTAATTAGAGACAATTAATACCGATATCGGAAACAAACGGTAATGGACACTCAAAATCATTGCTCAATTTCCTAGATTAATTCTCGGTAGATTCCTTCGGCGATGTTCTATTATCGAGCAAGCAACCTTAGGCGCATTCGAGTTCTAAATGGGTGATCGTTTTGACCGTTGAGGAAGGCTTTAGTTCAGATTCCATGTAAATCTGGAGGATCCACCTCCTAACAAACCCGGGGAGGATTTGTATTATCGAATTGAACGAAAGATGGTCCAATGTCAGTAAAAATTGTCGTTTTTAAGAGCGAAGACATAAATGGAATTCAAGGTATGCAGCACTAAGACACAGTGATAATCAGTAAATGCACTGCTCTATTACATATTTTTTGCACAAACATATAGATGTTGAGTATGTTGCATGAATTAACTGAAAACGTATTTCAAAATTCATGGAAAATTGTAAATAAGTATTTTTTCCATGTCAGCATATTACATATACTTACTACATTTACCGACGGTTGACGGTTTAACAAGCAGTGACAGGTTTGTTAATAACATTTTTCTTTTCGTCCTAAAAGCTTTCCAAAATTGACTGTAATGACGTCGATTTAATGCACAAATTCATTTCTGATTTAGAAATTAGAGATATAAATATTAATCTGTCTGTGTATTTAAACATATTGAATCAAAGTAAGCTAAGGTCGTTTTTACAACGTTGGACACACATTCTCACATTCCTTAAATTTCGTTTGGGTCTTCGCTCTTAAAAACCTTATAATGCGCCTTCCGCCGTCCTTTTCTCGAATAAAAATATCGAGATATGCCGCCTCTGTAAGTTACCAACGCCCACTCCAAGAGGTCCTGTTTACCTTTCGAAAGAGATAAGTTTTTAACTGCTGGCGTCCGGACGGCGAAAAGTTGAGAGTGCTTTTACGGCATATTTTATGTAGAGACCCATTAGGTAAAATTATCGAGTGTGATTTCGTTACGATTAGCATGCGCTTTGAAAGTGCTCTGTCATGCAGGTGTATTATTATTATTTTTCTTGAAAGGTCGTTTTAAGTATTGTATGCTGAAGTGAACACTCATAAAGAGGGATTTGCAGCACAAAATGCTGAGCAGACTCCTTTTTTTAGGGTTCCGTACCCAAAGGGTAAAAACGGATACAAAAAAAACAGATTTTTTTGTGTTAAATCTTTTACCATGGTACGGAACCCTTCGTGTGCGAGTCCGACTCGCACTTGACCGGTTTTTTCTTTACACATGTGTATGTTTAATTTTGTAATTGTTCTAAATTGTGTGATGGAAAAAATAAACGTATTTTAAAACGTATGATAATACAATCGAATTTCATCATCGAACCCAGAAATGTGATTTTTTAGTTACAGTAGCTTTCTTTAAGGGTGAGATTGCTTAATATGAAAGGTTTTTTTTTATTCTACTGTTGGGGTATTCAAGGGGGGTAAAAGAGGGCAAATTGTAAACATTTCTATCTCTAGAGCCGCTGAACCCAGAAATGTCAGAGTAGGTTTTGTTTTAGATGAGAATGCTTCCGAAGACATTTTTTTTTAATTCTACTATTAGGGGGGTAAAACAGGTCAAAATGAACACATTTAGGCGAAAACCACTCATGTTGAGATCTCCGAAACCAATTATCCTAGAAACTTAAAATTTTCAGTGACTTCTATTTACGACGAAAAGGCTCGCTCACAACAGATTTTACAAATTTCAACTGTTAAGGGCCTGGTACTAGCCAAATCGCAAAGTTAGACGAGGCACCCCAAGTAAACTAACTAAGTCTGACGATTATAAGTGTCATCCTTACAATATATGATTCCTTGTCTAGGAATCGAATGATTTTCGTTAATGTATGTTTCCTTTTTCTATACAAAATACATTGCGGAAACGGTGTCCATTTCCGAACTTTTTTGACTAAATGTAGAAATCTAAAAGCAAATGGAATTTTTTGTTTATGCATATATGCTGTTTTTGCTTATATCTAGAAATCGAATGACTTTCAGATTTCTAATGAGAAAAATCAACTTTTTTTATTTTTATTATTATTTAAATAAATGATGGAATAAAAAAATATTAACAATCCATTATCAGTCTGGAGTTCTATTTGGATTTGCTGAAGCGTTTCACTACATATTATTACATTTGTTAAAAAGTGCATTTGTATGGCGCGAGTAGTTGGCAAGTCCTAGCGCCTTAAGGGGATAAACGAGGCTGATATGTACACATTTTAGTACAACACTTACGCAAGAAACAGACTCTCCGGAACGATGGAAGGATGAGAAATTCAGAAGCTCAGCAGTTCCGGACATTCGTTGTTTTGCCTTGTTAGGGTTCCGTACCCAAAGAGTACCAACGGAACCCTATTACTAAGCTTCCGCTATCCGTCCGTCCGTCCGTCTGTCACAGCGCTCTATCTCATGAACCGTGAACTCATGAATCCAGATAGGTACCGGTCTACCTTTCGTTAGAAATGAGATTCTCAATGGCTTCATTTCTGCTAAAGCTCGTTCATTGTAGGGTTTAGTAACAGTTTAGAGGGTTCGCATGGGATAGTGAGGTGCGCATGATCTTCTTTCCACGTTGTATGTGAAGTTGAGTAGGATGTCTATCCCACCTTGAGTCAAAAAGTTACGCCACCACTAAAAAGCAAAAAATAAAATATTTTTAAATAAAAAAAGGACCGCCTTCAAAAAAACCATACAAAAAACGTGATTTTTTTGTGATAAATATTGTACGATGGTACGGAACCCTTGGAATTTAATTGGAACATTAGAAAGGGTCAACACTGGGTGACTCGTGGCTATGATTCCACGAGTAAGAACGTTTGATAACTGTGAATGACCGGCGAATGTGAATTATAAGAGTAGCTCTCCCCAGAAATTGAAAACGCCATTTCCAATACGCGGCCATTACGCCGAGGCTACAATCGAAATGGAAGAAGAAGATTCCCATCATCAAACAAAGGGTCCGAGTCCTCGATGCAACAGTACGGGCGGATAAATAAAGAAAACAAATAGGGACAAGTGTTCGTTAGGCGAGATGACTGGCGCTCCGTACCTGCGTACGATCGGCAGGAGCGGCGAGGAGACAACATCTTCGAGCAGAACCTCCTGAATTTCTCTGAATGTTCATTGACGTGTCTGATCACATATTTTTGAAAGATTCGGCTGATATTTTATTACTGGATAAACCTTAACCTAGTCACGTACAGCCTAATGTCACCTACAGACCAACGCCCCGCATTTCCGAAGGAATTAGGTGTTTTGCCCAGGACCCTCTATTTATGAGCATGGATAACACGGATTATCTTTCTTCGAATGCCAACCTGAGCGGGTTTAACGGTACTGAATAATAGGGAAGGAGGCGTAGTTTTACATGGATTCAGAACTATGATGCAGCTCGCATTCGTGACAAATATATATGGTTCCAACCTTTTTTTATTCAGCTGGCCCACATACTAATGTCCGCTACATCGATACCATACCACAACGTTCAAAAAGGCGTTCACGTAATCAGTTACTCGAAGCTAAATTAAGAACGTAGTTTTGTTTAATACGTACTAACCAAGCCCTCGAACGAGAGAATGGATTGATATCTTTTAGCGACTATAAGTATTCAAACTTGGTTTTAGGAGGAAACAAGTCCTAATCACCTATAGGCTGACTCTAATCTGTGGCTGACTCAGAAGTAAGTGTTCTCAGAATAGTCCGATTATATTTTAGGGTCTGTGGAAAACGGCTTACTCACGGTGTGTCTATGATGTTGCATATCTATAACTAAAATAATATATATAATAATATAATTTAATAAATAATAATCATAATTTTTATTCTCAAATTATATAGTCCGATTCTAATTTAAAATCGTCAATTAAATTTTTTTGTAGTCACCAAGTTGAAAGAAACCACCTCTCCAGTTTAATATACTTATTAACACAAGTCTCGAAACAACTAATTGATAACTTCTTGTGTCCTAAAGGCCAAAAGTGGCCTAATGTCACGAAGAAGTCGCCCAAACAAAGTCTGGAATTCATGGAGGAAGTGACTCATGGCGTAATTCATAGACACAAATTGTTTCGACGCAGTCGATTTGGAGATTAATTGTGCTTCATCACGGTGAGATTTCTTCGGTTAGGTTAGGTTATTCTTTGATTCCTTCGTGTACTTTTTTAGTATCGTACCGTCAAGTAAACTGCCGTACTGTACTCAATTTTTAGCATAGGTATATTAATATGTGTCGTGGCCTCATGACGAAAATAAAAAAAAACAATGTGACAATGAGTATCCCAAAGCTTTTTGCACGAGATCCTGCGATTGATCCTGTAATCATTCATATGGCTTTCGTTTGACCTAGGTCACAAAAATGAAAACAGGCCTATCCTGCATCAACGATCATTTTGTGGTTATGATAATTATGATTCGCATACAAAATGTGTACGGATAGAGTCAAAGAGCCTACAAATTTCTTCGCATGGGAAAAGGATCCCGCAAACATATAAATATATGATGATAAATATTGTAAAATGAAAGTATTTTCACACTTAACTTGTTTTTCTAATAGATCATGTTCTGATTAGAAGCAAAAACCTCGTGATCATTTACGTCGGCCATTTGTTCTTATGAGACACAAAAATATCAATGAATATCGAGAATCAGACCAAAATCACATATCTCGAGGCTTGAAACGACGTCTCTTCCTGTTACATTTCAACAGATTTAAAGTAATTTAAAAAATAAAAATATTGACAAAAGCAGCGAAAGCACACGGGGAACTCGGTGAAGATTTGGAAAAAGGAGAAATCTTTCAGCCAGTTTAATATCGTTTTTTTATTTTTTTCTTACTATAGCTAAATAACTATACATTGCAGAATGAAAATATCTCAGGAGCCTCGATATTTTTTTCTTGGAACTCGATACTCGAGAAAGTTCGCTGGGAAACTTTTTAACGATCGCCAACTTGTTAGCAGCATTCGGGCGCAACGTCACGCAACCACAAAAACCGCAAATTGATACCCCAAATTGACCAGCCAGAAGGTGACTGACTCGCACCAATCTCAGCTCCCCCGAACTAGGCTCCCGGTAGGGCCGGCCCGGGGCTACAAAACGTCCAAGACTCTAACAAGTCCTTCGACATAGCCAGCTATACCAACACGCACGTCATTACAAAAAAGGAAACAAAACTAAATATGCTTTTCGTGATGCACACAAAAAACGCGTCGGATGCGTTGTAGCGGCGCGCGGAGAGTCAGCACAAACGGTCTGTGTACGTTTCGTGATATCACGTTGTTGAATATTGTGTTGAAAAGTTGAATTTGCATTTATGATGTAAAGAAAACTTTCACATCAGTAGACGGAATCCAAATGACCTTTGCGAGTTCAAGTTGCTTGCATTAAGGTTGCAAATTAAGACCGCACTACGTGTAATCCTTTCATTGAAATCAGAGCTGCAAAATGGCAAACTGATATTTTTTATAATTAACAGCGGGTTATATTACTTGTCCTTATCACTATTCCCAGATGTGGTTGGCCACCAGAGAAGATTTTTAAATTATCACACCTCAAAAGCATTAATTTGGGGGCACTAAATAAAACAATTTTATAATAATTGTTCAAGCAAATTATTGTATAAGGGTAATATAATTACGCAAAATATTATAAATTATTACAATTGATATATTGTAGATACTTCGGTCCATACCGACAGAAAGGTTTAACGCTTATTTTTTGGGCTGCTTGATCTCTGTTACAAAATTATAATCAGTCTATTAATGTTTTTAATTTATAACTATGTACATGTTTCGGGTTGATTCATATACAGAAAACATTTCTGAATTGTTGGCTTTGAACCAACGTATCCTTGTTATAAGGTGGGTCGAAAGAAACATCTGGCACGAATTGAGGAGAGCCCTTTTTCACTATATTGTATGTAAATTCATAATAATTATGGGGCAGAAGTGTGGTAAGTAGGCAAACGGTTAACGCCTGTGTTCTCGTGTCGATGGTAAGAATTCCAGATTGTTTTACTTACTAGGGGGTAGAGCTAAGTTCAGTAGAAAACATACAATTTATTTTAAAAAAATATCTGAATCTACAAAATAATGAAAAAATTATAGAGAATTGTAGTACTTCATCGATTTGTCCGGGGTCCGTGGTTAAGCCATATGGTTGAAAAGGCCAAGTTAAGAGTCAATTTTTTTTTGTTTTTATGTGACTGGACATGGATGGCTAATACCACACCTTCTGTCATGGTATTAGCCTAACACACCACATGGGAACTAGGTGCCATGCCAGGACCTTCCTTATATTGCACGGCTACATTGAACTGGATGGAAAACACGGACAATTTTCATTGCCGCTTCGACCATCGTTCATTCAATGCGATGGTACCAACCCGGGCGGGATTAACCCTACCACCTAGTAAGTAAGGAAGGGGACCTACAGTTTAACGTGGAATCCGAACCACGGCCAGCCTCTCAACGGTCGAATGGTCACCCATCTAAGACCAGACCGGACCCAGCGTTGCTTAACTTCGGAGAGCGATCGCCGAAGTGTCGCGCCACTGGGCTATTGAGGCTGACATAATATTAAATAAGTAAAACCTATATGGTTAATTTTGTTTTTTTTTTTATTTTAGCTTATTCGAACTCGGTTACAACAAACGGCCTAGGCTTACGGATGAGTGGCACATTCAACCATTCCGCGCCGACATATATGTATACATCCTGCCCGAGAAGACAATCCCAAAGGGGTCCCCCATTCCAAGGCGTTCGCGGCTACCTCCTGCCACTGCGGACCGCTCCCCGAAAACTCACGATATTTGCTCGCCGGCCACTAACAATGGGAGAAAACATTGCCCACAAGTGGCAGGGCAAACACGAACGGAGCCCGCTCAGACGCCCGGGTGGGCCAATACCGGTAGCGGGGGCCCGCGTCAATAGCGAGGTGATACTAGACAAATATGTCGACCGTACGCGCATTCCGGACGCTAGCCGAGCGCGTATCCCTTCCTTTTCTGCGCACCCTCCGACGCGCAAGGTGCCGGGGTAATATTTCTATATTTTCAATTTACTGGAACGCCTTCGCGATCGAGGTGGTTCGCGCTTCGCATCGCTCGCGTGGATGGCAACATGTTTACAAGTTATTGAAATTAGTTGCATACACTAGTAGGTGGATTTATAGGACCGAACACCCAGATGGTATTTAGCACACATTGACAGTTGTAGTAACAAACTCGGACACCGCTTTACGCGTCGGCTCATAATGGAAAAAAATCTGTGTGAGCTAATGATTTTTAGCTGCATTTTCAAAACTTCGCACTGTTGCTCCTTAAAAACCGACTTCTCAGTCTACCCGTCCATTTGAAGTATTGTAGAAAAAGGTTAATTTTCGTTTCTTATTTCTTAAAACTGAAAGTTGATTCAGTGACGAGAGAAGGCAGCGAGGGTGGAATTCCATCCTGACATCCTCGCTAAGAGAAGTAGAGCGAACGAGTGACAAAAGTATGACGAAAACTGTGGAACCCTGGCTAGAGGGATGAGGTACTTCGCAAAGGTCAGGTAAGTAGCACCCGTAAACGTAAAGCATGTAAGGAGAGGTATGTATGTGAAGGAAGCGAAAGATTAACCCTTCCATCTAGTCAGTACAGAAGGGGTCCCCTTCCGACCCACGAACGACGATTCCCTTAGTCGGCTCTTACTACATGTACGGGAAGAAATGCAGTAGGGTCCAATTGTATTCTATTTACGTGCCGGAACCCACACTGATAACCAGCTTTTAATGTATTGTTAATATCAGCTCAGGGATGTTTCAATGAAAATAAAAAAAATTAAGTAATGTGGTATTAGTGAAGGCGAGATTATAAATCCAATAAAGTCTCAAGTTTCTAACGAGACCTTAAGGGCCTTCGCAATGAAGTAAAAATACTGAAATCATAAAATATTTTTATAGGAGTGGATCCAACGGCAGGTCATAAAATGTTGGCAGTAGCGCGGGTGGTCTGATCGGCGTGATGCCCGGCGAGGAGACGAGGAATGCGACCCGGGAAACCCACGTATGAACTCTGAAACCTATGATGGAGACGAATTCGAGATCTCATTTGGTCATATTGACGTCCACCATAGAGTAAAAGGCACTTACGAAATGTTTAACTTTCATTTGGTCTTAGAGAGTGCATACTACGGGTGGTACTGTTTACATGCTCAATGTTTTAATAGAATTTTGGAAATTTTGGATTCTAAAATATATTGTCGAAATCTACGTATATATGTTTGAATTTGTTTAAAATACCTTTCAGATTGAAAAATATTGGCTTGGCTTTTTATTTTATTTTTATTAAAATCTTACGACTTTGCTACGGTTTCGCTAGTTTAATGGCAGTCGCCGTGCAGAATTGTGCATAAGTCAATTGACATAGAATGCATTTCAAAACTTACAAATCTTCGTTTTCCGCTGCGATCACGACAGCCTTAGCGTCCGTACATCCGAATTATTCAGCATTATTTGGTCCTAGGTTTTGGTCCGAATCTCCTACAGGTATCTCATACTTTATTGTTGCTACATTGAAGCCATTTTCCTCTGTCGTCGTAACCGTTCCTATTGCAGTGTCATTCTCTGCCATCGGGCAGCTTGTCACGGCTTCCCCTGCCCCTCGAGCCGGACAGCGAATCAATGCGGCACACTCGGCACCCCAACCGTCAAGCCACATGCCCACGGTGTGCGGATACCCCTGGAGGCTGTGACAGCGCGCCACACCCCATCTATTAGGCGCTGATCGGCTCATTAGCGCCTGCGGTATGTAGAACGTCGCGCCGGCGGCGGCGGCGGCGGCGGTGGCGCACGCGCAGGGGCCGGGCGAAGCGTACCCTAGGGCGAATGGATGGATTGAATAGAGCATTTTTAGAATTTAAGAGCAGGGAAAAAATATTGTTGAGTTATTTATAAAGACTAACAATTTGTACACTTTGTCATACTCTGATATGAAAAAAATATTCCGACAAATTGATTTCGGATTCGGTTAAAAACAAAAAATACAGCATTTAGTTTTAGGGTTCCGTCGCAAAAAGCGAAAAAAGGTACTAAATGGTCTGGCTCTGGTGTCTGTCGGTGCATTACGTCTTTCTTATATTTTATCATAGAGAAAACTCTTTAAATGTTCATATATTTTATTAGAAGTCAAAGTTCCTTTGGCCCGGTTGAAGAAAGAGACATTACCATACATTTCTCATTCAATTACTATTAACATAAATTTGTGAAACCTATGAAGCCAAGGAAACTGCCAATACTTTTCACAAAAAGTGACATATTTTTAATCATGCGTTAGCGGAAACTTAATTTAGATGTCCGTTTCTGCAGCCAGGCCTTATTTTTGGCACGAACTTATCCACCGATTCGATTCCACGAAACAAAAAATAAAGAGAAGGTAATTAACTGGCCGCTTTTGTCTTTGGTTTAAATTAATGTGTACATACTTTTATGAACACAATTTTGTGACTTAGATGCAATCGTCTTCATTTAAAAGAGGCATAGTGAATTTTTTGTTTCCTTGAGTGAACTAGGAAGTAGCTTACTTTATAGGAAAGACCATCTTTAAAAGTAAAAGATATTATTGACGAAAATGTTTTCACACTCACTTGACCTTCCGGAAACCGAAATATATTTAAAAACTCCCAGTGTCCATCGTAAAATTAAAAAGACAAATTTATTGGACGCGTTCGTGGAAGACAGCCTTTGTTATCCCGGAGGTTTTTTGAAATAAGACTTTTGTTAGTCGCCGCATCTCGCTCGCACCGAAGCGACCCGCCTCGCTCCGTCTCGCTCTCTAGTTAATGCGCAAACGAGGCGATCGGAGAAGGCGTAACCGCCACGTGCTCTTGTTACGTAATTTCGACGCGTATTCTTCAACTGACAAGGTCACTTTTTGTGTCCATTATGAACACGTTTTATGAGTGAAGAGTGGATGGTTATTTATAAAAAGTCGTAACGTGAAGCCCAAATGCAGCGGAAAACTGATACTTATTGGTTAGGCTGCAAGCGTTAATTTAGTTCGATAGATATACAGCTTGTTTCGGAGCGCGTATACACTTGCGTCCGAAAACGATTCAGAAAGATAGCAAGTGATCGCAAATTAATCGATGGATTTCATGCCTTATGGTTTACACACTAGGTCCATTCGGTCCTTTTTGTGTCGGTTCGTAGAAATGAGCAGGTGTTTTCATAGAGAGTACACAGAAAGATCCGACCTAAAGCCGCCTCCGCCACCGCCGCGAGCCGGGTGGAAACACCCGCCATTTAGATAATATTGCAACAGAATTGCGGTCGTAGAATGTAATTAAAACGTGTGTGTATTTGGCTTTTCAGAGCACCTTTGGTCCTCACCAATGACACCCATACCAGTTTTTAGCAAATAAATATATAATCTAAATTTGAAATTGAAAATGGGATACCCGGTTTATCAAATCTTAAAAGAAATAGTGTCATTTCAATTAAAACACTCTATGTTTCATGTAGAAATCTTTTGTATACATACGACGGATTTTTTAAAAATTATTGCTATGCTTGAAGATGGCAATGAAAGTATTTGTAAGATAGTATATGAGCATATAAAATTAAAGATACATAGATATGTACGCAGCAGAACTGGATGCCGATTTTATTATTTTTAAAATATATCTGTCTTTATTTCTCTATCTAAAATAACCTTAACTTTAATACTAACTAGAGATCGTGCACTCCAGCCTAAGTTGGTTCTCGTAGGGCTAATTCATAGAATTTAAGTCTACAAGCACATTTGAGACGCGTTTGATGATTGCTAATAAAGCCACACTGGGTGGATACACATTTTTGTACCTATTACCGATTAAAGCATAAAAATATGTTTTCTTCAAATTGTTGTTTTGTTTGTTTATATAAACTTCTGCATATAATATTTTTTTCACACCTATTCTTTACTTTTGAGACCTGGTGTCTCAATCAAGAAAACGACAAAACGTAAGGATACAAGGAAAAGTGATTATGTATACAGTGTTTGGTAATTCGATTCATTCCTTCTAAGGGGGTCATTCTAGAGCGAATTTGCAATATATTTGGCTCCGTGAAATGGGGTCTAATATCAATATTTAAGTTTTAAGATTTTTTTTAAATGTTCTGTGTTATTATGAAAAAGTGATGATTGTAAAATAACTACTACACTCTGGGTATTTTATCAGCGATTTTGTAATAACTGATAAATGAGAAACTACTTAAAAAAATGCATTCAAAATATCCATCATCTCAGAAATAAAAGGTCATAAATGACAGATTCTGATTAAAAAAAACCTTCCAGAAAAGGTACAATTGTTGTCCACTTTCACACAGGTTCCATATTATTTTTTGTTTGGTACGGTTTGCGCTGACGATTTATGCCTAGTATGTTTCCTTTACATGACTTAGGTTCTCTGAGCCCTTCACTCTCATTTTGTTTTTAAATAAAAGTGAACTATAAGCATGCAAGATTTTTTTATACACATAACGTGACAAATGGCTTCTCGAAAGGTGCCCGACGACGCCATTTCAATATAAGAAAGGTCTCCCATGTGGTGAGAGCCATCCTCCGTCCAGTCCAATGAAAACAAGTGCGAGTCGGACTCGCCCACGAAGGGTTCCGGTTACCATCGTAAAAAAATGTATCAAAAAAAATCACGTTTTTTGTATGGGGACCCCCTTTAATTTTAATTATTTCTTAATCTTACCTATTTGTTGTTATAGCGGCAAAATAAATACACACTCTGTGACAATTTCAGCTGTCTATCTGTTACGGTTACTGAGATACAGCCCTGTGACAGACGGACAGACGGACGGACGGACGGACAGCGGAGGCTTAGTAATAGGGTTCCGTTTTCACCCTTTGGGTACGGAACCCTAAAAAACCCCGTGTCCGACGCGAAGGTCGAACGAGTTGAGAGATGGCAGCGTTAATTATGCGCGCGTCTGTCCACGCGATTACTCCCGGCCGGGGGCCAATTGGCGCAGGGTTCGCCGCCCGGTTATGGCTTCGCGCAATTCGGGACAATCAGGCCGCGGCTTCCTTGTGCGACGCGCGCGCGCAGCGGCGAGCCGGCCTTCGGGTGTCGCCGCCGCGCGGACGATTCATCGGACTATTCTTGCGAGCACAGAAGAGTAGAAGCGCCTAGCGTGGGCGCCAGCGATGGGCTCACTCCGGCTGAACCCGCTCTTGTTGACCAGCGGGTTCCGTACAGAATATTGCTGCTGCTCCGGCTCCTGACTGGCTTGTATGTTCAAAAGCGAGGAGCAGGCGGCGATAGGTTACGTTAGGTGGCCCTTCCCGACGGGAATAACTCATTCACGGGCACGGTACAAAACCGTGCTGTTACGCTCTGGGATGGCTCCATGATGAGGAGGATGCAACATGTCCACAAAGCAGACAATGCGCATAGTGTTTGATTTGGTAAGATTTAAGAACATTTTAATTGCAAAACGACTTATAGCTAATAGTAAATCACGACCGCTGTAATAAAAAATCAAACAAAAACCAAACTGATTACAAATCTTCATGAAACAAGCTAGGTCTGATGACTAACCATTTTAAGATATTTTTGTACAAAACGCGCCAAGTATTCGATCACTCTGACCTGATAACTTTAAAACCAAACACTATTTTACAATACCAATGGTCATCAGACATCTAGTTCGATTAAATAAAGCTCTTTTGAGTATAATTTTGGATCTCTGACAAGAAATATACGCATGATCTTCTTTCCCCGTTTGTATCGGGAGTTGAGCGGGAAGGCCCACCTTAAGTTAGGGACTGTTATATCCAAAACCAAGCGTTTTCTGTATTGAATATTGTTCCACTTCACCTCCCTCCCCTCCCCACTTCAACTCAAGCGAGGAGCAGGACTATGGTCGCATAATCATAATCGTGTGCCACACAGTCCAACCTTCACCGCCACGCGCGAATGTGCTTCCGAAATGCGTGTTCCCACCAATACAAACCCTCCAACACGTCTACAACTAGACTTGCGCGGTTAGGTTGGTTGTTTAAACAAAATGGCGACAGCGGGTATTATCGCAGGTGCGGTTGCACATCGGTTCTTTTTTTTTTGATCTTAGGTTTCAACGCTCGCGTTCAATCGCGAAAATCGAAAGGTTTCTAAGGAGGTCTAAGACAGATCTATTTTGGAGTTAGGAGTGGAGCTGGTCGTATAACACATCTACTGTCATGATATTAGTCCATCGCACCACATTCCTGAAGGAATGAGATGGCACGCCAGAACGTTCCCTTTATTAAAACGGTTAAATTGAGCTGGATTTAGGTGGGCTTTCCAATATGTCAATCTTTCATATATGATATCAACCTGAGCGTACTCTTACCCTGCAAGGGGACCTACAGTTTTACATGGGTTCCGAAACATTGAGTGACCACCTTAGTAACCGTAAAAGCAAATTAAGATAATTGAAATAAGGATTCTTTGTCGGCAGTCATACACACCGATTACATAATTATTATTTTCACTGTAAACATACAATTCAATTCATTGTACCTCCCAAGACACGATAAAATTGTCGAATGTCACAGTATCGCGACTTTATCTCTCACCCAATTCCCTATCTCAATTACGCATTTCATACGTTATATGCACATCCTACTAGGAGGGCCATTGTTCATTACGGACTATTTATTACAAGAAACGCTAATAAATCTCGTCTTTTATCTTCATACTCTTTCATAACCATCGTTAGAACATTGTATGTTGTAGTATTTTACGCTGATTGAATTATTGGTTTATATTATATGCTGATAAGTGCATTTATATATATTGGAAGGGCATCTTGAGAGCAGTGCAAATAATAAACTTCGATTTATTTATGTCCCGGATGGCAGAAAGGAAGAGGGCGGGCTAGTAGCGCCAACAATAATAGGCGATCGCATCGTTAGGGTCATACTCAATGGAATAATACGTTTTAAACATTTATATCTCAAGAACAAGGCGTGTTTTTTTATATCATACTAGCTACGGTGCCCGGCTCCGCTCGAGGCAAAGTTGAAAACATAAAATATTGGGATAAAAAGTCTCTCTTTCAAGCGGGAGCAAAGCATTAACATTCACAACATTTCATTGAAATCGGTTGGGTGCTTTCGGAGATTAGCGTGTACGAACATAATAACACGTGATTTTTATATATTAAGATTACGATGCTGAAGGCATGCTATTAAGAGGATAATGAGGTGATCAAGATTCATGCGATGGCTCGTGCCTGTTTCCTCACTCAAATTCCATGCCAGGACACACCCTCATATTGCACAACTACATTACACTGGATTAAAAACGCAGAAAATATTCACTGCCACTTAGATTCTATGATACCAACCCGGGCGGCGGTATTCGTAAGTGGATCAGGACCTACAGACGTGAGATTCGAACCACGGTTATCATGGGTCGAAAAACGGTCACTCATCCCGAACCGCCGAGCAGAGTTGCTTCACCTCGACAAGGCGTCGCGTCACTAGGCTGCCGAGGTTGAGAGTTTCCGTGAAGTAAAACATCTTGAGGAGACCAACTACTAAGGATTCTCGAGGCCAGATGAGGCAGCAAAACGGCACAACGAGGTCGCAATTTGGACCCAGACACCGAACGTTGGCTTTTCTGGAGCTAGAAAACAACCACCCGTGGAAGCCTTTTTATTACACATATTGGACTTTTCATATACATTCAAAATAAAAATTACATCAATTAGTCATCGACCCGAAATCAAATCGTTATGACAATATCCATCAAAATTCCGAAAGAATGACCATGTCCTTCTCCTTATCAATGAATCGATAACACCCCTTCTGTCAGATTACAAGCGATAAGTAGCCTTTTAATAGCCTTTCCTATCTGAAAGTTGAGCAATAATGAAACAAAAAACCATCTGCAAATCCTGCTAAAGGATCTATGATCATCCATATTTGGTCAATAAAGATTCGATCCATGACAATAGACTCTTTAATGAAGGGACTTATGTTGTACCTGATCTAGAAATGTGTATTATGTTTTATTTGATGTGGCTTTACAATGATGAAGAGGAATACTAAAGAAATATTTGTCCTTTCTCATTATGAATTATGATTAGATATTTACAAATATCTATTTACTCAGGGGGTTGTTTTGTAGCCGTGCGCATATATAACAGAACATCTTTATCTAGTACCAAATTCCTTCGACGGTCCGGTGTGTTGAGCTAATATGATGGTGGGTGATATTAGCGATCTATGTCCAGGTCCGTAAAAAAAGACACTAAAATAAAAAACGTCCTTGTGGAATGCACGCATAAGACATTACAATCAAAATGCAGGAACTTGTGGAAAAGTATAGATTAAACTTTTCTATCCACACTTCAATAGGCCAGTGCAACGGAGATGCATTTAAAATTATTTTAGGATCTCAAGCACTTGATAGGGATAGGAAACAACCTCTTGCAAACAGTACAATGACGCTGGCTGAAGCCCCAAATAAAGAATAGAAAAAAAACATTACGGATGAGCTCAACAGGACAAATCTGCATGCAGCCAGATGGATTTCATCGCACGTTGCCAGTACGAGCCCGGAACATTACCGTGGCTTATCTGACTAAATATTTACATTGAGGGTGCACCATCGAGGCGTTTGACCCCAGCATTTTTATTGCCCAGCGGTAGCTGGCAGCCAGGAATAATAGCTGAGCACGTGTGTCTTATCTCATTATTTATATGGCATTGTCTCGGACGAGGCTTGACTGCGTCTGTTGAGAGAGAAACGAATTCACAGCGATTAAAACTACTGTTATAATTGGTTTGGAGACCTACGTTTCATTAATAAGGAACCTGTTTAATATTTTAATGATTCAAGTATCTAATCGATGCAGCAGCTAAAAGATCTTTTAGTATATTGAGTGATACATGTCTCAAGCTAGACCCCTGAGGCACTCCAATCTGTATTAATCATATCTTTTTCTGAAATTGATCACGATCAGTTCCACCACTATAAACACATCTCACAGATGTAATTAATCGTTGTAGCGGGGAAACAAATTAGTAAATTGATAATTTAATGCATTTAATGGATGCGACATTACCGTTATGTCATTAATTTGAGCTTATTTAAAGACATTTGTATTGAAGCATTGTAATGTTGATTTTGAAAATAATCAGAAAACGTTTTTGGTCTGCGGACATTCATCGGAAGCATGATTTGAACGTGCGACGAGCTGCGCGAATCCTGCTTCAATGTAGATGTCGTTAGATAACCTCAAATTAAATTAGTAAATCATCCCCAATCCTGAGCTTATACTCAAAGGCATACGACAAATCAGGAAGCTTCTTGCACTTTCGCTCGTTCGCTATAGTTAACTGTTATCAGCTAGCTTATGATCGTTTTGTCATGTACACAGCTCGGCACACATGTGTGAGTGTGAAGGCACAATATCGAGGAGCGATGGGCCCGGCTCCGTGTCACGTCCACCCGATAAGATAACTGGCGTGCTCGCTATTATTACCGCATCGTGTGTTCTGCATTATGCGACCGTGTTCGTGCGCACCGTATAACAGTATCACCGTTACTTTATATCGGGCCATATTTCACTTTGCCAAGAGGCGAGAATACAACCCGAGAGTAATGTATGATACCTACGTCAGAATTTATGTACATCCAAAAGCATTCTTCTGTAGGTATTTGATTTAAGTGCTTTCGTGGGTTTTGGACGGTAAATTTTTTACGTTGCATAGTAAAATGTATATTAAAAACCGGTCAAGCGTAAACGTGTTCACGCGCCAAGAGTTCCGTCATTGCTGGACATGGAAATGGGGCATATTGGGAGGTATACAAGACAGAGTGCAAAACGAAGAATTCGCCTTTTGCACAATACAAATGAGCGCTTCAGGAATCTAACTTTTTCTCAAAAAGTATGACGTTTTGAGCAAAAGTAATTATAAAAATAAGTGTCCTTATTAGTTTTTTTCTTCCGGATTTTCAAACCACCGTTAATAGGAGAAACATTCATGACAAAATGCGTCGGACCGACAGACAACCGACCCAGACCATAAGGGTACCTTGTATCGTTGAATTGTCAATCAATTGTCAAGTGCGTCGGCGGAAAGCAGTGGTTCCGTACCGCTGAAAGCCGGGAAACTGGAGGAAAATTGGAGAGGCGTATGTCCAGCAGTGGACGCAAACACGCTGACTGACTGACTTCGTGATAGGTTACAGAAACTTCAGAAATAAATTATGATACCATAAATCTAGATTGGTTTTTTGGCGGTTCCAACACAAATTTCGATTTGAGAAATAAGTAATTTCTTCTTCCAAAAATGAGTACAGTCTATCCCTAGAATATCTGTTACCTATCCTGAAAGATCCTGCACATGGTTGGCGATGGCATAGAATATGCAGCCTATCCCTAAAATATCTGTAACCTTTCCCGAAACATCCTATATATGGTTGGCGGTGGCATATAACATTCCTAAGCATATAAAAAATGATATTATAAAATGCAACATCTGTCCGTCCGTTCATAACTTGATAACCACTTACCCGATTTTATGCGGTTAGCATCTACGTTTAGCGATTCTTGCCGGCAATCAAAGGATAACCAAGATCATGCTCTGAGGAGTGAGCAGAAGAATTAATTATGAGGAAAGTCGGATTTTCTGCCTTGCTTTAACGCGTGAGGAGCCACAGGCATCTATTCACTAATAACATGTTTACTGCGGCTCTGGTGTAGGCCTGAGACACTACCAACTAAGTAAGTAGCGAGTCATTATGATACAACATTAGAACTACCTAGGGAGTTAATAGATATAAAATCCCATCAAGATAATGTATATAAATCCACACAATAGACGTAGAAAGTATCAAACTAAAGTAATCCCTAAAAACAAGGCAATAAAGTAGTCATTACCACTATGCTGATATCAATTAGGGTTCCGTTGGAGGTGATATAGATGGAGTAGATAATGAGGAGGTTTACAATCGGTTAAATATTTAACTGCGAGACGCAGCTCTAGGTTTAACGTCGTATTTACTTAATGCACTGGAAAACGTTTTTTATTATGCCCAGTACAGTGAGATAAGATAGTTTATACGGGTTGCGTTAATATTATAGATTATTGCGGGCACCTGCCACTAACCTTCCGTATTAATTAACTCGATACGAAAGGGAATTGAAGATTAGATAAAATGTACTATTCGTAAACGATGAAAATCATATTTGATGCAGAAAAAATAAGTAACATTCAAAATACCTTAAATGATCTGTGACAAGTATGAATATCGCTTGAGAGAACACGAATGTTGATTTTCGATCCATGTGCAATGTAATAAATACAATTATTCATGTTTTCGATGATGGTTCAATTTTGATGAATCTTAAGAAAATACAAGGATTGTAAATAGGCGATACAAAAATGAAAAAAAAAATGCGTATAGGCCACGCGCGATCGAATTGTCGGCGTCCTCAACATTACATCTACACATGTAGATAGTCAATGTTTTGTAAATTATTATAAATGTTTCTTAATTACAAAGAGATAATTATTTAAAATAGTAATGATTTTGGAATGGTCTCAAATGATAAAAAGGCACGAGCAGCGTTACGAAAAACGTAGCACGACTGCTTCTAGCTCTCCTTAGCTGTCACCTCATACGAACGTTTTAACACATATAGTTTGCTACGCATGTGGATGAAAAGATGGTCGAAGCCGCAATTAAAAATTGTCGATAATTTCCATCCAGTTCAATGTAGCCGTGCTTATAAAGGGAAGATCCTGGCATGGCACCTAACTCCTTCAAGAATGTGATGTATTAGGTTAGTATAATAACGGTAGTTGTGGTATTAGCCATCCATGTCAGGGTGGATAAAAAAATAATTGAAAAAAACCTACCCTTCCCCCCGCTTTCTACCCGCCGCCGTCTTCTCTTTCACGGCTAGAGTATCAGCTAGAGTGGAGGCAGAAAGAAGTACCCGCGCGACCTCGTCGTGGTAGACGAACTATCGGAGTAGACCTGCAGTGGGGAAGACCAGCAGCAATAAGGAAGACCATCAAAATGGCCTGAAGAAGGACCCCCAGAGACCTGCCTACGGTAGCAGACAGCGTATGACACCACGGCAAAGAGGCAGACCGCCAAAAGCCGTTTCCCGCGCCCGGTCCCGCGGGCGGAAGAAAACAACGAGAGTGGAGACGCTGCTGAGAGACTCGCAATCGACTATTCCCCTAAATAGATTTTTTATTTTCATTAAAATTTTAAACGCCAGCAAGTATTTTTAATTTCATAATACAATAATAAATAAATAGTGTTGACGATAAGATGATATTTAGTAACGTGCAGTAAGTTATTTAGTGTTAGTTAGTAGAGCAAGAAGAGCAGAAACGATTATGACATTTTAGCGAAACTTAATTGATCTATACTATTATAATAAAGCTGAAGAGTTTGTTTGAAGGCGCTAATCTATGGAACTACCAGTCAGATTTGATAAAATAATTTTTGCATTTAATAGCAAGGTTATAGGCTATTTAAGATCACGCAACGACCTTTACGGGCCGATCAAAAATAAAAAGGACAGGAAAAACTCTAAGCGAAAACTAATTCGTAGCACGGGGCGGGCGATGCTACGCGGTGAATCGGGAACCGAGGGCGTATTTTACCGGGCTTCACTAGGGTGCCTGTCCTAAACGAAACTAACCCGAGCGAAGTCTGGAACTTCAGCTAGTAATACATATTAAACAAAACCGTAAGCAAGAAAGTTCAATCCGTTGATTACGATGACAATCGCACTGACTGTACCGCCGCCATACGTTTTCTAGCGTACATTAACACCCGAAACTTTAAGACGGCTATAAATCTGGCCCGCTCGTCAATTACGGGTGCCGGCTATTTCTGTCTCGCTCTAACTGCGCGCAATTAAAACTCCGAGCCGTTCCGTCTCCGGTGTGGGCAATGTCAACTTTAATGAGCTCGGACCGCAGGCTCACAGCCCGAATTTGAGAATAGTCGGCATCGCATGCGAATGTGTGGGGATCACAGGGTAATGCCAAGTTATTGTTTAAAAACTGATAGAGTTTTATAAAAAAAATAGTGCTGCTAGCTGAGAAAAAATCACGAGGGCACGGGCCACAGGATTGTATTGCATTGTTTATTCATCATCCATAGACAGTACACTGCACTCGGATTTGTCATATTTTAACATTGGCCAGTTCAGCAAAACAAAACACAGCGAAGAAGAACTGGAAAGAAACTCCGCTGTTTTTTTTTAACGTCCACTTGGCGTGTGGCCTGTCTACCCGTACAAAGGTTAGACAGGCGGAAAATGCCTTAGGCATTAAGTGCTACCATTGTGTACGATTAGAGTGCAATAAACGTTTTTTGATTTGATTTGAGCCTATGACCTCTGGCATGGAAGGCAAGTCCACGCGCCCTGAGCGCAGCCGTACTGGAAAACATCTCCAAGTCCCCACAAGCATGTGCCGCGTGCCCGTACCGGACGCGCGCGGTCGGCCGCCGCTATAATTAGCAGACAACGCGCCCTCTGTGCGCTCATTCATACACGCGCGCGGAACGCTAAAATGAAGATATACGGCAGCGAGAGAGATATTGCGATGTCCGCAGAGACAAATTAACTGTGTGAATCGTGTACTTGTTATGCGGTATTTGCTCATACAAAAAAAGGAGATAATCAAACTAGCGCGTATAGTATGAGACCCGCTGTCTCCAATTTACTAAAGCTATTAACTCAACTTCAACATACATGCCACACGCAAAAATAGTCGCAGACGTATTGGAGGGTTTGTGTGTAGATAGTAACTGACTGGGCGAACGCATTTCTGGAACACGCGCGGCCGACTTCCTATACGATTATATGCACACTTATTCCGGGAGGTCACGATAAGGTAAATGGCTGAATCTGTGTTCACATGTTAGAGACCAACCCTCTGATGCTAAATGTGTCGGTCTGCCTGCGGCAAGTGTTTGCGTTATCTAGATTGGCTATATAAAATAGCTGCTGGTATGTACCTGCTGATGAATATACTGATTGTCTAGAAATATTGTTACCTTTAAATTAAACAGCAATAACCAGTCGGTTTTTGCTGTTAAATACTTAAATATACCTAAAGTTATATCTGTAACTAAATCGCTTATAACTACGAAATTAAACCGAACATTTCTTCCGTTTTGGTATTTCTAAGCAAGTATGTACTGATACTTTCATGCTTCGATATTTGCAGCCATTTACCTTATCATATATTTTTTTTTTTTTTTATGCGACCTGACATGGATGGCTAATACCACACAACTACCGTTATGATATTAGCCCAATACACCTCATTCCCGAAGGAATTTGGTGCCATGCCAGGACCTTCCCTTTACGAGCACGGCTACATTGAACTGGATGGAAAACACGGACAATTTTTCATTGCCGCTTCGACCATCTTTTCATCCAATGCGATGGTACCAACCCGGGCGGGCATAAACCCTACCACCTAGTAGGGGAAGGGGACCTACAGTTTTACATGGATTCCGAACCATGGAGCAGCTCGCATTCGTAACGAAATGCACTTGTCGAACTCGGAAAGAGAAAGACAGTGGTGCATGTCGGTATTGAACCCAGGTCTCTGGTACGCTAGGCCAGTCCCCGCGCCACTAGGCTACGAGCCGCTTTTAATATAATTTGTTGTCACCTTAACAACTTTTACAGGCGCCTTGTCTACGTACATAACTCATCCACTTGGCGCAGGCAGACCAACACAGTTAGCTTCGGAGGGTTGGTCTTTATCCTGTGAACCCAGTTCCAGCCATTTACATTATCGTTACCAGTTTTGTCGCGACCTCCTAGTCTAACTGTCCATACAACGGTCACGAGCCACTTCTCCTTCCTTTTCTCTTCTGTGGGTATCTGGGCGGTGTGGTTCGACTGCACTTCTTCCCGTGCATTTCGTGCATGCATGCCGTGCATGCCGAGACTCCCAGGCTCGGGTTAGAACCATCGCACTGAAAGAAAGGTGATCGAAGCGGCCATGAAAATTGACCGTTTTATGTGGGCTTGTAATATATAAGGAAGGTCCTTGCATAACATCTAATTTGTAAGGATAATATCAGGAGTGAAATTAGCCATCCATTGTAAGTGGCAAACAAACAAACAAACAAACTTGAACGATGGTCGTCCGTATTTTCATGGTCGGGTTGTGTGTACATTTGTAAATTGTCACAGAACATACAGTAATACATTTTAGAATTAAATACATCTGATTTAGTAAATGTTTGTAATGCATTTCACAAGACTTGGTGATAATTATAACTCACTTTAAGGTTTAAACGCGACGAATTTCATTGCAATGGTTTCCGTTTTCTACCATATTTTTAATTCACACTATCATTTGAAAATAATATTACATACGTCTTATTCAGAACATCCAGCAAGTTTATTGAGAAATCCTAAAATACTACCCAATATTTCACGGAACCTAAACAATGGGGTAACAGTTCCCCATTCCAGCTAACAACCGCTGCGACTAACAAATCATGACAAAGCAATGGCTCTTCTATCCGGAGTTGAAGAAAAAAAAACTTTCAAAACCACCCCCATGTAAATAAAACCCCAGACATAGTCCTGCCATTATTCAATTTAAACGCACAATAAAAAAAAGCGGGCCACATACGGCGCGGCGACCCGGCGCGCCGTCCCACTGCATAGAGGCACAGAATAAGTAATAGATAGAGGTGTACGCTGCGCACGGGGGATATTACACCGGCACACAAAAAGAAAACGCGTTCCTTACAAAGGATGTCCACTTGTGCGAGGCCACAGATGTAGGAAGCGGTCGAGACTTGGTGAACAAGGCTGTTTCAACGTGGAAGAATCCTATGCAGGACAAAAGGCTTGGAAAACATCTGATCTGTTCAACCAGCGAGACGGCAGAGACAATATAAAACTTTAGGTTTATGGATCTGGACATGGTTACCACACCCACTGTATATGAGCTCAAACGCCACGTTTCTGAAGGAACTTACATAGGTACTATGCCAGCTAACATCTTCTAAACTAAAGAATAATGATCCTCCCGTTCACTCACGCACACACTGAAATGAAGAACTAGTATGTGTTTCGGAATAGTAAGGATAGTTGGACGAGGATAGTAGCATTGTAGGCCCGTGTGAAGTGCATACAATTTTATTCATACTTTTCAGTAGGGCCACACTAACGCCAAATACTAGTCATTACCGCGTTTATTGAAGTGTCAAACCAGCGTAGAAAATCATTATTTAAATGGAATTGGTAATGACATTGCGTTAGACGATAGGGTGGCAGTTTTATGCACATTACAAAACACTCGCAAACCTAATTATATTAAGCTGTTCGCAAATAAATAATGTTGATATTCTTCGAGGCATTCTATATTTTAGAAATGGTGGATGATAGTTTGTTTTTAGAAAACGAGGTCACTTGGTTTATTTTCTATGGATTGTCAGCATCCACAATTTGTTGTTACGTTATGGTTTTTACTGTTAGAGCTACAAATGCAATAAAGCCAACATCAAATGAAAAGCACCAATGGCTTCCACCATCTTGTAATTAAAATGCCTGGCCATCAACCGCTACTCTTTTTCGTCGGTAATCGAACCGTCTTTGAATAGTGACGAAACCAAGAGTAAGTGAACACCGAATGGCGGAAAAGAAACGAATAAACACTATCGAAACCATCTTGCATTGGACGACAACTTTCCCTGCGTTTCGAACAATACCCTACAACTATAAGACATAAACTCGGCAGGTGTGTGGACATGCCTGCGGCTACCTGAACACCCCCACACAGTCCCACTTCCCGGTATTTCTGCTACGTCGAACGTACAAGATTACGGTGATGCCTTCGCACTTTCGATTATAGATTCGATTGAGAGATGTCCCCTTCTGATAGTATAGGTGCATTGACTATGCTCTGGGAAACCCTTAGAAGTAGCGAAGCACCTTGTGTATGTACAGAGAGCAAGGAAGGACGGGAGTAGCGTTAAAACTGATTCGTATGACAGCAGCGTAACCACGTATTAGTGTGATTGCACTGACGGTGTTAGTTCGCTAACGCATGTTCGTTGCACTAAATAACGTCCTGTGAAGTTCTTACATGTCGTTGGAAGCTGAGAATATCAGTACTGAGTCAATTCATAAGAGAACAATCTGGTCGGTTACCATGGTAATTTACCTAGTGAGTGATCAAATCTGACGTTTAGTCGCACTTCGTACCATGCTTTGGTAAAATTCAGTTCACTTGGCCGAATAATGTCGTTTGAAAGTTAGCGCAGCACGAAAAGCAACTGAACCTCAGATTTAATCAAACACTTACCTGTACACCCGGGGAGTTAATTTATTATGGTAACCCCAATGGCCGGACCTACCGTCACTGTATGCATTATTTTCACTAATAAAAAAACAAATTTAACAAAAAAAATAACCGACTTCAAAGGAAAAGCACTAAAAAGTAAAAAATAATTTCCATTTTTGTAGTTACGATTTCTGTTATTTATTGAGTCGGCGTCAGCCGGACACGCGCTGCGCCGATCAAGAGAAACTAACCTAACCTAACCTAACCTAACCTAACCTTGGCTGACACCGACTCAAAAAATAACAGAAATCGTAACTACAAAAATGGAAATTATTTTTGTAGTTACGGAAATTCAAAGGGAAAGTGCTTTTCCTTTGAAGTCGGTTATTTTTTTTGTTAAGTTTGTTTTTTTATTTGTTTATTTTTAGTGAATCTGAAGTACACTTACTAATTTGTAGACTTCCTTTCCAATAAAAAAAGAATCACCGAAATCGGTTGGGGTTATATTGAGTTATTCGTCCATTTGTCGCGCACATCTTAATACAAATTTAAGACTTTTATGATTTTCTCATGGGTATCATTGTCAGAACTTAACCAAATTAAAATGGGACCACTTGGGAAGCACAAGCTATCATTTAAAAAAATAATCATCAAAATCGGTTCACCCAGGCAAAAGTAATGAGGTAACAAACATAAAAAAAAAAAAAACAAAAAAAAAAAAAAACATACAGACGACTTGATAACCTCCTCCTTTTTTTGAAGTCGGTTAAAAAGTGGCAACGCTGCCGATATACGAATTAGTTTAGATCGCCTCGTTCTTCTTGTTCGCTCAGATTGTGTCACTCAGATACCCAATGGTCGAAGACGCGGCGCTCTCAAATATTGTCACAGCGATAGGGCTTCCGGTTTTCCTGGAGTTAGAATAATCCGACCGTGGTTCTCAAGAGGATTTAGCTACTACTGGTATCTGCGTAAAACCCTGCAGGTAGAAAATAGTGGGCAGCTAAGAGAACACAAACATTACTTTATTTTTATCCGAGACTAGCAGCTAATGTTTGGGTCATTTTGGACAATCACTAGAGCGGACCCCGGAAAAATGCGCCCTCGGCCCCCGACCACCGAGTCGCATCGCCCGCCCGCGCTATTATTTCGTTTTCGCTTAGCGTTCCTTCTGATATTTTTTTCTATTTGCTCAGCACTTTTTTTTTTTATGTGACTGGACATGGATGGCTAATACCACATCTTCTGTCATGGTATTAGCCCAACACACCACATGGGAACTAGGTGCCATGCCAGGACCTTCCTTACATTGCACGGCTACATTGAACTGGATGGAAAACACGGACAATTTTCATTGCCGCTTCGACCATCGTTCATCCAATGCGATGTACCAACCTGGGCGGGGTAAACCCTACCACCTAGTAAGTAAGGAAGGGGACCTACAGCTTAACGTGGAATCCGAACCACGGCCAGCCTCTCTTAACGGTCGAATGGTCACCCATCCAAGACCAGACCGGACCCAGCGTTGCTTAACTTCGGAGAGCGATCGCCGAAGTGTCGCACCACTGGGCTACTGAGGCTGACGTACTGGGCCACTGAGGCTGACAATAACCTAGGCTGGGCTATAACCTTGCTCAAGAATTGCAAGGTATCAAATGCAAGAATAATTATTCAAAACCGACAGATCCAACTCTTCATTTTTATTATATTAGTATCGGTAGATGAAATGTGCATTCCTCACATACTTGTATAGGTCCCCTTCAATACTTACTAGGTAGGGGTAAGCCCACCCGGATTAGTACTACCGCATTGAAAGAAAGAAAGAAAATAAATGAATCTATATGTCAATATGTATGGTATTAGGAATCCATCGTGCTACAAACAGATATCGTGTAAGCAACAAAAATCAATACGTAAAGAAAAAATTCAGCACGATAATAATATTAATAATAATAATATTCTTTATTGCTATCATACACATGGTACATACAAGGGCGGACTTATTGCCTAATGTCAATCTCTTCCAATCAACCCGATAATGGGACAAAAATATACAGGTAGCAACAAGAAAAGTAACCTAAGAATAGATGTTGTGCACTATTTATTTCTATAAAAAAAAAAGTTACAGACCAATTTAATAACTATAGACATAAAGTATGTCAGCCTAAAAATGTATATACAGAATTTATGCAAAAAAAAAAGAAAAAAAACACATAACTAAAAATATAAAAAAAAATTGTTTAAAAGTAAGAAATTCTGTTTTTGTTGAACATAACTCATTTAGTTAGGAAGTATAATTTTAATCGTTTTTTGAAGATTTCAAGTGAAGCAGAGCTCCTGATATCAAGAGGTAATTTATTCCAAAGACGGGCCGCATTAACTGTAAAAGAGTTGCTAAAAGAAGTACTATTGTGTGACGGTATCAGAAGAAGAAAGTTGTCAATTGACCTGACGATACCTTATCGCAAAACGAGACATCGTCAAAATTAGCAACTTTCTCTAAAAAACATATTAGAACGAATTATAGAGATCTCTTATCACTTTTTCTCCCAATAATATATATCTCCACGCAAAGCCAGTTTAAAATATATGCACATTCCATGATGCATTCTTACTAAATCATGACTAAATTTACGAGCGAGATGTCTATCCAACTAGGAGCGCTAATAGAAATGAAGTAATAAAAATCCAAATGAAGCACTCAACCCTGCTAACCGCGCCGAGATATCATCTCGCATATTTGCCGTGCTCTCGCGGCGTGACGGACAGATCTACGGACAGATAAACACGAGTCATTTCACGAACCGAATCGCAAATTATCCGCAAAACAAACATATTGGTCGAACAAAAAGCGCCGAAACAAAACAATGTCCCCATCCGCAAACAGAGATCTTAACGGCGCCAGCAGAGAACCGCAGGTAGATACGGAGTTTACGAGAGAGCTCGCACTAGAACCGATAAATTATTTATTCATTGTATGATTTCCGAAAACTCTATTATCCTGCCCGAAGGACCGCGGGGAGCGGAGGACAATGAGGGCCTACCTGCGCCGGCGCAGGTAAACAAACTCCCACTGCAATTTCTCGCTACACCCCGCCTTTTGTGCCCAAACATACCTGTCGACTTGGTCGAGAGAAGAGCAAATAGTACGGGGCGTCGTGATGCGATCAGCCGCGCCGGTACGTCGGAATAAATATTGGATTATATTTTACGTGTAATTTTCGATGCATGTCATAATAACGTCGATTATCCTACGTGATGTCATTACAATGCGCATTGTGAGCCCCTTCGCCTTTATCTCGTCGTGTGCTCTCGATCTCGGGCTGTACCTAATAAAGGTCGCTCTATCTTTTTATCTTTTGTCGAATTCGCGAGCTCGTTCGGGGGCCTATACAACATTGCGCCGGTCTCCGATTCAATCCACTGGCGGTTTTTTTTTCATTCAATGCCAGTGGCGGAAATGTCTGCATGGGAGATTGTGAATCTGATACCAACAACCCACCCTATTATTGACATCCCTGATTTGATTGAATCGTTACGGGGTGAAGCAATAAATAAAATAAACAGGAAATTAACAATGAGTATAATCAAAAGGACCCCTAACTGGCCGAGCGAAGCGCAAAGCCCAACGTCACCGTTTCAGCTTGGTCAAAAATGTCCGGCTGTCCGGCCGCTGGCATTTTTCAAACGACGCTCGAGACATTTTGTGAGGAGGTTCGATAAATGTATGGATTTTTTGTCGATAAATTTCTGCAAAATTTTATTATTATCCTTCAAGGATCTTTCCTTTATGAGTACATTGAACTGGATAGAAAACACGGACAATTTTTAATTGCCGCTTCGACCATATTTTCATTGCATTCAGCACAAATCAGCAGGACATGGAGACCTACAGTTTTACATCTAATCCGATCCAAACAGTTTCGATTCGTGAGGAAATGCATGTATCCAACACGGTAAGAGAACGAACGTGGTGCATGACCGGGGTAGGATTGAACCCATGACCTCTCGCATGAGTAGCAAGGCCTCTGCAAGCTACGAGCCACTCAGATTAATAATGGAATGATGATATCAGTGCATTCTGAGAATTCAAAAACAACACATCATCTGCACGCTATCACCTTGAACTATTTACGAATAGTCTAGCATTGATATTTATTTAAAAATAAACTTCATGAGCCCACTCAACTTGCATTAATCTCCGAGATTGGTTTTCTGAAAACTAAATTTACGACGCGTATGATACAATTTGGTCGCTTTATGGTCATTTTATGGCGGAGTCTGTTTATTGGCTCCGAAGATCGTACGGGTAGAGTCTCGAACGTTCTGATTTGAAACTGTGAATGGGAAATTTGTGGTCGGAGAAGTGCAAGATCGAAAAAAAAACATGGGTCATTTCGATTACCGAGATTACAACTTGAGTTCATTTCCTGTAGTCACTTAACGGAAAAAGATTAGGTTATATACAGGTATCATGCAATACCAGCATATTGCACCGTGGCATGTATAACGGAAATCTCCGAATAAAGATGTAAGTACTGAAATGTAGGAACGAATCAACCAAAGAAGCGAGATATTGGAAAAAGTAAATGGTGCTGAAAAAAGCAAATCAAAATTAGACATTACCATTTAATACGAAATAGATTATTGACGCCTAGAGGCAACATACTGGCACGTGCCTAACTTGGCTAATGTTCTTCGTTTGTATTTCTTCACCAAAAGACAGGTTTAGTTTAGTTTCAATTTTCAAGGGCACTGTTGAGAGATCATCATTCCGATCTTCAAGCCAAGAGTTATTTGGCTCGGTGAAATATTGATCTGTAAGTCCTATTAAGCTTGAACATCATCTATGATGTTCTCCTCGCCGTCGCCCTCGTCCTTGACCACTTTGACCTCGTCCGTGGAGCCCAGGTCGTCGCACCTCCCGAGCTAGCGGCCGAGCCCGAGTGCGCGTGAGGCATCGTCACCTACGCCGCCCGCCGCGCTCGCATACTATCCCAACTCACTCACCTCGCTCTCGGTCCAGTCGATGAGGCTCGACTTCTCCTCCAGGAGGTTCTCCGAGCTGCGCTTCTCGTCCTCGCCGTCGCCCTCTTCCTTAAACACTTTGACCTCGTCCGTGGAGCCCAGGTCGTCGCCGCACGAGCTAGCGGCCAGGCCCGAGTGCGCGTGAGGCATCGTCACCTACGCCGCCCGCCGCGCTCGCATACTATCCCAACTCACTCACCTCGCTCTCGGTCCAATCGATGAGGCTCGACTTCTCCTCCAGGAGGTTCTCCGAGCTGCGCTTCTCGTCCTCGCCGTCGCCCTCGTCCTTGAACACTTTGACCTCGTCGGTGGAGCCCAGGTCGTCGCCGCCCGAGCTAGCGGCCGAGCCCGAGTGCGCGTGAGGCATCGTCACCTACGCCGCCCGCCGCGCTCGCATACTATCCCAACTCACTCACCTCGCTCTCGGTCCAATCGATGAGGCTCGACTTCTCCTCCAGGAGGTTCTCCGAGCTGCGCTTCTCGTCCTCGCCGTCGCCCTCGTCCTTAAACACTTTGACCTCGTCCGTGGAGCCCAGGTCGTCGCCGCCCGAGCTAGCGGCCAGGCCCGAGTGCGCGTGAGGCATCGTCACCTACGCCGCCCGCCGCGCTCGCATACTATCCCAACTCACTCACCTCGCTCTCGGTCCAGTCGATGAGGCTCGACTTCTCCTCCAGGAGGTTCTCCGAACTGCGCTTCTCGTCCTCGCCGTCGCCCTCGTCCTTAAACACTTTGACCTCGTCCGTGGAGCCCAGGTCGTCGCCGCCCGAGCTAGCGGCCAGGCCCGAGTGCGCGTGAGGCATCGTCACCCACGCCGCCCGCCGCGCTCGCATACTATCCCAACTCACTCACCTCGCTCTCGGTCCAGTCGATGAGGCTCGACTTCTCCTCCAGGAGGTTCTCCGAGCTGCGCTTCTCGTCCTCGCCGTCGCCCTCGTCCTTAAACACTTTGACCTCGTCCGTGGAGCCCAGGTCGTCGCCGCCCGAGCTAGCGGCCAGGCCCGAGTGCGCGTGAGGCATCGTCACCTACGCCGCCCGCCGCGCTCGCATACTATCCCAACTCACTCACCTCGCTCTCGGTCCAGTCGATGAGGCTCGACTTCTCCTCCAGGAGGTTCTCCGAGCTGCGCTTCTCGTCCTCGCCGTCGCCCTCGTCCTTAAACACTTTGACCTCGTCCGTGGAGCCCAGGTCGTCGCCGCCCGAGCTAGCGGCCAGGCCCGAGTGCGCGTGAGGCATCGTCACCTACGCCGCCCGCCGCGCTCGCATACTATCCCAACTCACTCACCTCGCTCTCGGTCCAGTCGATGAGGCTCGACTTCTCCTCCAGGAGGTTCTCCGAGCTGCGCTTCTCGTCCTCGCCGTCGCCCTCGTCCTTGAACACTTTGACCTCGTCCGTGGAGCCCAGGTCGTCGCCGCCCGAGCTAGCGGCCGAGCCCGAGTGCGCGTGAGGCATCGTCACCTACGCCGCCCGCCGCGCTCGCATACTATCCCAACTCCCGACACATCACTGCACTAAGTGTTGTCCAACATCGTCACTGCTCGACACACCGCGACATTCTACACTTCTCTCTAGTTCCGTTCGAACGCTTCTGTTAAATGCTTAGTTAGATCACAGATTACTTTTGTCAGGTTGAACTTAAATTGCTACGGTGGCTCCTCGTTGGATCCGATGTGGAGAGTTTGTTTGAGGATCTGTACCTGCAACAGAGAAATTAAATATCAGGACATGTTAAGTTATCTTTAAGCATATTGAAATATAAATGATTAAAAAATACATGAACAGTCTTAAGCAAGCATATTGTTAAGTTTGTTGGAAAATTACCGAATATTAAGAAAAGAACTTTCTGTCTGGGCCTATGATGAATTCATACGAAATTAATGTGAGATTTAATGAAATTTAATTGCATTTTTTTATGTGACTGCATATGGATGGCTAATACCACAAGTTCTGTCATGGTATTAGCCCAACACACCACATGGGAACTAGGTGCCATGCCTGGACCTTCCTTCTTCTTCTTCTGATAGTAAATGTACACTAAGTTACGTCTGATCATTTTTTTTTTCATTGAATTATCTATTGCTTAAGACTTTGGGGGCTTTGTATTAATCGAGATCAAGTACCTTACTGGCCTTACTCTTCGGTAGTATGAGTACATACATCTTGCAATAATTTACGTTCTGTATTACCCTTCCTCGCTACGTAATGCTGGTGGCAATAAACAGTTCTAGTTTGGCAGCACAGAGACCACCGATAAAGTTTTAAGTCTCAACGTACTAAAACTAATTTCTTCGAATGCATCAATGCGCCTAGCGGTCGTTCGAAACGAATTATCGAGATAACGAGGGCCACACATCCCATAATAAAGATTGAACGGATTACAAATAATTTTAATAAAATCAGCACGTCGCGTCGTAGCGGCGTCCGCCGGTAACTTTTGACCAAGCACAATTCGAGACTTGGTTCTTCAGGGCGCTAATATCAACACTAGTCTATGTAAGAGGAATTGGTTAGATAAGGCATAAATGTAATCTAGTGACAAAGACAGAGAAGATGAGAGTTGCAATAAAAAATAAAATCTAGTTACAAAGACAGAGAAGTTGAGATGGTTTGGACATTTAGAACTAACGTGTAATGAAGGAATAACGAATCCCATTAACAGAGCAGTATTCAACTAAATCACCACATTGGTCATATGCTTCGTAATTTTCAAATAAATAGCACCCGTAATCGAAGAGGGTGTACAAAGAGATATCGCTGAAGATGCGACATGCTGTCGTCCCGCATGGTATTCCATAATGTCTGCCTACCCCTCCGAGAAATGTGCGGCGTGATGTCATATGTATGCATGGTCCTCCAGCATATCTCGAGTGGAGGTTGCCGGTGCCTTGAGTACCGCGTGGGAGGACGGTACACGGCTGGTGGGTGCGCCAAGTCCTACCTGGGTGTCGAACGCTGCATATGCACACATGCGATATGCGAACGATCGATACCGTTGAATGTAAGAGACGCTGCTTTGGTTATTTTTGGAAACTGCGTCCTAAATTCCTTTACCGGGGCTGTTTAACTTTGGAATGTTTATGTTAAACACTATTTGTCGATGATATATTATGTTGAAGGGATTAAATGGAGGTAAAACAAGATTGGTGGATTTAAACGATTTGACATATTGTAAACTAGCCAAACGTAGCTTGCTTAAGAACTAAATGTGCATTTCGATAATTGATGGAACTGTCCTAAGCGTGTTTTATGAGGGTTTTTTTTCTTTACAGTGTGAAGGTTTTCAGACTTAGAAGTGATTTTTTTATTTCCGAGACTATTTCGCAAAATAATAACAGGTACATGAAGATGTGTCTTGCAATCAGATTTATAAAAGAAACGCATGGATGTTTGATATCTCCTTATATCTATACATATAGAATCGATATGTGTGGTGAATATGTTTGTATGTTCCCTATCAACTTATCTAGGCTATGCAGATTTTGATGAAATATTCAGGTAATCTTTACATTAGCCCAGCGGGTGATCCTGTGCAGCTCCGCTCGGATGAATGTCCAAAACAAAATTGACCCGAGCGGCGCCGGGTGCCTCAGCTAGTCCACAATAAAGGCAGATTTACATCACATATTTGGTGCGATAATGTACGCGCTAGTAACCTAAGTAGGGCAATTAAACCTAAGAGTTCAAGTTAACCCACGCAACGCGAGCTGTAAAGTGTGCAAGGTGAAGCATAAAGTTAATGGTAATGCGAGCGTCAAGTTTATTGGCGAGTTTGCGCTGATAATGCTAGCTAACGCTTGGTATTACGAGACTGACAGGATTTTAAGGTGATATGAAATGCTCGCTAATATCTTCAACAAAATATAGATGGCCTGGGATGGATGGATACAAATATAGATTACCCGAAAAATAGGAAAATAATCAACTAGAGTTGATGATTTATAATCTGCGGAATTAAATTTTTTGAAGGGCCGCATTATTAAGATGGTTATACTAGCCAATGCGAATGGTTTGATTGCGTTAAGTTCCTGATCTCTATGGAATGAGAACATGAATGAAACATTTATAATTCCAGCTAACGTTCTACCAAAACAGAAAGAAAAATGTTAAAGAAATTGATATTTTATGCATGGAAAAAATTTTTGAAGTCAGGTCTCAAATATATTCTTTTTAACCGACTTCAAAAAAAGGAGGAGGTTATCAATTCGTCTGTATGTTTTTTTTTTGTTTTTTTTTTATGTTTGTTACCTCATAACTTTTGCCTGGGTGAACCGATTTTGATGATTATTTTTTTAAATGATAGCTAGTGCTTCCCAAGTGGTCCCATTTTAATTTGGTTAAGTTCTGACAATGATATCCATGAGAAAATCATAAAAGTCTTAAATTTGTATTAAGATGTGCGCGACAAATGGACGAATAACTCAATATAACGCCAACCGATTTCGGTGATTCTTTTTTTATTGAAAAGGACGTGTACAAATTAGTTAGTGTACTTCAGATTCACTAAAAATAAACAAATAAAAAAAATTATCAAAAAAAATAACCGACTTCAAAGAAAAAGCACTAAAAAGTAAAAAATAATTTCCATTTTTGTAGTTACGATTTCTGTTATTTTTTGAGTCGGTGTCAGCCAAGGTTAGGTTAGGTTAGGTTAGGATAGGTTAGGTTAGGTTAGGTTAGGTTCTCTTGATTGGCGCAGCGCGTGCCCGGCTGACGCCGACTCAAAAAATAACAGAAATCGTAACTACAAAAATGGAAATTATTTTTTTACTTTTTAGTGCTTTTTTTTGAAGTCGGCTATTTTTTTTTGTTAAATTTTTTTTTCATGTTTGCGGCTTACATTGATATTAACTAATATTTATTTTAATACCATTTCAAAGATCTTAATATTATCTACCCATTCAGCGAAGAACATGTTTAACTTTTCCTAATTTCTTTAACGAAACAATAAAAAAAACGGTTTCACGCGTTATGCGGGTTGGTCACATTTAGAAAGAATTATTTCGAGCTGCTCTAACTAAGCGACGTCGGGCTCTGGCTATCTCGTTTTAATCGCAAAAATTGGTCCAAAATGCTTAGGTATGAGGATGCTCTTAAATCGATTTTGTCGTGTGTTTGTGTGTTGTGTACTCTAGTTGTGGCTGCACAGGTAGCGACTAGGGCACGACGGGTGACATGGCTATATACGAGCTCAGTACATTATATTCCATCACATGAACAAAATACTGCAAGGTTTACCTTCCATATCCCTCTTAAATTCAATTAGACTTGTGTGGTTTGTTTTCAGAGCCGCATAAAAAGTAATGAGTGGCGGCAGGCTGCGGGTTGGGTACCGCTGGCGAGATACTAGATCTAGATCATTCTGTGAAATGTGATACTATTCCCACAACAATATCAGCATTTTCCAGTCTACTGCTGTACGAAGGCCTTTCACAATGCGCGCCATTTCGATCGATCATGTCTCACACACAGTAAAATATTACCTGTCCTTTAAACCTTGGAATAGTGAGAACATTCCTGAAGTACACGATCTCCGTGCCAAAGTAACAGCTAACCCTTTACAATTTTATTTCATAATACATCATAAAACTCTCATGCATCGCACGATCGCAGAGACATGACGCATTCCCGAAGAATATCAGTGCACCACTGAATTGAAGTATGAAAGTAGTTTTTTGCACGAGGCCTCAGCACATTTGTAAATGTCGGGCCCTGTCGGATCTAGGATGTTTTTTGATCTAGAAATACATAACTGCACAGACAGCCGTCACGCAAAAGCAAATCTGCCGTAACAAATTATCGATAATAATTATCCCATGGCTATATTATCATGCATGCCGCGTATGGGGGCAGGGCCTTCGATTCAGCCTCGCATATTATTCATTTTCGAACGGTGTTACCACAGAGTTAGGAAACGGCCAGAATTGTCTATTATCTCGCATCACTAGCGCGAGCTTATCGAAGTGTATATTTTCATCGGTTGCACGCCCGTTATCCCTACTAACAATATAAATGCGAAAGTGTGAATTTGTATTCTTTCACGCAGCAAAGGAGCGAAGGATGGACGCGATTTATTGTTTATGGGACTTGTTTATGTGATAAAGGCTGCTTATTCCAGATTTTTTTTATATTGTCCCTAGCGGAGCCTGGTACCGCATCCAGCAGATAATATAAGTAATAACGAAATGTGATTTGTGGAATGGGGACTGGCTCTGTTAGTAGCAGTTCTTGTTGCAGTTCGTGTTGCATTAAGACAAAAAATATAATACACAGGTTGCCATGAAAGTCGAGGGAATCGTTGTAGGAGCCGAGAGAGGAGATTATTTGAAACATAAAGTGTTTCGGTTGATATTCGGGTAGTATCTCGAATATCGTGACGCTTCGTTATGTTCTGAATCATATGTAGAATCGGTTCCTAAAAGGATTAACTTAACCTTTATAACGCCCTGTACATTTAACACGGTGACAAGAGAGAGCACAAGCACTTCTACCCTATTTCCCACTCTATGGGTGTCACGTTCCAGTGAGCACACCGATACCGCGTCCATCCCGTGCTCACTCGATGGAACCGGTCGCGCCAGAGCGAGACAGATCGCTCCGAATACTACCAGTGCGATGAGCTATACGGCAGTATGGAACGCGAGTTATGCTAAGCAGGCGATCTCGGCTAGTTCACACCTACACGCCCGATCATTTAATGCCAATATGCAATGTGCATGCAACACGCGTTGCAATAGGGAGACAATGCACCGAAGTTGCTATACCAAGCGTTTCTTCCATTGCTATAACTCTACTTAAATACTTGAAAAATGAAGAATTTGTTTGTCGACTGCGCTAATCTCTGGAACCACAAGTCTGATTGGAAAAACATTTTTTGCATTTGATAGCCCAATTTCCTTAAAAAAAGGTATAAGTAAGGTTTCTTAGCCCGAGTTCAATGTTTGATATGATGTCAAGAAATACTGCGCGTGGTCTATTTAAAAAAATAATCATACAACAAATTTAAATGTTGAAAATAATTCAAGTTTCATAAATAAAAAGTTGTTTTTTTTCCAAATGCCTTTTTTCTACCCTTAAATTGCGTTCGGATTCGCAATGGGTCAAAAAATGTGAGAAAACCCTGCCTTTTAAGCCATGCATTTTAAGCGCATCCAAATCTAAATTCACCCGAGCGGAGCCGAAAACCTTAGCTAGTCACCCCATATGGACATAATTTAAAGTATCTTTTAATTGAACAATGCATGTCAGTATGTACTTATTTAACATACAGATGTTTAGTCACCTGAAAATTACATATTTCTGAAGCCAAATATACCGTTACATAATATATTTATTATTCTAAACACTGAAACGGCAAAAACATCGCATTCGTTTCGTAGCTAAAAGATATGTGTAGCCTTCAAACGGTCTCCCTTAAAAATCTAGTATTTTGGAACGTTTGACGGTATGTCTGGCCACGTCTGCGCAGTACTCCTACTAGTAAATGCGGTAACTGAATACGTGATTAAAAACGCATGCGTTCAATACACCGGAGTACGGTTTTACGGCACGGTTTACGATTCGATTCCATAATAGTGAAAATGTTGGCAGAGTCGCAAACCCCTGCTCGCAATTATTGCGACCGCGGACATGTGGTCAGATAACAGCGGAAATATTCGACCATAGCTAAGAGTTCGATTAAAACATTTTATATTTCAAGGAAAGCTATATTTTGAGGGGAAAAAACCGGCGAAGTGCGAGCCAGACACGCACACGAAGGGTTCCGTACCATCGTTAGAGATTTAAAAAAACACATTTTTTGTATGGGAGCCCCCCTATTTTTTTTGTATATTTTACATATTTTTTGTTATAGCGGCAAGATAAATACACATTTTGTAAAAATTTCAGCTGCCTGCCTATAACGTTTATAAAGATACAGCCCTGTGACAGACGGATGGACGGATGGACGGACGGACGAACGGACGAACGGACAGCGGATGCTTAGTAATAGGGTTCCGTCGGCATCCTTTGGGTACGGAACCCTAAAAACTATATTTGCTGTGAGGGCATTGGAAAACAAGATAAGTGTTACCACTGCATTTACTTGCGTGAATGTCGTAAAAGGTGACGTAAAACTTAGGTAGCATAATCCTGCCCGGGTTGGTACCATCGAATTGCATGAACGATTGTCGGAGGGGCAACGAAAATGGTCCGTGTTTTACGTCCATTGAACTGGATGGAATTAATTAAACAACCGTAGTAAAAGGAAGGTCCTGGCATGACACTTCACATGTGGCGTGTTGGGCTAATATAATGATTATGTCACGGTTTGGTATTAGCCGTGGGCATTAGCAAATATGTGCAGTTACATAAAAAAATATACAATCAAAGAGACGTCGAACTATTTTGGCCAAAATTTGGTCGAGACGCTTTCATAAAAAAATTGTTAAAAAGTTTGTGCTCAAAATCCGTCACGCCAAGTACTTATTTAATGAGATCAATCATGGATAGGAAAGTCAGTTTTTAGTCAGATGTTTGCGCTGTGAAGCTACCAGCTCGTAAAACGACTGCCAAATTTATCCATACTTTTAATATTATAAATGCGAAAGTAACTCTTTTAGTCTGTTGTGTTTTCACGCCTGAACCGCCGAACCAATTTTGATAAATTTCGGTAAGGAGATAGTCTGGACTTTGGAGAAGGCCAAAGGCTACCTTTTGTGGCAAAAATCAAACTTGCGAGTGGTGATATAAGGGTGAAAGTTTTGAGGGGAACTCATATAATATCCAGAATATAATTCAGAACGACATCAATCCAAAACTACTTTGACTCGGGCGGAGCCGGGTACCTCAGCAAATTAAGAATAAAATACAAGTGCGAGTTGGACTCGTACACGAAGGGTTCCGTACCATCGTACAGGATTTACAAAAAAAAACATTTTTTTTGTATGGGGCCCCCTTAATTTTTTTTATTTTATAATGTTACCTATTTGTTGTTATAGCGGCAAAATAAATACATAATCTGTAAAAATTTCAGCTTTCATTTCATTTTAGGTTCATGAGATACAGCCCTGTGACAGACGGACGGACGGACGGACGGACGGACGGACGGACAGCGGAGGCTTAGTAATAGGGTTCCGTTTTTACCCTTTGGGTACGGAACCCTAAAAAGGAAAGAAGCGTTCATAGTTTCGTGTCAGAACTTAAAAACCGGCCAAGTGCGAGTCGGGCTCGCACACGAAGGGTTCCGTACCATCGAACAAAATTTAACAAAAAAAAAACACTTTTTTGTATGGGAACTCCCTTTAATTCTTATTATTTTTAAATGTTACCCATTTGTTGTTATAGCGAAAAAATAAATACACACTCTGTACAAAGGAGAATGCCCATTACAAAAGCGCTAGCAGTTAGCATGTACACCAATGAATCCACTTTGCTTTCATTCCTCGCATCATATAAGTAAAAATGTGTGACTTTCAGTTTTTTCACAGCAACACTCATTAAAGTACTTTTAATGTGGGAAATATCCTCAAAGTTCGTCTTTAGCCGTGTTTGCTGACTTATCCCCATTATAGAAAAAAGTAAAATTTACAGATTGTTACTTTTATGATACGAGCAATAAAATAAAATTGGTTTCATGTCTGTACACGAAAATTTCTAGCGCTTTTCTAGCCCATACAGGAATGGGCATTCTCCTTTCAGCTTCCCATCTATTACGGTTCATGAGATACAGCCCTGTGACAGACGGACGGACGGACAGACGGACATCGGAGGCTTAGTAATAGGGTTCCGTTGGCGCCCTTTGGGTACGGGTATGACTCAACGCGATCCGTAATGTAATGCCGATAATACAGATCCCGAACGTCAGAATTCGTTCTATAACGTAAGAATTTTTAAAGCTTCCTATGAATACCCACTTATAGGAAATAAGATAAGGAACACATATAATTATGGCCTTAAGAGCACACAAGACCTCGAACTCCGGCGAGCATCAGCGCCATTAGATTAAGATGACATAAACATTGGAGTTTAATATCCAGTAAAAGGTTGGTAAGTGCAAATGTCCGTGCTAGTCATCTGAGATGTCGTAAGCCATAGGACTCGGTCCCGAGGTTGCATTCACCCCGTAGATTGGCAACCGGGTATAAACACTTTTATTGCTACCGGGCCAATATATTCACCATGAGACGAAAACGCGCGCGTGTACGTTATCACACAGGTAGACGTAACCTCTAACGATTCAAGCTGCATTTATTTACACGTAAAATTTGAGCGTGCTTGCTTGCTATCAGAATGGTCTGTCAGCAGTCAGAATTAAACAAGAAAATACTGCGGCGGCGGCGTCAGCACTCGGGTTTTCTGGTCCAGCGAGGGGTCAGTCACTCGAGCAAAAACTGTACACCAAGATTACCAGAAGTCAATATTTCCAAGATTACCTTGATTACGGTGGTGTATTGGGCTAATATCATAGCCCAAATACACCACTTTCCCGAAGTAATTAGGTGCTATACCAGGTCTTTCCCTTTATAAGCATGGCTATATTGAACTGGATGGAAAACACGAAAGATTTTTCTTTTCAAAGCAGCTTCGACCATCTTTTCATACAATGCGATGGTACCAACCCGGGCGGGTTTTTAAACCCCACCACCTAGCAGGAGAACCTACACTTTTTAAATGGATACCGAACCATGGAGCTACTCGCATTCGTGACGACATGCACTTAGCCAATTCAGAAAGAGAAAGAAAGTGGTGCATGAACGCTTCGAGGATTCGAACCCAGCCCTCTGGTGTGCAAGGCAAGTCCCCGCACCACTAGACTACGAGCCGCTCAAGTATACAGAACCCACAAGGAAAATATATTCCGAAAGAGTTGACTACACATGACCTGAGAATATCAATAAGTGCAACCGGTTGATAGCACTAATTTCTATTCTTTTTTTACAAATCAAAAGTTATTCTTATTTTAACCGCATTTAAGGGTGGCTTGAAGCGAGTTGAAAATTTTTGGTCCGATGGTACCCCATAGAATAAAGAATAGTTTACTAGTTTGCTGACTCAAAAATAATTGTGTAAACGCGGCCTAACGTTTGTAAACGCGTGTCCGGTTGCGATCGGGGAAGCCGGCCGGTTTCACTGCGAGGTGACGAGTGAAGTTTGTTTCTTTACTGCAGATTGCGCCGTTTGTTGTGCGAGATTGGATGCCTCGTAATGGGCCCGCCACCGGGACTATATAATATATTAAAAGGTAGGAAGAATCGAAGCCGGAATTAACTTCAAAACATCCACAGAACAAACCTTATTGGGAAACGGTACAAACAATAAACTGGCGTTTGCGGGATCCACGGGCATCGCGGCACTATTCAGGAGGCCAATTTTGGGAATACCGAGTTGATGAATCCTGAGTGCCCTTAGTGGAGGAATTCTCTTTGACATTTCCTCGCTATTCTGGTAATCGATCGCAGCGCAACACGCGAATTACAAGATTCCACCGACTGAGTCGGTATTAGATAGCTATTTATCTCAACGTCAGTGAATCTGTCATTGTTGTGTATGCGGAGTGCGGCGCGGTGGAAGCGGCGCCGACGTGACACATGGGCGTGCTTGGATCTCGTTACGCTGCGCGGGCGCAGGCCGCGTGCGGTGTCGCCTTTCGGCAGAGCAGAGGCGAGGGCATGTGCCTCGAGTGTCGCGCAGAGCCATCGGCAATTGAGGATTTAACTAATTTGCTAAGGAGGTATTTATTTAGACAAACAAAGCACTTGTCATGCAGACAATGTATCTTTTTTTTACATATATATATGCCATGGGTACTACATTGTAGTATGAATTTGTTTATTTACTAACTGATATTTGATTTGATATTACCTTGTATCAAAAATGACGATGGCTGTTTACACCTGAATAATTTAGATCAAAATTCATATTAATTTAGAATAAGATGTCATTCTCGTAGTCAAGATTTTGCCAATCAGCAATGTATGTAATGTTCTTATTATAATGTTCTTTGTGCGCAGTAGTAATCAATCAATCACTGTTTTGTAAGTATCAACGGAAAAAAAATACAATGACCAACCTGACGAAATTTCTTGTCGGCTCTTCTATGCCAGAAGTAATCTAACCGACAGTGGTATGCGGCATTAGAAACATTATGTGCAGTTAAAAGTAAAACTCTGAAAACAAAACCGTCGGGTCTTCGCGTCGAATTGTAGATATATTTGTAAAATGAAATATAATATTACTCGTTTATGAACCATAGTCATTGATTCAAAGGTAAATATAACAAGCATTGTAGGTTGTAGATGTGAATTCCAGGAAGGGCGGCGTAGGTGCGCGGAGTGACATGTTTTCTAATTTAAAATCATTTATCCAAAACAAGGCACGTCCATGGTGGGATTGTTTTGACAGCTGATCCGAGATTCTTTGCCACTAGCCATAGTGTGGCTATAAGAACAACGCATTGTGATGGATCATTCTGGTTCCAAAGAGGAATGCATTCCTACTCGACAAGCAGGGGCAAGTGGACTTGCATTCCATCTAGGGTTGCCATCTCTAAAATTTGGCAACCAGGACAAGACGAGAAAATACACGTGAAAACCCCCGATGTTAGAGCCCAGAACACGGACATGTCAACAGGTTTTTTAAACAGTCAGTCAATTTGTTAACCCGGACTACGAATAAGCCCCGCCCGGATGCTCCCCGGATGCCCTCTAAACTAGGACAAATCCGGGGAATCCCGGACGGATGGCAACCCTAATTCCATCCCACAAGTTCAAATCCCAGATCTGCGGGTCTACTTATGCGATTCTCACCTGTATGGCATGATTCCATACGAAATTGTTTCACCCTGAGTCACTGGTAAGTCACCAGTGACACACCAGTGACTCACAAGTGAAAATCTCACATGTAGACCCGCCGTATTTTTTTTTAAATTATTTGCAATCGCTTGCAGCCAGCGATTAGCAATGCAATCGTAAACGCTCAACAACAGCCAATGGCCGCCGGGCGCTGCTATCCAAACGTCATTCAAAACTACGAAACTGCGTTTTTAGCGATCAGAATCGCAAATTTCTGCAGCAATTTGGTAGCAATCGTTTCAAAAATAGGGCAGCCGAGCTCAACCTGTTATGATACAATGATATGGATACAATATGATATGGATACAATGTCGTGGACCAGCTTTTTAGGTTACTTTTCATTCAGGAAATAATTCAGCCCGACATAATCCAAAACGACATTAACCCGAGCGGAGCCGGCTACCACAGTAAATTAATATGTTTAATGAATACGACATAACCGTTATCGTTATTCTGCTTCCGACGAATGTCACGACCAAAAACGTTTTCTGATTATTTTCCAAATCCGATTGCAATGCTACAATGTAGATTTCGTTGGATAACCTCTTATTAATAATAAATAGCCTTTGTTTAGTCTGTGATGCAGCATCGATGTGATTTTTATTATTGAAGTTTACCCTACCCAGACACCCAGTCCTGTTCAGAAATCTACCGAAGATGAGCCCGGAGTGCATGAAAAAATATCTATGGACATGGACATGACAAGTGGAACGAATCTGTACGGTAGGTGGTATTTTTTGCGCAGGCAACCGTTGCGTCCTCCGCCGCCACAAAAAAGGCCCAACTTCCTCGCGTCCTGCACGCGATGTTGAGCCGAGTGACGACAACAATAGACGGTCTTATCCCTTGTTGATTGCGCTCGACGTAGAGCATTACGGACTCAGCTATGAGTGGCGTGGCGAATGGCGGCGCTCCGGAAATGAGTGCGCCTAATTAAATAATTCTCCGTTTAAATTATTCAATATTTATCTATGATAAGTGAACTCGAGTACGATAATGCGATAAAAACTGACAGATTATCGTTTTCATATTAATAGAATGCGCCGTGAGGACCGTGCAAAGTCTCCGATAGGCACACTGAAGATCTTCTCGTGCGTCTTGTAAGTGGGTGAGGTCAGTGGCGAAAGGCTGAAAATATTTTCAAGTATTTGTGCGCATATGTTGCCCTACAAATGTTTATATAACTGCAAACATCGATAAGTTAACCTGCCTCGACCAGAGATTTGCCCTGTTTAGAAATTCGAAATTTAAGTCGATGCAAATGACAAAACATTGCATAACTATTCAGAGGACGATCTGAATTTATTAGCAACAGGGATGGAAGGAGCGGATAAACAAGCTCGAAAGCTCAGCGATAGTCCGCAAATACCCTGGTATGGTGCCTCGCTGAGCGCGGTTTCGCGAGGTGAGGTAAATAAGGCTCTTCTAGTGAGCTACTTACGTTTGCCCCCAGAATCACCCCCTGCAGTGGTGTGCACATTCAAGAGGGCTCAGCGTCATGTCGGGGACTATGGCATCGCCTAGTCCACAAAAATCGCCAAAGTCCTCAGACGAGCAGCGCCTTGCGAAGGCGTTCTGGTGCCAACTCACAATTTCCACCCAGACGTTTTTATGGTACGCACGAAACGCAAACATTGGCCGACTGCCAACACTGATATACGTCCACTCCTAATCACTTACATACTTCGACTCATGCATCATTTCGGTCTCGGATTTGTCTAGAATTGAGATGTACGTGAATCTTGATATTTTGTAAGGATTTAATGGATACGAAAATACCGTTATCTCATTAATTTTAGGTTATCCAACGGCATCTATGAGACTGGCGTCGTTGCCGGGATAGCTCAGAGGTAGAGCAATGGACATGTAATCCAAAGGTCGCATGTTAGAATTCTGCTTTCGACGAATTTCCAGGCCAAAAAGGTTTTCTCATTAAAAAAATTAGATGCATAACCTCAAAACATATGTCCGTGCATAACTGAATGCAGAAAAGGCATATAGGTAGACATATTTTTGTGGTTTCGACTAATCGGTAACGTATTCGATTCCCGCCCCGTTCGATACCCTGGGTTTTTTTATACATATAACTGGACGTGGTGGACGAATATCACACCAGCCGTCTTGATATTCGCCCAATACACATAATTCCCGGAAATTAGGTGTCATGCCAGGACAACCTTTTGTCCAAAACGAAATCGAGCCGAGCGGAGCCGGGAACTTCAGCTAGTAATCATATAAATATGCACCAACACAAACAAATGTCCAGGTTGAGCTCGATTCGTCACAAAGGCGAGACTTGCCAGACTTTCCGAAGACGTCCCAATTTAGTTTCTCCAAAACAAATGCAGCTAAATGAGAGCGAAAGGAGAGATTGCTTCGTTCTCGGCAGAGAGCATAGAAGGACGGAAGTAGCGTTTAAAACTCATTCGTATGGCGGCAGCATAGCCACGAGTAGTTGAAAACATCTAACCGTAGTTTGTTCGCCTAAGAATTCGGGTTGCGCAACATCGAATGTTTGTTGCGCTAAATAGCGTCCTGTGAAATTCTTACGTGTTTTTGGAATTAGAGAAAATCAGTAGCAAGCGAATTTGTAGGGAACTGACTCGCCGGCGATAACGTTTTTAAATCTATAAGTTGCTACGCCCCGCCACCATAAAAACTAGTTTCGGTTGCTTCTCCCGGCCTTCCGTGCTCACTGGTTCTCGGAGACGATTAGAAGCATCCTGACCGACTCCCAAGATGGCGGCCGGTTCCACACTTCCACTATAGTCCACATTCCGGAAGTCATCAATATACCTTCGCTCGTTCTGTTCCAACACTCGCGTGCCGAGCGGCTATGAGAAATGATTTCCATAGCACGTTTTAACAACTTATTTTAGCTTTTAATACGTCCTATTATCCATTGAAGAATCCACGGAGTAGCTACCAGATATTTTTTTTAAATTTATACCTATACTAAACTTGTTTTTAACCGACTTCAAAAAAGGAGGAGGTTATCAATTCGTCGGAATCTTTTTTTGTTTTTATGTATGTTCACCGATTATAGATGTACATATTAACCATAGTACATACATGTGATTTATAATTACGGATAGATAGTGTTCAGCTTTACTAAAGACAGAAGTTTCCTACACCACGCTGTGGACTTCATCAGGATGCCATATTCCGCTAACACTGATGCAAAATGAAAGCCGACGACCTGTAGTTGACATCTGACAGAACGATCCTCCAGGTAGCTTCGCGAATCCCGAAGATATCCGCAACGTTATGGACAAAACGTCGAGCGATATAAGTAAGCTGAATACTGCTTATTAGTTCCAACGAAACGTTTTTTCTAGTTGACTAGTTCATACAAACTATATGTCGAACAGTAAAACTCTAAACAAGCATGCAGATATTATACATACATATAGGTACAGTTATGTACTTTAATGCCGTTGCATCGAAAAGAAAAAAATAATTCCTTCTACTCCAGCGTCGACGTCAATGTCTAGTCGACGACCCCGAAATATCCCAGACTTTAGGGATCTCCAGCTCCGAAGGAACGAAGGGTCTCTTTCTGGGATTTGTCGTATGTTCTAACGATACCGCAGAACATGGTCTTGGGAGCAGCATAATGTTATCCGTCAATTTCCTTTTCACAATCTCTCAGATCAACAGACAGGGGTTGGAAAGTTCGTAAAGCGCACTCACTCGCCGGCGCTGCGGCCATTGCATGTAGCTACCCCGCGCCGCCGCCCCCATACAAGCGAGGTTCGGTTGCTGCCCCCGTCCTTCGATGCTGGATTTCGAGACCACATTCGCGCGTGATGGCGATGTTTGGTCTGTGTGGTTTCTTCCTTTTCTCTCTTGTCCACTGCTTGACCCTTCGGTTAAAAGCGTGATGATATCATACACAGGTCAGCATAGTTCTGCGGCCTCGTCATACCTAAGATGTCGCACCACAATCGTTGTACCCATCGTAAATCACGTTTTAGATAAAAACACAAAAGGTCCGTTTTGTTAGTTTTATTTGGGAAGGTACAAAATAAAATATTTACGACAGCTCGAATAGACGCACATAAAGTGAAGTTATGGCGCTATTGTTCGGACGTTTCCGAAAATACTTAACGTTCGACGGCCTAAAGACGTGCTGGATACAAAATCTATTTTATATGTGCTATTAATTACAAATATAAAACTTTACCTACTTACTTTGAATGTCGATAAAAATCTCGAATAATACCACATCCGATTACCTAAAATAAAAGAAGCACCTAGCCGCCCGGCATCGGGCAAGTTCGATAGCCCATGGGCATGAAGAAATCATTGTTCTATCTAGAGGCGGCAGCATTTTAATATTTTGTAAATGTAACTGGACAATTACTTTACCACAGCTAACATCATAATATTTCCCTTACACCAGATGGAAACTAGGTCTCAGAATAATTAATAGTCCAAGGTGCCATGCCAGGTCCTTCCTTTTATTGAACGGACAACTTTAATTGGGTAGAAAACGCGAACAATTTTAGTTGCCGCTACGACCGTCCTGACTTTAATCCTTCCGAACCTGCAAAGACCTGCAATTTTACGTGGAATATAATTTCAAGTAATGAAAAATTTCTGTCCCCTTGTACTTTTCTAGTCAATTCGTCGTCTATTGTCGAATCGACAAATACGGGAAACGAAATCCGAATAAATACATATGCAAACAAAAATTAGTGAGAAAAAATATCCGTGTTTTATGATTGAATATGATTTTCAAGTAATCAAAGACCAATTTTAACCTTTTAATGATCCGAATGTGGGTTTTTTTTATAATAGTCACAGTCAGAGCAGTAAATGTATGTTCTTTTAAGATGCAACAAAGAATGGCGTGTCAGTTCGCCACGTATTCATCCAGCCACCGCGCTAATTCCGGTCGTTAGTCCAACGTATAATTTCAAAAGGACTCTAAAATCCGCACCTAGTTCACACCATATTGGTTAGCAGCCTACTTAGCTCAGAACAGTAGTCCTTCCAATTACAGCCCGCTTCACGACCGCTCTCTACCGAGGAACCCGCGCGACGCGCTCCTTCCGCTCCCAGCCGTCGCCCGTTCGGCGACTTCGCAGAGCGTCGAGGTGTCGCGGTGCGGAGGAGCGTGCCGTCCCGCTCGCGCGCGCGGACCCGCACGGGGCGAGGCGGCGCGGTCCGGCCGGAACCGGTTCTCAGACGCCCGAGTAAGGTTCGGTAAATATGGTGGCGCTGCGATGCTGCTTCGATGCTCGGAATTTTGGAAATGTAACTACAACGATTCATTCCCAGAGGACACTGAAAAGGAGTAAATTGGTCCAGTCGTGTATTTTTTATTTCGTTACTCTGAAAGGTCGACGTCAATGACACAATGGAAGATGGAACAGAACAACAATGACATGACGTACCGTGACAAGCACTATTACTTATTCTGTGGTAGCGAACCCTACACGCTCGCAACCAGACGGTCTGGTTACTAACCCCACTGCCTACCCCTTATGGCATTTACAGTGATGCTGCTTAACTTTACTACCTATACTTGTTGGGAAAAATATTGCGTCCGCTTTTAAAACAAGTATAAAGACAAAGCTACACGCTGGATTTTATAAGAGATAGAATATTTCTGCATAAAAGTGTTTCAAAATAGGATTTTTATTTTACGAGAAAGCAATAGTGTCAAAATTTAAGGTATTTTGGCATGAAAATCATTACCAACTTAACATTTACCTTAGATCAAATCTACAGTTGCATCACATCACAGAGTTGTAACAAAGTTGTTGGCTTATATCATAGAATAAATATATTACTTAATCTATGCTTACATACGTTTCTAGGTGTATTTCAGCCATTAACCCGAAATATAGGTAAGGAAAAAGCTCCACCAGAAATTGCATATACAGACGGGATATCAAATACTAGAAAGCAAAATGTTCCTACCATTGGTCAGCGTGTGTACGCCCTAGCATCTAATGGCTGTTACATGATCTACAGTCTACACGAACTTCAGCTAGTATGCGAGGAGTGATCCGCTAAGATCACTCCAATTATAGTCAATATGTGTGATGGCTGCGCAAGCGCATTGGCTCTGCCACAGTAGAAAATAAAAAGCAGTTGGCGAATCGGCATTTGCAGCATTCGCCTCATCATCATTAATCATTATTATTAGAATAATTTTGTCTGTCTGTGTATGCTACAAAAAGCATAAATTGATCTATACATTTATTTATACAGCATGTAGTCAAACTACACTTAAGTATAGATAGTCTCAACTGAAACTACTAACCCTAAGTAATACCAACTTGTGTAAAAAGTGGCATTTCGCCCATACAAAATGGGTCAAAGTGACTTAAGAAAGGACTACTTTTCGTTACGGCTATTTATCTCAGCCTAAGATGTCACAATCTGATTAATCCATCAAAATCAAGTAAGTAATTTTTGAAGTTCCGAAAAAAAAAAGTTAATTTAAAAAAATAAGGGTTATAGTTATAGTCAATTAAAATTATCCTCGATAAATGAGACTGGCAAAACTGACACTGGCGGCCACAGTTTAAAACATAAAATGCTTATGTTTTCATACATGGCGCCAGCAGCCACGCGACGTTGCGGAGCTGGATTCAGAGGATAAAACCATACCCACTTCTATCTCTTTCATCAAAATGGTGCAAGAAAGAGAGAGTTCCGTTTGTCGGCGTCCGCGTACGCGATTCCATTTGACACAATCGGAGGTAAACGTTATAATCAGGAACCATTTATTTGGATACTTCATAGGCAATGTAGGTCTCACGTCTCAAAAACTCACGTGCGGTACACGCCCCCCGAGCTGCCTCACTGACATGTTCTTACCACTGTGACTCAGCCAGTTCCCAGGCGGTCGGAGCGGTAGCCGCGGTGTGGTTACCTGCAGTTCTGATCTAGCTGACTTCTAGATGTGCACCTCTCGCAGTTCACATATAGTCTAAGCAAAATGTATCTAGGTGACTTATGGTGAAAACGATTCGCATTTATTCTAGAGTTTTACACGGGTTCCGAAACATGGAGCGTCCATAATGACTAACGCCCGGTTCCACCACCTCCAGCTACAAAAATCCCAAAGTTATCTTTCGGTTACATCATACAAATATGCAATGTAGCCGAAAGTTAACTATCGGATTTCAGGTAACGGGAGGTGGTGAAAACAGGGGTAAATGCACTCTTATGTATTTTCCTTACTTCCTTTCTTGTACAATGTAATCAGTAATTATTTGCTTGTCACACTGGTCCTACTGATTCAAGGGTTTACTTTGTGGATTGAATTTGTAAGATATCTTTAATACATTTAGTAAAAGCGTTTATGTGCATATGTATCTCATGATTATAACTGTTTATCTACGAGTATTTCGTTTCTATATTATTAGAACATCATTACTTTTAAGTACATTTTGTTGTACACTGTTTTTGCCCGCCTCACGGCACCTCCCACGTCTCTGAGGTTGAATGTCATAGAATGTCAGTCAGTCAATCAGTCAGCGTGTTTGCGTCCACTGCTGGACATACGCCTCTCCAATTTTTCTTCAGTCCTCCCGGCCCTCAGCGGTACGGAACCACTGCTTTCCGCCGACGCACTTGATGTCGTCCCATCTGGCGGGTGGTCTCCCCACACTCCGTTTTCCTGTCCACGGCCGCCAGTGCAGGATACGGTTACTCCAACGGTCGTCGTCTATTCGGCTGACGTGACCAGCCCACTGCCATTTGAGCTTAGCCACCCGGTGTCTAATATCGACTTCTTTGGTAAGTGTCGGCGGATTGCCTCGTTACGCATCATATCCCGTAGCGATATTCCCAGCTTTGGTTGCCTTATGTTATTCTTTTCTGCCTTTTTTTAATCCATATTGGCTTGAAAATAAAGATTTTTCATTTCATTTCAAATTCAACTAAACATCAGAATGAATCGATCACTTGACTGTTCACCGGGCGAGTAAATTTCCCATGGTAGCCACCGTGGACACGGCTTTACCGCGGCGCGCGTCGCTCCAGTCCAAGCCGCTCGCACCAGACGATATCCGGCGTGTCCGTCGGTCTGGTCGTGTGTGTGCGTGTGCGCACGGAGTCTAGACTCCTCGTTAGCGAGCAAGGACGTTCTCAGAACCGACACCGGGCGTTATCCTGCCGAGTTTTACGCTCCCTGCTCAGCCCTAGAAGACAGTACTTACTGATAAAACTGGGCGTACGCAAACTCTAATTTCTTTGCAAAGTGCATTTGTACTCTAAGGGCCGAGTGCACGAAAGGACAAAAAATCCAAATCAACGTCAAAGTATGATCAAACACGTCACTTTGTGTGGACAGTATGGAAGGAACTCTATGACGATCACTAAAAGTGACGTGTTTGAACATTGATTAACTCGGCCGTCTCTTCGTGCAACCGGGGCTAAGTGCGTGCCAAACTCTGTTAAAGTTCCTTCAAACAGCCCAATCAATCATACATTCATGTTTAGCCGCAGCCTTTTTTTATTTTCAAACTAATACATGCTGTATAGATCAGGATTTTTTTTTTGTTCTTGCTTGTGGTCAGGGCGTTTTAGGAAGATAAAAAACATCCCTCGACTTAAACAATTAGGAATAAAACTAACAAAACGACCATCTAGTCTCATATCCATAGTACGGTACAATATTCTAGTTTGACAAGTAAACGAATAGATAGTTGACCCATTCAGGTAGCTGTCCCAATCAACATATCCTCGAAGGGACAGTTAGGCAGCCTTCCAAGAACATAACTCTGTCCTGCGCTCATTATCTATCGCATAAAAAGTGTCGCAAAAACTGCGGGTGCAGGGGGCACGCCTAACTTCGGGGACCGCTTCGCTATCGCAGAACACTTCAAGAAAAACCGGCCAAATACGAGTCGGACTCGCAGACGAAGGGTTCCGTACCATCGTACAAGATTTAACACAAACCTAATCACGTTTTTTGTATTTTTTTCAATTATTATTATTAATTGATTTTTTCTATTTGTTGTTATAGCGGCAAAATGACAACAGACGGACGGACAGCGGAGGCTTAGTAATAGGGTTCCGTTGGCACCCTTTGGGTACGGAACCCTAAAAAAGAAAACGTTTGGAGAGGTGGAGTCATTACAGTAGAACCCCGATTATACGAATATATCCATAGACCTAGCGTAGCGCGCTGTGCTCACAAGAACGAAGAAAGTGTGGGAGACAGGCGTCAACTCAACGTACCACTACCGCGAGTTAGAGAGAGATGGAACACGTCTGTCCGATGAGACAACTTTTCAAATCGGTATCAATAAATTTGAGCGACTCCTATGTATTGATAACGATTTATCAATGCTCATGAAATGTGAAATGTTTTTTTTTATGTGAAATCTTTATGATTTCTCTAGTGTTCCTTAGATAAAGCATGGTGACATGCGCATTTGTTAAGTGAACTTGAGTAAAAACCTGGACAAAAATCCTTTTTTATAGTAAACTAGCTGCGGTACCCGGCTCCGCTCGGGTTAGTGTCGGCTAAATTATTTCATGGATAAAAAGTAGCCCACGTGGCCGGTCCAAAATAGGGTTAAACTGGTCCAGGACAATGTATCTATCCACCAAATTTAATCAAGATCGTTTGAGCCGAAATAGCATGATCTAATGAGAAACATCCAATAATTCCTATTTAGAGCTTCGTTGACACTTGGTGGCTATTTAAAAAAAAGCATTCACCACCAGAACCTTTCTGCACTTGCACTGCTACATTGCTTACCTAGCAAGTAAGTAACGTCTAACGTAACGTAACGTAAGCTTTGCGTGGACTCCAACCCACAGCCTCAACATCGAAAACGGTAACCCATCCCGAACCTGACTGTTCCCAGAGATGCTATACGTTGATAAAATACGCATATAAATCGGGTAAGTGGTTCGCAAGTTATAAAAATGTAATACTTACTACTCACCACTTTGGTAATGAAGCGTTATATTATGTAGCCTATACATTTTGAGTAGAATCAGGCTAGACGTAGATACAATCCGCATCTAAATCAAGTAATTGGTTCTCAAGTAATAAGTATTTTATTCCATTGGTCGCACCTGTGACAATTTAGCGTGATGCCAAGTAGTTCTAAAGTTGCGGGAAATACCAAGCCTTACTTCGGTACAATTAGTAACAGTAAGCGTTGCCGCCGCCCCCCCCCCCCCTCCAGCCGCCGCCCTCCCGTCGAGCCGTGCAGACCATTGCAGTTTGTATGAGACCCACATCTTAGCGTAAGCGGAACTGAATTCTATTTACCCTATCCTAATTCCCGGGTAGTTAAATGTACGTGTACTAAGTTTCATCTAATTCGAATGATCGGTTAAAGAGTTATGGAGGAACATACATACATAATACATACAGAACTGATTTCCAAAAATCGACCATTTAGATTTAGTATCATACATTAGTTCAACCAACGAAGTATCTTAGAAAATAAAGCAACTTACTCCATGAACACCCCTTGCAGATGTATTATTAGTATAGATAAGGAGGGGTGACCCACTAATTCTTTGTCGATCATATTTCTTAACTTTTCTTCAATATTTTAAAGTAAAACTTAAAACATAATTTCAGATCATTATTATGAAGCTAGATAGCGATTTATAAAGGTTTTAGAGTAAAAAAGAAATTTCTGTACATTTTGCATGCAAGGATTTTGGTCTCATCCGTCAGTTGACTGTATATCTTTACATGCTAAGCCTATGGATATTAGTACTAATGGATTAGGACCTGTCTTCCGGATCACCTCAAAGATCCGAAAGTGCAAACGGTTCTTTTATAAAATATGAACAAACTGTTTAAACAAATTATTTAGTTGCACATATACCATACATGTCAGCCTCGGTAGCTCAGTGGCGCGACACCATTCGTTTCAATAAGCTTGGTGAGGGAATTCAGATGAAATGTTGTTTATTTTTAAGTGCCGGAACCCAAATAAAAGGTAAAACATTTTAACGACGTTTTTAGTTAAAAAAGTATATCAAACATTTAGGGCCTTTTTCACCTACTGCTGATTAGCTTAATCGTCACATATTAAGGGCCTTTAATAGCAGCTTGCCATCAATACAAGTACAAGATAACCAGCAATTTAGTAATAAAGGCCTTTAACTGTCGATTAAAATAAATCGGCAGTTGGTGAAAACCAGGCTTAATGTCTCATTAACAAACACTATAACAGGCGCTGCGGCCATGTGCGGCGGCGTGTCATGCTGCCTCTCGTATGGATTTGCATGGCAAGTGACATAATGGCGACCGCGACGCTATTATAGAGCCGTCGCGTCGTCGCTACGTGACGCGGCTGGGGAATCACACTCGTACGCATTCTGTGACATCGTCACAGAGTACATCATGTTTCGGCTGGCATTAAGTGTGGTCTAAAATTATACGAACTATTCGAGAGAGCTTTGAACTTTGAGAATTATTTGAGGTATTTTAGGATAGATATGATTTTTATTACAAACTAGCTGCGGTACCCGGCTCCGCTCGGGTTAGTGTCGGCTAAATTATTTCATGGATAAAAAGTAGCCCACATGACTGGTCCAAAATAGGGTCAAACTGGTCAAGGACGATGTATCCATCTACCAAATTTAATCAAGATCGAGCCGAAATAGCATGATTTAAAGAGAAACATCCAATAATTCCCATTTAGAGCTTGGTTGACATTTCGTGGCTATTTTAAAAAAAAAGCATGTGCCGCCAGAACCTTTCTGAACTTGCACTGCTACATTGCTTACCTAGTAAGGAAGTAACGTGTAACGTAGGTAAGTTTTGCTTGGACTCCAACCCACAGCCAGCCTCAACATCGAAAACAGTAACTCATCTCGAACCTGACTGCTCCCAGAGATGCTATGCAGTGATAAAATACGCAGATAAATCGGGTAAGTGGTTCGCATGTTATAAGAATTTAACACTCACTACTCACCCCTCTAGTAATGAAGCGTTATATTACGTAGCCTATAAGTTTTGAGTAGAATCAGGCTAGACGTAGATACAATTCTCATCTAAATCAAGTAATTGGTTCTCAAGAATTTTATTCTATTGGTCGCGCCTCCGGCGATTTAGCGTGATTCCAAGTAGTCCTAAAGTTGCGGGAAATACTAAGGCTGAGATAAATAGTCGTAACAGAAACTAAGAGTAACGAAAAATAGTACTTTGTGACGTCACTTTGCATCACTTTGAGATCTCGTTCATACAAAACGTGTCAAAGTGACGTCACAAGTAGTACACTTTCCGTTAGTCTTAGTTTCTGATGCGACTATTTATCTCTGCCTCAGTTTCTGATGCGACTATTTATCTCAGCCTTAGTTTCTGATGCGACTATTTATCTCAGCCTTCTGATGCGACTATTTATCTCAGCCTTAGTTTCTGATGCGACTATTTATCTCAGCCTTAGTTTCTGATGCGACTATTTATCGCAGCCTTAGTTTCTGATGCGACTATTTATCTCAGCCTTAGTTTCTGATGCGACTATTTATCTCAGCCTTAGTTTCTGATGCGACTATTTATCTCAGCCTTAGTTTCTGATGCGACTATTTATCTCAGCCTTAGTTTCTCATGCGACTATTTATCTCAGCCTTAGTTTCTGATGCGACTATTTATCTCAGCCTTAGTTTCTGATGCGACTATTTATCTCAGCCTTAGTTTCTGATGCGACTATTTATCTCAGCCTTAGTTTCTGAAGCGACTATTTATCTCAGCCTTAGTTTCTGATGCGACTATTTATCTCAGCCTTAGTTTCTGATGCGACTATTTATCTCAGCCTTAGTTTCTGATGCGACTATTTATCTCAGCCTTAGTTTCTGATGCGACTATTAATCTCAGCCTTAGTTTCTGATGCGACTATTTATCTCAGCCTTAGTTTCTGATGCGACTATTTATCTCAGCCTTAGTTTCTGATGCGACTATTTATCTCAGCCTTAGTTTCTGATGCGACTATTTATCTCAGCCTTAGTTTCTGATGCGACTATTTATCTCAGCCTTAGTTTCTGATGCGACTATTTATCTCAGCCTTAGTTTCTGATGCGACTATTTATCTCAACCTAAGCCGTATTTCGGTACAATTAGTAACAGTAAACGATGAGCGATTTCTTCCCCCCCCCCCCCCCCCCCCCCTCCCGTCAACCACCGTGCGTCGGACCGCCCGCCCCGACCCCGCCCCGCTCCCCGCCATCACCGCCTGCTGGTTTGAAGTAGCATCGTTTTCGCAGCCCCGTGAAAGTTCGAAAGCCCATGGGCACAATATCTTTATAAATTGTAGCCTATGTGTTATTCTGATGTATAAGCTACATTTTTGTAAAGTTTCATTAAAATCCATTCAGTAGTTTTTACGTGAAAGAGTAACAAACATCCATCCATATTAAAAACTTTCCCCTTTATAATATTAGTAGGATTTGCAGGACAAACCAGTTTAGCGCAGTTCTAACTAGCTATTTAAAAATGTTAAATAGGTTGAGATTATTTTTTGCTGCTATCATTTTACAATTTGTATCATTTAACAATTTGATTACTTTATAACACCAGGAGTCAATCAAGTCTATTTGATACTGAGAAAAAATTACCTTAGCCTATTTTAGATTTTACGAAACTAGTTTTACCTACGGAATTTGTCTTCCTAAATTCCGATAAAATTATAAGGCACTGACCTGGTAGAGGCTAGCAGAATTTAGAGGCGGCACAGACGTACGATTTCCGGATTCGGTTTACGAATACCGAATCGGAATCGAGTTCTCAGAACTCAGCCGCTACTCAAAGTTCATTTTTCAAATTAGAAATTCGAAACGTACAACGGCATGTGTGCGACGGGTCATAGATTTTGTATAAAGGCGCCATATTCGGAGGACACCACAAAGGTATGTCTGCGCAGTATTTTATACGACTTCATATGCAATGAGATGCTGTTGGATTGTCTATTACTACACTAACTGGGTAGGTAACTTCAACTTCGGTTTTGACTTCCGCCCGGCACGTCCGCATAAAATGAACACGGTTCCTGAATAATTTCTCACTGTTTGCCGTCCCAAATATATTCATGGTCAGCAGATTTCCTGCTTTGCTCCTCTTCGAGGGCAGTATCTATGTCGGAAACGAAATTTAATAATATTTCTTGTAATTATCACTACCTGATAATATCTAACGCCTGGCGACTCTGTATTTCCCTTCACTTCACACCAACATGGTATGTGCGGCTTGTACCTATGGAAAGCTTCATTGTTACCGTAAATTATAGGCTACTTACCATCACATAAAATCACCTAAGGAGTAAGCTGCGGGGTTATATGTGAAAGAAGCCGGGTGAAAACCGACAGTTTTCCCCACCCTAAACGCCTAATACTAGTGTTTCGTTACAATTAAATCGTAAATTCCTTATAACGAACATCTCTATTCGCCAGAACACGCAAACGACGCAAACGGTTTAGTAAGATATTTCACTCGGCAGCAAGGATTTCTGGGTATGAATATTGTACAGGGAATCGCTCAGTATTCCGCCTACACGCCCAACAACACACGACACCATTACCATTCACACATTCTAATAAGCACTGACAGATAATACCTACCTACGTACCTGCATACTTACCTAGTAATCGATAGAACTGCCATCCTTTGGAGAAAATAAGTTTTAGCGAACTGTCTCTTCGTCTTGCCAAATCTGTAAATTGACCTAGAAAACCAAGTGGTAAAATGTTAGGGGGGCATTTTGGTGTGGTTTCGTATTTCACGGGATATTGACTAAGTGATAAGTAAGTAGATAGGATATACAAGTGAGTTGACAGTAAAGTCATTCTAGCGGTCATTTTTTTATCGTAAAAACAGGAAAAAGTTTGCGCTGCAAACATTTTACATGCAAATAGTGATTCGTTATTTTATACTGTGATGGATTTTGCGTTGTATTCCACGATTCCAAGTCGTCTTTTAGTTTGCACCAAAATATTATTGAATGAACAAAATGGCCAGTCTCCCTTGAAATAAACAACTAACCCCTGCTTCTACATACGGATAGGTATTTAAGTTTAGAATTCCTTGAATTCTTTATTTAAATCGCTGTTCACTGAGCGGCCGTGGTCGAGGCAGTGTAGAATCGGCACGAGAGATGGACGTGTGGCATATTATGTTCAAAATACACTGGAAAGTGAAAGAATTCCAGTCATTTTTACTCTACGGTTGATGTTTCAGCGTAATCATCCGTACCATACTAACCTCCTGTAAATAATTATAAAAGGTAGGTACTAAGCATTTGACCTAACCGTGTAACCGTGATCTACGCTATGCAGTTTGGAAATCATGTAAAACTTCTGTGCGCAGATTTCCAGTCAAAATCCTCACGAATGATTATTTTATAAAAACCAATACTCGTTCAAATGACATGAAAAAAAAAATCGTCTTTACCAAATTGGTACCTATTACGTTATCTAGACAAATTTGTCTAAATAAAACATTTAATGTTATAGACTAGGAAATATTGTATGGAAAGGAGAATGTCGTATTGCGGTTCGCCTAAAATATTGTGTCCGATGGTCTTTCTCAATAAAATGTATATATTTCTCTTTCTCTATTCTATTTCAAAAATAAAGACTGATTTACCTATCCCCCACAAACTCGAAGCGCTACTATGGAGCTCAGTATTTCTGAAGGTTGTTTTTGACTTTTTGACTTTTACTTGCAAAGAAAAAGTTTAACTTACTTGTTTCAACGATCTTTTGTAAAGTAACTATCACAAAAAAATGTATGTACCTACTGCAATTAAAATCTAAGGCTTTTTCCTTTTCGAAATTCATTGTTTTGTTTTTATTGCAAGCAGACAAAAATATTGTTTAACATACCTACCTAATCAACGGTTGAATGATGAAGGTACGATTGTGTTGTTTGGACGTGGGTGGTATCATCATGTCAACATTGAGTAGTGATCCCGCCCGAGGCAGCAAGGGTTCGGATGTGGCCGCGACTGCATGTCGCTTTTTATGGGTCGCCGTAAAGGAGAAAAAAATAAGAAAAATATGTTTTCGTAATAAAAAGAATAAAGGGACATAAATAATATTCCCTTTTTTGGACGTTTTAACGCGGAGGTTTAGTGCAAAGTGGAAGATTCGAGGACACGTTTCGAAATCAGGTTATGTTCTGGACCGGTTCGCAGTATCAATACGTTAAAATAACCAAGAACGTTGTGATGTTGCACTTTGCATCATAGATTAGTTAATAAAATAATAATAATAAGGTGTAAAAACTTTGGAAATTATCGTATAATAAATCCAATGAATACGTTTTCGTTTTTGAAATATAATCTGCTATATTTAATCAGAACCTGTCAAGACGTATTGAATTTCATATATTGTTTTACGTAACAGGACTCAGATCGCTTATACCACACCCACCGTCATGCTATTAGCCCAACACACCACATGTGAACTAGGTGCCATGCCAGTACCTTCCTAATAATTGCAGGCTAGGTGCATTGAATTGGATGGAAAACACGGCCATTTTTTACTGTCGCTACGACCGTCGTCCATTAATTATCTGAGTCCATACAGGCAGGCACAAACAATATATATTTATATAGCTGAGGTTCCCGGCTCTGCTCGGGACAATTTAGTTTAATATTTACCTGAACGGAGCCCGGTAAAGTCTCACGGCCCCGACCCACCCGCATTGCCCGCCCGCAGTATTCGTTAGTTTTAGCCACAGACTTGCCTAGGCCTATGGTTTTCGCCTAATAATAATATTCTTTAATGCTTCCATACACATGATACATACAAGGGCGGACTTATTGCCTAATGTCAATCTCTTCCAATCAACCCGATAACGGGCACAAAAATATACAGATAGCAACAAGAAAAATAACCTAAGAAGGACTCAGACACGAAGGGTTCCGTACCATCAACACCAAAAAATCACGTTTTTTGTATGGGGACCCTTTTAATTTTTATTATTATTTTTATTTTACCTATTTGTTCTTATAGCGGCAAAATAAATACACAATCTGTGAAAATTTCAGCTACCTACCTATTACGGTTCATGAGATACAGCCCTGTGAAAGACGGACGGACGGACGGACGGACGGACGGACAGCGGAGGCTAAGTAATAGGGTTCCGTTTTCACCCTTTGGGTACGGAACCCTAAAAAACGATTCTCCCAGATTTAATAATTTTCTAGAAATTCACAATATTACTGCGAACCTGCGAACAAGTCGGGATTGACAAGTTTTTAGAATGTGGTGCAACTGAATATTAAAAATAAAAATGCTTAAATTGTTGGAATTTCAAATTCATATGGAGATTTATGGAGTGATTAAATTGCAGGAAAATTGCATAAAAATGTTTGACTGACTTTGACTTTCGATTGCGCCACACGAACCGCGATTTCGTAAGCATCAAGCTGTTGTCATTTACTTAAATACAATTTTGTAGAAAAATAATAATGTAAATAAAGCATTACTTGAACAATACTTACCTAATCACATATTTTTAAGTAAAGGAACTTTTTAATTTTCCGCCCATACGAAGCAGGCAAAATACCTCCATTAGAACCTTCAGTGATTAGAACAGATGTGATTTAAAAAATATATATTTATCTGTCTTCAGGAAAACTGAAATAAATCAATTAAAAATATGGTTATCAAACAAACGAACTAAGCGTGTAAGGAACATTCAAGTTTACCTACACCGTTTTTTTCGCCCATAAAATAATGGTTTAGAGTCCATGTAAACTGACAGGATCTTGCCTGCTAGTTTAGTGATATCAGAGAAGATGGTCGGTCGAAGCGGCAATCAAAAGTTGTCCACGTTGTCCATACATACCATATCCATATACCATTAGTTGTTATAGCGGCAACAGAAATACAAATTAAATTTTAGCCGCCTATCTAGTACTGTTCATGAGATACAGCCCGCTGAAAGATGGACGGACGGGCGGACAGCGGAGATTAACTAATAGGGTTAATTTAAGGTTAGTGGAAGAATACTTCGATTCTTGTAGCATCCTTGAATGACAAAATATCTGCAGTCCTAGGTAGGACCTAGCTCCGACAAAGCTTAGAGTTTCTGTTGATTTTGTAGGGAATGTCCATCGAAAAAGTAGCCTGCCTAATTGTGACACAAGGTTACAAATGTAATGAATATAGCCTATTGTGTATTTAAATGCGTGGAGCACTTATTTTGTGCCGGGGGTCGCACTTGCAGTGTCTTCTCATGTGCTTGACAGTTTGCATAATTCTTGTGCGACATTGTTAAACCCGTCGGCAGTTGGAATTCACCTACGTACCTATGTAGAAAGGCAACTTTTATGGTAATTAACAATGATAGTTGAAACCTTTAGGCTATAATAGGTATTATTTTCTTTAGGTACAGTCGAACGAGTTTAAGATACACATCCGGTTGAATGAAAAGATGAACAGTCGAAATACTTTGACTTTTGGAAACAATTATAGTGTTGAGTATTGATTCAAACATAGTCGAGGATGTCTACTAGCTTTTGAGTAAACAAAACCCTAACAAAATTGAATCAGAGGTTGTATTTAAATACCATTCATTTTTAAGTTTATCCGGAAGTGTATCCTTTAACCTTTGGTTGACTGTACGTGATACTGTTATGGTTGGCATAAAATATCTTAATACATATTTTATGACAAACCTAAATTTTCTAATAAATAAGGTAGGAAATTTACCTAGCTCGAATCGAAATTAGGGAGAAAATTGGGTTATAAAAAAATACCTACCTATCTCCAATCTAGGATGTTTTAGGTATTACCTAAACGAATCGGGTCTAGCTTGCACTAAAACAAGTATCCTGGTTAAGTGTTTTAGAATAACTATGGGCATAAAAGTACCTACATAAAAGATATGGTAATTTGTACTGATTGCTATGAGTCAATGGAGACATTCGAGTAAAGATTTCATTTGAAGACAAGTAAAGTTACGGTAGGTAGGTAGGTACGTAGACTTGTGGGTAGAAACGGGACAAAAGGCCCATCACTATTGAATAAGTGCGGTGCTCAACACACACTTCGTACATAGTAACATATGGATATTTTTGCTGACCAAGCACTACGACTTTTATGAAAAACGTTCAAAACAGTGATTGATTTGTATCCAATTGAATAAATGTAGGTTTTGTGTCAAAACTCCCATCATTTCTAACTTATAGATAATATTTGCTTTAACTTCTATCTTGGATAGATACCTTTGAAGATACCTTTTAACGAAATACGTAAATGAGATTTAGAGCATTTTTTTTGTATTTGGCCCAAGATACATGCAAAGATTTGAGATCTTCAAATGTTTTAGAGAATCGTCTGCACTGGACGTAATAGCGTCGGTATCGGGTCGGAATACTCTTTACATGAATACCTACGCGATAATCAAGGGTACATTGCATCCGTCATCCGCTTTCGGAAGAACTCCCGGCAAAGCGACAACAAGAAGTAGAAGAAACGAGCGTCCGCTGTGCCGTAGTCATGCGTGCGCGCAGTGTTTGCGATATTGTCGCCGGCGTGATTAGGAAGGGTCGCACGGACACATACCTCCTCGCAGCTAGCATGTTCCGCCACAAACACTGCACTACACTTCACTCCACTGCAGGGTCACATGCCGTGGCACTGTCGTTTCACTAAGCGTCGCGAGAGTCTCGCGTCACGGCATGCGGTCGGTCCGCGCGGCGCGGTGCACTGTTCGCTGCGGCCGCCACACAACAATGCCGGGCGCGCCGAGAGCACGGGGCTGCCAGCTGGAGGAGTTTGCCGCGCAGTTGGGGAATTCGGCGTACCAGTTGGGGAATTTGTATCAAATACATTTAACTGAATTTGACTCTAAACTACGTATGAATTTTTCCACGCATTAATTTTCATATGTAAAAACATACATATTTTTAACACAATTCTTAAAAAAATATAATTTAAAAATTTAATTAAAATGATGACCTAATTTCGTTGATTAGTGCGCTTCCATGATTTAAAAGTCCATAAAAAATGAACATATATTAAATTGTGCGTTTGAATGAACTCGCTTGGATTAGGAACAGTAAGCTATAAAATTAAGTACACACCAGGACCAATGTAGGTATCTAATATTTAAACATATATGTTATGGAGTGATCAACCAGTTTAATTTTAAAAAAAGCATCTAAAGTACTTAATTACACACCTATGTCATATTCATTTTTGTTATCATTCACTAACCTCCTGGTTACTCGCCTGGCTATCGTCAAAGACTTCTCTATATCCTATAGATCGGTATAGATACATAGATCCATGTCTGTGGGTAACGACTGTTTTAGACAATATGCGTATCTTTATAAATAAGTGTAGGTGCCTTCATAAAATATTGTTATTATAATAACTTACCATTTTCTTACTATCATATTGAACTCAGGATATTGTTTATATTCTTGACAAATAAAAGAATATCAGTCTCGCACCAAGTACAAGCTGCTCAGGAATCGGTGTAACAGGATGTGTAGAGATGCCCAAAGACACCACATTCACAATACCCTCGAAAATTGCTCTCCCGTGAATGCTTGGAAGTTTCTTAAAACTCTTGGAGTCGGTAAGAAATCATCTTGTAGTAAAAATAACATCGATATCAACTCCCTTAATAGACATTTTTCCTCTCCTCCTGTCACCATCGATCAAGTGGTAAAGTCTCAAACTCTTTTTCAGCTTTCAGCTTTACCGACTCCGGAGCACAATTCACTCACTTTTCGCCCAGTCACTGACCGTGAAGTTAAGATGATCCTGAATTCCATTTCTACAAAAGCTGTTGGTGCTGACTGCATTAGCCTTGACATGCTGTTACCACTGCTGGATGAACTGTTACCAATAATAACTTATATTTTAAACCATTCCCTCTCCAGTGGATCTTTTCCAAGTACCTGGAAAAGGGCTTACGTTATTCCTCTCCCAAAAATTTCAAATCCCTCCTCTTTCAGCCAATATCGCCCTATTTCAATTTTACCGGTTTTGTCAAAAATCTTGGAACGCATTGTTCACCAGCAGTTGGCCGACTTTCTTACAGATAACCACATACTGAACCTAATGCAGTCAGGTTTCCGACCTGGTCACAGCACTGTCACTGCCCTTGTCAAAGTCACTGAAGATGTCCGTACAAATATGGAAAATAAGAATGTTACAGTTTTAACGTTGCTGGACTTCAGCAATGCTTTCAATACAGTTGACTTTGACATTATGCTAGGTATTCTAAGGACACTTAACTTATCTCCGGTAGTGCTTGACTGGTTTGATTCATACCTTCGTGGTCGTCATCAGTGTATCAGGATTGACAATGAATATTCTGACTGGGCTGATTTGACTGCTGGCGTTCCACAAGGTGGCGTGTTATCTCCTTTGCTGTTTTCCATCTTTATAAATCTGATCACGAATCTGCTTACTTCTCTCTACCACCTTTACGCCGATGACTTACAGTTGTATTTGCATTGCTCCTTAGATAACCTGGCAGATACCGTATCTGAAATGAACGTGAACCTGGAACATATACTTACTTGGACAAAATCATTTGGCCTGCTGGTAAATCCTACCAAATCACAAGCCATAATAATAGGCAGCCCTAGACTTCTGTCGAAGGTTGATTACAGCACATTGCCAGCAGTGATCTACAATGGAGTTGTCATACCATACTCCAAAACAGTCAAGAATTTAGGAATTTTCATTGACGAAACTTTATCGTGGGTGCCCCAGGTAAACGAGGTCAGCAGAAAAATCTTTGCCGCCGCCCACTCCTTAAAGCGCTTGCAGAATTTCCTCCCAGTCCGAACCAAAATTACTTTGGTGCAAACTCTCCTCTTTCCGATTTTGGACTACGCAGATGTTTGCTACTTGGATCTAACTGAAGTTCTCCTAGACAAGCTGGATCGTTTGCAGAATCTCTGCATTCGCTTCATATATGGTCTGCGTAAATATGACCATGTATCGCAGTACCGTCGAGAGCTTAAATGGCTACCCATCCGTTTCCGAAGGAACTGTCATTTACTAATTCTTCTTTACGGAATTCTAAATAACCCTAACTCTCCTGAATATCTTCGTTCCCGGTTTATGAACCTCTCTTCACACGGTCTCCCTTTGCGATCTAGCAATGACAGTATCCTTGCGATTCCTCGCCATACGACGTGTTTTTTCTCTAACTCCTTTACTGTTCATGCCGCACGTCTGTGGAACTCGTTGCCCATCACAGTCCGCTCCTGTCAAACTATCAGCTCTTTCAAACTTAAAGTCAAGGAGTTTTACTTAAATGAAATGTAAAGATGATAATATGTTCTCACTGTATATATATATTTAATTTTATTGTCCTTCTAATAGTACTGATTTTAGAATCAATGGTAATAGTTATTATAGGTTTTTTTTCCCTGGTTTGTGGATATAATAATATGTATTAGTGTATTGTATCATATATATTAGTATATTCAATTATATGTATAAATATGTATATATTATGGTATATGTATGTTTATGGAGTTAATTTTTTTTTCTTTTCAAATTCTGGTGTGTCACCTACCTACAGATATTTCTATTGCCTTTCCTCATCACCCCAAGGGTTGACTGGAAGAAATCACTCTTAGTGATAAGTCCGCCTTTGTGCAGTATTGTTGTTTTGCTGTATGTTTTCTCTGAAATTGTATTTTTGTTATGCACAATAAAGAATTTATTCATTCATTCAGTCTCCTATTTGAATATATTTTTTTTTAATGATTTTAGGTTTGGGGACCGCCACAAGCAAGTAAAAGAAATGAGTGTAGGCAACACTGCTGGATAGGATAAGGCACGCACACTCGCATAGAAACTTATTACTCGCACACTGGTCGTGCACATACACGGCGCGTATAAAAAACGAGCGATCGGTATGCAGACGTTTGGTTCGAAGCAGGTCCTCGGCTTGACGCTGTTTTCGTCTGCGGTTCGGTGTATCTGAATGCAGACCCTGCTTTCCCCCAATATTTAAAATATGTTCCTTGGTGGAATTGTTTAAAACATATATATATAATTTGTTTCTAGTCCTAGCTCTAAGATTAAATTAAATGTCATAATCCTAATGATGGGAATGCCTTACAAGCCACGTGAGAAAAGGGGAGAGCTGTCTTGATCAATGGGAACAAACTTTTACCTACATAATTACTACATTGAAGTATACACCTGGTGTTCATGCCTGATTTTGAAGCGTAACTTCTTTAAAATCAATTAGTTAGTAGGGTAAATTGCTCAAACTACATGCAACAGAAATTCTTCTTCTGTAGAGCTGTCACACACATATTTAATATGAGCATGCGGATTTTAGTCTGTCAGCAAGGTTCTATTAGCCATCATAATTTTTTTTGCCTGACTAAAAAACCTACTTCTACACGTTTGTGACTTAACCACACATTCATAACAATAAATGATATTTATTTAATACAAAGGTGAGTATGCGTAACTAGGCGAAATGGAAACGAGATGGTAAAAGGAAAAATGTTTCTCACTATGACAGTAAATCTATTTTCCCTACTTTCAGACAAGATTTATCGGCATGGCAGTACTAAAAACAAAAGAACGCCAGTCAGCGAACCTTGAGTGGGCAGGCGATACGACTCGAGCCTGCGCCATGTTGAGCAGGCGGGACGACGCTATATGGAGTGGGTGCCATCTTTCTCACTCACACTCTTGTTAGCGTTATTGCGTGCTCGCGTGCTCCGTAGTTAAACTCCTTCTAAACTCATTGGACGTATTCTACATAGATTCATTCGGTTATTTCTACATGAATTTAGAAGATTTTCATTTGTTTACCTGTTTGGGCTCCATATAAAATATTGGACTGTTATTACATATCTGAAAATATTAAAAAATTTTTTTAATATCAATGAAAGATTTGTTTATACAGCACCTGAGAGACAAGTAGAAATAGAGGAGACCGCTCGTCAACGAATTGTAAAAGTCTCACACACCCACAAGGCACGTCGTATATTGTTATCTTTAGGAGGCTTCTGAGAGTCTCGCGTTGCGTCGGGATCGCAAGCTTTTGCACTGTGCTTTTGCCGTTTAGGCAACAACCCGTTGCACTCACCGAGAAGTTTTTTTTTACTTTATGATTATTTTTGATAACTTTGTCGGTAAAACGGTAGAACTACCACAACTAAGTACATAGAAAGTACAACGGCATCACCCTTACCACCACAAATTGGAAGTGGGTCCTTTGACCCACATACGTTTTCTTACCAAATTTTGATGCCTACTGTGTGTACAATCAAATACAAAGCTGACTTGGTGATTTGAGGTAAAACACCTATGCTACTTTTCACTTGGCGCCCATTTTTATCCAAATTTTCAATCTCGTTCTATGTTCCATCTCTACTCCTTTGTCAAAATAAATAAATATTATACACATTTTCAGTGTGATTTTACTTTTACATTTAAAACATCTAGTTTTACTAGTTCTGCAGGATCTTTCTAATGCAATGAATGGCCTTGCCATGAGCTGCATTTAATAAACATGTGATAACTTCGGAATGATCTGAGGGAATTTAACTATGTGAGCATGCTTACAATAAATAAGCGGGTCGTAGCCTAGTGGCGCGGGGACTGGCCTAGCGTACCAGAGGTCTGGGATCAATTCCTCGCCCCAGCATGCACCACTTTCTTTCTCTTTCTGAGTTCAATGAGTGCATTTTCGGAATATTTTTTTGGAACAATGCGTATGCTCCATGGTTCGGAATCCGTAGGGGAACTTACTAGCCCACCCGATACGTACCATCGCATTGGATGTAAAGATGGTCGAAGCGGCAATGAAAAATTCCGTAGAAAATATCCAGTTCAATGTAGCTGTGCTCATAAAGGGAAGCATAACACCTAATTCCTTCAGGAATGTGGTGTATTGGGCTAATATCATAACGGTAGTTGTGTGGTATTAGCCATCCATGTCAGGTTGCATAAAAAAATGCTTCGAATTATTTGCTCCACAGAATCTGTGAATTTTCCGACTTGGCAGACGATTTAGTTTGGATTCTGTAGAATTGGTCGCTTATTAAAAATCGCTATAAAATAGTTGGTGAGCGCCTTTTTTTGAGAAGATAAGCGATGTTTACACGCGGTCAGTGGCACGCTTCGTAGCTTCGGCGCCTTTTAACATTTTTATCTTAGCCGAAACGTAATGTATCATGTGGCGCGTGGCTCTTGTATGTTTTTACGTACAAATAACTGAGCATTACCGAGATAGTCGCTGAGGCGTGGTTTCTCGGTAATTGATGTTATCATGTTTATCTTGTTAATGCAATCATTGTCAACATTAATTCTAGTTTGTATTTGCATAGCGGTTTCTCTTGAGACTGATGTTCAGTAAGTTTTTGGTAGACCATTTTTTTTGTAGTTGCTCCCGATATAAGCTAATGTCTCACATGAGATGAGCGATGCGCTCGAAAATCATGGCGAACAAGAACGATATTTGAAGGTATAGCCACCGGCCTGGATATCGCGACAGCGTTTCAACGGGTCTGGCACCAAGCTCTGCTTTCCAAGCTGTCCTACTATGGCCTTCCACCTGTTTCCACGCTGTGTGATTGACTGCATACAAGTATTGGTTGACTATTGCTACTCCAAAGTGAATTCCGGCGTGCTCTGTGCTGTTCCCGACCTTTTTTCTGCTGCAAATGAATCATCTGAGTGGTCAGTCTGAGTTCTCACCTAAATTGGCGTTTACGGCAAACCGATCGACTGGCGTTTTCTCCAAACTCCATACAAGTTTTTACTAGATATTCTGTGGTTTTACTTCTTCAAGCTGTCAAAGTCGAACTCGGACTTCCGATTTGTATGAAAACGCGGAGTAGACGTAAACGGCAACGTCGACGTATTTACGGCAACGTTGAGTAAGCTGTCAAATCAAGCTCGGACTCGCAAATGTTAGTTTGCTTAACGCCCGCAGCGCGCGCTCTTCAATTTCTCCATACATTTGAAAACGCCAGTCGATCGGTTTGCCGTAACGCCAATTTAGGTGACAACTGAGACTACCGGCTCTGATCAATTTGGGCGACATTCATTGCTACGCAGACAACAGCGCGGTGCTGGCCACCGTGATGGACTCGATGCATCGTCGGGCCGTGCGTGTCGTCGGCGACCCCGAGGTAGGTATCCCTAAATTAAGGGTGTCTTTCAGTGTTCTATCAACTTTAATATGGTAAGCGTCGGAGATGCATAGCGCTCTGTCTCTGTGCCCTTTCTACCTCCACCCCTTCGCTCAACGCGGAACAGGCAAATAATGCATCCACTCACAGTGGACATCCCAAATATAAGAGCCTACCGATCCTCTTGATTCTTTATCTATAGGGTCTGTAAACTATGGTATGCACCTTGCACCACATAGACCTAGCATGCGCGCGCAGCATGCACCATGTATTTCTCCCAAAGTACAACCTGGAGTCCTTCAAACGTGATGTTATGGAGCATCTGGCCTGCCGGTATAACATTCGCACCCCCTAAAAGTTTAAAAACTCATGGGCGTTGTCGGCGTACGTCATATGCCGCGCTTACATGACAAAAAAAAAGTTATTTTGGTTACTCGATGACCACTTAGGTTTTCTCATCGAGATAGGTTTTCTATAGTAACAAATAGTTACTATATTATGTCAACATTTTTCCATCAGCTTTCATCTATCGTCCATTATGCTGCCATTTTTTTCGAACTTAGGCCTAAACCGTAAACATAATAAAAAATTAGGACATATACGCATGATAATGTGACGAAAATTACTTGTGTAGAAAATTAATGTATCTTTTTAATACCATTCAAAAGCCACGTTGACCTTATGGAGGTAAAACTGTCGAACATTCAACGTCATCCCACCATTTAGTGAGGCGCGGTGAGGGGTGCGGAGGTGGGAGAGAAAGAGACGGGAGGGAGGGGGAGGAGACGCTGGTCAGCCGGTGTAATCGCGGACAGACATTTCACGGCCTATCGACGCGATTGGTGTGACCAATGGGCAGTCGGAAACGTGACATAGACTTACAAAACCTGGTTCTCGGCTCAGCCCACAGCCAATAAGTTAGAATTATTACCAAACGATTAGTTTTATATTTGATATCACTGCAGTTGTTATTTATAGTTAGCACAAATATGTTTTTGCGTTTGTTGCATTGCGCACGCAATTTGAGCCTGTGACATTTTTCAGTCATTCACTTTTGGTTAACTCCACTGAAGAGAAATGAAGGAAAATAAGCATGCGGTCGATATCGCGTCCGCGCCGTATGGTCAAAGAGACCATACAATTGTATGGGAATCCATGCCACATAGTCGAAACATCGCTACCGCTCGTGATTGTGCTCTAAAAGTGCGTTCGTCAAGTTAGTTCTCACCCACACAGATACTCAATACGTATACGGCTAGTTTTTGCATGTAGCATTTACAGAGCGCATCAACCTCGGCGCTACAGTAGGCATTGGCATTTGCATGAAAACATGATGTGGGTCAAAGTCCAATGTGTGGCGTTTAGAGTGATGCCGTTTTTACGTTGTGAGTAGATCTTAAAAAATTGAGACACCGGGCTCACAGTACCTAGGCTCGCTAGATGGCATATCTCCTCCCTCTTTATTTATGGTTAACACACACGCATTTCTATTGTTTTTTTTAAGTGAGCATGGATAGCTAATCAGTTGTTCTTTTCTGTGGCTGACACCCACAGACGTTTTAAAAATACTTAAAAAAAATTTGCTTGAACTACAAATTATGTCAACACATCGCATTCCCAAAGGAGTAAGACCTTTAATTTAGGAGCACGGTTACATAAATTGAGCGGAAAATAGGACCACTTTTAATTCCCGTTTCGACCATCTTTTCATGTAATTCCGACCAACCCGCGCGGAATTAGACCCTTCAGTTTAAGGCGCCTATATACCATAGCGTAAAGTCAAGAATATGCGCGGTGGAATCTAGCCAGTGCCATCATGTCAGCGGGAGGGTACGCACGCTTCGCGCGCTCCGTCCCCGCTGTTTTGTCAAAAAAAATAAAAAGAAGATTTTTTTAACAACCAGCGTGATGTGTACCTCTTTATGCCTGAAAGGTATAAGATTTTTTTATTTCATTCTTCTAAATAGAAAGATAACAGAAAAAATGCCTTTGAAATGTACAAAAGGTCCTTTTAGATTTTTTTTATTTCGATTATTATACAAGTGTTTTGGACAAAATGGGGATGTGTACCTTAGCAAACGTACGTTCTATAAGCTCAGTATTTTTTCAATGTTTAACAACCAAAGGCTTTACTGTAATCGACTTCAGAAAAACGTTCATATTTAGGTATTTATTCCCCTTAAGGTGGGCCATCCCGCTCAACTCTCCATACAAAAGGGGAAAGAAGATCACGCCCATATTTCTTGTCAGAGATCCAAAATTTTGCTCAAAATAGCTTTATTTGATCGAACTTGATGTCTGATGATTATTGGCATTGTACAATTGTGTTTGGTTTCAAAGTTATAAGGTCTGAAAGTTCGAACAACGATAAAATCTATACATTTTAAAATCATCATCAGACATAGCTTGTTTCATAAAAAATTATAATCAATTTAGTTTTTGTTATATTTTTGACTACAGCGGTCGTGGTCTACTTTTAGCTAGAAGTCGTTTTGTAATAAAAAAAATCGTAAATCTTACCAAATCAAACACTACGCGCATTGTCTGCTTTGTGGACATGTTGCATCATGGATCATGGAGCCTGTCTTTGTTTTTGAAACACAGAAAGTCCCAGAGCGCAATAGCACGGTTTTGTACCGCGAATGAGTTAGTTCCGCCGGGAAGGGACGCCTTAATATGGATTAAGAACCACGAACGACAGACATTTTGTACATGCAGGAGAAGAAATTGAATACGATCAATGAAAAAATGATATCAACAATCTTGTGAATGTATAAACATTTAGACAAAAATAATATTTTCTAATAAATTTCCCAATCCTCTCAAAGTCAACAAGGCACCTAGTCTTGCTTCTGAGCTGTTTGTCTAAATATAAATAAGCCACCTAGGTCCAGTAAATTAGAAAAAATACTTTACACATTTATTCTTTTTCTACCTATTTAATTAGATCGCTTTTCATGGATCAAGTTTTTTATTGTTTTTGATTTTATTTCGTGATCTTGATTGAAACTCTTACATCAAATTGATGGCTATGGAGGTAGGTATTTTATGCCCGGTCTTGTACCATCGAAACTCAAGCTCAAGAGCTCTACGTGACTTACACACAATTTTAGGATTGGAGTCGCTATTAGGTAACGCTCTTTGATTGCGACGCATTTTATGCAAAGGATTTTATCGGTATTGTTCTTGAATGTTAGATAAATTACTGTATAGGGATCATAAATTGCAAGACTTTTGAGTTGATTATTGTAAAAAAGTCTTTGAGAACATGGCGGTAACCTCGTGGGCCAGGTCTAAATATTTCATTAGCTTCTCATTTTCGGCCCTGTCGAGGTTTTCGTCATGTGGTATGGTTATGTCTACGAGGAAGATCTCGTTGGACTTGGGATCGACCAAGACACTATCTGGCTTTTTGCACTTGATTGTCTTTTCAGTTTGTATTGATCGATCACAATAGAGCTTAGAATTATTATTATTATTATGATTATGAAGTATTTATTTATTTATCTGTATTATTTAAGTATAATGTGTATTTATTGTGTATTTTAGTAATTGCCCATTTCTTTAATGCAATAAACATATTTAAATAAATAAATATTTTTTCATAGGTTTATATCACGGGTAATAATTAAGTTATAAACAAACAAAATCGTTCAGACATAGATCTCAGTTGATTTATTTAATTTGCGAATTTACAGAAAACATTTCTTAATTTCACTGAAAAAACAGGTACGCAGCATTGTATGGAACTCGATCACCTCATTATCCTTTTTTACGAATCCCAGTGTTTAATATAGGTCAAAATAATGAAACTATAAATGGTTTTGTTTATGATAGAGAAAACAAGGAAAGTCATAGAAGTGCAGAAGCCAAGAGATAAAGCCAGAGTTTGTCATTGAGATGACAGCAAAATTAACAGCTTCGGATAACACTTAGCTTTTATGTAAGATAAGGGAGAGAGAGTGTAAGGTAACCAGCGTGCAGTAAAAACGCCATTACTTTTCACATATTTAACCAAATTAAGTATAGTGTGTCCGGTTCTCCATCGCCAGAGAACGACCGGTTGGTTGGCGCTTCTGAATCACGAGCGCATGCAAAATGCGAACTCTCCTTATTTATTTTTATTTTATACCGCGCTGGGTCGTTCTGGGAAGCGAAATGAGATGCTGCTTTGGCAGCATGGCTCGGCTGGTTGCGATTTATAATTTGAATATTTCGTGCCATGGTTGGTAAGGTAACAAGCGTATTGTTTAGGAACTTTGCGGAGATAGCCGCCTTTACTTTTATATGACTCGTTTGTCAACTGTAGACAGAAAAGAGATGCATTTCGAAAATATAGAGGTAAGGAAGATATAAATTTACTATCTCGTGTACTATTTGTTCTCCATGAAATATTTTGTAAAAACGCAGTGGCGATGTTATCGTCTGTGGTTCGGAATACACTCCATCTGTTATAAAATAACCCATCTGTATCTATAATATAAAAATGAATCGCAAAATGTGTTGGTAAGCGCATAACTCAACAACGCCTGGACCAATTTGGCCAAATCTTTTTTTTAAATGTTCGTTGAAGTTCAAGGATGGTTTTTACGGCGAGAAAAATTAGAATGATTGCTGGAAAAACCCTAAAAATAGCCCTTTTCTTTTTCCCATACAAATGATTTGTAACTAAAACGTAGTCAATTTGAGCTTTATTGCTATGGTATAAAGTTCATATTAAATTACAAGCACTCACAGTTGTCTAAGTAATGTAGGTGTGTTCCTAACGTCAAAGATCATATCTATCAAAAAAAAGTGCGTGTGTGCGTTGGAGCACAGAATACATAGTTGGAGGAGTTTAATGTCGCGTTCCGAAACTCGCGTTTCTTTTGTATTAGTTTCGGCACGCGAGATAAACTGCATCAGTTTCCACGTCATTACATCAGTCAAACAAAAATCGCGTTACCAACAGTGTTTTATTATTATTAATATCCAAATTCGTACGGCTTAAAAGGATTTGACTTCAAGTCATATCAAATTTTAAAAAAAAAAGTTGTCTGTTACCTAATCTACTGAGTTTGCTTTTGTCAACTGATACACGAAACAAATTCGTATATCGTGTTTTGTGCAGAGTGTTTAGTTAGTTAGTGTTTGTTTAGTTCGTGATTAGGCGGGCGGTCCGACGGGGGCGGGTGCGGGGAAGGGGGGGGGGGCGGGTACGGCTTGGTATTTCCCGCAACTTTAGCACTACTTGGCAAAATCCTTGAGAACCAATTACTCGATTTAGATGCGGATTGTATCTACGTCTAGCCTGATTCTACTCAAAACTTATAGGCTACATAATATAACGCTTCATTACCTGAAGGGTGAGTAGTGAGTGTTAAATTCTTATAACTTGCGAACCACTAACCCGATTTATGTGCGTATTTTATCAATGTATAGGATCTCTGGGAGCTGTCAGGTTCGAGATGGGTTACTGTTTTCGATGTTGAGGCTGGCTGTGGGTTGGAGTCCACGCAAAACTTACCTACATTACACGTTACTTACTTACTAGGTAAACAATGTTGCAGTGCAAGTGCAGAAAGGTTCTGGCGGCAAATGCTTTTTTTTTAAATAGCCACCAAATGTCAACGAAGCTCTAAATGGGAATTATTGGATGTTTCTCATTAAATCATGCTATTTCATCTCGAACGATCTTGATTAAATTTGGTAGATGGATACATTGTCCTGGACCAGTTTGACCCTATTTTGGATCAGCCATGTCGGATACTTTTTATCCATGAAATAATTTAGCCGACGCTAACCCGAGCGGAGCCGGGTACCGCAGCTAGTTTATAATAAAAGAAACGGCGCGCGGTGTCTCATCAGAATTGGGGGAAAAAGTAAATGCGATCTGGCAACAAAACATAGTATCCTCGTGGTCGACAGATTGTTCCGTGGCGCCATCTATTACCGATAACAGACATTTATATCGTAATGTAGTTTCGTATTACCCGATAGATAGCGCAATCGTCCTTGTAATATACATGTTACGATAAAACGAGAATTCTAATCACGGTATGATGTCAAATCTAAGAATGCCAAACGATAATATAAAAAATTACTTGTTAAATATTGTCTCGGCGAAATTGGTTGATTTTGAAATAGCGCCACCTAACAGTACAGAGATGCAATTATCCCTATAACGAGAAAAATTGCCCCCACAATTTGGAAAACCCACAAAAATGTTTTAATGAGACTGGACATGGATGGGGTGGCTAATACTACACACTGTCATGATATTAGCCCACCAAACCGCATTCTCGAACGAAATAGGTTTCATGCCAGTTGGCTGCATTGAAATGGTTGGAAAACAAGGACAATTTTTCATTGCCACTTTGACCATCTTTCATGCAACGGATAGTTTAGATCAACCCTATGACGTAGTGGGAGGAAAGGTAACCTGCAGTTTTATATGGGTTCCGAACCATCGAGTGACCCACATTTTATGATGCACAATCGGCATCACCCTAACCGCCACACATTTAGAGGTCAAGGTTCATGACAGAAATAATTGTATTAAAACTAAATGGCACAGAGTTTTCACAAATGTTTCATGTTGCCACTGGAGTAGTGACGATGCCATCGTTCCTTTGTCAAGTCCCCGAGTTCAGCTTCAGACCATGTTGGAAGCATCGATAATTGTAGGTTTGAATATGAATTGGGCCAAACTGTAGCGTCGAGGATGATTCGTTCCGTACATACCCTTGGATTCGAACCCGTGGTCGTTGACACAAGGGACCCCTCACTACGGGTATCCTAGTGTTCATATATTTTTTTTAAATACTCAGGTTAGGTTAGTATTCTCGTATCTGGAATTTCTGGCTTAATTATTTTTTACAAACATGATGCAGATGCAAGAATTTACCTAATTACTAATATTAATTTGACATCTACCGTTAAGATTCGAAGAACAACATCAATTAGGGAAATGTAAGATTCCACTTTTATTTAAGCACAACGATATTTACGATAAGTGGACCTCAATAGCGAGTTTGACGAATGTTGGAATTTACGAAGCTCTAAAAATATCTTGAATCAAATACTTGGTGGAACCTGTTCACGTGCTACAGTTTGGAGACATTGTGTAGTATAGAGGGAGATCAGTGTTTGTTTTAGGGTGAAAATGCTGTTGGATCCAACTACAAGGATGCAACGATTGTATGTGCTTAAAAATATGTTGAATGTTTAGTTCCAATGTAGCGTAGGTAGGTACCAAATATATGTACAGCTAGCTGCGGCACCTGGCTTCGCTCGGGACAATATAGAATACATTTTTACTGTGATAAAAATGAGCTAATGTCACCTCTCCAGCCACAAACCCTGCAAAAAATTATGGCATCCCTTGCTCTGTTGCTGCTTAAAGATGAACAAACTAAACATCAAACATTCGTATGCGGGGATGAATTCATCGAATTGTGTGTAGCGTTCACCGTTATTTAATAAATAAAATTGATCGTTCTACAACTTAAAATTTCGTACCTAATTTAAATACCAAGACTTTGAAATTATTTTTCATTTTATTTTGCTACCATGGAATTCATAGCTCGTTGTTCACTTAAAAATAATACAGTTGGGCCTACTGCATTTCTTCCCGTGCATGTCGTAAGAGCCGATTTGATTCGAGCCCGTTCGTCGTGCGTGTTTCAATTCCACGTACAACTGTACATGGATAGGTCCTTACTTAGTAGGTAGTATGGTTATTTCGCCGCTGGCGTTTGGAAGGGGTAGGACGACATCCGTGCCAGGTGCTCGTGAGCCAGGAGAAAGTTTATTGCATACAAGAAATTAACATTAAAATAAAGACAGAAGGCCACAATGAAAAATACATAAAAAACCATAATAAGGGACCCACGGCCTTTTTTAAGGTCCTGACCCGTAAACTAGTCCTTAGCCTGTACTCTAGGAGGCAGTAGATACATTTCCTTTTATATCTTCAAGGCGGGTGCAATGTTTTACATTTTACGACGAGAACTGAAATTTGAAAGCATTTATAACATATCTTTACGTTTATTTAGGCGTTCAAATGGTTATGCGTCGAAGCTAATGACACAGCGAGGAGAGCGCCGCCGCGGTCGCCGCGATAGCCGCCAGCAGCGCGTGCGGCGGGGGTGCGCGCGCAGCCGCGTTGCAGAGGTCCCGCGTGCACGCGCAGTAGTGGGTGAAGAGGTCGTGCGTGCCCGCGCGCCGCGCGCACCGCCCGTCCACGTGCTCGTCGCGCGCGTACCCGCACGAGCGCACGTACCGCTTCTTGCCGTATACTGGAACAGGAGGGGGGCGTCACTCGAGCATGCCATAGAATAGAATTAGCGAGCATGGAACGGCGCGTCTGCATAGGGCGGCATAGCCGGTGAGTAAGTTGGCTTACTAGGTATTTTCTCGAGTTCCAACGACACGTAACAGTACGTAAGACCTTCGTAGAGTGATATTTAGTGCAACAAAGAGCTCCATGTTGCGCGTCCCGAATTCGTAAGCGAACTGAGTGGGCAGTCTGAGTTCTCACCGAAATTGGCGTTTACGGCAAACCGATCGACTGGCGTTTTCTCCGAACTCCATACAAGTTTTTACTAGATATTCTGTAGTTTTACTTCTTCAAGCTGTCAAAGTCAAACGCGGACTTCCGATTTGTATGAAAACGCGGAGTGGACGTAAACGGCAACGTCGACGTATTTACGGCAACGTTGAGTAAGCTGTCAAATCAAGCTCGGACTCGCAAATGTTAGTTCGCTTAACGCCCGCTGCGCGCGCTCTTCGATTTCTCCATACATTTGAAAACGCCAGTCGATCGGTTTGCCGTAACGCCAATTTAGGTGACAACTTAGACTACCGGCTCTGACTACATTTAGACGTTTTCCACTAATTTGTGGCTACGCTGCGGTAACAAAAACGTGATTTTTTGTGTTAAATCTTTTACGATGGTACGGAACCCTTCGTGTGCCAGTCTGACTCGCTCTTGGCTGGTTTTTATGTATGAAGATTGTGTGGATGTGTGCAAAAAGTTGCCATTTACAATTAGTTACATCACAATTAGATCTTTGTGACGTAACTTGGTGTAGTTTGACTACCAAAAAGTTTAAATAAAAGAAATGAAAATGAAATGAAATGCTAGCCTTTTTTAGGGTTCCGTACCCAAAGGGTGAAAACGGAACCCTATTACTAAGCCTCCGCTGTCCGTCCGTCCGTCCGTCCGTCCGTCCGTCCGTCCGTCTGTCCGTCTGTCACAGGGCTGTATCTCAGTAACCGTAACAGGTAGACAGCTGAAATTTTCACATTTTTTTTACGATGGTACGGAACCTTTCGTGTGCGAGTCCGACTCGCACTTGGCCGGTTTTTAATTTATTGTATGACATCAAATATATAATAATGCTCGCCAATACAAAAGTAGTTTCTAACCTCCCAATTTCGGGAAGTTATATCAGAAATAGCGACGAGCAGTCGTGGAAACCCTTTAGATATTCTTTCTCTATCCTAAAATACTGACTCTCCATTATGATTGTCCGGCAGAGAGTGGGCTCGACATCTTCAAACCCCTCCGGCGGGTCTCGCAGCGAGCAGTTGACGACGCCCAGGCTGTACGGGTTGAAGTGTTCGCCGCACCGCGGGTCGTACTCGCTGTTGCAGTCGTAGCACATGATGCCGGACGCTGCAATCACAACAGTATCTCTATAGGCATTGACTCCAACATCCATTTCCTCCTTTTGGCACACGCTGCCTGACACTGCAATCACAATTTGGAATGGAAATGAAAATGGAGCACAGAAGCCTGAGTCCGCTAATAGATGACATCACTTTTTTAGCGTTACGAGATAACAGAAAATGTGGTACAATTTTATGTGATTCTCATAACGCTAACGCTCGAAAGTGGAGTTATATATTAGCGGACTTAGGCTTCTGGTCCTTTATTCTGCTACATTTAGTTCTGTTCAAATTGCCGGCTGAATTAATCGTATTGAGCAGAAGCTTGAAGGGGACATATTTGCCGCCTTTCAGTGACAAGCTGACATTATTGGAGGACGAGAGTCGCATGGTTGACACATCATTACCGATGCCGGTAAGTCATGCGCATCGCCTTTGTCGCGTGCTCAACCTGACCGTCCTCGTCAGTCCAACCGTATAGCAGCGGTGGACATGGAGCTCCATTGCGCCTTCTGCAAGGACATTGTGGTGATAGATATTCTGCATTCATAAGTAAGAACGTGCACCGTCGCCGCTTGTGCTATTATTGACTTGGCTGCTACCCAATAAGGGATTGCTCGTTGCCTGTTTAGTCATGCATGTATTGTAGAGGAAAGCACCACCCCCTCTTGTGTGTTCTGGGCCAACCACAACAGGGAGAACCCTGCCGTAGGTCGAAGCAGTCTGCAGTGTCGATAACTTACGGGCGGAGGCAACAACCCACAATCTTCACCAAGTTGCCTGCCGGCACAGTATGTGCCGGTAGCAGCGCAGATACCACCTTCCTTACATCGTGAGTTCTCCCCGCCGATGCTGGAGCAGCCTAGGGTGTGGCGATCTCCCCCTCATCAAGATGAGTGCCGTCCGGTTTCGCGGTGTTGTTGGCACCGACGTGGGCTGACGCTAGGAGCGCGAGTAACTCTTCGGTTCGACGCTAAGACGTTGGTGCCTTTTCACCAGCCAAATTTAGACGCCCTGAGACGGTAGTACTCCTAATGACTTCAGTGCATGTTTACGTTGCAAGTTTATTTATTTATTTATTTATTTATTCATGTAACAATATACCTAACATTACAGCGTAATAGCCAAGGCGTTAGGCAATTTATAAGTACAGTACACACCTTATTTAAAAACTATGCAGCTTCAAAGTAAACAGTAACTGCCTTCTGGAACTCGGCCAGAGTGCAAGCATAGATGTCTATTTTGTCAGCTATATCATTTAGAGCTGTAAGCGCACGTGTGAGCGGCGCGCGACGCAGCATGTTGGTCCGCGAGGAGGGCAGCGCGAAGTGAGGGTGAGAGCGCGCGCGACTGTAATTGTCTGGGGCGAACAGATTAACACTCTCTAGCACTGAAAAATTTTGCGCGTGTCCTATTACTAATTTAAACACATATTTTGTTAACGCAACATTTCGGCGTACTTCTAGTAACAGAGTGGGCAGTCTGAGTTCTCACCGAAATTGGCGTTTACGTCAAACCGATCGACTGGCGTTTTCTCCAAACTCCATACAAGTTTTTACTAGATATTCTGTGGTTTTACTTCTTCAAGCTGTCAAAGTCAAACGCGGACTTCCGATTTGTATGAAAACGCGGAGTGGACGTAAACGGCAACGTCGACGTATTTACGGCAACGTTGAGTAAGCTGTCAAATCAAGCTCGGACTCGCAAATGTTAGTTCGCTTAACGCCCGCTGCGCGCGCTCTTCAATTTCTCCATACAATTGAAAACGCCAGTCGATCGGTTTGCCGTAACGCCAATTTAGGTGACAACTTAGACTACCGGCTCTGGTATCCCACCATTCCTAGAATAAATTTTGTTGGATATGTATTCGGATAAATCGGATAAAAACCATAATTCTTTTTATAAAGGAACCTCAAAAACTTTTTTTGCACTCTTTCAAGCATGGCAGTATATTTAGCCTCATGAGGGTTCCATATCATTCCGTTGGATTCTAAGTTGAGTGATTTATCATTTCGTGTGCCGCAGCTCTGTCGGACTAATGCTGGTTACCGTGTTCCCATTAGCAGAATGTGCGATAACTTTAATAATGTATCTGGATATAAACTTTTTCAGAAAAAAATGTTTTAAGAAAAAGTTATTAATTAAGTATTAAATTCAGTATCACGACAAAAGTATTGCTGCTGTGTTGTCATGATACTGAATTTAATAAATAAAATATTTTTGTATGTTTTTGATTTTGGTAATAGCTATTGAGATTTTACGCATTTGGTTTTAGGCATTATTAATTTATTTAACGTTTTTTCCTTCCTAATTAATTTTTTTTTGTTTTTCTAATGTTACTCGTGAAGTACGGTGATGTGTATACATATACAATAATCTGTTTCCTATGTTATCTTATTTGTTACTAAATTATACACCTGTTGGTATTTCCAATAAATAAAATAATAACTCTCAAGTTTTTAGAGCGCTTATAAATTATGAACGAACGATGGTCGAAGCGGCAATGAAAATTGTCCGTGTTTTCCAATTCAATGTAGCCGAACAATATAAGGAAGGTCCTGGCATGGCCCCAAGTTCCCATGTGGTGTGTTAGGCTAAAATCTGACGGTCAGTATCATATGAGCCATCCATGTCCAGTTACATAAAAAAGGGATCCCCATTTAATATTGTCGCCTGCTGCGGCAAATGTTCCAAAATTTCACACTCCAGGACTCGTGGAATTGTTACACGGGGCAGAAGTATAGCCGGAATGGCGCTGCTTGGCCACGTGATAACGGTACGGCTCGCACTATTCCCGCTCCTCCAGAAGAGGGTACATGTTGGACTGTCCCATCTCACTTCGCTATCGTTAATCATCAATTATGTCGCCATCTATATATTGTTGAGCAACTGATTATCGTTTCGAATCACTCCAATTATCAGGAATAAGCACTGAAGAGGGGAATAAGTATGTAAATTAATATTTTGTGTAGAATTTTTTTTTGAGGCGGTTTAGATAATACCCTAATTATTTAATCCACTTTCACCCGGCATCACCTCGATACCGCTGCAAATAAGGACTCACTTATAGGTCTTCATACACTTCAAACTGTGTATAGTGCAGCCGTTATGTGTTGGGCGACTGCCACAGCACCTTTCAAAGCGGTTTGTATGTGGTGGGCGAGTCACAGAAAATTTAACAAGCTCTGCGTTAGACTTGACCTGCTTTGCATCAACTTTTTCCTAGATGCGGATGTATCCTAGATAAGATGTGGATGTATTGCAATAGGTTTATAGGTTATATTTTTATGCGTTTGATGTATACGACATTACCGTATGTCATGAATTAGAGTTATATGTAATCCGATTTTGACGAGGAAACTCTGTAATTTGTTTTAACCTCACTGCTCACCTCTCCGGTAGTTTGGCTTGATGATAAGGCGCTTATGGTTGATCCAAACCGAATCCACGTAAAGTACGATATCCATTTGTATCAAAGAGAGAAGGGGGGGGGGGGGGGCAGGACACAGATGGATGGTTATATTTATCGTTTTGGGTAATGGAACGGCGAGGCTTAAAACCAGCGTCATTGATTTATGCACCTATTTTCCCATTTTCAATGACATATGCTGCCCCTGGATCCGATTTATCGATTATCGCATTGTTAATTACCTTGTACTAGTTTGTCTCTAAGATTACTTTATTAAATTTTTGTTATTTTAAATTTAAGTTATTTTATATTATGCTTTTTTTTCTCTATTGCTGTTTGTTTTTTTAAGGTTTACATATAGTCGTATTTTTTGGTTATTTCATTTCATTTCAAATGTATAATTTTTTTCAACAAAATAACGAGGAGGAAAGGAATGTGCTCATTCATGCTCATTCACTAAAATATCTCAGTTTAGACAGAAATGAAACCTATCAGTTACGATAATTGACTTTCTTACATTTTAATTTTATTAACCTGGTTATCAACACGGTTAAAATTGTCAAATTCGATGGTTAAATTTAAATGTGACTAAATGGAAACGCATGGATTTTTATCCCTTATTTCACCCCATCTAACCTATATCCGGAAACCCCACCGCAGATAATCAGAGCACCCCCTTGTAGTTGACGTTAGGGTTTCACGAACGGTTTCTCAGGGTCTATAAGGTCAGCCGGTTTTTCACAAAAAAACTAGAGACGAGGAGCTAGGAGTAGGAAACTCCGAAGGGATGTTGAGTCGCATTGTGTTTTATCATCTTTACCAAAACGCAACACCTCCGTTCACTTTATACCATCGCTCAACGCGCATAGCAGGCAGGGAATGTCATAGGGTCAGTAAATTGTACAATAAATTCCCCCTAAAACTCACCCTTTTCAATCTTCAACAAAAACAATATGCCGAAGGCTGCTAAACTGAGACTATTTTTCAAACGTAAGGACATCATGGAACTGCAAACACAATACGCGCCTTTCAGTGAAACTGCCGCGAGGTAGTGCTATTTCAGAGCTTCAGAAGCCCTACCAATGCGTTTGTCGGCGCCAAGAACTTTAAAAAGGAATGGTCTAGATGCCTGGCGACCGGCGGCGGACGTGCCGCGTCGCGTCGTCGTGGTGTGCTTGCCCAAAGGTGCGAACCCATGCAACGAGCCCACAGTAATGTACTGCGCACACGGCTCGCTGTGATATAAAATTAAAGTTTGTCGGATTAATTCGTCAAAAACTAGAGAACTTTGAGAAATTACAAGCATTCTATCTTATCATCTGTGAATATTTCAATAAATTATTTTCGGTATTTCTTTGCAGATAATATTCATAAGGTTTGATTGTGCACACAACCACAAATGCAATATTGTATCTTAATGGTATCACTAAATTTCACATGGCAATGGGGGTAGAAAGAAAATAATTAAAATCTATTTTATACAAGAGAAAAATTCTAATCCTACCTACCTACCCCAAACTGTTACTTTTCGAACCAACCTCGGTGCAGCAACTTCAAACTCAACATAAAAGTGGTTATTGTTGCAACCAAGAACAATTGTACAATAATTTAATCATCAAGGATTAAGAGAGTAGCTGCAGTGCCATTCAGTGCTCAGTGCTCCATCATTCAAGCAAGGGTGGACCCTGGACCTGTGCACTAGGTTTGTCAAGGAAAACCCAACTCAAGAAGCCGACAGGAGAACCAGCACCTGGATTATTTGGAGGTACCGATTAAAAGAAAATGTATACAGTCCACTCCCTATTCTAAGTCTCCGAACGAAACACTTTGTAAAACCCCTAAACCGTTATGGCGACGCTTTCAGTGATAGCGAAGAAGGAGCATCTCGCGTCCATTCGTTTTTTAACGTTCTTGGCCGGCGACAAGTTGTTGAATAGGTATCATGAGTTGAATGAGGTCGAGTTTAATTATTTATTTTTAAATATAAAACATGTTTATACTGAACGGAGTAGGCTCAATCACTTTGGTCTGGCACCTACACACGGTTTAGTGCCTTTCGATGCAAAGAACACCTTCATGGTGCGTAAGCGTGCTCCCAGACAACGCTAATTTCGAAGGTAAGAATATGCGGGGTCGCGAATTTTTACGCGCAATTTCGTGTTTCCGCAAGAATAAAACTCATGAGCGCCATCTGTTGGCGCAGTAGCATATTGCTTTGCAATGAGCAGACTATCCAATTGCTGGGAATGTTTAACTGTAAATGTATAGATGGCGGTAGCTCATACACACTTACGAAAAAGGAAAACTGATGTTTTGGTTTATGACCAGTAAAAGTTCGTCAAAGTTCTAGTAACCAGTTAAAAAAAATATTAGGTGACACTTTAATAACTCTAAATAAATTGATAATAAAATATGTCTAAATTTTCTTCTAGCAAACCAATGTACGCACAATTCAAAAAGAAAAATATTAGGCCAGAACATCTATGACCTTTCGAGATAAAAAAAAATATTGTCAGGAAACGTTCGGTTTACGAGCGCCATCTGTGTGAACAATGGGATATTACAATGCCACTTCCAGAGACTAGGAGTCCACCTGTACATGCATAGATGGCGTCTGCTAAACAACTTTTGGTTGGGTCCTAAATAATGTCCGAAAATGTTCGAACCAAAACGGGGAAGGCCTTTTTTCAGATGGGGATGAACCCTCTGTCTAATCGGTATTTGTGTTCTTCTGTGACATGTTTTAAACATATTCTCATGTAAATTTGTTAAAAACACCATCCTTTCTCAAGTTATTAATTCTTTTTTTTAGCTTTTTAACACTTTTTTGCGCCTTCTGCTGCGAATTAGTGACCTATATTTTTCTGACAAAAACATTACTTTCTAGGCATTAATGTAATATTTTATTAAGGGCCTGGTACTAGCCAAATCGCAAAGTTAGACGAGGCACCCCAAGTAAACTAACTAAGTCTGACGATTATAAGTGTCATCCTTACAATATATGATTCCTTGTCTAGTAATCGAATGATTTTCGTTAATTTATGTTTCCTTTTTCTATACAAAATACATTGCGGAAACGGTGTCCATTTCCGAACTTTTTTGACTAAATGTAGAAATCTAAAAGCAAATGGAATTTTTTGTTTATGCATATATGCTGTTTTTGCTTATATCTAGAAATCGAATGACTTTCAGATTTCTAATGAGAAAAATCAACTTTTTTTATTTTTATTATTATTTAAATAAATGATGGAATAAAAAAATATTAACAATCCATTATCAGTCTGGAGTTCTATTTGGATTTGCTGAAGCGTTTCACTACATATTATTACATTTGTTAAAAAGTGCATTTGTATGGCGCGATTAGTTGGCTAGTCCTAGCGCCTTAACTTCTCTACATTACCGACGACTTTAACTTCTCTACATTATTAGCCGTCAACCGACAAATAAAGTTTTCGCATGCTAGGTCTATGGTTTTACAAAAGTAGTATTTTGTTTACATTGCGGTGCGTTTCAAAAACTCACTCAAATATGGCAAAATTGAACATAGAAGTATTTTAAAATATGAATAATCAATGTTTTTAAAAATCTATTAGTTTTTGGGGAAAATTACCTTCCTTTTGTAATTTAGATCCCCTAGACGTAATAATAGAAAGGGTAGAGACGAAAGTAGGTTACTATTGGAATTACTACTCCACCAGTTTATCTGTATTAGAGTGCAAAGCCCGAATGTGAAGGAAGTAGATGTTGTTGTGCTCAAAATCATTGCTCATCCGCAACGCCGCCGGGAAATAGAACTGTCCGCCGGCAGGTGCTTTTTTCCTCATAAGGTCATCTTCAAGCGTAATTAGAACAAGCTCAATAGCTCAGCAATAGTCAGCAAATCCGCTGGCATGGTGCCTCGCTGAGTGTAATTTCGCGAGGCGAGGTGTATTTGGCTTTTCTGAGTACCTTTTGGTATCTCAGAACGCAGCCACCCATGCTGGTACTTCATTTCAAAAAAATATAACTATAATGATATGATGGTATGAAAGAGAAGATACCTCTTTTAGATCAAAAGCTTGTTTTATAGCAGTGGCAAATACTTTTGTAAACTTAGACTAAGTAGACGTTGAAAAAAAAATCTAGCGGAGTTTCTTGCTAGTTCTTCTTAGCTGGAATTGCTGAACTGGCTAATGATAAAATAATTATAAAATATGACAAATTCGAGTGCATTGTACTATCTATGGATGATGAAAAAAACAATCAAAATAACAATAACAATTAAAGCATTCGTTTATTTGATTTTATGAAACTGAAATAAATGTTTCATATTGTAACGATGCTGAACTTAAATCCATTGAGCTACGCGTTGCGCATACCTCGTGTAATAATGTGTTTTAATTTGAAATCAATGGCGGCATGTGATAAATTGGATAGCATGTTCTGCGTGCTAGACGACGGTGTTTTCTTCCACCTGACTGCGGCACGGAGGCGGCGAGGTCTGCCGATCCCGAAAGTGAATCGAACCCTCGTCCGCGGCCTGCGCACGCGCCGACTCGCCGCCTCCGCCTCCGTCGCCAGGCCTTCTCAACTGTTTTACCATATGTGATAAAACCTATCAAGAATTACATAAAAAACGCAAAGAAAGACGGAATATCGGAATACCGCAACAGGCGACAGAATTGTATGAAAGGGCTTTTATTACCTTTTACATATCACTGAATTTGAGAACACAATGCACCAGCGACTTATAGTTTTATCTTTAAATTATAGCTAGACCATCAATCTATATATTTACTTTCTGGTGTACCGGAATTTGTCGTGATTATTTATAAACATAATTTTAAATATTTACGTCTTTATTAAACTGAAAATAATCGGCTCTTATCACGCCCTTAAAAAGTCATTTCATTTATAAAACAAACAAGAATATTTTGTTCGCTGACCCAACAATATGTATATGCTTTTGAGATATTAGCCAAGTTTCGTATTCATCGCCAATTAATACGCAAAATATAAAACATAATAAATTAATCATTACGCATTTTTAAACTTAGTTTAAATTAGTGGATAAATCGGCCTATACTAATTGATTTGGAGTTTAAAGATGTCAACTGTATTATCTTATCTAAAATAGTATTGCTATAAATCAACGAACTCTTACCAAAAGGGAAAAGTAGACTGAAAAGTCTTTATAGCGAAATATGTAAGAATTTAACTTTCAGACGAGAATTAGTAAAAAATTTAGGTCCGTAAGCACTTTGACTCCCAATAACAAGATTTATTGTTATTATAATGTGATTGGCCAAAACTAAGTCCATATTTCCAACTCAATATATTTATTTATTTCTTCGTCGAACATATTCTCAAGATTACAAACTATGCGAGAACGACCACATAGGGATCCTTGGTGTTGAACTGACGCTTGACCTAAATTTCGGACGTCATATCGAGGATAAACCCAAGCTCGCCTCAAAAAAGGTTGAAGTCCTAAACAGGGTGCGCCAGTGTTGCACTCCTGACCACCACTCCTGACACTGCTTCTTTACAAGGCGCATATAAGGTCTTGGGTGGAGTATTGTTCGCATTTGTGGGACGGCTCAGCTAAGCACCTGCTTGGCTCTCTGCACTCGATACAGCGTCGGGCCGTGCGTCTCGTCGACGACCCCGAGATATCCCCAAAATGTGGAGACCCTCCAACTCAGAAGGGATGTAGGGTCTCTCTCTGTCTTACATCGTCTTTACCATGGATAATGCTCGTTGGAGCTGCATAACGTTTTTCCTACGTCCCTTTTCTACCTTCGGTCAACGTGGAACAGGGAGAAAATGCACAAATTCACAGTCGACATTCCAAAAATAAGAACCCACCGATCCTCTAGATCCTTTATCCATAGGATCACTAAACAAATATAATGAACTCCCTTCTGAGGTATTTCCCCCATATTACAACCTGGGGTCTTTCAAACGTGGTGTGAAGAAGCCCCTGGCCGGCCGGCATGGTTTTTGCAGCCCCCCTGAATGTTGGAAAACCCATGGGCGTCGTTTAGGTCCTGTCGTACGCCACATGCCGAGCTTAACATAAAAAAAAATATTCGTGATGACGCGGCCGAATTACACATGTGTCCTTTAATCAAACTAAAAATACAGATATTCATTGCTTGATAGTCAAATTAAGTCAATTGGAATAGTGGTTTTCAAATGATTACTAAACTGCATTTGTATGGGAAATGGTAGAAAGGAGACGGATGAATGGTATTATTCAGGTCCAAATCGCATTCTCCGTGGTGGACGGATAAAACACAGAAATAGATGTAGGTACAACACGGGCGAATTAATATGACACCTGGCTCGAAACTCGATCCTCCTCCCGCTGCCCTCCGTGCGGCACTGTAGTCAGCCAGTTAATAATCGTATCACTATAACCGTTGCACGAGTCTTGGCGTTTTAAAGTTTCCGATTTATTCTTGCTTCCAAGCTTTCTGAGATTTTTTGGTTAAAAGTGGTCTGAGGCAGGTGTCATGTTACTTGTCTATGTATAGGGTCTCTTCTGAGTTGTTCTCGTCTTCGGTATTGGACGGTCCTTACATAACTCGGGGTCGTCGACGAGATGCACGGCACGGTGGCGCTGTATTGAGTCCAAGAAGACAACTTGATCCGTCCCACAGGGTGCAGGTTTTTGAGACAATTTCTCTAATTTTGCAATAAAAAAATACTTGCCATTAAATGTTGGTTTTAGTTTCTTTATTTTCTATATTAGTTGTTTATTACACCCTTTTTCCTCAATTTATTTTCTTTTTCGATACTTGTAGCGAACACGAACCGACAACAAACTTCGCCAGGGTTTTTAAATTGTTTTTTTTTAAATTTCTGATTACTACTGCTCAAAAAACAAAGTATATACACATAGGTTAAGACCTACCGTAATACTATTTATACTTGTTCAATTAAAAAGCATATGTTTTTAGTAGATTTCTGTATTCATTGCGTGGACAGCGCATGTTCAAACCTATTAATAAGCTTTATTCAGCAACGGCCCGCAGCTTCGACAGTTCGCGACACCTGCCTCCAGCGGTTACAAGTAAGAGGGGCGAAAAAACCTCTCCAACAACGGTGTCGCGGGCCGCCTCTCACCAGTCGGCGCCCGAACCAACTTCGCTCCGGTCGTCTGCAAGCAGCTTAACTTCCGACTACACCCGCCTTGACTGTACCCGAGCTTTCAAGCTCCGTGAGTTCACGAAGTGCGTTCCAATTTCGAATTTAAAATTTCCTAGTTGGTGCAACCATTTTTATTCGCCAGTGGTTTAAAGTTACTCAGTAGAGTCTGACCGCAGCTTCGATGTTAGCCGGATTTCCTTAGCGGCCAAAGGCCCCAGGAGATGTTGCAGCCGAGATTAGCCGCGAAAACTGTTGGGAAACTATGTGCAAGTGAGAAAAGTGCGAAAATGATTGGAAACTCTGGCAGGTGGAGGTGGAGTGTCGTCGTCTTGCTGCTGGCTAGCGCGAGTCAAGTTATATGTCAAGGTAAGTCACCTTTTTGGCATTTAATGTAATGGTCTTGCTTAATAGTGTGACTGATTCATGCGGTGTTTCGTGAAACCTGCTTCTTGTGTGAACAATTGAGTAATTTATATTAATTTGTAATTAGAGATATTTTTGCTTATTGCTGGTGCCCTGACACTTCCTAAATGACCCGGAGCTTAATTTCCTATACAATGCCCTAGGTGTGTAATAAAAAAAATGTAAATAGAAAATGTCTAGGATGCCTAGAAAAATATGTGCTCTGAGTAAAGATATTTTTTTATCAATACGATAATATCGGAACGCGTCATCAAGAAATAACCTAAAAGGAATTTAACCAAATAAATTGTTATAATAAAAATAAGTAAGCATAAAAAACTGTCATTAAATATTCGCTAGAAAATAAATAATTTTCTAATTATCACAATGTTTTTTTAAAACCAACTTTAATGTGAAATCAATGAACGGTTATAAATGAGAGGGCGCGGAGCAAAAGATTTCAACGCGCGGTGTGGGCTCAATTGTATGGGCTCAAATAGATTAGTAGCATGTTTATTTATTTTTGCACATAAAATTAAAAATATATCAGGTCACTGTTTCTGGTCAACATTTTTAAACAGCTTTCCACCTTTAATAGTAAATATTATACCGTTATTTCACCAAATAATGTAGTTTAATTAAAATTATCATTTAAAATAATACGCGTTCACATTTTGTTAATATAGTGTCTTTTTTATTTGTACCTTAAAAGAATTAAGATCAAAGCCAATAAAATATTTTATTCAATTTTATAATTCAAAAAGTACTTTACTTAACAAAGTCAAAATAAAGAATCCGTGAATAAATATGTATGTGTGTAAGGTAGGGTGTGTATGGATGTGTGAGAGTTATTGTGAATGTGTGTGTGTTTTTTTGAGATATTTCAAAATGTGGATGTTTACTGGTCGGTGTGGATGTTGCTATTAGTCAATAATTCTTTTTTAAATAATTCCTAAATTTGTAAAGCTTATTTGGTATAAAATTATCCGCATCACTAAAATATTATTGTAGATGCATGTCGTACTTGACATAAAAAACAAACAAAAATAAACCTCGCCCAGCTCAGTAAGCTAAAGAGTTTGAAGACGAAAGTGATCAATATTTAAAACCTTTTACTGTATTACTATTTATAATTTAAGTATTTCACGATTTCTTTGTGCGAGGACTTAATGTCATTCTCCATTATTGAATGTAATTGACTGACTTCTGACTGAGTCAATTTGAAGTTAAGTTACGTGCACCTTGACAATATAATTGTACCATTACATTAGGCTTGGTTACGGCTAATTTTGCCAACGGTTTGAGAAACTAATGACCTAAAAATATCACCTCGAGGAGCTAAATCAATTATATTTTTTATAGTTTTGTATTTTTGTTTCGCTTTTTATTAAATTAAGTAAGTAAAAATATTTTAACAAATACAAATCATCAATCTTTATCTCACTAAGCTTGATTTTCACCAAGTGCTGATTTATTTTAATTGAAATTTAAAGAGCCTTTCTTACTAAAGTGCTAATCATCTTGTACTGGTATTGATTGCAATATGGTAAGAAAGGCCCATTATTAAATTATTATGTGCCGATTGAGATAAGTTAAACTGTGCACATTTTTTTGTATGATTGGGACCCTCAGTTGGGTGGAAGTCATTAAACATATTAAATATTAAATGCTACGGTTTCCCTAATTCCTATAATTTGACATCAATTTAGGAACATTTCCATATTTTCTTAACATGACCTTACGATGTCGATGTGCAGGAAAGTAATTGTTATATCATAGAGTAAACCCATCCGACGGACAAACAGATGTCGTTATGCAAGCCAGGCTTGAAGAGTTTATGATGGGATGTATAGAGAATGTCCGGGTCACAATGAAATCGCCATATTGTTATTGTATTACATGTAATATTGACGGTTGCTATTACATGCTGTTATTGGTCATAAAATGTATTAAATTTTGAGTAGAAGTGACAGTAGAAAACGATTCTTTAAACAATATATGTATTGATGATTAATAACGGTATCTCATTTTAAATTAGCTTTATTTCCGGAGTTACATGAATCTTAACTTCGTCAAATAATAAAAATGTTAAGTTCCACTAGGTTAGGTTATGTTGGGTTAGGTAAGGCTGGGTTAGGTGAGGTTGGATAAAGTTAGATTAGGTTGGGTTAGGAAGTTAGGTTAGGTTTTGCCACCACGGAAATGTTGAGATGAACGAAAACAGTTAAACATGATTGGTAAAGAAAGTAACAAGACAATTTGCACATTTGATTCGTAGTTTGACCCTTAATATATTATAATAAATGAGGCCATTTCTCATATAGTTTCAAAGTTTTAATATTATTAAAAGTCATAACCAAGCCTGTTCTCTCTCAATTTACAATTTTATGAATTGATTTAATTAAAATAAACGATAAAACAGACACGACGCGACCATGCTTAGTTCATGCATCATCGATGTGTTGGAATGATCTCTATGTCTACGTAAATTATTTAATTAATCTTGGCATTTTAATACTACTTTATTACTTAAGGTTAATCCCGCCCGGGTTCATACCATCGCATTTAATAAACGTTAGTCGAAGCGGCCATGAAATTTGTCCGTGTTTTCCATCCAGTTCAATGTGGCCGAGCAATATAAGGAAGGTCCTGGCATGGGGCTTAGTTCCCATGTGGTGTATTAGGCTTACATCTGACGGTCAGTTTGGAACGAATCATTTATGTCCAGTTACTTAAAAAAAGGCCATACTGAAATAGTAAATTATCCAAGTCGCAACCCTAAGGTTGACGTCGTATGTCATACAAAGGAGTTTATTGTATTGTGTTGTAGATTGATGAACGGAAACTCCTGGCGATTAATATTTCTTTTTAAAAATAGATTTTCAAAGATTATTTTATTCGCGACCATTTGAACAATGTGATTTTTCTACGGGGGCTTATAAAATTGTATTTCTCATATTATGACTTTAACTATTGAATGAACTAAAATAAAGCTCAGTCAAGAGATTTTGATTATCAAACTTAAGAGCTAGGCCACCTAACTTTTAGGGTAAATTACTACATTATTGATATTAATCTGCTTGCATTTTTAAATAAATTTAATATAATTTTCCTACTAAACCTTGTGAACCTTTTTCTGTTTGTTTATAGAGCTACTATTTGACATAAATGGAGACCAGGTCCACCAGCTTGGTGACTGAGTCTGTATATGGAAACCAAACCTGATAGATCTGTGTCAAACTACAGTATCTTAAGGCGCAACGTAAGGCGGGGTTAATACTCTACACCAAAGTAGAGAGTAGGAGTAGACGTGAAGTTTACAATTAATTAATTGCATTCAGATATTTCACATATTTGATTAAACATTTTTGTATGTGTCTTCGATTTATACTATTATTATTTTCCTTGAATTGAAAGTGTATATCTAATTGTTTATGTAATTTAATTAAGGCATGTTTTGTTAAAGTTAAAAGTAGGTAACGTTGCCAAAATAACATGCACATTTTCTCATTTTCCTCAAGGCAAAAAATCCTAAATAGGAAGAATCATCCATCAATACGCAAATATATCGTCACGACGATAGCAATACACGTCAAAATATGCTGTACCCACTGCACAGGTCAATCAAGTTCTCAGTGTTGCCAACGATACTAGCTACTTATGTGGAAAATGCACTTGCAACACCTCGCCTCGCCGACCGTTCGCTGAGCGGCTGCGGTCACCCCACTTGACTGTTGGCACACAGCATGTGAGAGCCGATGTCAACGGATGGGAATCGTCAACAGAATATGGGCTTATTTTTGGTTGTTGGAACGGCTAACCTTGGTATGAATGATTTTACTTTTAGCGCAATCTTCCGTCTTGTGGTCATTAGGGCCTAGCATTTATGAATGGTTGCTACTATCGCAATATTACACGGTCTCAACTAAAAACACACTATTTTCAAGACATCAGTTTACTTTTATACTTTTTTATATACTAGGAATTACGTGCTCAGAAATCAGAAATCTTGCAAACGAAAAAACGGCCTTTATTGCGGTTGTCAAAGAGATTTTGTCGACGGAAAACGTTGAACTATTTAAACACAGTGCTCCGGAATCTTCCGTCGAGAAAATAACTTTGGAGCCGGGTATGTCAGCTAGCTTGAAAATAAACGTAAAGAATATTGCAAATTTTGTTCCCTTTCGGAACTTCAAAAAAATCTGTTAAATTTATTTTTTATTTGTTAAATTATTATATTACCTATGTAGAATCATAAAATTGGTTGCATTTTATGTACTGATATTATTATGTATCATTTATCGGTACTTCTTATTTAATGGATGACTTCCTCACCTTTCTACTACAACTAATAATTTTGAGAGTTGCTTAAAACATCTTTCAATGAGGTTTATGTAAACTAACCTTTACTATCTAGATAGGGTGGTAGTAACCCTATGCCACTTCGTTTGTATGGAATTGGGCCGACTGTTTTCCATGTTTCAGTGTCTTTATTTCCTCCATTAGATTTATAACACACTCGGATTCGTACTTTTTGTAATGTTTCTGCCGTTTCTATTACTTCTGGGTTCCAAACGAGCTAATTAACCATGCGTTTTTGATCCATTAGAAATATAATTTACATTTTTCATTCTGAAAGAAAATCAGAGAAATGTTTGAGATTACAAAGGTAACTGTTGAATTTAATTCATTAATCTATAAACACGATGATTAAAATAATATGAGAGCTTAAAACATAAAACATTAAGAACAAGTATCAAAATTAAGAAGTTATTACAAAATGAGTTTCACGAGCTCGTCGAAAGGTCAACTGTGGTCGCCACAGTCATTTCGTACGTTGTTCCAACATTAAAGTTAGATAAAGTATTCGTTGCATAAACGTCGCCAACATTAACGTATCTTCCATTAGTGGTACTCAAAATGTATACTTATAGGATACATTCTTCATTAAATGCAAATCCGAAACTATGAGAAATTACGAAAAACACCTAATAGATTAATGGAACCGATTTTAATAAAAAAAACTTCATTATTATTAGATTTTTGAAAAAAAAAAATCTATTCGGGAATTGAACTTAAAAAGTATCAAGTTATGTGCAAAGTTATAAGTTGGTTGGTTTTTGTCGAAATTTTCAAACAACCGTTAATAGGAGAACGATTCGGGACAAAACGCGTGTGACCGACCGGACACCAGAGCGACGATACTCTCAAAATCAAATGCCATGCTACCAAGTCGGGTTGAACAAACACAAACCAAATCGTGGAATCAGAACCACGAACGAGGTATCTCTTAGTCGCCTCTTACGACATGCTTGGAAAAAAATCCTGTGGGAACTTTTAAATGCCTTCTAAAGGCCATGCTAGATATTCTTCCATTAAACCTTTCCATAACGGGGTCACATCGCCACCTAATCCATGCGTGCATAATAACGAAGGTCTTGTGTGTGCGTATCTATACACACCCACAAGTGAGCGTGTATGGGTTTCAATACGACATACATATTTATTAATGGTCTTGCAATCAACTTTCTAAATGGTCAACGATTCGAACAGATCAGCAATATGTGGACTTCTTGTTAGAACTGTTCGACCACTATATTTTGAAACACGCCCAAAATAGTTTTAAATAATATAAAACTACAAGCATTTATTACGTTGCACTTACTAAGATTATTTCGCAATACAGGATAGTTTAATGTTGTTTAATGTCCGGTTGTAGGATAATGTATAAAGTTTAACTAGTGGTCAGAAAAGTGCGATACATTTTCATGTTCAGAAAAGTATCTTTGAGGAATTTATAGAAAAAAGTAGTAAGTTTAAATGATTCATTATTATAATCAATCATTTAAAATCCTATAATTTATTCTTATTGTTAACTTACAAACTTGTTTTGTTACTTTTGTGTTTGTAGTACATAATATAACATGTGTGTGCTGCATCGGCAGCTTGGGGAATGTACATTCATCTTCTTATCTCTGTATTTATTATGTAAGAAAATACAATGTCATTTTGCCGAAAAATACTCCAAACATAATTAGGTTCATTTGACAGGAATGCAGGCGTTTGTAATTATATAAGTTCCAAGGAACAATTGGTCGAAAGTTCGGCGAAAGAAGGCTGTTTTATTAGGGTTCCGTACCCAAAGGGTGAAAACGGAACCCTATTACTAAGCCTCTGCTGACCGTCCGTCCGTCCGTCTGTCACAGGGCTGTATCTCATGAACCGTAATAGGTAGGCAGCTGAAATTTTCATGTGTATTTATTTTGCCGCTATAACAACAAATAGGTAACATTAAAAAATTATAAAGATTAAAGGGGGGTCCCATACAAAAAACGTGATTTTTTATGTTAAATCTTGTACGATGGTACGGAACCCTTCGTGTGCGAGTCCGACTCGCACTTGGCCGGTTTTTTTATTACAAATTTTTGTTATGTTCACATGAGAGAATTCGAAATCGATCTGCTGTTTTATTCATTCATTCATATGCAACGTGAATAAGCCCATAATTTTGATAGAAAAAGAAATCGTACGAAATTGGGATGTCCAGTACCAGTTTATGTAAGAGAGTCAGACGAGTTAAACAGCGCAATCGACGATGGAACTTTCGCAGTTCGTTTTAAATTTTTAAAAACGCAGCAAACCTTAAAACGTTTTTCGTCGAGGGAACGATGTCTGCTCCCTTTACTCATCACTACGAGATCCATTGCAACCTCAATTGTCAGCCTCAATGGCCTAGTGGCGCGACACTTCGGCGATCGCTCTCCGAAGTTAAGCAACGCTGGGTCCGGTCTGGTCTTGGATGGGTGACCATTCGACCGTTGAGAGAGGCTGGCCGTGGTTCGGATTCCACGTTAAACTGTAGGTCCCCTTCCTTACTTGCTAGGTGGTAGGGTAAATCCCGCCCGGGTTGTTACGATCGCATTGGATGAACGATGGTCGAAGCGGCAATGAAAATTGTCCGTGTTTTCCGTCCAGTTCAATGTAGCCGTGCAATATAAGGAAGGTCCTGGCATGGCACCTAGTTCCCATGTGGTGTGTTGGGCTAATACCATGACAGAAAGTGTGGTATTAGCCATCCATGTCCAGTCACATTAAAAAAACCCACGCTTTTAGTTTTCGAGAAAAAACGACTAAAATAATGTTTTTATTACATTTCATCCAGTCTTAGCCTATTTTAAAAATGTCAAGTCTCTTATCGGGAAGTTAGTATAAAAAAGATTTTAAAAGTACCAAATAGACGGACAAGTAAGCGAGTCAAAAGTGTTAAATACACAAAAATCTAGGAATGTGTGGTAAAAAGCTTGTTAAATAGCATATAGCATATAAAAACCTTGAGTAACTAAAACCTTCTTAAAACATTTCCATGTATACGCATTATTGTTAAATTTAATTAAATAATTGAACTTAAATGTGAATTTAAAAATAAAATAGAATACGAAAATTTTATGCCTGCTTAAAAAGTCCACCCAACATTTTAGTTTTTAACAATACAGTGTGTATTAACATTACGTATGTGCCACGGTGTAGTAGTAGTGTGTTGACCCACATTCTCGGATTCTCAGTCTCGTTGACCCGCCTATACTTCTGTGTGTATCGTCATAGTACGGTCAGAGGTATTAAAAGAGTATACGATAATTTATCTTAGAAATATTTTTTTTAAAGCTCTAGTATTTATATGAAGAGTACGTTGAGAGAGAACGAGAGAGAGAGAGATAGAGATAGGCAGAGGAAACATTGATAATTTTATGTATTTAATGGATACGGCCTTCATCTCATTCATTTGAGTTTCAGCGACACGTACATTTAAGCATTGCAATTTGATTTTAAAAATAATCTGCATGTAACTCAAAGGTCGATTCGAATTCACGAAAGTCACGACAAAAAACTTTTTCAGATTGTTTTCAAAATCTGATTACAATGCTTCAAATGTAGATGTCGCTAAAACTCAAATTAAAGAGAGGAAACAGTAATGTTTTTGAATTATGATGCATGATTCAATAAGAAATTTAGTATTCATTTATATCTTGAGTAAGCTTCCTAAATACGGCTTACTTGTTAGATTTTGACAAATTTTCAATTAAATATATATTTTTTTAATTTATCACCCTAACTATAATCGGGCGCAAATACTGGCCTGTTTGCAAAATATTATGTAATCCTTTGGTACAGTACCATATTTTCTTAAACGCCTCTTTTGATTTCATAATAAATAAAATATTTGTACATGGCAGTAATACATAGTGATTTGCTGTCGGTACCGGTCGACGACTGGTTCCCGCTGTATACTTAACTGTAGTAGAGACGGTGAACGTTTCTCTATACATAAACATTTTACGGCTGTTTGTCCGTCCGTCCGTTCACTATCTCCCACGAGACGGGTCACCCAATGACATTCATTCATGCTATTTGCTTAGTCAGTCGGCGTCTGTCCTCGGTAGGATGAACATTTCTCTTTCGAAAGTCAACTTATTTATTTTGTGCCTGAAAAATTCCGAGAATTTTTTTCAGAGCAGGATTAGTATATACTACTTTAGCTGAGATCCTTTTCGGGCACCTACTAGTACTTGTATTGTCGTAGTTGTATGTAGTTCTACAGTCAGTCGGTCGGTGTCAGTGTTTGGGTCCACTGCAGGACATACGCCTCTCCGATTTTCATCCAGTCCTCCCGGCCCTCAGCGGTACGGAGCCATTGCTTTCCGCCGACGCACTAGATGTCGTCGCCCCACGGTTATTTCACGGTTAACGAAAAACGTAATAATTCAAATACTTTTCAGCATGCATTCGCTACTATCACGATGACCAGTTGTTTTCGCATATATTATCCATTGGATACAATTAGTACGGGTATTGTTTTCAAAGATAATTGTGTGGTTTTTGTGACATAACATTGGTGCTATTGTTCAATAATTTATTCACTGTAGTGTTATGCACACTTACGTTATTGTTGATAGCGTCTTACCAATACATTCTTAGACATTGCTACGTATGTGTTAGGGTCAATATTTATTTTAAGAAGAAACATAATTAAGAATAAGAGAAAGAACTTGAAAATTTTGGAATGAATGACGATAAAATTTGTAAAAATTGCCAGAAGGTTCAAAGTTAACCAGGTTATTAAGATGTAAGATTTTTTTAAGTTATCCGTTTTTTTTTGTTAAGCGCAACCGATGACGCCTTTGGCCATAAGAACTTTCCAGGGGATGCGGCCTTGTGGCTGTTCACATTACTGCAGGACTACAGTTTATGTTTTACGGGAAATACCTTTGCAGGGTTTAGTTTATTTACACTTCACCGACTCTATAGAGATAATAATTCTCTCTTTTCATGGTGTACCACTTAGGTCTGCAGATAATCTCCTGCTCCTTATTCCGTCACATTCTTCCACTGCTTATTCGGATTCTTTTAGAGTTCACTCAGCACGATTGTGGAATCAATTGCCTCTTACTATTAGGGAAAGTGCTTCTTTGTCTATTTTTAAGGTAAAATTAAAATCTTGGTACTTGACATGTTATAACAATTAAATCAATCATATATTTACTGTTTATATAGTTTTAAGTTATTTAATGTTTCTTGCTACCTCTTAATATATTTTCTAATATTAAGGTTAGCTGTTAGAGATTGCCTTTGGCAATAAGCTCGCCTTTGCCTACTATGTAATAGTTGTAAGCAATAAAGAATATTTTCATTTCATTTCATTTCATAATTGATTTACATTCTACGGGATATGCCTTGCTTCCTAAAAGAGCATTATCCGTGGTATCTACATCCATTCGGAGTTGGGAGCTGGTCTCTAAGGCTGAGATAAATAGACGTAACAGAAACTAAGGCTGAGATAAATAGTGGTAACAGAAACTAAGACTAACGAAAAGTAGTACTTTGTGACGTCAGTTTGCATTGCTTTGTGATTGCGTCCATACAAAATGTGTCAAAGTGACGTCACAAAGTACTACTTTTCGTTAGTCTTAGTTTCTGTTACGACTATTTATCTCAGCCTTAGACTAACGGAAAGTAGTACTTTGTGACGTCACTTTGACACATTTTGTATGAACGCAATCTCAAAGTAATGCAAATTGACGTCACAAAGTACTACTTTCCTTTAGTCTTAGTTTCTGTTACGACTATTTATCTCAGCCTAAATGTTGGAATCTCTCTGAGTCGCACGGCACGTATCCAGTCCGAGGACTACCCGGATCTAGAAAATTCGAGCCACAGTTAGAAAGACGGCTAATATAAACCCACGATATTCTCCAATCACATCGCATTTCGGAAGGAACTAGGTGTCATTTATTTTGATCGCACGTATAATACTATTGGTATATACAACTGGATTTGCTTGTTGGCATATGGATTTTTCATAACTTCCTAATAAACTCAAAGTTAACTAATGAATTTCGGTTTTCATTTGTAATGGTGAATCAAGTCTGGGCACGGTAACGGTCTGGATGGGTGACCGTTTTCGACTTTTCACGTTGGCCATGGTTCGGGTTTGACATAAACCTGTAGATCCCTGCTTACTTACTTAATAGGTGGAATAGTACATTCTGCCTGTGTTGGTACGATCGATTTAAATGGAAAATGGCCGAAGCGAATATCAAAATTCCATTTGTTTTCCAACCTTGTTGGATTAATTAAATTCATTCCTAATTCCTTCGGGAACGCGGTGTTTTAGGCTAGTGTCATGTCAGGTGTGGTATGAGCCATCCATATCTAATTCAATAAAAAAAATAGAATGGAATAACTATGTATCTACGTGACTATCGGGGTATAATATAATTGATCGACTTGAGACCACTCCGACAATAAAAGTATAATAAAGCTACAACGAATTACATTTCGCTCGCCAGAACGATGATATCTGCTGCTATCCGGAACGAATCGTTTGGAAGCGGTGGGTATTAATTATCGCATGATTGGTCACCGCACTCTCTCCCACGACCAATGCCATGGACCTATGTAAGTGTCTAGACCTTCTTTCTGGCATTGATTTTATAGCCTTTACAGATGTGCAAATCCATCCAAGAAATAAGATACCAAAAAAATCGTAATACCCCCGTGGGCGATGCATTTTTTTTTTGTTCTGTCGTAATCGTACTAGATGCCAACTTACAAGGAATAATAGCGTTGTTATTAATAGATCGTTTTAAAATTGATTTCATTATTTATAATAACTTTTTTGTTAACTGAAATAAATGTAAACCATAACTCAGTCATTATTTTGCACTGAGCTCAGCAGACACGCTATGCGAAGGTTTTCAGTTCGAGTTACCTCGGTTTCTCTGTGTCACGCTAACAACTGTCTAGTATCTTTTTAATTACTCATGGCATGGTAATTGCTTAGGATATTGTTTAAATTAAAATAATTAATGTTAAATATTTTTTTTACAAAAAAAAAAAACACATATCTTTCATATTTCAATAAGAATGTCACATAATTTTTTTATCTACTGTAGAATCGTTCAAATTACTTTTGTCAGGTTGTTCACCACAGGTCCATGGCGCGGACGTCCGACATAGCGTCACGTCTCTAAGCATGCTGTATAAGGTCAAGTGCGCATTAGACTTGCAAAATCCTCCATTTTCGTTTGCCTAGAAAGCGACGAGTTTCGGGTTTCGTTGCTCATTATGTAGGCGGCTCGGCGTCTACGTACGTGGTTAGTTGTGCACACAGAGATGGAATTATTAGTGAACAAATGTTGTTTAGGTATCAGATTCTATGAGCTTAAAATATTAATTTACGTACGTAATTAATTTAGTATCGACAATTTTCTTTCTCTACCACTCGTCTCTTTCATTTTAGATCACTTTGTCATTATGAGAGATGCAGTATAACTCTGCTATTCATTACAACACGAAGTGATGAACAATAAGTAGTGCTGTGTGGTCCTAGCAGTTTGAAATTCAACATGTCCCACTGAATTTCTTCCCGTACATGAAAAAGGAATTGGATGTCGGTCCAGTATGGCGGGAAACCGTAATTCGACAAATATTATGTACAGCAACGGTATATACTTAAGAACATATGAAAGGACTTTAGTCGTTCGCGGTGATTTTACATAAAACTGTGGACCTTACTACTAGGTGGTAGGGTTAATCCCTCCTGGGTTGGTACCGGCGCTCGAATCGGTAGCGAACATTGATTGAGTTTCCATCCATTTCAACGGAAGCTCCCGGCATAGCACTCAGTTCCCATGAGGTTTATTTGGCTAATAGCACGACAGTAGTAGTTGTATTAACCACCTAAGTCCAAATAAAAACGATTGCACACGTAATTCAATTCGTACCTATGGCCTTTTCTCCACCTACAGACTGATACTCAAAGGTAACCAACGGAACCCTATTACTAAGCCTCCTCTGTCCGTCCGTCCGTCTGTCAGCGCAGTATCTCATGCACCGTAATAGCAAATATAATACTAATAATTGTAATAGGTAGACAGCTGAAAATGTGTGCTGAAAACTGAATATTGTGTATTTCTATTGCCGCTATAATAATAAATATAAAACAAATACGCACACAATAACATGGTTCTCGTACAAGAAAAGCCATTTTTTTTGTTAAATATTGTACGCTGTTACCGGAACCCTTAGTGTGCGATTCCGAATCGCACTTGGCCGGTTTTTTTTATCAGCGTCATATTGACATAAATCTGAATCATGTGGTAGCACTATTACGTTATTCATTACAACTGAAAAGATTCCGACGAATTGAGAACCTCCTGTTTTTTTTTTAAGTCGGTTCAAAAAGGAAGAAGAAAAGCTACAGCGATTTATAGTATTTTGTGAGAATCTATTCATCTCTTTGGATGATGAATAAAGAAGTCTACATACAATGATGATAACACAAACCATTCGCTGTCCACATTTCTCTCATTAGAACTAACCGATCCTGTAGATTCTTCATCTATGGATTAGAAATACTGTTAAATGCGTAGGTGTTTTCCCCGAAGTACACACTGCGGTCCTGAAAACATGATGTTCTCATAATTTATGGCCGTCGTCGGGCACTGGTTGCTGAGAGCCTGGCGTAGGTACGCTTAACATAAAAAATGTGCTTAGGTAGTCGTAAAGATTTTTGTAAACATAGACTAAGAAGTGAAAACATGGCCAGTGAAACTTATTGACAAATCCGAGTGTTGTATGTTACATTAAGCATCTGGCGTCATTTTGACTACTTTTCTGTCTGTCTTCTTATAACTTGAGAACGATTGACCCGATTTTGATGCGGTTTCTTTCTTCGTATAGCTTGATTCTGCCCATCAACTAAAGGCTATCATCACTTTACAAATGTACAAAGGGTAGATCCCCTAATGGCTGACAAATAATAAATACATGCATTTTATTATTTCAATTTGCGTGCTTTCAAACGTAATTGTTTGGTTTGATCAAATTACATCCATTTAAGCAACACGATAAGTGATTGATCACCTCTTCTCTCTCTCTCACTACCGCAGCCAACATTCCAAATTCAAACGTGCGTCTCCAGGAGCTCCGTCTCGCTCCTCCGCACGCTCGCGAGTGAGAGGGAAGGTCGAGCCGGCGAGTGCGCAGGTCGAGGTGCGCGCGCAGGTGAAAGTGGCGGCGCCCTACTTGCGCTGAGGGCGCGCGCTCAGTGTTCGGACGTGAGTGGTCATCGGCGGCGGCGGCGGCGGAGGCGTCTGCATCAACCAGCGAGCATGGAAGGACGAGAGGAGCAATCGAAACTTATTCGTATGGCGGCAGCCACGAGTTAGTCGTTTGGTCTCTTCGTAGTTAGTTCGCTTACGAATTCGGACGCGCAACATCGAATGTTTGTTGCACCAAATATCGTCCTGTGAAGTACTTACTTGTCGTTGAGAAAATCAGTAGTAAGCGAATTCGCAACCGAACTTACTCGTCCGCGCTACCTTTTTTGTATGTAGAAGTGGCTACGCCGCGCCGCCCTCATACAAACGAGTCTAGGTTGCTACTCCCGTCCTTTCATGCTTGCTGGGTAGAGCATTCAATCGAGCATTTCGAGGTACAGAGGATTCCAGGCTCTGTGTGAAAGAGGAACGAATTCGCCATTTAATCGAAAGCCTTTGTATGTAGTTAGTCATAATCTTAGGATGAAGAAGAAAAAACGATTATTAAGATTATACCACGACACCTACATTAAAGCATTTTGTGCTGCATAATCTGAACATACATTAAAGTAGTCGGAAAAGGACATGTTTAGTACGAAAAGGTAAATTTACTTATTAAATAACATTTCATTATATTTAAAAACAACTGCAACGATTTTACATAGTAAAAAAAGTGAAATGGTGGATTGATGGTGGAAAAATAAGGACGATATTTTAAATGACTGGTTTTATTTATAGTTAAGTCATGACTGTATCCAAAACGTCATTAAACATTATTTTAAATTTTTTTTATTATGAAGATTCGTAAAAAAGTTGTGAATTTTAATTGGCAACTTTTTCGGTTATGTTCATCACCTTCGAATGTTAAATTTAATAAGTCACTTGTCGGTGCCGGAAGCGGAACCGCCAAGTGTCAAGTTAAGCCAAGCCAAGAGACCAAGTGATAATCTAGCAGCAAGCAAGGTGACAGTGCCCTTGAATAGGCGAACAACAGCTTTAGTTTTTTATGTTACTGGACATGGATGACTTATGCGACTCATAAGATTAGCCCAATACACCTAAAAATCGCCTGTAAATTGATTTCCACCTAGCTTAGGGTGCAGCGTTAAGCTCATTGAAATGTTTAAGTACCTGGTGAATGTTAAAAAAGCGAGTTACTAAATAAGGCGGCCACTACGTATCACTCACGAATCGTCATTCTGTGATAACAGACAAGTTACGTACACAATAATGTATTTCGCAAGACTGCCCGTTTGGTTACTCTCAACGCACGCAAACTCTGCGCCGGCGCATCCTATTAGCGAGACAGTCACGGAAGATGTGCTGGGTGGAAATCACTTTCATCGCAGGCCTCTCTCTTCGCTGCGCGTGCGTCGCTCCACTACACTATACCAACAGTGAGACCATCCGGGTGATTCGATATCAGTAGGCCTATTCTGGGAAGCCCGTCCTCAGGAATCAGGAATCGTCCAATCTAGAAAACCGCTTTTACAGCGGTTGACAAAGTGATTGTCGCGACGGAAAACCTTGAAACATTGAAATACCGTGCTCTGAAATATTTCCGCTAACTATAAAAGTGGTTTTTCTCGACTGAAATATTCCTGATTCCTAAGCAAGGAATTCCATGTATTGGCGTAGTGAAAAACATAAATCGATCAACGTAATTGCGAAGAAAAGTGGAACAACTTTATTTAAATAAGCACAGAGGATTTTGAGTTTGCCCCCAATGTTTTTCGAAATGGTCGGGGAAAAAGTCTTTTCGCATTATAGTATGTATGAACTTGTAATAAAATCTCTTTGGCTATACTATTTGTATCTGGCTGGTTTTGGTATCATTAAAAGTTTAAATTTTAAAGAACATAATTCCAAATTCAAATTAGGAAAATGTGTAATTCTCATTTGTTTTTCGTACTGTCAAAATGAGTGAATCTAATGAAGAAATTCGATACATTTTAAAATTTTACTAGAAAAAAGGTAAAAATGCAACGCAAGCCGCGAAAAAAATTTGCGATGTTTATGGACCTAGTGCAGTGTCTGTGAGAGTAGCACAAATTTGGTTTAAGCGTTTTCAATCCGTAAATTTTGATGTCAAAGATGCACGTCGCTCTGGTCGCCCTATTACGGATAAAATGGATGCCATTTTTGAAAAAGTGGAGCAAGATCGGCATATCAGTAGTTACGACGTAGCTGAAGAACTAGGAATTGACCACAAAACAGTTTTGGCGCATTTGAAAAAAACTGGGTACACAAAAAAGCTCGATATTTGGGTACCTCACGAGCTCACTGAAAGAAACCTAATGAACCGTGTACTCATTTGTGATTCTTTATTACGACGTAATGAAACCGAACCATTTTTGAAGAAGCTGATAACTTGTGATGAAAAGTGGATCACGTACGACAAGAACGTGCGAAAAAGGTCGTGGTCAAAGGCCGGTCAAGCTTCACAGACTGTGGCGAAACCCGGGTTAACTCGCAACAAGGTGATGCTGTGTGTGTGGTGGGATTGGAAGGGCATTATTCATTATGAGCTGTTACCACCAGGCAGGACCATCGATTCTGAACTCTACTGCGAACAACTGATGAGATTAAAGCAAGAAGTTGAGAGAAAGCGGCCGGAATTAATCAACAGAAGGGGTGTGGTTTTTCATCATTATAACGCTAGACCTCACACATCTTTAGCCACTCAGCAAAAGAGAGTTTGGCTGGGAGGTGTTAATGCATCCGCCGTATAGTCCTGACCTTGCATCTTCAGATTTCCACCTGTTTAGGTCTCTTCAGAATTCTTTAGGCAGTGTCAGGTTAACATCACGAGAGGACTGCCAAAACCACTTGTCGCGGTATATTGATCAGAAGTCCCAATATTTCTATAGCAATGGGATCATGTCCCTACCTACAAGATGGCAAAAAGTTATCGAAAAAAATGGTACCTACATACTTTAGTTAAATGTAAATAAACCATATTAAAAAATGTTTTGAATTTTCTTAAAAAATGCGAAGAAACTTTTTCCCCAACCTATTATATAGACTGGTACAATGGTACTGGTACTGGCGACAAAAATGGTAATGATAACGTAAATGACTGAAACTCGGTTCACAGGATAAAGACCAACCCTCTGAAGCATTTCGGTCTGTCTGCGCCAAGTGGTTGCGTTACCCAGATGTGACGCCTGAAAAAGTAGTTATCCTGACAAAAAAAAGTATGATAAGGTAAATGGCTGCAAATAACGAAGCATGAAAGAATCAGCTGTCAGTTGTCAGTCTCAGTGGCCCAGTGGCGCGAAACTTCGGCGATCGCTCTCCGATGTTAAGCAACGCTGGGTCCGGTCTGGTCTTGGATAAGTGACCATTCGACCGTTGAGAGAGGCTGGCCGTGGTTCGGATTCCACGTAAAACTGTAGGTCTCCTTCCTAACTTATTAGGTGGTAGGGTTAATCCCGCCCGGGTTGGTACCATCGCATTGGATAAACGATGGTCGAAGCGGCAATGAAAATTGCCCGTGCAGTTCCATGTAGCCGTGCAATATAAGGAAGGTCCTGGCATGGCACCAAGTTCCCATGTGGTGTGTTAAGCTAATACCATTACAGAAGGTGTGGTATTAGCCATCCATGTCCAGTCACATAAAAAACGCACGTAATTGCTTAGTAATACCAAAACTGAACAAATCTTTCGTTGCATTTCGTAATTACAGGCGATTTAGGTTACAGATGTAAGATATACATCTACCTAACCTAACTTAACCTAACCTAACCTAACCTAACCTAACCTAACCTAACCTAACTTAACCTAACCCAACCTCTTACATTTCTTGAGAGTTTTTTTCGAAAACCATTCTTTTGTCAATATTGTAAGAAAAATAATATATTACACGATTAAAAAAAATTATAGCGATGCGATTTTTAAAATCGTTTGACTTTAGATTGTGTATGCTTCCTGATGTCATTGATGAGCAATGAACATATATGCTTAGCAATTGTAGATAACTTCCTCCTGGAGCTTGCCGATTCAAGCAACTTCTTGTCAACATGACTATTACTATTTGACTAACACCAATCCATATTGGAGGTTACAATAAGTAATAACTAAAAAATGGAGTTGATAATAATGCAAAACAGACAACAAAATAAGTCGTTGTACACATGACGTCGTTGCAAGAAAGAAAAATACAATTACAGAGAATACCAACAAAACTGCCAAAAGGCTTACTTACAACTGAAAGTGATTTCTTCTACTCAGCCCTGTATAATAATTGATGAAAGATATACAATCTTAAATTAAAAAGCTTACAAAAAAATATTATAATTGCCTGAAACATGAATGAATAAATCTTTGATTGACTTTTCTCTTTCACCGTGTGCTGATCATTGGCGGGACTAACTCAATCGCGGGCACGGTACAAAACCGTGCTATTGCGCTCTGGGACCTTCTCTTTGTCAAAGGAAAAGACAGGCTCCGTAATGAGGAGAATGCAACATGTCCATAAAGCAGACAATGCGCATAGTGTTTGATTTGATAGGATTTACGAAAATTTTAATTTCAAAACGACTTATAGCTAGAAGTAAACCACGACCGCTGTAGTAAAAAATCTAACAAAAACCAAATTGATTATAAATTTTCATGAAACAGGCGTCTGATTACTAATCTTTTTAAGATGTTTTTAATTCAACGTTGAGTAATCTACCTCCATAGTTATTGTATAAAACGCGCGAAAAATTCGAACTTTCGGACCTCATAACTTAGATACCAAACATAATTTTACAATGCCATCAGTCATCAGACATCTAGTTTGATCAAATGAAGCTATTTTGAGTAAAATTTTGCATCTCTGACAAGAAATATGGCCATGATCTTCTTTCCCCTTTTGTATGGGGTGTTGAGCGAGATGACCCACCTAAAGGGGCCTTTCTTACCATCTTGCATTCAATTATAGTACTAATGAATCAGCAATTTAGTAATAAAGTTAGCACTTGGTGAAAACCAAGCATATTCATGTTGGGGTTGCTCATCACTAAGCAGGAAAGACATTTATTAATATACGATTGACGAAAAAAATTTATGCCGCATGCAAAGTTTGAAATGACGATGGAGTCATTAAAATGTAGGCGTCAGTAGTGCATTGCAATAGAGTTGCATTTAAGATACGAGTGCAGTGGCATCTTTGTTACAGAATTATTAATCTCCTAGAATATAATTTTAATGTTTCTGCAGAATCGAGCGGCTCGTAGCCTAGTGGCGCGGGGACTGGCCTAGCGTACCAGAGGCCCGGGTTCAATACCAACTTGCACCACTGTCTTTCTCTTTCAGAGTTCGATAAGTGCATTTTCGTCACGAATGCGAGCTGCTCCATGGTTCGGAATCCATGTAAAACTGTAGGTCCCCTTCCCCTACTAGGTGGTAGGGTTTAAGCCCGCCGGGTCGGTACCATCGCATTGGATGAAAAGATGGTCGAAGCGGCAATGGAAAATTGTCCGTGTTTGCCGTATGTAGCCGTGCTCATAAAGGGAAGGTCCTGGCATGGCACCTAGTTCCTTCGGGAATGTGGTGTATTGGGCTAATATCATAACGGTAGTTGTGTGGTATTAGCCATCCATATCAGGTCGCATAAAAAAAAAAATTAACATTTTTAAATTTTTCAGCAAGAAATAATCGGTTTAAAAAATGTGTATAGTTAAGTATTTCTCAAATGTATTTAAAAATAAATTTCTTTACAATTTGGGGCCCCCCAACTCCGAAGGGATGTATAGGCTCTCTCTCGGTTGTCTATTCGTCTCTAGGATAGATAATGCTCGTCGGAGCTGCATAACGCTGTCCCTCCGTTCCCTTTCTTCCGTAGCTCAATCGGAATAGGCAGGGAATGAACCCATTCTCAGTCGACAGATTTAAAATATGAACCTACCGATAGTGTCCTACAGGTTCAATCTGGAGTCCTTTAATCATAGTATGAAGAAGCACCTGGTTGGCAGGCATGATTTTCGCAGGCTCCGTGACAGTTTTAAAGCCCATGGGCGTCATCGGGCACCTCTTATGTGAGGGCCTGCCGTACGTCAAATACAGCAAAGAAGGAAATTTTAACAAAGGGGTGTGTTTGTTTTTATTGTGTAGTACAATTCTATGATCTCTATGCACTACATATATCATTCATGAAACATTGATTAATCACGCCACAAGACGAGCACGCGATGATTCAAGAACGTTAAACACTTTTTTTAACATGATTGGACAGATCATTGACAAGTTAGTATAGTGCTTGGTGTGATTGAACCTAATATTATTGATTGATTGATTGATTGAAAATTCTTTATTACGCCACAAAAAAAAAAAATTTACAAAAGAAAGTATAGTGCAAAAACAACATAAGTGGGGCGCAAAGGCGGGCTTATCCCTAGAAGAGATTTCTTCCAGCCGACCTTTGGGTGTTTGAGAAGTTTAATAGGTCCATAGATATTCGTAGGTAGTGGCGGTAGGTTTGGTTTGTTACTTTGAGTATTAACCTAAAACTAAGTAATCATTTGGTACATACATACATACATTAGTTATGTAATAAACTTACTTAAAAATATTATAACAATAAACCTACATATATAATATTGCATATAAATATATATATATATATATAATAATACATACATCATACATATTGTGTGTATGTAAATATGTTTTTCTTTGTTATTTTATTATTATTTTATTATTATATTATTTTATTATTTCCTTTGTCAAAAGTTTGCATGCATGAATAAAATCTTCAAAGTGATAAAATTTAATAATTTGTGTTTTTTTTCATTACAGGTAAATATGCAAGCTATGATAAAGTTCCTGGGTGTTTGAAGTGAGTTAAGTATGAAAACGATTGCGTTTTAGTGTTGGCCATTTTTTTTTTTGATGTTATTTAAAAAGAAAAAATACACCCGACTGGACAAAGCGTGAGAGGTTCTCCAGGTCGCGTCGCGAATTTTGATAATGTCCATAGCGCGTGGTGGCCGAAACGTCGAGCTGAATAAGTAAGCTGAACAATGTTTATCCGTAAACGTAAAATAATGAATATAGCAAACCGATTTAATTTTTTCATACAAAACAATGAATATGACACTTTCCAAGCAAAAATATAAATGTATAATTTGTATACGACTTATCAAATTTATATGATGTAGATTAATATGATTTTCATTGCAGAACAATATATATATATACGTATAATTTAACACGACTGCAACAATTTGATTCATTTCTTACTTTGAACGATTTAAAATATATACATATTTCAGATACATTTACTATATATCTTGAGTAGCAATTAATTAATTTATCCATAAAGGTTATAATGATACCATGTTCCCACGTCTCAAAATTTCTAATAAACCACAAAAGCCCGCATTTTTTACCCACAGGCAACAAAAGTCGGTGCCTAGAACGGAACTCACAAAAGAAGTGTGAAATAGAGTGAAATGTTTTCTGAAACTAACGACGCGTCATCCGAAGCTCATTACGGGGCTAGTGAACTAATGATCCGGTGCGTTGCTTTGTGGTAGGTGTTGAGCAATGCCACCGATTCAAGGCAAATGATTATGGGTAATTGATGCAATACACCAGACCCAAATGACTGCAAGATGCTTCTTTGAAGAGGCTTGTTACCGGGGTTTTTTGTTTATTCGTCATAAAACATTTCTAAAGTCCTAATTCAGTGTAGTTTATTATGATTTAATCTTAGATTTTTGGACATGGATGTCTAATGTCATGGTAGTCCAAATGCATTTCAATTCCATGCCAGGGCCATCCCTTTATGAGCAAGTCTGTATGGAACTACATAGATTGATTGAAAATTCCTTATTGCGCCACAAAATAATATTCACAACAGAAAGTAAAGTGCAATAACAACTTAATACGTGGGACCAAAGTCGGGATTAACCCTCGAAGATATTTCTTCCACCCGACCTTGTGTGTTTGAGATGTTCAATGGGGAGATGTTCAATTGCGATAGGTTTGGTAGGTTATGTTATGTCGGTATTTTGAAAAGTTTTATATTATAATTTGATGCGTCATATTAAATCTAAACAGAATAAATTTGGGCAGAATGTCCACAACCGCTGAATGCAATTCGCCACCACGCCCAACCGACGAGCACTTCGAAATCTTTACTTTCACGAGGCGACGGAACGGAGAAAGCGAACACATGTATGTCAATATATTTGTCCATAGCCTAATACGTTTGTATTGTATACCCTGGGAGATGGTGCGAAAAATATTACTTCATATATAAAATCAATAAATAATTGAAAAGATACGGGGTTACTTTTTGCTTTATTTGAGGCCAAAAAAAACCCTAAATAATCATTGATTATTTGCACACATTTCAAGGTTGTTAACAATCTATGAAAGAAAACGAAATTATTGCATGGAAAACAGTTCGATAGTTCATTTAAAATACTTTTCAATATTTGACTAGAATGTTTCTCTTAGTACGTTCATAGAATTAAACAATATACACGTAATAACGGTTCCAACAGTGATTGAAATAATTGCATATTACGTTAGAGTATTAAAAAACCACTTACTCTGTTAATATAAAATACGTGCCATAGCTGGGTATGATGACTGTTTGCCTTTAAACCTAGAACTGTACCTGTTTTTATTGAGAATAATATTCATGCATAACTTGATCATTCCAGCCATTTATAGGATGCTTACCATCACACTAAATTACCGAAAGTGTAAAGGGTTAAGCAGTGCGGTTAAATGCGAGAAAAGTCAGGGAAAATGTGTCTGTTTGATTCGCAAAGATCTGACTCGCAAAACGCGTGAAAGAACCTAAAAAAAACCTATGAGTACGATGGATTAAAATTTACTTTTACGTAATTGTGTCCACTTATGCTCCCGGCCTAACAGCTACTTAGGAAGAGCTCGGTAGCACGTAGGGGGTTTTGTATTCTCGGATAACGAAGAACTAATATTGTGTTACCGCGTGTGACACAATAAGCCGTGGCCAATCGAGTTTTACGCCACAGGTGTTGAGGTGAGGATGGTCGGCCTGAGTGAAAAGATTACCATGCTGCTTGAGTCTTCTTTGTACAAATTTTGTGTACACTGAAATATTGTTAACACCATTTTAGAATGTACAAAAACTCTATAGAGGTTCATTTAGAAAACTTGATGCATAATGCATCAAGTTTCATGGATTACTAAAAAAATGATCTGATTTTATGTTATGGTGACACAAATTTGAAGAATTGGCACTTTATTTTAAGTTGAACAATTTTTTCTTTACGCCTTTTCCAAACCGTGAACTACACGTAAATTTTAAAGAAATTAAAATTTAATACAGATAGTAGATTCTTTTTGAGTTTTCGCAAAAGTTGTAGAATAAAACTTATTTAAAGTAAGGTACAGCACCACTCTCTAAAAATTTAGATGTTATTGTGTGATAAAGAAAAATGAGATAAGAACAACAAAAATACTTATAAAGCGGACTTATCACTAAGAGTTATTTATTCCAGGCTACCTTCGGAGCGATAGCTTGGCGCTGTTAGATGGCGTTATAGAAATAGCGCGATCCAACATGAACATTCTAATATATATTACAAAAAAGACCTTTAAATAAGCTATTATCAAAATTTTCACAACTATTGCTGTATATGATATTTATAATTATTGAGTGGCTCAAAGTCCGTAACTTTTTTATGGTGTCTAAAAGAAACTTCATTGAGTTTGAAAGGTTCTGAACCTCTTAATGCGCCTAATGGAATTCGCTTTATTACGACATCAACGCGCTTTGCACGTCAACAAACATAGAATCGATTGTTGAACCCAAGAAAAGCAATATTCAATATGGAGGTCAACACTTTCTCGGTTCACAATGCGAGCGGCGCGCGGCTTTCTCGGCAGGTTGCGGCCCTTCTGTCTCCGCGTCTCCCTCGGACCCCCCCCCCCCGCCTCTCCCCGCCCCTCCGCTATGACGATTGGGCTTGCGAACACTCCCATAGGGTTGCCAACCGTAGAACCAAAGATAATACTAATAATTACTTTATAGAACCATTTTCCTCGTACGTAAGCAATTGAAAATTTCGTATTGAGGCCATGAAGCCTTCTACATTAATTAAGCTGTTATAGTGTTACTAGCTGAGATACCCCCTCCGCTCGGGTAAATGACCAGGGGTGAACCTAACATTTTATATTATGTGACTCAAAATCGTTGCGACGAATTGGGTGCTCGGAATGCCACTACAAAGATAACTGCTCTTATTTTTAAGTACCTCAATGAATTGAAGTATATTGAACGCACCGTAAGGTTATGGGGCCATGAATCACTTGGATTTTTCTGATAGAACTGAACATGGATCGTTAAACCCACCGTCATGATAATTGTCTAACATACCGCATTCCCGCAGGATTCAGATGGCATGCTAGGTTATGAGCATGGCTGTATTAAAATGAATCTAAACCACGGCCAGTTTCATAGCCGCTTTGAGCATGTTCACCTATGAAGCTGGTTGAATATTGTCTCAATGAATACTGTTTTATTTGGATGAAAACTCGAAAAAAGGGCATGAATGGGGAGGGAATAGAGCCCATGACCTTTGGTATGGGACACAATTCTTCGGGCCCCTGAGACACGAGCCGCTTATGCCGGGTCGAGTGATTGCTTAACGAGTTACTCTTCGGCTGAGATAAATAGTCGTAACAGAAACTGAGACTAACGAAAAGTAGTACTTCGTGACGTCAATTTGCATTGCTTTGCGATTTCGTCCATACAAAATGTGTCAAAGTGACGTCACAAAGTACTGCTTTTCGTAAGTCTTAGTTTCTGTTACGACTATTTATCTCAGCCTAAATCTAGACGCTTATTGCCTGAGGGTAATCTCTTGTAGTATTCACGATAAAATGAATATGTTCCTAAAATTCAATCTTATTGACAATGAGTTACGCAGACACCGATGCAAAGAGGTTTCGCTTACACTTTCAAGTCACGACTTCGATGCCTGGTTTGGTACTTGGCACTTCTAAATACATCGGACGATGTAGTCAGGTACAGGAATATACAAAAGAGTGGAAAACGGCCAAACATTTAATTAACGTTTCACAAGAGGTTTTTTTTTGCTAAACGCAGCATATGGCGTACGCAGGGACTCCCTTAAGAGGTGCCCGATGACGTCAATAGGTTTTCGCCATGTGAAAGGATTCAAGTATTTACAATCTTTGGGAGAAATACCTAAGAAAGGGGTGTATTACATAGTTTACCGACTAAATAGATATAGGATTTAAATGATCGGTTGGTTCTTATTTTTTGACTGTCAATAAATAATGGCTGGATTCCCTGCCTGTTCCGCATTGAGCTATGGTTGAGGAAACTATCACAAATATCCCTTGAGCTGTCGGATACTAGAAAATGGTCGAATTACAGGTACTGTTTTTTCTTGGTTGATTATTATAAAGCAGTTAATATTATTGAGATTTACTACTAATTAATTCTATCTAATGTTAAGGTTTTACATGAATGCTGTTCATTTATCTGTTCACCGATTGTACCTAAATATAGTGACGGTATTACAGTTTTATAAGATGTTATGGGTTATTTTTTAAAAAACTCAAACTCATTCGGTCCATGCGAGATAATGTCTCCCGTATTATTATATTTAAACATGTCAGTTCTGTATTGATGAATTATCCAAAAGTAGATTTATTAATTAATTCGTTCAGCACAGTAGTTTTATTTTAGACAAAAATTGAAGTGCATATTTTTACATCGTAAAGTAAAACAAATAAATCTTCTATAGTGAAATTAGATGTATAAAATTAATAGACTATTATTAAAAGTTACTTTAACTTGGAATGAGTCGAGGTAAAGTGGGTATCATTATCGTCACTTATTGATATTTACCGAATATGTCTATATACCGAATATAGTCTTGTCCACTTATCGTGAAAGTTTTCTATCAATCGAGGCATCAAGTTGAATACGAACTAACTCTGACTTTAACTAAGTAACGAAGTATTATATGCAAAAGCTACTAGTACTCGAGCATCATATACCAAGCATAAAACCTTCACTGAAATCTTCATGATTGAGTATTTTAAGCATTTCCAACATCTTCCCCATAAACATAATCCCAATGTTTTGTTTAAAATGAAAAACAAATATGAAATTATTTTTAAAAACACCATTAATATTGAAATTCTTCTTTAAATGGTAGAAACGGGCAAAGGTCCCCCACATGGTAGACCACTGACCTTCCAAGATGACCTGGCTCTCAAAGTTTCTCAAGGGCTGCGGAAACCATTCCGGCCGACCAAGTTCTTTGCGATATGTTTGTGGACCCGGACTTTACATTTGCGGAAATACCTCAGTTTACCGACCATAAAGACAAACCTTGTCTATAGGATCGTTTGTTTCTTTCTGGAGGAATGTGGAGTTTGTGGTTCTGGCCGTTGTGCGTTGAGCGATAATTAGTAGATAGCGTTATGCAACCCTGAAGAACCATTCGTGGTACAGACTGTGAAACACATGTAGAGACCTTAAATCCTTCCTGAGTCGGAGGATCGTCGACGAAGCCACACACTATGGTGCTATATCGAGTCCAAGGAGCCGAGCAGGTGCCGATTGACATAGATGGTCAAGATGACCGAGTTTAGGGGGCATTGCACCGCACTCAACTAAACCAACACCGTCATGTAAGACGCGAATCTCATTAAGTATTACACGTGAAACATAACCGTACAGAGGCACATAGGTGCTATTGCATACAATTATGTGCTGGCGCGTCATTATACATGCGTACGGCCAAAAACGTCTAGTAACGCAACTCGGCGGCTAACTGCTCGTCTGTAACGGTGTTTCGGGTTAATTGGCAACAGTTTATGTTGTTGTCATTGGGGTTTGTGGTACACACGATCGACGTGAATAGCATACAATGATATTTCTATGTATTTTTTGTCGTAAGTATTAATTTCCGTTACGAGATTTAAAATCGTTATTGAATCATTAATTTAGCATGAGGTTTCTATATAATTTGATCCGGATCTAGAGATTTTAGCCCGCGGGAAACAGTAGGTTTTCCCGCACTTACTCTCTCTTTATGAGATGGATAAGTGAATTTTTTCACGAATGCGGGCTGTTCCATAGTTCGGAATCCATGTAAAACTATCGATACCGCTGCCTCCTACCTACCCCTAATTAGTGGTAGGGCTGACCCGAGTCTTATAATAATTATCATTGGTTTCCCGTTAAATCTAAGTGTACAACAAACGGAAGGTCCTGGCATGGCACCTAGTTCCTACGTGATGTGTTGAGCTAATATTATTTGAGTTGATCTTTTTTGTTTTGAAAATCTTCATACATGTCGTTATTTTAAACAATATTGAAGTTATTGTGCTCAATTTTATTGAAAATGTGTTAAACATTTCTTTGCAAAGCACGGCCACATCCGCTAGACAGCTAGAAGCCCATAAAAGTTAAGCGGTATACAGCGCAACGCAGTAAGCTACATAAAACGGCTTTCTTCAGCCAATGTCCGGCTGTGTGACATCCGCATTCCTGGATAGATGCCTCGACGGTGGGCACTTTCCGGGTGGCTTCTATGTTGTCTTGAAGATTCGTAGCTACTGAAAGCACATCCAAAACCTAACAAGTATATTAACCATAGACTTACTAGAATTTAAAAGATATAAAAAGTCAACTGGCGGATGAGACCAAATTTTTTTCTCAGAAGAAAATTCAGTACATTTGGTACTGAATTTTCTTATTTTACTCAAAAACATCTCAAAATCGCCATCTGAAATAATGTTTCCAGTCTTAATTTTGTAATATTTGGATGAGATAAGACAAGACAATTGATCGACAGCAGTGGGTCACCTCTTATTTACAAAAAAAAAGTGTTTGTGTCCGGGTTATTATGCCCGTTTACCTCACACGCTACAAAATTCACAGGTCAACGCACGCTTTCTTTGAGAAAAATGTAGACAAATTTGCAAACATGCATTTTATTTACATTTACATATGCCCTCGAACTGGTCATAGCGATTCAAAAAGATGACGCATCGGGTAGAATTTTCCATCTCCCTATAACTCGCGGTTGTAATGAAAAGGACTTTAAATAAAACTAGAGACAGCGCGGCTGTCTTAAGATCCGACGAAAACATTCGGCTTTTTCTAGCTTCCCTCATATTTGATGTCAATGCTCACTTGGGTAAATCAAGCTATACGCATTGACAAGCCGCATCTAAATCAAATGAGTGGTTCTCTTATTATGAGCGAACATATAGACAGACAGCAGACGGCGAATTGGTAACTTTTTAGGAAATAAACACACATACCTATTTATCATCCAGCACGTCGCTTAGAGGGATAGCTAGATGTGTGCCATACGGTACGATCACAGCATACCTACTTATTTACCATACGGAAAGCCCATATGTGTGTTGATTTGAATATGTATTTTACTATATATTACCAACGCGCCTGCTAGATGTTTAACTATTTTTTGCTTATTGACATTAAGGTTATCTAATTGTTACATGGTCCTTTTTTGTCGGGCAGTATTGACATTTGGTAACCGAATTACAGGAAATAATTAATTTCGAATGCAGTAGTCGTTCTTGAGTAATTCTGTTAATTTTGTTTCTTATTTTGGGCGGACCGGAATGACAACTATCGAAGCCTTTCGCGAATGCGTCGGATATAACTTTATGTAACGTGGAAGGTAGTTTCCTTATTGTCGAAGACAGCGGCCATGGAAGAACGGGAGTAGCAACCGAAACTCGTTTGTGTAGGGGCGGCGGGAGGTGTAGCCAATTTTACCTACACGGAAATCAACGACGTGTTTCCATAATTACAAGATCAGTCCGCTGACGAATTCGCTTCATACTATTTTTCTCGAGTTCCAACACGTGAAAACTTCACAGGTCAATATTTAGTGCAAAGAACATTCGATATTGCGCTTACCGAATTAGTAAGCGAATTATCTACCTATAAGTGAGACGTTTAGCCGCCATAAATATGTTATACATCTCTTTGTATTGACCGCTTCAGACGAATTCTGCTTATATTTAAATTTTATTATAATGCTTCTTTTTAACCGACTTCAAAAAAGGAGGAGGTTATCAATTCGTCGGAATCTTTTTTTTTTTTTTTTTTTTTTTATGTATGTTCACCGATTACTCGAAGACCCCTGGACCGATTTGAAAAATTCTTTTTTTGTTCGAAAGGGTATACTTTCTAGTTGGTCCCATTTTTTTTTTATCAAAATCGGTTCAGTAGTTTGGTACTTAACTATACCAACATCGAATTTCTTAACCCTGCGAACCCAGAAATGTGATTTTTTAGATACAGTAGCTTTCTTTTCGGGTGAGATTGCTCAGTATGAGAGGTTTTTTTTTACTTCAACTGTTGGGGGTATTCAAGGGGGTAAAAGAGGGCAAATTGTACACATTTCTATCTCTAGAGCCGCTGAACCCAGAAATGTCAGAGTATGTTTGTTTTAGATGGGAATGCTTAAGAAGAAAATATTTTTGGAAATTATACTATTAGGGGGGTAAAACAGGTCAAAATGAACACATTTAGGCGAAAACCACTCATGTTGAGATCTCTGAAACCAATTGTCCTCGAAACTTAAAATTTTCAGTGACTTCTTGTTAAGACGAAAATGCTCAGTCACAACGGATTTTACAAAATTCAACTGTTAAGGGGGGATAAACGAGGCCGATATGTACACATTTTCATACAACCTCAACTTACGCAAGAAACAGACTATCCGGAACGATGTAAGGATGAGAAATTCAGAAGCTCAGCGGTTCCGGTCATTCGTTGTTTTGTCTTTTTAGGGTTCCGTTCCCAAAGGACACCAACGGAACCTTATTACTAAGCTTCCGCTATCCGTCCGTCCGTCCGTCCGTCACAGCACTCTATCTCACGTGATCTCATCGTATCAATTATCGTACGTATCAACCGTGAACCAATGAATCCAGATAGTTACCGGTCTACCTTTCGTCAGAAATGAGATTTCTCAATGGTTTCATTTCTGCTAATGCTCGTTCATTGTATTGTATTGTATTGTATTGTATATGTATGTATATCTTCTTTCCACTTTGTATGTGAAGTTGAGCAGGAGGGCTCGCCCACCTTGAGTCAAAAGTTACGCCACCACTAAAAAGCAAAAAATAAAATATTTTTAAATAAAAAAAGGACCGCCTTCAAAAAAACCGGAACTAAAAAGCAAAAAATAATTGGTTACTTTTAATTCATGTACGAAAAGCTATTTTAATTCTAACTAATTATGTACAATTTCTTAATTTTTAATCATCTTTTGAAGTCGGTGCCTTGGGTAGACGTTCTTTAAGGGCTGCAAGTAGTTAGATTAATATCACCTATGGCTAAGAAAGAAATATAAGTAGGTAGCTACTTACATTTACCTACTTGAACAAAACACAAAAACAAAAATTAAATAAACAAACAGGTCGGAAAAACGTATGTAAGTAGGTATTTAGGCAAGTACTTTGTAATTTAAATATGCCTTATACTTAAACTAAATACCTAACACAGTAAAAACAAAATATTTACAAGAAAACCCTACGAACAAACCAATATAAAAACAACGACCACTTATATGACAAATATTTAGGTAGGTGTAGCTTGTACTTTTTATTCTACCTAAATACCTACACAACACAAAACAAAAAAAAACAAATATAAAAAAGAACAGAAAACAATAGGTAGCGACTTTGAGGTGTCTGCTCTCAACTACGTGTCAAAACGAGTGTGCGGTTAGTACATATCTCACCAATTTCGGCAGAAATCGTCTCGTTAAGACAACGATGTTGCAGGGAAGTACCAATCAACACAGAGCAGCGAATTAACGTACTCCTTCACCAGTGCGCGCCTTCATAAAGCCGAAAGTACTAATAATCGTTGAAACCCAATTGCAGTACGCTGCGCTGTATCGATATCAGCTTGCACGTAAACCAACGCTAAGGGCATCTCCAGTTAGACGAACGGTTGCTTAAAATGCTCTGTGGAATGACGATGTCTGTGGACCAATCATTGCTGACTCAGGTTGTTTACGCTCTCGTAGACTTCGGGTGTGTTCGGCTGAAATAGTGTCTGTTCGGTCAGCAGCGTGCGAAGCGAACTCTACCCAAGGCACCGACTTCAAAAGATGATTAAAAATTAAGAAATTGTACATAATTAGTTAGAATTAAAATAGCTTTTCGTACATGAATTAAAAGTAACCAATTATTTTTTGCTTTTTAGTTCCGGTTTTTTTGAAGGCGGTCCTTTTTTTATTTAAAAATATTTTTATATATATGTTAAGCGCGGCATATGGCGTACGCCAGGACCTCTTAAGGTGCCCGACGACTCCAATGGGATCTCGAACTTTCAGGGGGGCTGCGAAAAATATGCCGGCCGGCCAGGTGCTTCGTCACACCATGTTTGAAGGACCCGAGGTTGGGTTACCTAGTTTAGGGGAAATATCTCGATTTACCGACACAATTTTAAATAATAAAATAGACATATCCAAGTGCCGTGTACTGTCTATGGATGATGAAAAAACATTTAACAATGAACAACAATATAGATAAAAGATCTCGGTGGGTTCTTATTTTTGGAATATCGACTATGAATTTGTGCATTTTCTCTGTGTTCCGCTTTGAGCGAAGGTAAAAAGGGGACGGAGGGTCAATGAGTGTTACAAGGCTTCAATGTAGATGTCGTTGTTCAACTTTACATTAAAATAGCGTATTAACATCTTTCTTTCCGGGTAACCTTATGGTTTCAAATATTCATATGGGTTCCTTTCTCTACATCCTGCAGAAGGATTTAGCCTGCCTTGGTTGGTACCAGCGCATTGAAGGGAGGAAAAAATCCGCGTATTCAGTCTGATGCAGCAGTATTCAAATAAAGGGAAGTTTCCGTCATGGCACTTAATTTCTTCGGGAGATTACGAAAATTTTCGTAAACATGGTGTAGATTCAAAAAATATATCATGGTGACAGATATTGATGAATCGTTTTTCAGGTGTCACTTTGCATTAGTATTGGCAAGTTTACAACGCAAGGGTTGTACATTTCCTATTTTCTTTGTCAGTAACGGAGACCAAGACTATAACTGCTTCATATTCGTTTATTCACACTTATCTTCAATTTGGAAATTTGGGAGTCTTGAAATAAGCTAATTAATTGCGTTTATGCGACTCGTGGAGGTGCCATGACGATTTCTGTGCGGGTTATTGTGTCGGAAGTGAATTGATTACTCCTCCGTTTGACAAAATACAAGTAACATAATCTGTAGTGATACTGGAGTCTTTGCAACACTGGCAATCTCGAGCAAGAGTCAGTGACCAGTCGGTGATATCGCTTACATAAGTGTTCAGTGAGTAAGGAAACTGGGTGCGAGGCACCACCCCACCAACATAACACCAACCAACACCCACCCGGCTGGTCACTGACCGAGTGCAGCTGCCTTCCATTAACACCACAGAAGATAAAAGGAAAGAGAAGTGGCATGTGGTAGTTATTCGCCAGACCGCTCCTTATGGGCAAAATGTGCATATAATCGTATGGGATGTCGGTCGCGTGACACACATTCAACCATCTCGAGCGCGTGCGAATGTGCTTCCGAAATGCTTACGCCAGTCAGTTCGCACCCACACAAACCCTCGACTGCGTCTGTTTGCGTGTGGTATGTACGTTTAGGTTGGGTTGGTAGTTTTAGAAAATTGGAGACAGCGGGTCTCATAGTAGGTGCGCTAGATGGCATATCTCCTTCCTTTTTTATGTGAGATTTAGACATTTTGCAATAATAGAACTGTTTGCAATGCCTGCCTTATTTGCAATTCACCAACTCGACTATGGCAAATACCTTTGTGGTAGTCAAGAGTTCTCTTTATAGGTACCAAGCTCCGCTCGGGTACATGGCGTTTCGGACAGAACTTAACACGTCGTTTAACAGCATGGTACGAAATGCAACTAAACGTCAGATTTAATCACTCTCTTTCCTGTTAACCTCCTTTTCACCCGGCGAGTTAACTTATCATAGTAACCCCCTTGTTCCATGAGCGGCTCGTAGCCTAGTGGCGCGGGGACTGGCCTAGCGTACCAGAGGCCCAGGTTCAATACCAACTTGCACCACTGTATTTCTCTTTCAGAGTTCGATAAGTGCATTTCGTCCCGAATGCGAGCTGCTCCATGGTTCGGAATCCATGTAAAACTGTAGGTCCCCTTCCCCTACTAGGTGGTAGGGTTTAAGCCCGCCCGGGTTGGTACCATCGCATTGGATGAAAAGATGGTCGAAGCGGCAATGAAAAATTGTCCGTGTTTTCCATCCAGTTCAATGTAGCCGTGCTCATAAAGGGAAGGTCCTGGCATGGCACCTAATTCCTTCGGGAATGTGGTGTATTGGGCTAATATCATAACGGTAGTTGTGTGGTATTAGACATCCATGTCAGGTCGCATAAAGAAAAATGGATCGAAATCTAGGAAGGTGGGTTAATCCCCCCCCCACCCCCCCCCCGGTGCAAAGATGTACGTAACATTTTTCGGGTTTTCCATCCAGTTCAGTGTAGCCGTGCTCACAAAATAGGTCCTGGGGCACTACTACGAACCCTATCGAGCAGGCGCTATCGAGCAGGCGATATCGCCTGTCAAAAATATTGTATGCGCTTGACAGATCGTATCGAGAGCGCTTTCGAATGCATACAACATTCTTGACAGGCGATATCGCCTTCTCGATAGCGCTTACTCGATAGAGTTCGTAGTAGGGGCTGTAGGAATTTAATTCCTTTTTTTTTATGTGACTGGACATGGATGGCTAATACCACAAGTTCTATCATGGTTTTAGCCCAACACACCACATGGGAACTAGGTGCCATGCCAGGACCTTCCTTATATTGCACGGCTACATTGAACTGGATGGAAAACACGGACAATTTTCATTGCCGCTTCGACCATCGTTCATCCAATGCGATGGTACCAACCCGGGCGGGATAAATCCTACCACCTAGTAAGTAAGGAAGGGGACCTACAGCTTAACGTGGAATCCGAACCACGGCCAGCCTCTCTCAACGGTCGAATGGTCACCCATCCAAGACCAGACCGGACCCAGCGTTGCTTAACTTCGGAGAGCGATCGCCGAAGTGTCGCGCCACTGGGCCACTGAGACTGACGGAAATTTTATTGTTTATTTATCATTCATAGACAGTACCCAGTTCATGAAAACACGCGAAGAAGAAAGAAACTTCCCTGTATGTGCGAATAATGCGTTGTGTGGGGCTAATATCATGACGGTGGGTGTGGTATTAGTCATCCGTGTCTATAGAAAACTTCAGTTAAAGGGAACGTATGGTGCCGCCCAGTCCACCGACCACAGTGTTCGGTCGGCACGCACTATTTGTCGTGGAAATCGCACGCAATAACCATCACTTGTCCGCTTCGCAACGACACCCTGACCTCATTAACGTCCAGTTCAAACCGGAAATGACGTGAATGTGTTGAGATTATTTCATAACAAAAAACTATATTTTTTATTAGGTTCGGCAGAGCTGTATGAATATGCATACTTCGAGAGATGAGTCGATGAGGCATTTTTGTAATAAGTACGTTACTTGTTTTTTCTTTAAATAAATACTATTATGTCAATACGCCTCTGTAGCCCATCACTAAGAATTTCAATCATTGACAAAATCACTGGTGAGAATGCCAATATAATGTAACATCTTTCCATGCATGCTTTTATGTTTTAACACATTGGATCAAAACGTTTTTCCAAACGCAAAAGCATTTTTTTTATTCACCGTTTGAAATTTCAATATGATTGAAATAGAGAAATATTTCATTAAAATTTAAAGCTTAGTATTTTAGGATAAACAACAGTTTTGTTACCTTCTAATTTTAAGGTTTATATTGCTTAGTGACAGCAAGCCCTCCATTGAGCCGGTGCTCTACTGCTAGAGAACACGATTCTAACACACTACGTAGGATACTAACAGAATGTGGAATAGGATAAATATGCCTCTCGTTTTATCATATTATAAGATCAGTAAAATAATAATTTTACTAATATAATTATAATTTTATGAACAATCGTCAATCGTTTCTATTTCTTACAATCTCACTAGAAAGATTGCGATTTAGCAGGTTAGGTTATACATATAAGATGAGGTGAGTAATATCAGGTTTTCTGTAAGAGATGGACAATTTTACAATAATTCGTAAAAATATAATTTTACTGTTCTTACAATATATAACTGCAACATATTCATACTTCCTTGCAACGTTACTCCTTCTCTTGAAGTTTACATGGTCACGACAACACATGTTTGGGCAACAAGTTGCTATGAAAACAAGTCGCCATTTTGTCAAACTTCTCCCGACGACGTGCGTGAGCCCGACATGCCATTATTCACTAGCGGCCGTGCAACCGAAACACCACTCCATTTGTATTCAGTGGTGGCGAAGCGAGAGGATAGACATCTCCAGCCGGTTTCCAATTCTGTCTTACGGACTGTCCCGCTACTTTACGGATTTCTGAGATTACGGTGTGTCGGAATTACGAAAATAGACGCACTCTCATCATTGCTATCGACAAACGCCGCAAGGGTTCCGTATATACAATCGGGCCTACTGAATTTCTTATTGTGACGTGCTCGGATCGACCGTGGCTCGGATTCATCGTAAAAGAATAGGTACCATTCCTTACTTACTAAGTGGAAGGGTTAATCCCCCCAGGCTTAGATGAAAAAGGAACCCCCAGGTTGATACCGACACAATGCAGATAGTTCGTTCATCAGGGGATTTTTTTTTTTCATTTTATATAGCAAGAAATCAAGATTTTCGGATTATTTTCCTTTATGGAGGTGAAGAATTGACATTTGTGCTGTGAGAATTTGCACATTGCCTTTCTAGATTATAGGACAACGGGATTTATTTGCGAGTGTCCAAATATGCGACATAAATGGCCGCATTCATTGATTGCATTTACTTCGAAGTTTGCTTTTATTAACAGCAGTAAGAATTTGATATACATTTCCACTTAACACCTCAACACGTTTTTGAGAAAAATGCTCTTGACAGACAGACAGACGGAAAACAAAGTATAAGGACCCTATAAGGAGTTTTTCCTTTTAGGAACGAAACCTTAAATACCACGATTTTGCAAGATAATTGCGCTAGCTTTCCTGCGATCTGAGAGAGAAATCATGACGTCACAACCTTTGGTCGCCCGATGTTTTAACATCCCGCGAGACATAAACTCTAGTCTTTGCAAGTCCCTATTAGGTCACCGGTGGCTCTGCGGTCAGTTTTCGCGTGAAGAATGCTATGAAGCGAAGGAGGGGCGGAGGAGTGGCCGGTCGATGCACAAACACACGGACACACGGACAGGTTGACTACAGACATCTATAGACGCGATGGCTACGCGCGTCTGACCTTGATTCGCAATCGAAAGTTCGCCTTGGAACCGGACGTGGCCGTCGCGGGGAGTACGGTCGCCTTTACGTGTGGAAAGTCTCCGTGTTTTGAGTATGCACTGCTAATTTTAAAAAGTCAGTTTCTCAAAGTATGGCCTTGATGGACCTGAATTTGACGATAGCAGTTCTGTAGAGTCGACATTGCGTTGGCCATAGCTGAATTCAATTAATCAAGAAATACCACATTTTTTTAGGAACTTCCACCAAAAATGTGTACGATGTAACATTAATTACCGTCGTAACTGCCAGCGTCATGATAACCTCACGAAACTTTTTTTAATGGTCTCTTATTATGACCGTATACTAATGGAGGGGCGACAACCTGCCTCAAGACTTTTGCTGGAACGGCAAGATTTTTTTTAGCTTACCCTCTTCCTTGTTGCCACCCTGTCTCGCCACCAGCTCGTCTCGCATCAGCACCACCCGGTTGTCCACCGTCAGTGAGAAATGACTTTGAAACCATTTAAGGTGATCGATAATATTTGTTTACTTTAGTGACAGTTATTACTTTCCGACAAATGCTTTCCATGTCATAACTGTAATAGTGTAACTCAGTCATTTTAATTTAGAATTTATATTCTTCATTTCTTATATTGTTGTGGGTACGAAAATTTTTCCGTGGAAACCCTTGGTTAACAAAAATACTTGGACAAACTGCTCATTGAGGCATCCTCAATGAGCAGTTTGTCCAGGTATCGACATCCACTGGGGTCCAACATGCGCACAGGTTCCTTAGGCAGAACATCAGCCTGTCATTGCGACTATGTCCAATATCCCATGTGTTTGCATTTGAAATTGTATGTATATGTATTATAACCGAAATCTAATTTTAGTACCTATAAAATATAATAGAATAAATCATATAAAATATATTTGAAACAAATTAATCACTTGTTTTACTTTCTGCCGATTATATCACATATTGCTTGTATTGCTACACTTCCGCGGAAGTTCATCGTTTCACGCCCACTGCATTATTGCGATAATACTTACATATATATATCAAGTCTCTCAGGTAATTGTGAAGCTCCGGGTTTATATCTCGAAATGGAGAATGAGAGATCAAAACCTGTAGCCGAGACCTTGTGGACACGGAGATCTATACTTGTCTGTGGTTCAATATTTTTCCTTTTTTCCTGTGGGTTTCGTCTCGAATGAATAACGTACAGTATTTTTACCTTGTATGTACTTAACATTATCTAACTATCTATATAAATGAAAACTAGAGATTAGCTGTAGACCTCGCGAGTCTGTCTTTACATAGCTTCAAACTGAATAATGGGTCACACAATAATGATCACCGCGCAACTTAAAACGAATACCTATTATTTTTCTTGTACAGTTTTGTAACATTTCTGAGCTAGAAATGGCTCCACCATTCAAAAAAAAATCCTAAAAGCTAAATTGAAAAAAAAAAACAATATATTTATCCTGTTTAAACGCTGGAATCGGTTGAGAAATGCGACCTGGAGAGATGGACATACGAAAACACAAGTTGAAACGGTGACGTTTCGCTCAACTATTTGTGTTGCTTAGCGCAAAACACGAGAACGGCTGGACCAATTCGATTATTTTTCAACCATTCGTCGTTGTCCGAGGAAGGTTCTTAGCTATACTGCCCTTCTTATTCAAAAGGCGGTAACTACATATTAGGCGCATATGTAGTTAATATGTTGTGCGTATGTATGTAGCGCATATGTTGGAGCCGGTAGGTGGCGCTGTTGTCAAAATCAAGAACTGACCGTTTTAATAACACGTTCGAAGTTGAAACCAATACCGGGTCCAATGTCCAAAACCAAATTGGCCGAGCGGAGCCGGGCACCTGAGCAAGAACAAAATATTGTTGTATTTAGTTAGAATATACTATTGCAATTAAAAGAAATTACTTGGCTGGCGTCGAAATGTCACATGACGTTTTAAGGAAGAAACTTTGTACTTACTGACTGGCGTTACAGGATCTACAGGATCGGTTTGTGCAAATAGCAGTATGGTTGCATTGAGCCTTATTAACATACAAACATTGTCACAAATATAGGCGATAGTACACATCAAGTTAACCTACCTACGCTTTTTTGTTTCGAATTCGACATTACCTTTATCTCATTTATTTTAGGTTCTACCACTAAATCTGCATTGAAGCATTTTTCTCAGTTTTTGAAAATGCTCGGAAACATTTTTGGTCTAGACATTCTTCTCAAACAGGACTCAAACCTGTCCGACCGACGTATGAATTACATGTCCACTGCTCTGACTGTTGTAATTTCGGCTACAATGCCTAAGCGAAGGATAAATACGCGAAATCAGCGTCACCTAGTAGAAGATAGGAGAAGTATTGTATCGATTAGAAAATAATCGAAACATTCGTTGGCTGACGTAATTGTCTGGAAAGTTTAGTGGACAAGTAATGCAAAGGTCGCAGGCCCGAATCGCCGAAATGCCCAGATTAACACAAATGTTTTTGGCTATTTACACTCGATTACATTCCTTCAATGTAGATGTAATTGTGTAACCCCAAATACATTACTATAATTGTAAAAATAACTTACGTTGATAAATTGTAGCATGCGCTCACTACCATTAAAGTTTTGCCTCAACGCAAGAAGCTCCAGCAATGAAAACATCAACACAATTCAGTTATTAATCAGTATGTTCGAATTAAAATGTGTGTTACAAAATAGTTTTTTCCGCTAATTAGAGATAGTAACACAATAATAGTGTGAACCAACCAGCTGTAGCGTAAAAAGGAATTCGTTCATATAACATTCAGAGCAACTTCCGCATGCTAACAATTGCTGTGGAAAGAGAAACCGCTTTGTTCTTGCGCACGATATCATAGTTAGCGGAAAGGAAAGGTTGTTGCAAAAAGTTATTGTTGATGATCGACTCAATTGATCGGTAATTTGATCAAGTTTTTTCGTAGTGGTTCTTATAGATAATGGTCGTGTAGGTGAGAGGCTAGTTTATCTCAAATTGGTAGATCATTTCATGAGTCATGCCCGATCTGCTGATATTGTGTTTTACAACTAATTTTGTGATAGTGGTTGTTTTGATTCTACGTGGTGACTTGATTCATTTTGAGATGCTTACTGTACCATCCGAACGAACGTGAACTTATATTTTCAGCAATAAAAAAAAATAAAATTATATTATTCTGCCCTCACTCCCTCCTTTCTGTCTGCTATGTGTTTAGCTATGTGTTAAAATTAACGTCAAGCAAAATTGGTGCTTCTTGGGCAACGATTTTTAGATGGTCCAATATATTTAAAAGGGGCAAAACTAGCTTTGAAGATGACGACCGAAGTGAACGACCGTCAACGGCAGTTACTTTTGACGAAACATGGGCTGGGCATATCAATGGGCTCCGGAAATCAAGAAGCGTTCATTGGAATGGGTGCTTCCAATTGACCAGTTACGGACAAAGCTGCAAATACGTCGGAACATTGTGGCCAATTTGTTTTCACGGAGTGGACATCAATGCAAAAAAAATGGTTTTTCTGAGAACGGTACACAACAGTCGCTCTACCAAACGTTTTCAAAACTGTGCGGAAAAGACGACCAAGATCGGGATTAGAGGAATAGAGGGGATAGAGGAATACAGCTCCCTATGATTTATTTTCATTATCATTTTTAGCGGAAAATAGGAGGATTTTGTAGAGAGAAGTAGCTGTTTTGTAGGAAGCGGTGACTGCCTACAAAACAGCTACTTCTGACCAGCAGTTCTGACTGCTCAGGCGGATGGAAATTTGAAAAACAATATAAGAGTGTGAAATAATGTAATATATGTGACTCTAAATGTATATAGTGACCTATGTATGCATCAAGATATCATGCATGCTATGTATACATACGAAGAACATAAAATAACGGTTTGTGGACAAAGTTTTACAAATGTTTAGGGTTCCGTACCCAAAGGGTAAAAACGAAACCCTATTACTAAGCCTCCGCTGTCCGTCCATCCGTCCGTCCGTCCGTCCGTCCGTCCGTCTGTCCGTCTGTCACAGGGCTGTATCTCGTGAACCGCAATAGGTAGGAAGCTGAAATTTTCACGGAGTGTGTATTTATTTTGCCGCTATAACAACAAATAGGTAAAATTAAAAAATAATAATAATTAAAAGGGGGCCCCATACAAAAAATGTGTTACAATATTTTTTTTTGTTAAATCTTGTACGGAACCCTTCGTGTGCGAATCCGACTCGCACTTGGCCGGTTTTGGGTTACGATTTACCTAAAAACAATTTTTGTCTCTAAACAATAATGTAACTTAAAACAGACCCTTGCAAATATTTTAAATTCTAAGTATAAAGGGTTTAATTCAAGACGATCTGTATTAATAAGTATTGTAGTTATCGCATCTTCACATTACCACAGAACAAGTAATACATTACCAGACATACCGCAACAAAAACTTTAAATCTCCTAAGCTCGCAACGGGTCTTATGCGCACAGACCTGGAGGCAAATGATTGTGCTATTTAGTTTACATGCAGAATACACACTACTGAATCCTCACTGACGACCTTTCCTGGTGCATTTGTAGATCACTTATGAATATGGGTATTTAATTATTCGTTAGCGCTGAATTCGAAAATATATGGAAATGTTGAATTTCATGCTACACATAGTGTAATGTCGAAATGAATTCCGCTCCGGAGACCTTAAACATTACTTGGGTATTCACAAATAAATAAATAAATTAATTCTCATAATCGATCACAGCGCCGCACCAAATGAATGTCACGAAATTTCGATGTGTTTCCGAAATCAGCGCTAACGAAACATTACATATCTATTTCCATAAGCGATCCGTAAACTAACAAGAATAGGTTTCAATCTAAATAACTGTTTAGTGATTTAGTGAGGATTCCGTATGTAAACTAATTGGCGCGAGAATTCGCCTCCTGTGGGCGCACAGCATCAAGCAGTGGTCGAGTGGCCTCAGTAACCGAGGACAAAATGCCGGAAGATTCCGCGAGCCGTTACATGTGGAGCAGCGCGGCGATCTCGCCTGCGCAGGCGCAGCGGCCACCTGCGCACGCGCTTGCCTCCTCCGCCCCGCCGCCCCCCCGCCCGAACCGCTGCTGCCGTTACTCCCTCCGATCTCGTGCGCTATGGATCAATGCTACGGAAGATCGTGCAAGATTTCGTCCTGGTTCATTAGGATTGTCCATGTTTATTTGGCTACTTTTTAAAATCTTCTTCATATGTGTTCGAAGTAGGATTACGGTTTAATTTTATCAAACAATATTAAGGGTCGTATCGCGATTTTAAATAACAAAAACTTTACTCAAGAATTTGGCTATAAAATGCCAAAATTTTATTTTTAATCCAGATATTCAGAGAAAGCGCTCAAGAAGAAAAATTGAATTAAAAATAAACGCAATGGATAAAAAGATGGCCGAAACGGGAATGCAAATTTTTCCGTAATTGTCACCAAATTCAATGTAGCCGTGGTTACCAAGGGAAGGTCCTGGCATGGCCCTTAATTCCTTGGGGAATGCGGTGTGTTCGACTATTATCATGTCAGTGGGTGTGGTATTAGCCATCCATATCCACTTACAGAAAAAAACCTAGTTAATTACTTTAGTTAAAATGCGATGTCTAACTATATAAGTGCTTTCGTGGTTCAGGTTGTGGGCTGATTGAAGGAGCTGACGTAGCCTACGCAGCTTTTACCGCTATATGTCCACATCGATCAGCCACGGAAGATCAAGACGCTCGCATTCCACCGCCTTCGCTATCATACCATCTGATCTTCCGCTAGAAATAAATGCTCAATCTAGTCTAACCCGTCTTTGGACTTTTAGCATAAACAGAATGTTGATATGAAAACTCCGTAATTTTACTGTTTGTATCAGCTTAACAGTGACGTTAGCGAAACTAACTTAACTAAAAAGCTTACATAAATCTTGTGGATTATTATATAGCTTTCCATATATAATGTTCATCATATGTATTTTTTTATATTTTTAAGCAAAATAATTCAGACCGCTTTTTGATTTAAACAAGATTTTAGGTATGCAAGAGCATAATGAAAATCATAAAATTATTCCCGTATAATCGTAAAAAATGTTTAGGAAAATCCGTGGTTATTCGGCAGAATATAAACAAAAGCCGCAACGCATCTGTAGCATGTTCTGATGGGATTTCTTTGAGTAGAGCGGTCATAATGGTTGCGCTAGTAATGGTTATAAAATATCGATCAAACACACAGACAGATTACGTTTTTACTTCGAGTCTATTGAGTCAGTATTGCGAGTCATAATTAGAATAGAAAACGGGAAGTGTCCACGGTTCATGAGCTTAGAATATATTTATACTTATGAGTTAGAATTTGAAGGAAAAAAAACGATGGTATTGGAAAGGTAGATGAACTATCGCTACCTGTCAAATTGTTTTGGTAACATCTTTCGGTAAAATAAAAAAAATTATAATGTTCAATTCGGTCTCCGATATTTAAGACCTTCTAAAGCGTTCACTTGCGGCCGCCAAGATACCCAGCACTTTAAAGCCTACGGGGATCTTTCGAGATGACGGTAAGAGGCCCGATGGCATCACTTTGTTACCCTGGTCGCAAGGGAAAGCCTTAGTATGGGACGTTACCTGCACCGACACGTTAGCAGCGAGTCACGTGGACGGTTCCTTCTGCTCCGCGGGTTCAGCTGCAGGGAAGGCCGAGGCACTTAAACACTCAAAATATAAATCCTTAAAGGATCAGTTTGAGTTCCTCGCCTTCGCTGTGGAGACCCACGGAGTTTGGAGTAGCGATGCGTGGGTCTTTGCGAGACGCTTGGGAAACTACTTATAGAGTCGACAGGCGATCGGCGAGCTGCCTAATTTTTTAAACAACGCGTCTCCTTAGCTATTCAGCGGGGGAACGCTGCATCAGTATTGGGGACAATGACAACAATCCCAATGGATGATTTTTTTTATATTTAATTAAGTGTATTTTATGTTTGTTACTTATGTTGTGTTTGTTTCATGAAACTGAATAAAGTCTATGTTCATCCCTGTTCAATAACTTTCATAACTTTTTTTAAAATAATGCACGAAATTCTCGTAACATCGATAATCATATTTTGATTTGTTATCTTCTGGCCATTGTGAACTTTTTAGTTACTGCACCGAATGCTTTCAAAATCTATATTTAAGAACGAAGCGGTAGCTGATTCTGAAATATGATCTGGTTTCTTGGAATTCACATGGATAAAGTGTGCGTGCGTCCAAGCACCACCGTCCACCAGTCCGGGTGCGCCGTAATAGGAAAGAACCTCTTGGAAAGTCCGTTGGAACTCGTTCAAGGGGACCTGTTCAATGCAGCCAGTCTTGTGACAAGTACCACGAAACAGTAATCGGCTGGTAACACCAGTCAGTTGTACCTACAGTGCTTTTGACGGAAATATTTCAACACTTCATATTTTAGTATTATTTGTATTATGGATACCTTACCGTAACATTAACATAACTGTTACCATAACCGTAAGCGTAGCGTTATAAATCTACATTTACCTTGACGCTTTGTAATCCGATTTTGAAGATAATCAGTAGATTCGTCTGAAGAAGGATCTGATTACAATACTAAAATGTAAATGTCGCTGTATTTTCCTGTGTTGAGTGCGGCATGTATATGGCATACACTACAACCTCTAATTAATATATCAACACATATGGGCGGCTCGTAGCCTAGTGGCGCGGGGACTGGCCTAGCGTACCAGAGGCCCGGGTTCAATACCAACTTGCACCACTGTCTTTCTCTTTCAGAGTTCGATAAGAGCATTTCGTCACGACGAGCTGCTCCATGGTTCGGAATCCATGTAAAACTGTAGGTCCCCTTCCCCTACTAGGTGGTAGGGTTTAAGCCCGCCCGGGTTGGTAACATCGCATTGGATGAAAAGATGGTCGATGCGGCAATGAAAAATTGTCCGTGTTATCCATCCAGTGCAATGTTCCTTCGGGAATGTGGTGTATTGGGCTAATATCATAACGGTAGTTGTGTGTCAGGTCGCATAAATATATATATATATATACGGGGAACCAGAGCGCCATCTCTCACATTTTAATTGGAGGTCAATCTGTGTCGAATAACACTACAAAAATAACACGGTGGCCAAATAGGAAGCTTATAACCTTATATGAGGCTGGGAACAATTAATAGCAAGTTTACGAGTGAGCATCTGAGACGATGACCTAACTTGACCCATTTTTCACGACAGACAGGAAACTTTTATTGACTTGAACTGTCAGTACACAAATGTACACTACAATAGCATAGTGTATGTATTTCTTCTCAACCTGTAGAAATCGATCTAAATTCGAATTTCTGGAGCTCAAAAATTGTTATACGTAACCATTCATTATTTTTTTAATAGTTCTGTTTTTCTGCTACAAACATGTTTTTGTTTAAGTTAGTTTGCTGATTACTCTTGTGTAGCATCAAAAGCATCAATGTCATTTTATGTTTCATTGGGAAATGTTGTGGAGAGAGATTTCTTGTTACTCTTGTATTCTTATATGTTTTCTGTTTTTCTCTCTTTGTTTTATCCTGAATAAATTCATAAACAGCCTGCCATATTTGTGAATGAATTTTGATCAAGTTCAATGTCTCACTCAAATACCGCTCAGGTTGACTCTTCATTCCGGATCTCAAACTTTTTGTCACGATTACTGTTCTTATGGGTTTTTCAGTTTTTTTTTCTTTAACATGTTTAAGTTTACGAACCTTTAGGTAGATTGAAATTACTAGAGAATGTGCTTTCCAAGTTGCCCGACCTTCCAGCCGACCTGTGTGAGTGGATAGCTGACTGGCATGGTCACAATATAAAAATCTAGGTGCGCCATAGCGATGTCAGTGAATGCCGGCGTATCGCAGGGCTCTATGTCCCCAACCAAGCTGCAAATGAATAATCTGCGCAATCTAGGCAACATCTATTGCAACGCCTGCAAAGCGTTAGCCAGACAACCGTTACCCGATCGCAAGCCGGGCTGATTGGAGAAGTATAGGTGGCGCCGCATTTATAAATTCAAAGAGACCATAGAAAATGTTTCGAGACTGGTTCTCCGGAACCTCGTAGAGTTTAAGGCGAGCCAGGAGATGGTTGTAGCAATCTCGTAGAAGCTGAAAACGATTCCTACCCTAGAAAAACTATTCGATTCGAATTATTTTCTTAGGGTCATTAGGGTCTTCAAGCAACGACGAAAAGTATAAGACGTCTTATTGGAACTAAAAAATATTTGTTCACAGAAAAGTAGACTCGTATAAGCTCTCAGTTGCATGCACCGCAATATATCAAGTGAGCAAGGCAGGCAGCTTTCAAAGATTGGAATAGTGTGCTAATCAGGTAAACGTATTCTACCAGGCCGGTTCGTTTATTTGGTAGATCTGAGAATATTTGCATAGCTGTAGTGGTCTGTCGGAGATATTATGGCAAATTTAGCCTCAGATGATTAATAAATAAGAACAGAAACTTAAAGTTGAAAACATAACCACCATGCCTGCATGCATGACTTGCCTTTCATACGAGAGGTTGTGGGTGCAAATCTTCGCAAATCACCGGTCATGCATCATTTTCTTTCTCTTTCTGAAGTAGATAAGTACATTTCGTTACGAATGCGAGCTGTTCCAAGGTTCAGGACCTATGTAAAACTGTACTTCCCCTACTAAGTGGTAGGGTCAAGCAATCCCGGGTTGGTACCACCGCGTTGGATGAAACTATGGTTGAAGCGGCAATGAAATTGTCCATGTTTTCCATCCAGTTCAGTGTAGCCGTGCTCATAAAGGAAAGGTCCTAGCATGACACCTAACTCCTTCAGGAATGTGGTGTATTGGGCTAACATCTTCCTAGTAGACGCAATACCCGCGAATGGTATTTTTTGGGTCAGGTCCAGCCTTGCAGTATATTCGTTAAGTAGTTATTTTTAGTGGGCTCTATCTTCAATGTATGTGTACTTGCTTAACGTTATGGTCGATTATACATACATATATATCACATGTTGTTCGATGAATATTTCCTCATGAAGATCATTGCTTGTTTCAGGTATGTCCGTGCACACGAACACAAATAAATGTTCTAGACTAAGCCTGGATTCTAAAAGTAAGTACCTTCACATTATTCTTTACAAAATTCACTTATCCAGCTCTGAAAAAGTAAGAAAGTATGAAAGGGGCGGTGATCGAACCCATGAACATTGGCATGGTAAGCAAGTCCCCGCGCCCCTGAGCTAAGAACTGCTTAAAAAAATAAAAGGCGGTGAAAAGCCACTCCGCATCTCGGTACGCCGCCGTAGCTACGGTCTACACTATAGCTAAGTCCAACTAGAACTGTTGAAATTCAAGCTGTATTTTTTGTTCCTTTTATTTTGCTGCTAATTATAAGCAATGACAACATTTATTACAAGGCGTGGACGGACGTTTTACATTGCCATATACTGAAACATAAAATATCAAAGTAATTAAATATTACAACTGCATTTTAAACCAAATATTTACAATGTCCGCTCCTGAGACCAAAAAAGAAAACCAAAAAGCTATAATTTTTGTATTTCCAACTCCAATTGTCTCATGATTTGCTACCATAAAATAATCGTTGTTCTAATGAAAGGCTGCAACGAGTTCGCTTTTATCAGTTGACGGTTGGCCGTGACACATGTGCTATAATAGTAATTAATTACTATACTATAACTCTGTAATGAGCTCACCGAGACGTGCACGAAGCCTCATACTGCTGGCAACGGTACGACGGCGGCGGCGACCGGTGAAAAAATCTGGTGTAAATTCTTTGGGTGCCGACGGTAGAGATGCGACGCCTTGTCAGTTATCGATATCGAAACTGCGCCACTAACGTATAGAACAGCTAAAGAACAGCAGTCGTCGGGAAATGATTCTAGAGGTCAATACAATCAATAAACTTGGACGCCATTTTGCTGTATAAGGCGTGCAAAAAAATATTAGTCATTGTTTACCGACCCTCTACCGATTTACAGGATCTGTTGGTTCTTATAAGAGGAATGTTGACAGTCAATGGCTGAAACTCCTGCCTGTTGCGCGTTGAGCAATGTTAGATAAAATACTATGGACAATAAAACACTAACAGAGAAAAAATCTTCATCTTTACAGAGTTTAACGGTCTCCAAATTTTAGGATTTGTGGGGTTCGTCTGAGAGCCAGAAATAGCACCCGTATAGATGATGATACGCACGGCTGTGTTCAGCTCACGGAACCTAGCAGGTGTTTAGCTGGTGCGTCCCACAGATGAAAACAATTATTCGCAACCAATCGTTGGCTGCGTCTTGTAAATCAGCTAAATACTGGTGCAACCTATTGAGAACTCCTAGCTTTGAGGCGAGCTTGACTTGAAGTCCAGGTTTTGCATCAAGTCGACGTGGACAATCATAGTGTGGTCGTCAATACGCAGAGTTGTGCTTTGGAAGAGCAGCAGTGAACGGTGTCTGAATACACACGCCTGTGTCTTGCTCGCGTTAAACTCGATGAGATTCTGGAGACACAGAAACATTATCAAACATTCTTCGAGCAACGAGGCGCCACCCATTCTTTACCACTTCAGTCCGGCTTGCGGTCGGGTCAATCGGGGCCCGCCCAGACGACCAGCCCAGAATTAGTTTCGCCCAGATTGAGCAGACCATTCATTCAGAAACATCACGAGGACCTGGGATTCGTTGGGGCATCCGCCAACGAAGAATTTTGTGTTGCGGTCATGGAGAAAGTCAGCGATCCAGTCACACAGGTCGGGCGGAAGACAGCAGAAGTAAGATGTGCGATTGTGAACCTATTAATGAACATCTGCCATCACTATCGAGATAAACAATAGTGTGGATCTCATGGGGGTACCGTAGCAGCTTGCGCTCATCCGCGCTCACTCTTAGGGGAACCATGCACCACAATATATGTGGACAGTGTTTAAATTGTTAAGAATTTAAACTAGACTTGTGTGGGCCTATTAAAACGTTAAAAATATCCATATAAGAAACGTGCTTTTAGTTAAAAGATTTTAAATGCTTACCAATGGTTGATTTAGAAAGTTAACATTTTAAAAAAAATACATTACTTTTAATGTATAACCATCAATGATATGTAATTGTCTAACATGAGTCAACCAATCAGTGCCAAATAGGCACTTAGACCATTACATAGTATTTAAGATAAATTCGTTTATCATTGTAGTGTCTCGTGTGATGTTCGTGTTCCTATTAAAAAAAAAAAAACCCTGTGTGGTAAGGTCTAAGGGGGACCTCTTCTATAGAACAATCGCATTGAATTCGCAGGCCCTATGCAGTATTTGGCACTTTGGGCCATGGCAAAACAATTGGTGACTAAACAACAACAGGGTTAACTCGGGAACTCGTTATATTGTAATGTGCCTTAAAATATTATAGGTAATAATAGAATAGTAATCCAAACCTGGCATGTGAATTGATAGCATATATATATAGTGAACAGTGCTGCAGATAGTTTTAAAACGTGTATTAAAATTTTGAGAAACGAATGAAGTCTGGTCCCAACATGAATGAGTGACGGGAGACCCGCGGCGACGGAGGAGGCAGCGAATGTGTTACGCGCACGCTCCCATGACCCAATGCTGCAGAGAACGAAGCTGCCGCAAAAACAGCCCAAGCCGCGTCATGCGCGCGGGCACATCCCGCGTCCCTAATCGGGCAACATCGTCTGATTCATTATGCTGCACATTATTAGTGGCAGGAAGATAAAGTTTTCTAAAAGTTTTCTAAACCAGCATCGCGAAAACACAATACCACCATATTATGCGATTGTTAAAATTTATATTTATTTTCTATTTGTAATACTTTATCTAATACACAGTTTTTAAATTATATTAAGTAACTTTTAGATTTCTATTACACAAAGTTATAAATACGCCTACAAGCGATTATTTTTTATTGCCTAATGGGTACTTCGGGTTCTCCCTTGCAACGATTCTCGCACTAATCTTTGAATAAAGTTAGTTGGTAAATCTGTATAGATCTCAGTTGCTTACAACCTTTTGTCCTGGCATTACACATCAAATTGATGCCAAGAACGATACTACTCAAAACCATTACTGTTCTTTATTGAATAAAAACGTGTTGGCTTATTTTGATTTATCGCCCAGATATTGATCGATCGGTCTGGAAGTTCGGTAATATTTCGCAACATGCCTCGACCAAAACTCTCAAGTGGAACGAAGTTGCGAATGCGTTTTTGTGTATTGCGCTGACACTTCGTGAAATAATACTGAATTGTATGTGGAATTGAAAAAGTCAAAGTGACATCATCGGTGACATTTGGGAAGATGAAGTCATAACATGTTATGACGTAATGCAGTTACCTTACTCTCCGAAAGAATGATGCGTTAAGTTTGGGCGTCAGCTCATTCAAAACTTTTTTTTTTAATTTAGAGTGCGACATATGGCATACACCAGGCCCTCAAAGAGGAGCCTTGCGACGACCATGAGCTTTTTAAAGCCGACCGACCTGTGCTTTTTCACACCACGTTTAAAAGGCGCAAGGTTGTACTTTGAGTGAATTAACTCGGCATGGAGCGTATTCCAGATAAAAACGAATAACAACAAAAACATTTAAACATTTAAACAAAATTATTTAAAATTTTGAATTAAATGCTCCGATCTTTGGAAAACGTGTTCCGAATGATCAAAGAAGATAGCATCCAAATTTCCACATTTATGTTAAAATATTCTACAAATTGTTTTATTATAATTTATTTCTATCACTTGAACACTATCTAAATATTTAAATGATGTGGTAACTAAGTGCAGTGCATATTAGGTTCGATTCGAAATAAGACTAGTCCGACTAGTACATTAATTATATTGCTAGCAGTTTTGCTGTACTTAAAAGCTTGTTTCAATAAAAAAACATTTAAAAAAATCAATTTCAACATTAGGTACACTATAAAAATATAAATAGTATGACAAATCTTGACAACGGTCGATTTAATTTTCTTTTAAAAGTCTTTCATCTAAGTTATTTGAAATTACGTTATTGATAAGTACTGTAAAAAAAAATTGCTGAATTGAAATTGAATTTTCCTTACTTTACAGCAAATTTTTTGAATGTTTAGTAACCGTAAAGATGATCCTGAATGAAAAAGAAAAAAAATAATTTAAATTTAATTTTGCAATAAAACATTTAAAACATTACTGAATTAAATGTTATTGTTACATACACAGTGTTATGAATTTGCATTTGCGTGCAAGCTGGTCATGGTAAGTTTCCTGTAAGTCGTCGAGACATGCCAGGTCTACCTAATTCTGCTTTAAAAATGGCTATGTCTTTATTTCATCACTAAATCATTTCACGCGTAGTCTTGTCTATCTACTACTATTAAAACTGTAAGCAAGTTCTAATAAAGGTTCATTTTGACAAGCAACGATAAAGGAAAAGTTCAATGGTCTCTAAGACACCAGAAATCGCTGAATAAAGCCAAATTCCTGTTAGCGTTTCTCACTGTGGGTGTATTATAGCAGTTTAATATCCTTGTATGCGAGAAGAAGCGTGGGTCCGAGTGCACGTCCTTGCGGCACTCCACTCCCACCTCGTTCCAGATAGGTGGCATTGACCGTTGCTGTAACGGCTAGTCAATGTTTAGCAGTAAACCTGTTGTACTAGTTAACTTCTCAATAGCCTGGCGTTTAAATGGTGCATTACATGTAATGCCCGGATTAATTAAAGTGGTACCCTCCTATTCCTCGCCTGTGAGTATTTTTTTTTATGCGACCTGACGTGGATGGCTAATACCACACAACTACCGTTATGATATTAGCCCAATACACCACATTCCCGAAGGAATTAGGTGACATGCCAGGACCTTCCCTTTATGAGCACGGCTACATTGAACTAGATGGAAAGCACGGACAATTTTTCATTACCGCTTCGACCATCTTTTCATCCAGTGCGATGGTACCAACCCGGGCGGGCTTAAACCCTACCACCTAGTAGGGGAAGGGGACCTACAGTTTTACATGGATTCCGAACCATGGAGCAGCTCGCATTCGTGACGAAATGCATTTATCGAACTCTGAAAGAGAAAGACAGTGGTGCAAGTTGGTATTGAACCCGGGCCTCTGGTACGCTAGGCCAGTCCCCGCGCCACTAGGCTACGAACCTGACTACAAAGTGATGACTACAATATGTTGAGGTAGGTAATCAGGTATAATATTTTTTCCTTTCACGTACTTATTCATATCGTTTCAGTTTTGTTCCGGCATTAATGTTTAAAGGGGACGCACGTTGAGTTACATAGTTTACATATTAACTCAAATGGGACGTATCATGAAATCTAAAAAGCACGACAACCAAAACCTATACTGTATGTATGGGTAACTATTATAAATGCGAAAATATACAATTCGGTTTCATTTCGTGCTTTACCACTCACTTAATACACTCGAAAAATATATATTTTTGTATTATGTACGAAAGTACGATGAAGTACCGAAAATGCCAAAAAGTAAAGTGCATCATTCTGTTAACGGTATTGTATTACGGAATAAAAGATATTTCCTGCATTAAAATGAATAATCGTAATATTTACGTCAGGTAATTTATTATTTATATTTTAAGTATCACCCACGCATTGAAAAGGTGCCCGCTTCAGAATGTGCGAGCTCTTTATTCTATAATCTTTCCTGGATCCCGACAAAATGTTATTTTGTATCACTGATAAACGTACGCAAAACATTTATTTAAAATACTATAGGTGTTTATGGAACGCTGTGCGTTCCATAAACACTGGTTAAGCTGGTTATAAGCCTGACCTGACTTGCAATCTAACCCGCGGAAATGTCTGTCATATGGACGTTTTGTTCAGCGGTGAAACCTTAAGATACAATCTAAATTATGTCTGAGAAGATCTTGGTATGCTGGGCTTTCTTCTCCGTTGCATAGTTATTCAGCGCAGCTTTTTATGCAAATGCATTCGTGTTTTAAATCCAATTTTGTGCTGCTCGGAAAGGATTGTTCGTGAAAAGTTATTGGCTATAAAACGAAGTTTATGCGACAAACTTCTTACTTTAGTAGAGTTTCTCAGAGTGACAAGCTTTATACTGTTTAACAATTAAAATAAAATATTGTTACCCACTTTTATCACATTCTGCAGCAATATACTTGAATACAATTTTAAGAACGGGAAAATTTCGCAGTCAAATTCCAAATTTTGTTCACGCAAGCACTACACTTATTACGTTGCATAATCCCAGTCAAAGTACCGTTAAAAGAGGACTAACATATAAGAAAGTAACAAAAAGAAGCATTTCTTAAGGGTAAGGAGAGAGATTAATACCAAGTCTCTATTATCTCATTTTGAATGTGAACTCTATATGTTTTTTGTATTATGATCTTAGAGATTATTAGGTTTTTATCCAGGTCACTTGTCAAAATATTTTTAATATTTCGTCTGAGAAACGTTATCTTGGGAATGCTTTGGGAGCATTTACAGTAAGTTAAGACTCGAATCTGCTACATGGCATCTAAAGTATTTTATTAAGAAAAGATCTGCGACGTACATGCTTAGCACGAAAAAGATTATTAACTTCTGCAGATATTGTACCACAGGTTAGTAATTGAATAAAACACGATAGAGGTGACAGAGAAATAGCTCCTTATTTTCCGTGGGAAAGAGTCGATTTTTAAAATGTTCCGTTTAATTTAGCCCGAGGAACTGCAGACATTCTGTTGTAAAAGTTTAAAAATGATTTCACGACAAAATATTTTAATTGAACAATAACGTCAATAAAACTGATAGAAAACGGACAGCACTTTCAGTCGCGGCAGTGTTATAGAGAAAATGATAGATCTACCCTCCTGGCATAGGACTCTTTCGAGAATGCTTGGTTATGAACTAATATCAAGATACTATGTTGCATGTCCAGTTCATACTTTTATTCGGTACTTTCAGGAAGATGTCATGAACTAACACTAACCTAACCTATTTCCGGGATAAAATGTATCCTATGTGTTAATCCAGGTAATAAACGAATGTATGTACCAAATTTCATCAAAATCCGTATTGCATTTTTTTAGTTAAAAATACCAACTTTCACATTTATTTTCATTTATCCTACTAATTATAATTATATTAGTAGAATTGTCAAGAAGACCGTCGAACCACGATTTTCCATTCGCGCGGCGCCAGCAGTGATCAGTTTACCTACACTTGAGTTTCACTTCCGTTGGTGAGTCGCTTGCGAGCTGTCATCAAGATACATATTTATATATAATAAAGTACAACGCGATTCAAATAAAAATAAGACGAGGCTCGTGACTAACTTCACTCGAATTCGCGAGGGAAAGTACGCGGCAACAACCGCGGCAAAGTACTGAAGTTTGTGAAGTGAAGTGACGGTTTTAGCAGTTTGACATTCAAACTGGCGGTGATCCTATCCTATTCTTATTTTAATTGCATTGTAGGCATAATTTATTTACACAGAGTTCGAGAGTTTCTCATGTGAGAACTTCTCGTGCTTGCTTTCAGTGTATGTACTCTTGAAGCTAGCACGAGGTTAATACCGGAGAAAAGTGAAACATTTACGCTTAGTTTTGCCTGAAGTCATAGCTGCATATGTTAAAATTAGAACGGGACAATACTAGGGTGACTTGTGGCTATCATTGAATGGGTAAAAAAGTTTTGTGCCTCACCAGTGAGTCACAGGTGAGTGCGAATTTTCAGAGTAGTCCCTGAGTAGCCCCCTAGCTAGCAGTGATTGCAATGATCCAATTATTCAATATGCAGGAATCTTGTTGATTGGAGGTCATTGTGTAGGTTTGCAATATTAACATGCATAGAGTTGCAAGTTGTCTGATGTGAGCGCAGGATGCATTGGGTCTTACTATTACAATAATTGGCTGCGAACCAATTCTTGAAGTATTTTAAAGCAATTAAATGTGTCCTATTTAAAAAGGGGCCATATCTCTATCTCTACTACTTCAAATCCAATGTCTGGCTCCTCTCTGTCTGTACGCTTATAACTAGAGAACCACTCATTTGATTTTCTAATCGAATTTAACCGGAAACCTATTATTTGATAATATCAAATAATTGATGCAGGATTCGATCGCCTTTTTTATGATTTTTTTAAAGATTACTTTCAGGTTGTTTCAGTTATGTGAATTTTCGGATTTTTTATTTTATTTTGATGGTATATTTTATCATAATAAAATTCCAAAATTTTTACAAGTCACGTAATAAAAAAATGCACTAATTACAGCACCAAGATAATAAATGAACATGCAATGTTGACTGAGCAGGAAACGTTATCGGGGAACATGTTTGTGTGTCGGTCGATGCGATGAGGATACTCTCTAGTACTGAAGCTTTGGAATATATAAAAAAGTAAAGGTTTTGTAAGACCTGAAAATATATTCCATGTCAAAAAATACGCGCTTTCCAGCATATGCAGTGCTGCGGAGAAATATAAAATTAATCAAACTCTCTTCCGTTTGAAGCTCATGTTTTTTAACACGCTTTAATTAGCTTGTTATGTTAAGCGCGACATATGGCAAATGTCAGGCCTTTACCAAAGATATGACTGACGGCACGCGAGGCTTTCGCACATCCCCGGGGCTGCCAGGTACTTCTTCACTAGTTATAAGAACCCAGGTTGTGCTCTGGTCACTTTCGTCACGCCATCTTTTAGGTTAAGTCAGAATAAATTGGAGGGTATGCTAATAAAGTTCTATGGAAGGTTCTCTACATAAATAGAGTAATACACCACCAAAAAGTGGATTTTACAATCAATCAAGTATATGAAGTGATTGTAATAGTGTTACGTTGCTGAAGGCATTCAGAAGTGCATTGTGATGCGCACGCCGATCATACGCTTCGCAGAGCGCATCACGACTTGATGGCGTGAACTGATTGTCTTGTATCTGTCGCTCTATCTCTGAGAACTATCCGCACTACCAGAACCATACCCCTGGGTAACTTTTTGAAAGTCGCCTTTTATGAGGGAATTGCTAGAACACATGTCACAAAAGTTTTCCTTCCACACCGTCGGAACGTCTTACAATCCTAGATGATCTTAGTCGATACAACCCTATCTATTTTCTTGTGCAATTGGACATAGCTAATATTACTTTGGTACCACGATGTTAGCCCATCACATAGTCTTTCTTTAGGTTAGGTTAGACAAGTGTGCGATTCCAGGAACTTCTCTCCAATGAACACTGCTACATCAAACTCGAAGAAGAAATAGAAAACGTAACATATTTTTTTTGACTATCTTTAATTCTAGATGGATATGATAAAATACAGAAAGGGCTACCTTTTCAGGTGCTGTATCTAGTTTGTGTGGCATATCACTTGCAAAACGACTACAGGCTTTACCGGAAACGTACTCGCAGCTTCCGAGTAAAAACATGTTTCTTCGTCGGGGTTTTTTAGAACCACTTCCTTTACCTAGGTTCGGTCCCTGGAAAATGTCCAAAATGGGATCGTCAACAATCAAACTTATCGTTTTAAAATATAGGTACTTAGCGTCTCGGTAACTTCTTGATGCAAACAAGCTTGATTATAATACAAGGCCAGACAAAAGTAGAACTAAGAGTTACATAAAAGAAAAAAACTAAAGTATCTACTTACGTGTATTCCATCCAGTTCAATGTAGCCGAGTAATATAAGGAAGATCCTGGCAGGGCACCCAGTTCCCATGTGTCAGATATTAGCTGACGGTCGGTTTGGTATTAGCCATCCATGTCCAGTTACATAAAAAATAAAAATGAAACTTAGCTCACAGATCGCATTGAATACTTGGTACGGTGCCACCTGCGTTTTCGTAACGCTTACCTTTTCTCTGTTGTGGGAAGGTGATTTGTAGAAAATATATTTTTAAACATGCTTAGTATTTACGCGATATTTCATTAAAGTCGACACTAAGTATACATATGAATTGTGTTTTTCATTACAATAATTAAAACGTTTTTTTTTTGTTTCAGGTAAATATCAAATTGAATGATCGGACGAGTCCAATCCCAAGAATCAGGAGTGGAGATAAATGGTAAAACTGCACCCAGCTAGCTCTCTAACTGGCGGAAAAACTGGGTCGTCGATCCGCGGAAAAAATTGCTGCTCGCCGTATTGGTCAGCGGGTCTGTGTGCCGCGTGGACTTAGTATGTTGCTAGAGGCGGCACTTACAAATACGTGATGTCATCTTAATGAAAATTCTGTTGCTTCGGGGAAGCAGCAGCTGTTAGCAATCATTATTTACTTATACGGGGCTTACGCAAAACTTTTGATGAAAGATTAAATAGAAAATCCGACGTTTCCACTGAGTTCTCCCATGACCACGATTGGATGTACTTCCACTTGAAAAATCGGGTTTAAGGTGGCCCAACCCGGCGGGCCTAACTAATTCGCGGGCACGGTACAAAACCGTGCTATTGCGCTCTGGGACCTTCTCTGTTTCAAAGAATATGACAGGCTCCGTGATGAGGAAGATGCAACATGTCCACAAAAAAGACAATGTGCATAGTTTGTGATTTGGTAAGATTTACGAATATTTTAATTTCAAAACGACTTATAGGTAAAAGTAAACCACGACCGCTGTAGTCAAAAATCTAACAAAAACCAAATAGATTATAAATCTTGATTAAATAAGCTATGTCTGATGACTAATCTTTTAAAGATTTTCTTACTTTATCATTGCGTAATCCACCTCCAAAGTTATTGTATAAAATGCGCGAAAAATTCGAACTATCGGACCTTATATCTTAGAAAACAAACACAATTTTACAATGCCAATGGTCATCAGACATCTAGTTCGATCAAATAAAGCTATTATGAGCAAAATTTTGGATCTCTGACAAGAAATATGGGCGTGATCTTCTTTCCCCTTTTGTATGGAGAGATGAGCGGGATGGGCCACCTTAAGAAATTGTATTGTAAATTGAATTGAAACTGTAATCTAATATTTCTTCAACAATCTTCGCGTGTCGTATGTTTAGTCGCGTAAAAGTAAATAATGTGAGCTGCTTTTGGGTTTGTTTTTGTAACATCTCCATCCATGGAAATATTTAACCAATATGTAGGTAACATGACAAATATTTCTGGTTATTTCGACCAAGGATGGTCGGACTGTACTATGGATTTTTTCGTTAAATGCCGTTATAGGCCAGTTTGAGAGAATTTAATATATATATATAATTTGAATTAAAATAACGAGGTGAAATGGACGAGCGCCGTGGTACTACTAAGAAAGAGGTGGTGTGGAAGCGGCAATAAAAAAATATTCGTGTTTTTCATCTAGTTCATAGGAGCAGGTCCATAAAGGGAAGGTCCTGGTACGACACCAAATTTCTTCGGTAATGTTGGGCTAATATCATGGCGGCAGTTGTGTGGTATTCAGTAGTACAGTAGTATTGGATATTGTCAGGATGCATTCAAATAATATTAACCTTTAAATAAGATGCCGTCATATAGGTTAAAATAAAATCAATATTGAAAGACGTAACATGTATGTCTTTTGCCACGTCTGTACGCCACGTAAGTCCGATCACTGCGCTTGCGCAGATTTTTAACCTCGTTGTGGACAGGTTCGTAGCGTCGGCGCGGAGGAGGCACGGACAGGCGACACACCACACACAGCTCCGCGGTGCTGAGGAAACATGTTTCCTGATGCCCGACATAGAAACATCTTGTCGACATGTTTCGGTTTTTTTTTTGATTTGATTTGGCTACTTTTGATTGATGCTAGGAATTACTCGCTTTCTTAATTTATTAAAAAGAAGTTACCCTTGAGGTAATTGTGTGGGCTATAATACAAGCGATAAAAAAATATTTTCTTGCCTAATTTCCCTATAGAACTGGACATTGCCATACTTCGCGACAAATTCTCTCAAAACTCTTTTGTATTTTTTGTATAGAAGACGTTGCCTATTTTTACTCAACATATAGTTTATCTGTTTTATCAACTTGACTAGTAGAATAGTTGTCAGGCGCTGTCATTAATAAGGAAAGTAATGGATCGGCAAATATTTCTGTCAAGAAAGATAAGCATGTATACATAAACATTACATCTATGCTACAAATACTACCAACCAAAATTTAAATATTTATAGTTATGCTCTAGGTTGCCGATATTTTTAATTTAGAATATTTTCACCGAATACATTTGCGATTTGAGTAAAATATAATATTTCATAATAAGAAAGTACGTAGCCGTTTTTCAACGAACGTGACACTTATGTAGAATCGACCGTGAAGCAGGGACACATGGATTAGAAAGAAGGTAGTATAACAGGCCAAGTGCGAGTCGGACTCGCACAAGAAGGGTTCCGTACCATCGCAAAAGATTTATCACAAAAAAAATCAAGTTTTTTGTATGGGGCCTCCTTTAATTTTAATTATTTCTTAATCTTAGCTATTTGTTGTTATAGCGGCGAAATAAATACACACTCTGTGAACATTTCAGCGGTCTATCTGTTATGGTCACTGAGATACAGCCCTGTGACAGACGGACGGACGGACGGACGGACGGACAGCGTAGGCTTAGTAATAGGGTTCCGTTTTCACCCTTTGGGTACGGTACCCTAAAAATGACTACTTTTTGAATAGGTAAAATATAATTTTTCATACGAAGCAATTACGTCGCTTTTTTTGACAATTGTGATGCTGGCACATTCGGTAGAAGGGACTTTAGGATAATTATATATTAAAGGTATATATCACGTGGTGAAATCGTTAGATGCACTGCCCGCGAAAGGTTTGCTTGCTAGTTCAAATCCAGCCTTGCGGCATATTCATAACGTGTTTCTTTTATGCAGCTAGCTTTTTTAATAAATGTGTCCTTGCTTCACGATCGATTCTAGATGCACATAGCATACATTTGCGGTTTCTTTTAAGAACGAAGTTTGTCAGCAATGCCAACAATATACACAAAATCTTCTTACTATCTAAACAATACTTGTCCTTCACAGTCTGCCTCGTAATGAACCGTGGACAGTCAAACGGACAGCGTAATCGCTGACGGATGGTTTCATCGCCTCTCTAACTATAGCTGGTTCTGCTCTGGTTTATATCTAGATAGGTAATCGATTATCTAGGCAAGCGTCACGGTTTCTTTTTATCGGAGCCAAGCTTCGATTATCCTAAAAAATAGGATGGGACTGATACACTAATAAATACGAGATTTTTTTCTAATGATCAGACGAAATAATCTACCTGACGCATGCCCTAGGACTAGCTTACTACTCGCGCCATACAAATGCACCTTTAAACAAATGTAATAATATGTAGTGAAACGCCTCAGCAAGTCCAAATAGAACTCCAGATTGATAATTGATTGTTTATTTTTTGATATTATCATTTATTTAAATAATAATAATAAAATCGATTTTTCGCATTAGAAATCTGAAAGTAATGTACGTAGCGAGCAGCAAACACATACACTTACACATTCCATTTATTTCATTCTCCTAACACAGTGTCAGTTACTTACAGCCAAGCCACCTTCATTTCACACTCTTGCTTATATTTTATATACCAATTATATATTTTTTATTTGAATAGCATTACATTGTAAAAGTTAGTTAAAACTTAAATCGTATTATACCCATGTAAAAAAAACCTTGTTAACAGTAGTTCTTATAAGACAAACGTGGTTTAGTTTAAGAATTACAGTATAATGTATTAGATATTTATATTATAAATAAATAAATAAATAAAAATAAAAAAAAATGTGATTTCTAGGTATAAGGAAAAACAGCATACATGCATAAACAAATAAATCCATTTGCTCTTAGATTTCTACATTTAGTCAAAAAAGTTCGTAAATGGACTTCGTTTCCTCAATGTATTTTGTATAAAAAAAAAGGGTATGTAAAAAGGAAACATACATTAACGAGAATAGGTTTATTCCTAGACAAGGAATCATAGTTTGAGGGAATGACACTTCTAATCGTCAGACTTAATTAGTTAACTTGGGGTGCCTCGTCTAACTTTGCGAATTGGCTAGTACCAGGGCCTATTTAAGGTTAAAGACACGTTCGCCTCAAAAAAGCTACAACTTCACGCCTGACCAAAAACTGCTCCTCCACAAGGCACAGGTAAGGTCTTGTGTGGAGTATTATTCGATTTTTTGGAACGGCTCAACTGCTCCTTGGACTCAATGCAGCGTCGTGACGTGCTTCTCGTCGACGACCGCAAGGTATCCCTGAATTTAGAGAGACCCTACATCCCTCCGGGATTGGATCGAGGACCCCAAGGTATCCCTGAATTGAGAGAGGGTCCAATCCCGGAGGGGTGTAGGGTTTCTCCACATTCAGGGATACCTTCGGGTCGTCGACGAGAAGCACGTCACGACGCGCTGCATCGAGTCCAGGGAGTTGTTGAGCCGTTACGAAAAATCGAATAATACTCCACGCAAGACCACGTAAACTATGAACAATACTCGTCGGAGCTGCACAACACTGTCCCTCCGTCCCCTTTCTACCGCCGCTCAACGCGGAACAGGCAGAAAATGCACCCATTCACTGTCGACGTTCCGAAAATAAGAACTTTCAATTAAATTCATAGGATAGGATATGAAAAACGCACAATGTACACCTTGAGGTCAGCAACCCGTTGAAGTATGCATGTTTACGACGTCACGACATTAGCCCATGTCATGACGTCACAAGTTGCGGTAACTGCGCCAAAGTCGGTCAGCGCTTCTAATTCGCGCATTTTGGCCAATCTCACCGGCAAATAGTGCTCTCAAATGGTGATTAGATGCGGTGAACGAGTCTTACGGTAAGATGGGAGTTTTTCTCCGAATTCATTATAAATTCATAGCTGGTATTAAGTTCTGAAATATGAGGCAGTTTGAGTATTTCTGTCATTCGCAAACAACAAAACTTTAATTAAATATACTTTTTAGGGTTCCGTACCCAAAGGGTGAAAACTGAACCCTATTACTAAGCCTCCGCTGTCCGTCCGTCCGTCTGTCCGTCTATCACAGGGCTGTATCTCAGTAACCGTAACAGGTAGACAGCTGAAATTTTCACAGAGTGCCGCTTTTTTTTTTTTTTGCCGCTATAACAACAAAAAACATGATTTTTTTTCTACGATGGTACGGAATCCTTCGTGTGCGAGTCCGACTCGCACTTGGCCGGTTTTTTCGTACTAAGCAGGTATGTGGCTTATTCCAAGGAATGTCTCTTCACGGTCGATTATATGTACATACATATCACATTGCTAACAACACATTGAATCTTGATACATTAAGATTTGGCAAAATTATCGTATTTGACAAACCTTTTGTGCTACTTTACTTTGTGTTGCAGCCAAGCATGCTGAGGATGTCAGAGCTAAATTTTAAAATTTAAACTTTACCTAAAAATGTGATCTTGAACTTTGTCACATCTCAGTTTCACTACGTTTCTGGGTCGAAGTTGACTCCGTTTTACCGATTACAAAAAAAGAAAATTTCTTTAAAATGTTTAGTATTAGGCAATTAATTTTTTTGGAAAAAAGATTAACAATATTGTGATATACTGCAAAATATGATTGAGCAAAAGAATGTAAGTACCTAATCCAAAGGTTACTGGTTCGAATCCTGTTTCAGACCGAAGTGCAGACCAAAATGTATCGGATTATTTTCAAAATCAGATTACAATACTTGAATAATGATTTTGTTGTGGGTTTTAATTGTTCTTGAATTGTATTTGTTTTCTATATTGCACAATAAAGAATTTATTCATTTATTCATTCATTCATTCAATTATTAATTCATGCTTCGATAGTTAACCTCGAATTCCAACGATTCTGCCCCTAAACTTCAACTTCAAAAATAATAACATTTTACACCCACAATACTACATTTGGTAGACATGAACAAAGAAACTAGTTTTCGGTTCAATATGTTCTGTAAAGGGTATTTGGAATTCTCGGGCCGGTTATTGTAAAGTCCCTTAATTATGTCACGTTAACGGAAGTAGCAATAAAACTGCCAATTGATTGCAGCTCAGCGTCTGACCTTGGGGTTCTTGGCCTTACTTTCGGTTTGGTTCCGATATCGCCCTCAACATTCCTTGTGACCAATTTGACTTTGCAGTGGGCTGCACTATTCATAAATATAGGAATAAATATGACGATTTAGCTGCGATATCTGGATTCGCTCGGTGCAGTGCCAAACATTTTTTTCAACGTTTATAAAGGAGCATTTTCACTCTCAGACCCGTTTACTAATTCCATGCAAAACCACGTCGATCCGTTGCGATGTTTGACAGAAAGACTAACAAACAAACCGAAAAGTACATTTTCGTATTTATAATATTACTATGATCGAGAACCGGCGCAGAGAAGAAAAAATAATAAGATTTCAACTTTCGGTTTCTGCTAAGCAACCAGACCTTTTTTAGGGTTCCTTAACCAAAGAGTGAAAACGGAACCTACTAAGCCTCCGCTGACCGTCCGTCCGTGTGTCACAGGGCTGTATCTCGTGAACCGTAATAGGTAGGCAGCTGTAATTTTCACGGATTGTGTATTTATATTTTTGTGAATACCGGGTGGCTAAGCTAAAATGGCAGTGGGCTGGTCACGTCAGCCGAAGAGACGACGACCGTTGGAGTAACCGTGTCCTACACTGGCGGCCGTGGACAGGCAAACGGAGTGTGGGAAGACCACCCGCCAGGTGGGAAGACGACATCAAGTGCGTCGGCGGAAAGCAGTGGTTCCGTACCGCTGAGGGCCGGGAGGACTGGAGATGGATTGGAGAGGCGTATGTCCAGCAGTGGACGCAAACACGCTGACTGACTGACTGTATTTATTTTGCCGCCATAATAACAAATAATAATAAAAATAATAACAATTAAAGGGGGGCCCCATACAAAAAAAGGCGATTTTTGTGTTAAATCTTCTACTATGGTACGGAACCCTTCGTGTGCTAGTCTGACTCGCACTTGGCCGGTTTTTTCTTATATGTTTTACAGTTTAAACCAAATTAAACTGTCTTGTATTATGTTGGAATAATTTAAAATATATGGCTAAGCAGTTTTCATGAATCGTTTAAAACTCCGTAAAAAGGCAAACTGCTCTCTAAATATATATGTACGGAGTGCAACACCATTCACTGCCATTACTTCAGGAAACAATTCTGGAGGTATACAATAAAGACACTGAAATGTAATTTTACTGCATTTTGCTAAACATATTTTTTTTTATAAAATCAATATTAAACGATACAATCGCGACGACAATGACAGAGTTTTCACGATGGCGAGAAGGTGGAGTGCGGGCTATGGGATAGTTATTATATTTTAAAAATGCATACTTAGGTGGAAAAAGGTTTTAGATGATAAATATTACGTAAATTCCGGCAGAAGGTGCTATTATACGCTGCATATATATTTAAAATTTTAGAAAAAAACTACACACATGGATATAAGCCTTTATCGCTGTTGTTCTTACAGGTTCAAGTTACACAGTTGTTCGTTCAAGTTACAGGTTTATCAATATTTCGACCGGTTCGCTTTCAGTTAGCAGGTCGACAACTATAAGTTAACCTGTACCGAAAATTAATTAAAATATTTATTGTATTGTGCAGTGCTTCAATCTAAGATGCATTTCACAATCCCAATAATAGGAATAGTAAAAGTAGTATACTGTTTGCAGCTAAAATATAAAATCACACAAGGAAACTAAGCAAAATTGTGCAATACTTATGTTCTATAACGAAAACTGCCACTTTTATTACTGTCGCTGCTTTCTGATATATTCAAATTTAGTATAGGTTTGAAATTGAGAACAAAACAATATTAGACATAGTGGTTTGGTGAATATTACTTTCAGTTGCGACTATTCATCTCAACCTAGGCCTACCTAGCACCAAAATCTTGGAGAAAAGCAGCCTTTGCTGCTGCAGATAAAAAAAATCATATACAAAGTGATTTTTTTAGCAGAAGAAACTCTTTAATTCAGCCAGGAAAAATATTGCGAGCGTTTTGATGCGTATCCTCTTTATATGTCATCATATTTTAAATTATATACTTTATTTTTACATATAGTAGGTATTCTCAACAAATAAATTTTACTGTCCTCACATTTTAGTAAAACGGAATCATATTCTGGTAACATAATATTTAGATGAGCTACTTGTTGGTGTTGGTGAGTCAATGGTAATATTGTTGATGGTAATAAAATAAGAAAATATGGAAAACATTCCTTAAATTTCAAGACATTGCATTTAACATTTTGCGAATCATCCGATTGACAAGTTTTTATAAGCATGTGAAAATGCGCTAACACCTTAATAAATATGTATAAAGATAAAGATTTAATGTCACGGCCAAACCCACCGTCGTCGACGACGCCCGGGGCCGAAGAGAAAAGAACTTGCCGCCAAAACGAGAGAACCTGCTTCACTATCCAAGATGGCCTCGTTCCAAGATGGCGGCACTTAGCACCTTCGTTTTTGTGTTTCGAATTCACTTTCGCACGCGGAAATCGAAGAAAAGCGTGGGTGTTTTATTTTAGAAATGAAGGTTGGTTCACGCTTTCGTAAAACGAATGCTTCAGCCACGCCAAAATGATGAAGTATGATGAGCCAAAATGTGTACGTATGAAAATTTGGGATTCAGACATCAGAAGTAAAATGATACTTTGAATCTTAACTCTCTTGATATGGATAAATCAATTGTAAAGTTGGTTTCATGGGCTTCCAAAGCCCATGAAACCAACCATGAAATTGATTAAAAAATTATCAAAAAAGCTCATGGAAACACGATGGTATGTCAGGCAGCAAGGTACAATGCATGAAATATAACCAAAATTAAAGTATAAACGGTTCTTTTTCATATTCTCGAAGTATATTTGTCGAGATGGATACTGACCAGTCCCCTTCACTAGCAAACGGCTGCGCAGATCCAAAACAATCACGGATTCAGTTTCTGCGCAGCCGCTGGCGCTTAAAAGGGGTAGGACATCATCCGTCCCGGGCAGTCTACGGTAACTGATTATTATCTGAACTAAAACTAACTTTTGCAGCATATGTAAACAATATGAAATTAGCCTATTTATTTTTATCAAATGCATAAAATTATATACAAAATATGACCCTCGAATTATAAGTTATTAGTATTAATTTACTTGTCTACAGCACGATGCTTTGGACGCAATAAAACCTAGACAAGTTCAGAGCAGAACCAGGTTGGAGGTAATTGTGCGTTCAGCGTGACTAGAGACTGGCCCACGCAGCCACATTCGTCAAGCTTTAACCTTCAGAAGTGCACATCTTTAGGGGATACACACGAAATATTGTTTTGAATTTTATAATGATTATGCACCATCACGCTGATTATTTCTGAGTAGTTGCAACATTTAGAGCCGTTTTATTGTATTAGCTATGTAATGGCACTCTGCACTTCTGTACTTACGGATTGCCTGGTATGAAATATCAAACTGCGTTGACATTTTTGTTCTTCAGTTAATAACGATCCTGAATAGACGTTGAAAATAACATAATGTTGAACTTTGACCTATATGCGCAAATATGTGCGTCTGTCAGACAATATGGATCCTTTTGTTATAAAACGGCTTCCAGAAATATTCCGATCGAGAACACGAATCTATGATACTCATATATGAGTTGGAATATCCTTAGACTAATGCCGATGTTATATGCATGACAGGGGCAATAGTTTGAACCCATAACCTCTCGCGTGAAAGGCAAGTTCTGTAGCCACTACACCACGAGCTGTACAAAAGTTCTCTGATACACAAACCTATAAAAACAAAATTTCACGAAGAACTTAAACTAAAATAAGTTCAATTATAGACAATGTAAATTTCATTGAGTTTTTAAATAATAGTGCAATTCTTGTATGCTGTCGATATATCATGTGTACTGCGTGCTAATGTAATAAAGCGAGAGGAACGGTGGTGGGCGCGGAGTAGGCAGGTACGTGGACAAAAATGTGGTTTCACTCTCGTCCGTAACCCTAATTCGAACAGCTCTAATGAACTTCACCGCAACGTTGATAGATACAAGTTGCTTGAGGCTGCGTATGCGCATGCATTGTATTTTTTTATAGCTTTATAGTACTCACCACTTGGAAGAAAAAACGAAAAATGTGAAAAAAAAAGGCCTATTTAAGCGATTTGTTTCTATCGAGCAAAGTTTTTGCTATTGTTACGAAAAGCAGATATGTCTGAAGGTATCTAGTATAAAATTTGAGTTTGATAAGTCAAATACTTTCTGATAAATCAACAAACAACTCAGTGTCACCTAGCAGCAGTCGTTACAGCAATTTTGTCATATTTGTAAATTCAACATATCAGTATAGATATCAGTAGTCCGATTGCCTTGTACATAAAACTGAACATCTCTTCGTCTATGACTTTTGTTAAAAAACTAAAAAAAACCTCCCTCTCTGAGTAACAGAATAAATAATATTTTTTAGTTAATTCAGTAGCTGTTAACCATATTAAAAAAAAAGTTTCTTCGCATTTTTTAAGAAAATTCAACACATTTTTTAATATGGTTTATTTACATTTAACTAAAGTATGTAGGTACCATTTTGTTCGATAACTTTTTGCCATCTTGTAGGTAGGGACATGATCCCATTGCTATAGAAATATTGGGACTTCTGATCAATATACCGCGACAAGTGGTTTTGGCAGTCCTCTCGTGATGTTAACCTGACACTGCCTAAAGAATTCTGAAGAGACCTAAACAGGTGGAAATCTGAAGGTGCAAGGTCAGGACTATACGGCGGATGCATTAACACCTCCCAGCCAAACTCTCTTAGTTTTTGCTGAGTGGCTAAAAATGTGTGAGGTCTAGCGTTATCATGATGAAAAACCACACCCCTTCTGTTGATTAATTCCGGCCGCTTTCTCTCAACTTCTTGCTTTAATCTCATCAGTTGTTCGCAGTAGAGTTCAAAATCAATGGTCCTGCCTGGTGGTAACAGCTCATAATGAATAATGCCCTTCCAATCCCACCACACACACAGCATCACCTTGTTGCGAGTTAACCCGGGTTTCGCCACAGTCTGTGAAGCTTGACCGGCCTTTGACCACGACCTTTTTCGCACGTTCTTGTCGTACGTGATCCATTTTTCATCACCAGTTATCAGCTTCTTCAAAAATGGTTCGGTTTCATTACGTCGTAATAAAGAATCACAAATGAGTACACGGTTCATTAGGTTTCTTTCAGTGAGCTCGTGAGGTACCCAAATTTCGAGCTTTTTTGTGTACCCAGTTTTTTTCAAATGCGCCAAAACTGTTTTGTGGTCAATTCCTAGTTCTTCAGCTACGTCGTAACTACTGATATGCCGATCTTGCTCCACTTTTTCAAAAATGGCATCCATTTTATCCGTAATAGGGCGACCAGAGCGACGTGCATCTTTGACATCAAAATTTCCGGATTGAAAACGCTTAAACCAAATTTGTGCTACTCTCACAGACACTGCACTAGGTCCATAAACATCGCAATTTTTTTTCGCGGCTTGCGTTGCATTTTTACCTTTTTTGTAGTAAAATTTTAAAATGTATCGAATTTCTTCATTAGATTCACTCATTTTGACAGTACGAAAAACAAATGAGAATCACACATTTTCCTAATTCGAATTTGGAATTATGTTCTTTAAAATTTAAACTTTCAATGATACCAAAACCAGCCAGATACAAATAGTATAGCCAAAGAGATTTTATTACAAGTTCATACATACTATAATGCGAAAAGACTTTTTCCCCGACCTATTATATTTTTTTCTTTAAGTAAATCATACATATTTTCTTAAATATTAAACTTAAACATCATTACGAGTGCCATTTATTGCTCTCGATCACCGGTAGTTGGTCTTCTGATATTCAGTGCTACTCATGAAAATTGTTTCGCCCAAAGATGATTTTATTCTTTATCATATATTTGTAGTGATAGTTAATGGTGGAAAGAGAATTCAAAACGGTTAAAATAGTCGATTAAAAATACAATTGTTGAGTTATTAGTAAAGACAAATGATCGGGTAAAAATATATGTTATACTATGATCTTAAAACTACGAATTGAGTTTCATTTTTTTTGTAACTATTCCGAAAACGTAAAAAATCCAAACATTAAGCGTAATTTCAAAGTTGAATTATATTTTGTACCTGCATAGATTTGATCGCGGTTCATAATAATATATCAATATTAGGAGGTCATGGTTCGATATGGTTAGGTTTTTTTAAATCGCGAGAACTCCGTGGGTTGCACAGCTCAAGGTGAATAAAAACTTTCGGCAAAATAAATTATTCCAGAAGCTTAGATAATGTCGAGAAGTGAAATCGAGAACACAAGACTAGTTTGTGCCTTTATAAAACTGACGAATTATGAGTCTTGAAATTTTGAGATGGACTAAATTCAGTCTTTTATCTCTACTTTGTAAGGTTCGTAAGTTATTATAAACTCAGGATAATATTAATTTTTCTTGGGTTTGAGGAAGAAGTACGAATACCATAAAAAAACGACCAAGTTCGAGTCAGACTCGCACACAAAGCATTCCGTATGATCGTACAAGATTTAACACAAAAAAATACGAGCGGCAATAGACAATCCGTGAAAAATTCATGAGACAACAGACGGACGGATGTTAGGACGGGCAGCGAAGGTTTAATTCCCTTTGGGCGCGGAACCCTTAAACGAGAACACAAGACTAGTTAGTGCATTTTAATACAGAATAATTAGTGAGTCTTCATTTTTTGAGACGATCTAAGTTTCTAATCTCTACTTTGTAGGGTTCGTAAGTATCATAATATCCATTGTTGTCTCATGGGCATCAGAAGAAGGCATGGTTACCATTAAAAAATACTGCTTTTTATGAGGTTTTCACTGGTGTATTCGTTTACATCCGTATCATTATAATGCGTCATCAGTTCGTTGGAGTGGAATGTTTGTGAAGATGTAGATTTCCGCAGTCAGAGATAATAAACCGCCAAATTTATTTTAATGATGTCGTCATTGAATGCTATGGTCGGAGTATAAAATATGTGGATAATACAACATCGTCGATGTAAAACTTGCAAAAAATCAATTCCTCATTGAGTTTCAAGTCACGCTTTATTGAGAATTTACATATTTTATTTAAAAACGTAATTACAAACAATACCTCCTTGTTAGAGCTTCGTTTTGTTATATTCAAGGCAATCGAGGATTCAAACATCGAAAACTATGGTTAGTATTTTTTATATGGGCACATGATCATTGTTCCTGAATCTATAATGAGGATTACACTCATCGTGTTAAAAATAATTGATTTGTCTAATGCGACGTTCACATTTAAAACAACTTGAAATTTCTTGATCAAGCTAATTGTTTTATACGAAATTAATATATAGTTATACGAAGTAATATAGTAGTACTACGTTTTTAAAACGGACGTTTTTAAAATTTCTCGAACAGGAAAAATATCTTTGTCATGTTATAAGTCCGTTTTAAAACGTAGCAGATTTTGATTTTATTCAATTGTTATACAGCCTTGAGCTATGGTTAAATTTTGGAGTTTTTAGCTTATCGGGAATTCAGTTTTAAATGGATTGGACGGTCGGACCCGCAAGCAAGAGTATAAATGTGTTAAAACAAACTGATCCGAAAATGGTATCCATAAATCACAAGAACAAATAAAAAGATAAAAGTGATCAATATCCATGCACTCAGGTGACTTTTTGTTTTATTTATCAAAAAAAGGAACAAAGAGTGACTAAAGGTCCATCCTTGCAATAAGATTGTTTTTTTATAATAAAGGATAATAATTGTTACAATACTACACTTGATATGTTTATGTATTTAATGGAAACGACAATCACTGCAGTTAAAATGCCTGAGCGTATGGTTGATTAGCGAAATCAGCGTCATCTAGTAGTAGATAGGAGAAGTACTGTGTCGATTCGAATATAAACGAGAAACTCTTTTACTGACGCAATCGTCTGGAGAAGTAGAGCAGTGGAAATGTAATGTAAATGTGGCTGGTTCGAATCCTGCTTCAGGCATACGTCCAAATAAAAAAATTCTTTGATTCTTTTCAAATTCTCATTACAGTGCTCCAATGTAGATGTCGTAATCCTACAATTTATATAAATTTACAGAAACATTACGTTTTCTGATTTCGGAGTGAACAATAAAACAATTACAATAATATTAGGATTCGTGATTATATTCGATAACCGTAACATACAAAGTTAACACACATTCACAATATTACGTTTATTATGCACATATTGATCACAATCATTCATAACACTCAGTTATGCTGTGCTGTGGCAAATTGTTACAGTTCCATTCCCATTATGGTTAGAAACTCCGCCATCTTGGAAAACTTTTAACCATCACAAATTACCGTTATATTTCCCTTATTATTTTGAAAATAAATAGATGGCAAATACCGCACTGTTATGAGGTAAACCCAGCACTAGGCATTCCATTTACCTTTTTTTTACCTATTACCTGCTTTTTGCCCTATGTAAGAAAACAAATTTATTAGCTGTTGTTCAAGCGATTTTCTCGTCGGAAAAAATAAATAATTGAAATACAGTGCTCCGGAATCTTTCCGTCGAGAAAATCGCGTTGACAGCCGCCATAAAAGCAGTTTTCTCGACTGAACGATTCCTGAACGCACGAACTGGAGCACAGAATTCCAAGAATAGGCCTGCTGATGAGTTTTGGTCGTTGCCCGATGGAGTGTAGCCGTGAAAGTAGACGACCGGTGGTGTAGTTCCGTCGGCGTGGCGCGCGGCGCGGCGTGCTCGGAGTTGTTCCGTTTGCCGCTGTCCCGCACCTCCTCACGCCATTTAATGAGCTGTTACATGTTACTTAATTGATGTAATTCTAATGGCTCTTATGCACTACTTGCTTTATGTGTTAATTTGTGATGATTCTGTTAGATCATTTGAAATATTGCGACAGATTTACCTTGTTTTGAAATTGTTGAAATAAAATGTGCGGATTGTGATTGAACGGCTCGTAGCTCAGGGCTTGCGCAGTGACAATAATAATTGTCTGTGTTTTCCATCCAGTTGTATGTCGATGAAGTCGTGCTCATAAAGGGAAAGTTTGGGAACTTATTCCTCCGGGAATGCGGTGTGTTACTGACGGATATGCTATTAACCATGCATGTGCAGTTTCATCCAAAAATACACTAATAGTTTGAGAAACAATAAACTTTTAAAATCCATCATAGCTCAGATGACCGAATAAAAGTTTTAACATTTTATTAATCAGGACTCTTCGTCCGCTGTTACGGTGGTGACTGCTGTGACACCCGTTAAACAAATGATGAATTGAAAAACAGTCGACTTATGCTGTCTTCACTCGAGCAAACAGAGCAAAGCGCCTAGGTGAGGAGGCGCAATGCCCGGAAGTGGCCGCCTTGCAACAATGGCAGTAGGCCAACACAATCGCCGTGGCATGGTGGCATGCACTGACAGCCGACCGACGCCGACGTGTCCTTACCTTCACCTTATGAATACATATTAGAGAGGCACCTACCTACTTCTCTGGCCATCGGGGGAATACTAAATACATACACTGTCGTTATCTATGCGCGCCGTTTGGTCCCTTCGCCCATATTTTCATCGAATGCAATGGTACCAACCATGTAGGTGGTAGGAGGTGAAGGGTACCTACAGATCTACACGCATTCCGAATCATGGAACAACTGGATTCTACTCAATAAGAGAAAGAAAGCGGCGCTGGTGAAAGTATATGTCCCGGCATATTATTGATTTTCTTCTAGGATGTGCTGTGAAAGCCTAATATCACGAGAGTTAATGTGATATTAGACACGAATATGCCGTATAAAAAAAAAGTTTAACAAATCGAAGCGGAATCATTATCAAGAACCAAGATTATCTTTTTGACCAAAACAAAAAGCGCATCTCTGCCTTTCCATCCACGTTTATTCGCTGGTACGTTTATTCTATCGGCATAACAGCACATCATCTCATGCACGGTAATCAGTAAACACCGATCTTTCAGGAAGAAATCACATCTCAGCAGTGCGGTGTCTTCTATCAATTCATGACCGCAAGTAAGAGTGAACTGAAAGTAAAAATAGCTGCGGGCCAAAAGTCACACAACTCTACAATAGCTTTATCTCCCGTCGCAGATTCCATCTTATTGTCCGGCGCGATGCGGTTTTTGCCGCTCAGTTCTTGCTCTCGCCGGTGGGGAGCAAAAAAGAAGAAACTCGCAGTTGTGAAATAAAAGGGAGCGTGCGAATTCGACGCTCTGAATTTGAATGGCGGTTGTGAGTTAAGGTCGCAGGAGAAGTGAAAACCGCTGAGCACCTAACTTTTTGTGGGCGATGTTTCGAAAACTTGAAATATTTTTTTGACTATTCGTTGCTGTCTATTAGATAACTATTCTACAGAAGTTTAGAATGCTATTTCAGTTTTTTCTCAAAACCTTTAACTCTCAACGAACCCTGACTTTGGAGACCCTCCAATTCCGAAGGGATATAGGGTCTCTCTCTGTGTTCTATCGTCTTTACCATGGATAATGCTCGTTGGAGCTGCATAACGCTGTCCGTCCGTCCCCTTTCTCCCTTCGCCCAACGCGGAGCAGGGAGAAAATTCACAAATTCACAATCGACATTAAAAAATAAAAAGACGTAGAGGTCTTTTATATATCCGAGGAAATTACAACCTGGGGTCCTTCAAACACGGTGTGAAGAAGCATCTGGCAGGCCGGCATGGTTTTTGCAGCCCCCCTGACATTTCGAAATGCCATGGGCGTCATCGAGCAACTTAAGAGGTCCTGGCGTACGCCATATGACGCGGTTAACATAAAAAAGTCTGCCTGTCCGGCCGTCTTCTAAAAACTTGAGTCGCTTGAATTTTCACATCAAATATAGGCTATTCGCGAGTGGAGCAGCGCGGCGATGCCAGAAGCCAGTGAAAATCCACTGCTCTTCGTCGGACTGGCATAAAAAACTGCCATCTATGGCGACCCACATTAAAAGGAACTAGCAAGTTCTCAATCCAGCGCACCTAACCCATAACCGAGCTCTACCAATATAAAGCGGGTCACACACGTGGCCGTATGCCGTGCGCGCGCCATCGCACAGGATGCGCGCGACCCGGTCATCCGGCCGCGCGTGCCGCTTACGCGATGCGCGCCGCGCATGTCGCGCCGACACCTATCCGCCCGCAATGACGCGATGCGATGTCTGACTCTTCTAGCCGCTGCGTGGTTGGAGCGCTTTGCCGGTGGTCGAAAAAGTGGTCACCGAACATTTGACCTTTTTTGTTATGTTAAGCGCGGCATATGGCGTACGCCAGGACCCAAAGGTGCCCGACGACGCCCGTGAGCTTTCGAACATTCAGGGGGGCTGCGAAAACCATGCCGGCCGGCCAGGTGTTTCTTCACACCACGTATGAAGGACCCCAGGTCGTAATTTGGGGGAAATACCTCGAAAGGGATTCATTTCATTGTCTACCGACCCTATAGGTAAAGGATCTAGAGGATCTTTGGGTAAACGCAAAATCCTCCTTAAGACGATCGTTATCCTATCAATTATTCATTCTGCAGGAGATAACTGATTACAAGCTGTAAATGTTTTGGTAGATTTTTGAAATTTTGGATTCTTAAACATGTTGTCGAGACCCACGGTCTGTATGTTTTAATTAGTTAAATGTATCTTTTAAATTGAAAAATATTGGCTATAACATTGGAAAATGTTGTCTTTTTCATTTTAGATATGAGTTTTAATGGAAAATACAGATATTTACATAAAAATAAAAGCATACGGTCATAGCATCAAGATTTCTGAAGTGATTAAAGTGTTTAAAATCTGGCAACTTTGAGGGCTAGGGAACCGTTAGGGTTTGTAAGAATATTTCGCTTGTTTATTTCGCAGTCGGCGTGCAAAATTGTGCCTTGGCCAACGGACAAAGAAATCATTTAATCAAATTTTCAAATCTCGACGCCCCGATGCCTTCTCGACAGTCTTAACGAATAACTGAAAAGCAGGATCTGGAAATAAAGGTGAGGGAGGCGGGCAGGGGAGATGCAGCGAGTTTTTACGCGAAGGCTCGGCTACGCTGTGTCCGCGAGCGCAGTACTCACGAGACGCATTCTAGACTAATCGAGAAAGTCAGGCGACGCCGTGACTGCTGAGCCGTTGAAGAGTTGTGAATGTTGCAAGTACTCCTTCTCTACTTTATTTCTTTATTAGATAAATTAACAGCACACATTCTAAAACGTAAAAGAAATAAATCATTATTTGCAAATTATATTTATTTAAGACTAGCTGAGGTGCCCGGCTCGGCTCGGGTCAATGTTGTTTTGGACTCATTTTTGGCCGAATTACTTACTGGATATTATATGAATTCACAAAACAAACTCTCATCCCCTATTTCACCCCGTTGGAGTTAATTTTTGCCACATAGGTAGCCTATGTCCGTATCCGAAGCCCTACATCATCAAATTCATCAAAATTGTTTTTTTTTTTTGGTGCCCAACGACGCCCGTGGGTTTTCGAACTTTCAGGGATGCTTCTACACACATTTTCATATCTTCGTAATTTGGGTGAAATACCTCGGAAGGGAGTTCATTCCATTGTTTACCGACCCTATTGGTAAGGGATCTAGAGGATCAATGAATTCTTATTTTTGGAATGTCGACTGTGAAGTTGTGCATTTTCTCCCTGTTCCGCGTTGACCGAAGGTAGGGGACGGAGGAACAGTGTTATGAAGCTCCGACGAGCATTCTCCATGGTAAAGACGATAGAAGACAGAGAGAGACCCTACATCCCTTCGGAGTTGGAGGTTCTTTAAATTCAGGGATACCTCGGGGTCGTCGACGAGACGCACGGCCCGACGCTGTATCGAGTCCAGGGAGCCTAGCAGGTGCTTAGCTGAGCCGTTCACAAATGCGAACAGTACTCCACCCAAGACCTTATCTGCACCTTGAAAAGGAGCAGTTTTTCGATATGACGTCCGAAGTTAAGGCCATGCATCAGGTCAACACCATGGATCTCTGTGGTCGTCAATATGCTAAGTTGTTCTCTGGTAGGTCAGAGCCGAACTGAACGCAGTCTGCTCGAACTGAATACGCACGCCTGTGTCTTGCTCGCGTTAACTGGACGAGGTTCTGGAGGTCCCACCCGGAAATAACGTGGCGTCGCCTATCCTCCTTCACTTTAGTTCGGCTTGCGGTCTGGCGACTGGTGTACCTGGCTAGCACCGTGGTGTCATCTGCGTAGCAATCAATGTCGCCCAAATTGAGCAGGTCATTAATTTGTAGCAGAAAAAAGGTTGGGACAGCACAGAGCCCTGCGTTACGCCGGCATTCACAGACATGGCTTGGAGCAGCAACTGTAAACCAAGACCTTTAAGCTGCGAGTACATCTCCCTGGCGGAACCATATGCTCGGCATAGAGACTTCACAACTAGGAATATATTTCGTAATGGAGCCGCCATCATCCAGGCGTGAGCTCACCGCAAAAAGGTCCACGAGAAGGTCGAAGTGAGGAGCGGAAGAAATTCGCGTCGGATGACCCCAAGGGGGCAAACCTTGTACCCGGCGGGTTTAGTGGCCAGCAGAAGATCCAGTAAGGATACGCGTATGTTGCGTCACCTATTGAGCCAGGTTGTGCGCCAGTGCGAAGTTACGCACAGCATAATCAGTTTTTTTCGGAGACTAGCTACGACGCATGTTGCGCCTTAAAATCTCCCAGAAAGATTACGTATGGATTTAAGGTTTACGTTACTGAATACAATAAATATATACTTTAAACTGGATATAACCTTAGGCAGGTGATAAAGAAACAGAACAGAGAACAATTCTCGTATTTGATAGTACATAGAACCGCTTTCTGCATCTGGAATCGGAGCTCAATTTTGACATCATTTTTTTCTAGATGTCTGATTTTGGACAACGCCGTTTTTGGTGAGAACAATTGGCAATACGGTGGTTTTCCATGCACGCCACATGGCGGTAACCACGCTGGCCAGGTATAAATATTTCATCAGCTTCAGCGAGGTTTTCGTCGTGTGTTATTACTACGATATAACTACGATGAAGATTTCGTTGAAGTTGGGATCGATCGCGACAATATTAGGCTTATTCAATCATTATTATTATTTGATCGATGAACGAGCCGCCCATGCTTATATGTTGATAATATATTCGTTAAATTAGTTTGGATTTCGTCAGACTTCTGTAATTTTTTGATAACCAATATTATAGGCTAACCCAGCTTACAATTTCATTAACTCGACCACTATGGCCAATTAAAATTATGATTAATGATTTGAGGTTATCCTACGACATCAACAATGCTTTAATTGTAATCGGATTTTTAAAATGATCATAAAAATCTTTTGGTCGTGACATTAGTCAGAAAGATAATAATATATGAATAAAGAAATACATAAATGATTGACTTAAAATCCTACAAAGGCAAAGGTGTGTTAGCAGGTTTATTCTTATGGCTCTATATGCCTACGCTATGGAGACCCTAAATTTAGTATGTATGTAGCTCATAGACCTAGCATAGCCTGCTGTGCTTACAAGACGAACAAGGCGTGGGAGTGAGACGTGAACTCGTGAACCCACTACCGCGAGTTAAAGGGAGATGGAACACATCTGCCTGTCGAGAAAATCGTTATCAATACATTAAAGCCGCGCTCGTAGAATGTGAAATGTTTTTTTGTGAAATCTTTATTATTTTTCTAGTTTTTGATGGTAAAGGGGTGACCCACTTATTCTTTGTCCATAGAATTTCTTAACTTTTCCTTAATATTTCAAAGTTAAACCTTAAACATAACCTCACTATTTTGAAGCTACACAGCGATTTTTTTTGAGCATAAAAATAATTCTGAAAATTTCAGTACATTTTGTTTGAAACGATTTTGGTCTCATCCATCAGTTGACTCTGTATGTCTTCACATTCTAAGCCTATGATGTAGCTGCCACTTCATATCATAGAGCTGTCTAAAGGAAACATACGAAGACACTACGCTCATTTTAATTGTATAAGAAAATGCCTTGAGAAAAAACCACATTTCGCAAACTGAGACAAAGAATAGTTCCGTAACAATTTACTAAGCAATTTAAAGCGCCACCCACGAAATAAGGAAAAAAGGTTTCATTTTTTATTCCCACGCGACATAATGGCGAAGGTAATTGTGGATCGACACGACATTAGAGCTGTGTGACTATGCTCTTATTGCATTTTGTGAGATAATTCTGTGGTGAGATGATTCCCCGTTCATGCGAACATTCCAACATCTGTTTTTGCATTTAGAACTTACAAATCAATTTACAATGTTTATGAAAACACAGAATCACAAAAAAATACTTCACAGGCAAATTCCTTAGATTTGTTTTATCCTCACATGGTATTGCCAGATTAAAGTTTTGATTTATATTTGTCTTTGCCGGATCAGATTTTGCAGATCTCCTGAAATAAAATTCACAACCGTATAAAAGTGTTTTTATTGCAAAAAACAAAATCATGCATTTCGTATAAAATGCACAATGTCTAATGTACGTTGTGCATAAAGAAAGTTTTAAAATGAAATCAACTCTTTTCGTCATTCAGAACGTATAAAAATCACAACGCATAAAATTCCTAACGCGAATTTATATCAAATACTGTATATTCAGAAAACCGGCCAAGTCGGACTCACCCTTCGTGGGTTCCGTACTATCGTAAAAGATTTAATACAAAAAAACACGTTTTTTTGGGGGGGGGCCCAAAAAATTTTTAATGATTTCTCAATGTTAGCTGTTTGTTGTTCTAGAGGCAAAATAAATACACACTCTGTGAAAATGTCAGCTGTCTATCTGTTGCGGTTACTGAGATATAGCCGTGTGACAGACGGGCGGACGGACGGACGGACGGATAGCGGAGGCTTAGTAATAGGGTTCCGTTGGCACCCTTTGGGTACGGAACCCTAAAAATGAAAAGCATGCATGAAGTATAAAATGGGATGTATAAAAAACGGGGACCCTGATAGCATACATTTAAAGCTGAAATTTCTACCTTAAATGTATCCCGAAACACCTTTTATATCCTCCGCGACTTGTTTGGTTGACACAAGCGACACAATTGACAACAGCGTCTTGGCGGTGAGGTGGGCACAGAAAAGGCCGACACAGAAAAATACGGAAGACCATATCATCTTTGGATCAACGGAGTGTGGGAAGACCACCCGTCAGGTGGGACGACGACATCAAGTGCGTTGGCGGAAAGCAGTGGTTCCGTACCGCTGAAGGCCGGGAGGACTGGAGGAAAATTGGACATTATAGTTTGCGCGATCTTAACAAGTGCGGCGAAATTTATTGCGTAACTGGAAACCATGAAAAACTTTACGCAATGTTCCGTAATTTATTTTTACTTCAATATAATGAGTACTAATAATATATCTGTAAGGGGTGCTCATGGAGTAAGTTGTTTTGTTTTATAAGATACTGCGTTTTTAGACTCTATGTACGATATTAAAACGAAATTTACGATTTTTAGAAATCATTTTGTATGTATGTATGTTCCTGCATAACTCTTAAACTGATCATCCGAGTTAGATGAAACTTGGTACACGTACATTTAACTAACTGCGAATTAGTATAGGCCAAATAGAATTGAGTTCCGCTTACGCTAAGATGTGGCTGTCATACAAACTGCTCCGGCGGCTAGATGGGGGGGGGGGGGGGGCGGCGCTTACTTTTTGTAAACCACGGACCAGTTTAACTTATAGGAAGAGCGATCAACGAGGTAGGTTTGTGTATATAATTTGTAAATACTTATTTTTAACCGACTTAAAAAAAAGGAGGAGGTTATCAATTCGTCTGTATGTTTTTTTTTTTTTTGTTTTTTTTTTTTATGTTTGTTACCTCATAACTTTTTCCTGGGTGAACCGATTTTGATGATTATTTTTTTATTCAAACGTATAGAGAACAAGGAGGCTTAGTACTTGAAAATTGTAGATGTTAAAAAGGCCTGCAGACAAGTCCGTGAAATCATGTGTCTTACCTCCTAAGGTGCACTCACATTAACATTTTGAATCTATTACAGATTATTAAAAATGTATAGGTTATTTGGGAAGATGTTTACTACAATTCATTATTAATCCTTGTTCAGATACATAATTATGTAATTTACTTTTTCTCTAAATGGGAATGTTTCTCATTACATCATGCCATATCGGCTCAAACTGTTTTGATTAAATTTGGTACATTGCCACATTTTCCTGGACCGGCTTTTAGACCAGCCCTTTGGGCTACTTTTTAACCCATTTCGAAAAAAAGGAGGAGGTTCACAATTCGTCGGAATCTTTTTTTTTATGTATGTTCACCGATTACTCGAAGACCCCTGAACCGATTTGGAAAATTCTTTTTTTGTTCGAAAGGGTATACTTTCTAGTTGGTCCCATTTATTTTAATCAAAAGCGGTTAAGTAGTTTGGTACTTATGTACAACTTATGTATTTTAGGGTGAGATTGCTCGGTAAGAGAGGTTCTTTAATTGTACAAATTTTAAATTTCCGGAACCGCTGAACCCAGAAATGTCATGGTAGGATTTCTTAAGATGGGAATGCTTAGGAAGTAAAAGGAAGTAAACTATTAGGGGGTTAAAAAGGCCAAATTTAACACATTTAGGTGAAAACTACTCATTTTGAGATCTCCGAAACCAATTATCCTATAGAAGCTTAAAATTTTCAGTGACTTCTTTTTACGACGAAAAGGCTCGCTAACAACGGATTTTACAATTCAACTATCAAGGGGATGAACGAGGCCGATATGTACGGTGATTCATGCAACACTTACGCAAGAAACAGACTCTCTGGAACCGCTGTACCCAGAAATATTAAATACTAGCTGCGGTACGCGGCTCCGCTCGGGTTAGTGTCGGCTAAATTATTTTATGGGTAAAAAGTAGCCCATATGACTGATCCAAAATAGGTTCAAACTGGTCCAGGACAATGTATCCGTCTACCAAATTTAATAAAGATCGTTCGAGCCGAAATAGCTTGATTTAATGAGAAACATCCAATAATTCCAATTTAGAGCTTCATTGACATTTTGTGGCTATTTAAAAAAAAAGCATTTGCCGCCAGAACCTTTCTGCACCTAGTAAGTAAGAAAAGTTTAAAACGTAGGTCAGTTTTGCGTGGACTTCAACCCACAGCCAGCCTCAACATCGAAAACAGTAACCCATCTCGAACCTGACTGCTCCCAAAGATGCTATAGATTGATAAAATACGCACATAAATCGGGTAAGTGGTTCGCAAGTTATAAGAATGTAACACTCACTACTCACCCTTCTGGTAATGAAGCGTTATATTATGTAGCCTATAATATACCTAAAATAAAAATACCAAGCCGTACTTCGGTACAATTAATAAAATTAAGCGCCTCCGCCGCCCCCCCCCCTCCAGCCGCCGCCCTCCCGCCGAGCCGTGCAGAGCATTGCAATTTGCATGACAGCCACATCTTAGCGTAAGCGGAACTGAATTATATTTAACCTATCCTAATTCCTGGGTAGTTAAATGTACGTGTACTAAGTTTCATATCATTCGGATAATTGATTTAAGAATTATGGAGGAACATACATACATACATACAGAAATGATTTCTAAAAATCGTCAATTTAATTTTAGTATCATAAATAAAGTCTACAAACGTAATATCTTATAAAACAAAGCAACTTACTCCATGAACAACCCTTACATTATTATTATAGATTTGGCATTATTATTGCTTTTATGTTGTTCACATTAATATAAATGGACCAAAACAACCAAAAAAGGACCAATTACTTACCTACCTAAAGCCTATAATAATTTAAATAAACACGAAGTCATTCTGAATAATTAACAGGCAAGTAACCTATCTATAAAATTAAAATAAAAATGAAGTATCTTTTTGTACGTGTAACTCCTAACCAAAACAAAACCTGCCAATAACTAACCTTGGGCATATATTACTTAAAGTACAATGCGTTTTTAACAAATCGCCTTGAAAAGTCGCCAAACGGACACAACTGTCAAGGACGTCTGCCCTCACACGTCTGCCCGTGTTCGGGTAGCGCACTCAGTGATGAGCATTCCCCCCCCCCTCACCCGCCCCCGACGGACCGCCCGCCCCGCCCCCGGCCCTGCTCCCTCCGCCGCCCCCGCCAACGCTCCCCTTGGTGTGAAGTAGCGCTACCGGCATCGTTTTCGCAGCCCCGTGAAAGTTCAAAAGCCCATGGGCACAATATCTTTATAAATTGTAGCCTATGTATTATTCTGATGTATAAGCTATATTATTGTAAAGTTTCATCTAAATCTATTCAGTAGTTTTTACGTGAAAGAGTAACAAACATCCAACCATCCATCCATTATTACAAACTTTCCCCTTTATAATATTAGTAGGATTTACAGTAGCTTTCTTTTAGGTTGACAAATTCAGAAGTTCAGCGGTTCCGGACATTCGTTGTTTTGCGTCGTTATGGTTCCGTACCCAAAGGGTGCAAACGGAACCCTATTACTAAGCCTCCGCTGTCCTTCCGTCCGTTCGTCCGTCCGTATGTCCGTCCGTCTCAGGACTCTATGTCATGAACCATAATAGGTATAGAGGCAGCTGAAATTTTCACAGAGTGTGTTTTACCGCTATAACAACAAATAGGTAAAATAAATAAATAATAAGAAAATAAGTGAGTACAAACCATACAAAAAACGTGATTTGTGGTTTTAAATCTTGTACGATATTACGTTGCCATCTTTTTACAATGCCAATGGTCACCTAACATCTAGTTTGATCAAATAAAACTCTTTTGAGTATAATTTTGGATTGTGAAAAGGAATTTGTGCATGATCTTTTCCACATTGTATGGGATGTTGAGCGGAAAGGCCCGCCCACCTAAAGTACACCACTAAAAAACTAAAAATAAAATATTTTTAAATAAAAAAGGACCGCCTTCAAAAAAACACACCGGAACTAAAAAACTAAAAATAATTGGTTTTTAATTTTTGTACGATAAGCTATTTTGATACCTAACTAATTATATACTATTTCTTAATTTTAATCATCTTTTGAAGTCGAAAACGACATTGACCCGAGCGGAGCCGGGTATCTCAGCTAGAATCTAATACAATCTTTTTGTTGTTGCAGATATTAAAAACGAGGCAGACATTGATGCATCTAGAACGAAACGTGAATCGGTTCCTGACAATAGGGGTAAGTTGAATGTTTAGTTGCAATTTCTGTTGTAAAATAGTTTTGATAATTCTTCTATTCTGTTAACACAACTTAAATTTATTTCAAGATTAGGTTTGAAGTACACCGTTCTCCTAAATTAAGGACTCGAAATGCTAATGTTGTTAATTAGATTCAAGAATGAAGAATAATTCAATTAAAAATTGAAATCGTTTTCACATATATTTCTATACATAGAAACAATGCTCAATAGATTAATCTTTTTTTGTGTAGCCGTCTAGTTTTCCAATACCACCTGGTTATTATCTTAAAATATGGGTCTGGCATGTAAAAGTGGTTTTTAAGTGTCTATAAATAACTAGTATTTCAAGCATTGCAAAAAATCGTGTAAGAAATGAAGCTTGGAATAAATTAGTTTTGCTTCAAATTAAATTAACAAGCCTATTTAAAAACATTGTTTTAGTTAACTAATCCGTAGGTTGGCTTTTCAATTTCGGATGAAACAGTATTGCTTTTAAAATTATCATGACTATATTTTTTTCAATTATTTTATTTTGACTATAGAAGATTTAAGGATTTTTTATTAAAATAAATTCACTAATGCTTAATTTTGAACTAAATGGTCGTTTTAAAAATGGTAGTATTGTACAAATTAAATGTTAATGCATTTCTTCATATGTGTAACAATATAGTTTCTTTGTTACGTGTTTTGTAATTATATGTTTTTTCTTTCTATTTCAAATCTAATCCTTACCGGTTCTTCGTGGGTCTTCAACAACTCTGCTGAACCGAAAACCTTTACCGACTGTTTGTAAAATACGCACCCACTGCCATCTGCTCGCATCCTTCCCGACGACGCCACAACGACGAACCTGACCACAACGGCGATGACCTACGTGATTAACCCTACGACAATGACAACAATGACGGATTACATTACAACAATCTATACATAACATACCAACAACTAATGACGTTATGGTAACGATAAAGACCTAACAGTACTCTTGCTCAACGATCAAAAAAGGTCCGGTGACTTCAACACGAAGATTGGAAGATATCATAATGTTAAACCACTTATAGGCCTTCTCACATCAACCGCTCGAACATTTATTCAAGATGGTGTCACAACAGAATATGCTACTCAAATTCTGGGAACCACCTTGGACAATGGTCGAATTTACGCCCAATTACTGACGAAATCATCCCTTGTTTTGTACAATAAACCAAATAACGATGATTTTGAAGTAAAACCAACTCGTATTCATTCTGCCTTTGATGGTGAATGGAACGTCAAGCAAGATTTAGGTATTATTGACCCTGAAAAATTTGTATTGAAGAATACTGATTATATTCAGCCAAGTAATAAAATGGCTATAGTTTACGCCAGCAAGCCGGCAGCCAAATATTGGAATTCTAATGCTAACCTCGATAGTCAAATAGAGAATAATATAGAAGAGCCAACTGGTCGTAGAGTTCAACAGTACAACGAAATTCCAAGGTTTTCTCAAAACGATGCTCTAAATCAGCTTGACGGTCCATCGATAAAAACGGAAAAGAAAGTTGAAGTGGCTATTCAATCGTCTTCCATTCAAAGTATTAATCCTATACACAGGCAAAGCAAAGCTTATGTTCATCCAGCTGAAGTAGCATTTGAGCAACGATTAGGAGAGAAAATCATAAATGAAACTAAAATCTCTAAAGTAAAACCCGACCATGAGCTTCCAACTTTTACTATTAAGAACGAATTCTCTCCATTATTTTATTATATCGATAATGTCGAATCAAAAGGGCATCCACAGGTGCAAGCTCAACCCACTAAAGCACCGAAAAAGCTATTTGGCCAAAAGAGCGAATCAAGACCTAAAAAGACTTTTACTTATGCAGGGTTTGCAGATTTCACTACTGTAGTGGGAGATACAGTAATTATTTTTACGCCTAACACTGAAATTAACCAACCTAGAAGCGCTGGAAAAGTCGATGTATTTCCTTCAGCCAAACCTGTTGATAACTTAGCAACTAAAATTACGTTTCTTTCAGCAGATATTCCTGTACCGACAGCTACATTAAAACTTGGTAATGAAAATACAGTTACTAAGATAACCCAATCACCGCAACAAAAAGATGACGTAAGAGTGAATAAAGCTTTGTATAATGACGAAGAAAGTTTGAAAAAGGTTCTGTATGAAGTAGACAGAATGCCGAATGCGGTTAATATTCAAAACAACAATGGTTTTGATTTTAATATGGATGTAATTCAGCCATCTGAAGCAGTTATTACTACTTCAGAGAGTACTAGACTTACTGAAGATTTGGAAGTAGTTCCTTTGCAAAATTACAATTCAAAGGCTACCGATCCCCTCATTAAACTTACACCATCTGTAACTAAGCTTGAAATAGATGCATCGCTAATCGAACAGAATCTTCCTACAACTACAGACTCTGAAGAAGAAATTGAAGTCGTTGAAAAGGTTACAAAATTTGAAGATGACGTACAAAGCACAACGGAAAACCCAAATGAAGAATCTGAGGAATTAGAAAGTTTACCAGCAGATGATTCAGATGATTCCGATTCTCATGAAACTACTTGTGCAAGTGGCATTCATCCCGTTTCAACTATGACGACTGCTTATCAAACATTAACTTATTTGACGACTTATTTCATACCTTTAGAAGGAAATGAAGAAGAAACAACTACTTCGGTTAATTCTAACATTGTTGTTGAAAGCAGAGTAGGTTATCTTACAAATTATGAATGTTATTCAGATATTGCAATCAATCCAACATCTGTTGTAGAGGAAATCACAAAAACTCTCTTAGTTAGTGATGAAAAAGATGTCAATGCAATCGAAGTGGAGATATCTACCGAAGGTAAAACAACCTTGACAGTCACTCAAAAGGAACTGAACGATGTTACTTATCCTACAACAACAGAAGAATCGTCCAACGATGATCTATCTGATGATAATTTGTATGACATTCCTTCATCTGAACAGCCTAATGTAGAGAACGCTACATCAAGCGAAAACTACTCTGAGATGACAGTGACAGAAAATACATTAGAAACCACTACTGAAAAATTAACTACTTCATTTGTTTCAGAAGAATCGTCAAATGAGGAAAGTTTGAACAGCACAGAAAATGAAATAGATCTCATTTACAAAACATTATATACGACATACACTTATTTTACTACTTTTTTCCAGGGCAGCACTTCCAGCATAGAGAGTCACAAATCTGTTGTAACTAATATTATTACTTCCACATTAGACTTATCGCAGATGGATCCGTCGCTGCTTGGAGCTTTTGATACAAACGATATTGCCCCAACCAGTGTGGGCATAGGTCGCCCAACCGAAGCTATATATAGTGTTATTGATCTTTTTAAAAATAAAGACGTGATAGAATCTGTTGAAAGTGAACAACGCTACAGTTCTCAAACTCCTACGCCGAGCCTTAGTGACGAAGTAGTTCAAGGCATAAAACCAGATGTAGTGAAGACGTATTTCACAACTTATACGTTCTTTACTACAATTTATGTTGGAAATGATGCAAATATTTGCAGCCGTAGTGAAATTTATACAAATTACGTTGGCCCGGATGAATTGTTACCTACCAAAAGTAATCCACTTGCAATTGAAAGCACTAAAAAGGAATTTGATTTCAAAAATTGCAAGCAGATGAAACAATCTGAAATGCCTACCTCAACATCAACGGAGATATCAGAAGAACAAGACGTTGGTCCTAACAAGCATGTAGATAAATATCAAAGTTATTCATCCATAGTAAGAAAACCTAATTTAGAAGGTCCCACCAAACCCAATCCTATTGAAGTAGATATGCTGTTTAGCGTCGAAAGTAATCCTTTGGAAAGTGAAAACATTTACGTTACGGATGTCAAATCATCATACTCCAAAGGAGAAAAGAAATTCTTAGAGAATAATAATGTGTATGACGATCAGATTAGTTCTGAAAGTAACATTGAAGAAATAGTGCCATCTCCTACTCTACTACTACAAACTAGCTACACAACCTTCACTTATTTTACAACTATGTATATCGGCAAAGATTCCAGTAAAATTAAGAGCAGATTAGAGACGATAACGAACGTTGTAACAGAAACACTTGCACCAAAAAAGCAGACCGAGCTAGAAGAAAATAATTTACCAATTACATATTACACTACATTTACATATTGGACAACATTATACAAAGATAAATCCACAACAATAACAAGTAGAGAAGAAATAGTATCCAACGTTGTTACTCCAACCACGCAAACTATCGCTACGCTGAGTCCGATTGACACAACGCCGATAGATATCGATAGAATTTTACCTCCTAAAGATTTAGAAGTTGAAATTAAACCATCGATTTTAAGCGATGGGTTGGAGGAAGAAGATGAAAAAGCTACGTTTTACACTACATACACATATTTTACAACCTTCTATGTCAGTAATACTTCTGAAATCAGGAGCAGCTTAGAAACTATTACTAATATAGTAGATAATACAAAAGATCCTATTAATGATAACCAACTAGCAAGATCGATTGGTAAAGTACCAACAGATAAGAACCTAATAAATGATGCATTTGGAAAACCTGCCATTGTACCAACAGTGGTAAAGGAACAGATTAAACCGACCAAAATGCCAGAAATACATACTATTTCTGATACAATCCTTGCTGGAACGTTCATCGATAATTTGTATGCAGAAGTTATTCCCGTTAAATCAAAAGAGCAAACAAAAGCAGATATAGAAAAAAAAATTCTGTATTCTCAAGTTGCCGTAATATCTGGAGATTCAAAGATTGTTACTAGTGATAATAAAATATTGAAAAACGATACATTCACAACGACTACAGAGGCGATTCTCAGTCCAACTCCAGAGGTTATAGAAAGTTCAGTATCGGAACCAACGACAACCACAGAAAGTAAACCTGATAGTGAAAATGTAGAAGAGGATGATGAAGAAAATACAAGAACTAGATCTCGATTAACATTCCAACCAAAAAAACCAACGTTTACTCCCGTTATTAGGCCATTTGCCTCACGAAATCGTCCTACTTTCAGTCCAAAAAGAGTAGCACTAAGTAGCGCGTTAACAATTACAAGATCAGAGTTTACTCCTACGATAACAGCTACACCTACTCTGAAATCGATTAAGTCATCAGGATTTGGGGCTAACCGAAAACCATCATCGTCTCTTTCTATCTCACCGAGTTCAGGTCGAAGATTTAGTGGCCGTAGCAGTGTAAGCGCTTCCTCCATCAACCCAGCTGGAATTAGGGCTCAAGGAACTGGCTTCAAAAACAGACAAGAAATCCAACCTAACTCAAAACGTACAGGTTTCAGGTCAAGTTCTTTAAGAAGCAATACCTTGGATTACGTTAGCCGTTCATCTGCGAGAATAAGACCGACAGCTTCTTCAAGATTGCGAGGAGGCAGACCATCAATATCAGTTCCATTGCCTCCTGCCGATGATAGTCTTGTGAACGAGTCAGAGACTCAGCAAGAATTTGAAAATTCTTCCGAAGTCACTCAGGAAACTAGTGAACCACCACCTCTTAAAACAACAAATGCACTGTCTAGATTTAGAAGACCACTAGGTAGAATTCCTGGTACTGCAGTCACTCCAAGATCAACTACTCAGGCAACAACGAGAAAAGGAACATTTGCTGGCCGAGGAAAAATTACAACGACCACACAACGCTCAACAACCAAAAGTGCATTATTTACGCAAAGAAGCAGACAGCGACCTAATACTCTTTTTCCGCGAAGAAATCTGTTCAAACAACCTGAGCCCCTAGAAGAAGAAGTGAAAATCACACAGCAAGAAGACAATGAAGAGCAAAGCGAAGATTTAGTTGAGAGCGAAGATTTTCAGGATGATAATGAATACGAATCTTCAGACCAACAAGAAGAAAAGATTGCAACGACCACAACCACGCCTGCTCCGAAGCGGGATCCGAATGCAGTGAAAATAAGACCCTTCTCATTCCGACGACGAGCGAAACGACAAGTTGACTATGGCAGTCGAAAATTTAGCAACTTTCGCAGACCAAATTCGAGAAACTCAAACCTAAGTCGACGCGTTGACCCTGAACCAGAGACTGAGGCTCCGACCACTCAACGACCAAGAACCACTAATCGCTTTAGCGGTAGATCAAATTATGCTACTACTAGACAAACAACTACTTCCACTCCTCCAAGGACATCTAGACAACCTTTTATACTCAGAGGTGAAAGCAGAACTTCAGCTCCAACCACATTGGTACCATCTTATAGAGCACGTAATTCCAGGCCGTCTACCCGAACCACCACTACATCCAGTAGGCCGAAGGTTTCACGGTTAACTGCTCACAATTCTCAAACGGAACGTACGAGAAGTAATTCAAGAGGCTCAAATAGGAGTCGCTCTAGAGCGGCATCCACCAGAGGTACAAACACTCGTCAAAGGATCAGCAATGACTACGGATCTGAAATGAAAAACTTTTACCAACCAATAAACGACGGGAAAATTACCGTGACTCATCACATCCCGACGGAAGTTACAATTCCAATTGTAAATGGTAAAATAACTGAGCATAAAAATGTTCTCACCGCCAAACCTAGCATTGAAGTACTGTTGCTTAACCAGTATTCAACTTCGTTAGGTCCTTTAGGAAATCAGCAATTAGTCTTACTGTCCGATTCAACTTTACTTGGTGAGAATGGAGCAACAAAAATTATTAAGTTTGTTTTACATGAAACACCTACAAGAACTATCGTATTCACTCCAACCACGATACGTGGTCGCAAAACATCATACTCCCATGTTGTACCAAGCACAGTGTATAACGTTGAGTACGTTACTTCAACGCTTGCTCCAGAAATAAACGCGAATGTACCACTAGCTAATTTACTCCTTTCACAGTTATTACTGGGAAATCCTCAACAGCAACAGATCAATCCATTACTTGCTCTTCAGGGACAGGGTCTCATACCTCAGCAGCCAACACCACAAACGCCCGTTACAGAACTGCGGACTAAAACTACGACTTACGTCACCACAGTGACGGATGCAAGAGAAACAGTTTTACCTATAACCTTTAGAGGAAAAGAAATACTTACCACAATCGTCGATCCTACGATAAATGTCATAACTGCCACAGAATTCATAACAGAAACGGTTGTGACAACACCAACTGTATTTGCACCTCAAGGTCAGCAGTTAAATTCTCTGCTATTTTTACTGCAACAACAACAACAGCAGCAGGCATTTACTTTACAATCTGCGTATCCTTTGAACGGTCTAGGTCAAGCAGACTTAAAGTTGCTTCAGAACAATAACCCAGTTTTAGGCAATGATATCTATAATTTAAGTCCAAAACCGAATGTTTTAGATATCACGAGCAACGAAGAATATGCTGAGTACTCTCAGGAAAACAGCGGCGAGGATCTTAGAGACGAGCCTCCTCCGCCTCCTAAGCCTGTTAGAAATAAGCCACGGCCACCTAAGCCGTCCCCTCCTAAGCTGACAAGCGTCGTTACTTTGTACGTATCGGGAAGAACCCCCGGTGAATTCAGCACTGTTCTCTCAACAGTTGTGACAGATGACACGCAAACAGTCAGAAAACGCGAAGCAATTTACTTCGAAGATGTGAATTTGATCACATCAGATCTTCCAAGTATAGAAGAACTATTTTCTTCGCAATCTGATAACAATCTTGATAATGCTCAAGCAATGGATAGTAAATTAAAGAACGAATCGATAGAAAGTCAAATGGAAACGCAGAGCTTAGAAAGTATTCTAGGAGAAGTTAGATCACAAATGAAACTAAACGTATCTCCCACTTATGTAGTTAGAATCGAAAGTCCTACTTTCGCGACTAAGGGTGCAAAAGAGAGTATAATCGATGATGATGTTTCATGAATTTCTCGAGATCCTTAGAATTAAAAACGAATTTTTAGTTATTTATTTACGAGCCTTCTTGTATAGTAATGAATTAATATTGAAATAGTGCCTTAATAGTTGTATAGATGTGTGCGTTTTGCTTAAGTTAAAAAACGAATGTAAGTTCACCATGTTTGAGAATATTCAGAGATTTTGTTACATCGCATGAACCGTCGGCTGGAGCGCGCGAGTCAGCTGGGCGGACAGTTTATGCTTTGTGAAAGTAAATGATGTTGCAATTGTTAACTCACCTGGAGTTATTGAATTGAATAATTCAAATTGATGAATTTGAATACCAACTATTTGTAAAAAAAATAGTGTTATAAATGGATTACTTAAATAAATAATGTGTCACAGTATAATTATAAATTGTTAACTGTATACTCGTTGTAGACTTGACAAATTAGGTTAATAAACATATGAAACTTTGTTTGTGTTTAATTTTGTAATGTCTTAGAAAAAATAAGTAGTTTGTGATATCCCCAAATACAAATAATACGCTTAAAGAATAGACTCTGCTTCCTTAATCCTTAATATGTAATGAAGACTGACAGTACAAATAAATTGTGTAACAAAAATAGGCCACAATTTAAATGACCTTGACTAGACAGAGAAGATTCCCTGCTTCCTACCGATGGATGGTCCACTCCTCTCCAAGAGACCACCCAAAATCCAATAAAGGTGAGTTGGCTTATAAATAAATTAACACAATATTTAATGATAAGTATTGAATACCTGTTAGTAGAAGTGAGAAGGGATACTATATGTTTGTGCAATATTTATTAAATAAATAAACGCTGGCATTCAATGGCAATTCGAAGTTTTTATTAATGCCTTATCAAAAGTTGAAACTCAATGTCGTACTTATTGTTTGTTTTCTTCACAACGTTTTCTCGGTTTCCTTGTAGAGTTGGGTCTATGTAGACATATATAATATTGCTGTAAAAAGGCTTACTGTAAATATATTTTGTATGGTTTTGTGTTTTTACATTATTTGGTTTATTATATATGATAAAATAAAAGAATATATTTTATTCTATGACGTAGTTGCAAATTCAACCTCTTTATACAAACATACATTTCAGCATTCAACTCGCATGGTATAGTGTATGACAACTCACCCTGGAGGCCTGGAAGAGACATGGAAATGTCTACTGAGTTGCCATTGGAAGAAGATGAGAGAAAACTGAAAAATAATCTAGCTACAAGAATAATGTCAAATGGAGTAGAAGTGGTCGTTAAGGACCACAAAGCTGCTGTGAACGACAATGATGTTAAAATTTTGCCAGCAACACCAAACGTAAGCCCTACTACATTGCGGAACAAAGCCAAATTTGGTTTAAGCGAGCAGGTATGCTTTCTTGTTAAATTAAAAAAAAATTAGACGACTATAAAATATAACATGTTTACAAAAATATATTTTCTATTCTCTACAATATTGATATCGTTTATATTTTCTTCTCAGAGAAAAAATAAGAAAACGTTTTCATCACTGCACTTACCTTCATCACCAGAGCTGAATGCATCCTCGTCTAACAAAGCATTTGTGTCATCATCTGTGGCTACTGTTCTTAATCAACAATACTTAACGGCAGCTTTTCCTCTGAAACAATTGATGCAGCATAATTATATTATAAAAACATGTCTCACTACCTATACTTATCTTACCACAGTTATTCAAAACAAAAAGAGCGCCGTTTCCACTTTCGAAACAATTATATCAGTGGTCACCACGGAGTCTCTGACAAAGCTTTTTGGTTCCGATATTATTGATGATATAAGGCCAACCAAAGTAAGAGATTTTATAACCTTGATTCTGGGAAACCTAAATTAGCTACTAATAACCCTTCTCTTCAAAGCCATATGAGATGGTGAGAATATAGCCTTACACTTACCTTTAAGCAAACCAGATCCTGAAAATTATGTGTGATATTTTAGGTGTAACCTCCGAAAGCATATACTTATTAACAAAATAATACCCACCCTAGCCCATAATGTACATGTCTTGGGGTGATTAAAATTGATTTCTATAAAATATTAGATAAAACATTAAAAAGCCTTTTTTTACAGACAAAATTTGTGGAAATGGAAACTATTCAACCAACAGCTTACAAAGAAGATTTTTCTGAGCAAACTGTCTTGATGAAATTGGAAAAACGAATTGATAACATGCACGATGATGGAGACCTGAACTATGATATTATCCAGTCTTCAGAAGTTAATAATCCAGGAACGGCATGCTCTACAACATCTTGTCCCTGCAGTCATATTAAAACAGAGAATATAGACATATTGAAAATCAAGAATACGAATTTATTTAATCAAAAAAACCAACCTTCAGTTGTGCCTTTAAAAAGAATATCAATTAAACCTACCAAACTAAGCTCAATCAAGCAAGATCAACTAACTTCTACAAGAAAACAAACAATCGACAAAATAACAAACGTTGGTCCATACAAATATGAAACAACTCAACTTCCGCCTTCAGAGAAAGTGGTTGAAAAATATACCGAAGTTATCAATGAATATTCTGATGAAAAAGATACGTCTAGTGTCGAAAATAGCGATCTTTTGACCAACGAACAAGCGCCAAGCGAAAACGATAAGCTAGGTGAAAACAAAAAACAAGTGAAGTTAAAAGAAAAACCTTTAAAACACAATAAAACTAAGTTTGCAGTTGCCGACTTGTTAAAACTCGGTTCTCTGGGAATGAAAGGTCTTTCGCAATTGGCGCCGGTGATTGAAAAGATGACAGGAGATTTCATAAAGAGACATGATGCAAATAAGTCTATGACCACTACAACTGTAAGACCTGTAACTAAACTTACGCCATATTCTGTTAACAAACGTGTGGAATCTAGTGAAGTTGAAAAGCAAACCAACAAGTACAGTAGTTTTCCGATGTATATACCAGTGGATGAGTTAGAGACTTCCGAATCTCAACACATCTATACGAACGCTACTTTACATCAAAATTTGGCTTGGGCAGCTGAACACAAGCATTCGAAAGCTCATTATGGATTTTCAAATTTAGTGCACGAGAGTCCTCTCCTAAATGGAGGAATACCAATAAGCCCCGGCGAAGTGATTACGGCCAATTCAGATGTAATTGTAGGAAAACCTGCGGTTGGGGGCCCACTGACCCTGGCTGCGAGCGGAATCAAGTTACAAAGTTCTTTAATACCATCTTCGTATGATAGCCAAGTCTCTAGCAATGAACCATTTCTGATAAATAAACGACCTCCAAGACCGGAAAAACATCAGTCATCAACCATTTCTAAAGATGATGACTCATTTGATTTGAGACCTCCAGAATTACCACAATTAAGACCGCGTCAACCCCCAAAAGATCTGCCGCGCCGTCCAGGTTCCTCCAAACCTAATAACGAATTCCCTAGACCTCCTAAATATCACATGGAGAACAATCAATACAACAACCAAAGATTCACACCTAAAGAGCAAAGTATTGCAACTCAAACAATTTTGGATCATGGAAGTCCAGCACTTTTGGATTACATTCCTGAATTAAGCAATAACAAGCCAAATGAATACAATTTACCAAACCAAGTTAAACACGAAGTGAGCTATAAAATCCATGCAAGCCTAGAAAATGATGGCAATATACCAGATTCAAACCCTAGTTCATCCGAAAATATCAATACGAGAGTTCAAAACGATGGAGAATATTCGGTTTCAAGTCAGCTTTTTAGTGAATCTATGAAGAAGCCATTCTTAGTCAACATCCAACCTTCAAGAGTTGCAAATGTTTTGATACCGCATGGAAGTTCCACTGCTCTCATCTTTGCTGGATCTTCTGAACCACATAAAACTGGTGACTATATTGATGATCCACTTCCTTATCCGGAACCGGGCTACTTTGGAAGTTTTAGTATAGATGCACCACAAATGACGATGGTTCATAATGCCGCCCCCTCAAACGTTCATGACAATTACAACCCGAGTTCTCGAAAGCCATCTCAATCAGAATTCCATAAGACAATAACACAAAGTAATACAGTTCCAAGTGAATTTAGTAGCGATTTTATGAACAAATGGAACAAACACAAAATATCTAATATCGACTACAAAAAAATACCACCACCAACAAGTAACCAAGAAACTCATATTCAAGTTGGGCCACATATTGCCTCTTATAATCCAGAAAAAATAAATCCTAGTACTCATGATTTCGACAAATACAACAATTTGAAAGAAGGAGGAACTCATTCTTATGACGGAAAACAAAAAATCGACAAGGAATACGAAAATCACTTAGCGGTGCCACCTCCACCACCTCCAAAAAATAATTATAATTACGATACTAATCAGAATCACGACATGCTTACGAACGGAAGACCATACAATCAAAGACCTATATTCCACACTAAGCCTATTCAAGATATGAAGGTATTCTTAAATATCCAGCATCCAGTATCGAAACCCATAAGTAATAAATACAACACTGACAACTCTCTTCCACCAAAGGTTACTTCAGAGATATACTTTGCGTCAGCTGCACCTCAGGATGATAAGAAGGCACCGACTTTTACAGTACATCTGCCAGTAACGACTACCGAAAATGCATTTAACGAAGGTCAAAAATCGAGGGACCCTAATCCAAACTGGGGGACTCGAAACGAATACTTTAATTTTAATTTTGGACCCCAGCAGTCTTCATCTTTTCGCCCATACATACCTGATAACAGAAACACGGCAACCGCAAAGGTACCTGTACTAACGTCAGCAGTGAATAAACCCATTACATTTAGTGAAAATGACAATGTTTACAGCGTTACTCTTAAAGCTGCTACTAACGTGGCATATTCAGATAAAATTATGGGGTCAAGTGTAGCGGTCCCATTAGGAAAGTCTTATACGAATGCTTCGGAAATGAATGTTGCTGGAATACCTATCGGGACAAATGTAGCTGTTAAAGTGGATGGGAATCCAGTTTCTTTTCAAAGTTTTGATATGAACAGTCACCGCGCACCTCCATTCGTTTACAGCGAACAAGAAGACCTGCCAGAAATAATTATGGGGGATAATAGATGGAACTATAGTTTGAACGAAAACAACAAATACAACACATCTACGGTGAATTTTAAAGCTAACAATGAAAGCTTAAATAAATCCAGTTATGGGCGTCCACCAAAAGTAAATGTACAATCTGTTTCCAATGATCATTTTCATAATAGTCACGCCAATTTCCCGATGATTCACGATTCCTCAACAAAATCAAGTCTTCAAAATTCGGAGATGAAACCTGTTACGGAAGACATCGAGGATGAGGTACGCATAGAACAAAAACGACCATCTAAATTGATTCCTAATGTTCCTACGAACTCCCATGGATGGTACTCAAGCAATCCAATAAATCAAATGAATATCAATAAGTTTGAGAAAATTAACAAGATAAAAGTTGACAGTACAACTCATTACATAATACCCCTTTCTCATTCTCACGCGTCTGATAGCATACCAGAATTTGGAGAAAAAATACCCAGTATTGGAGTACCGCCCACAGGTTTATGGAATCAACGTCATGAATCAACTGCACAAGGAAAAGATAAAACGAATAAGATCAATAGTTATTCAAAAGATAGTTTGATATATAATGGAAACGTACAGCGACCACATCTCACAACACCATCTTTCAACCCTGATTATATACCTTCTAACTTTGGTATATTGAAACAACCAACATACCCTATACCAATTAGAGATAATGATGATTACGAAGTTAATAACAAAAACGTTACTTCTGAAAAGGTTAAACCTGTTTATGAAAATTCTGAAGAGATTTATGACGGTGGATCCGATGAAAGTATAAACGATGAAGAAGTTAGTTTAGAATCAATGAAGATACCAGTTATAAGTACAATGGATGAAAAGAAAATCACACCATCATTTCCAACATCGTCGAAGTTACCTAAAGATAAAATCATTGGAAGTACAGAGGATTATGAAGAAGCCAATAATCGTATAACTGTTTCTTTCCATAACTTTGGAAGTCAGACAGAAAAACCATTCCTCGGTGATAAATACAATCAAGGCCAGCAAACACCATCCCAATTTTCAACGCAACATCCATTATACATTAGCAATAGTCACATGAGGCCAAGACCTTTTAAAGTTAATATAAATGATTCTTCGTTCTCTGACTCTCCTAGCCCGCACTGGCAAATAAACCACATTCTAGAAAATCTGACCATTACAGAACATGAAAACGACCAAAACCTAGTGTTGAATATAGGAGAAGAAATTATTGGAACCCCAACAAAAAATACTACTAAAATCATCAAATTAGATGAAGACCCATATGTAAGTGAAGAAAAATTAAATACCAATCCATCACGTCCGATTTTTTCTCTTAAATATAACCAAACTCAATCAAAAAATGAGTCAGCAAACATTATCACTTCAACGGTTCATTTGTCCAACCAAAACCCTCTAACCGTAATTAATATAACCCAAGAAGAAAGTGCTCCGAGCTCCACTATCATCTTAACACATCTGGACCAAAATAATTCGATGATGGATATTATTAATTTATCTCCGCCACCACCAACTCTGGATTACAACTTCAAACCCTCGAGTTCTGATGAAACAATAATGGGTATGAGTCCTCCTCCAGCTCGAACGCCGATCATACCTCGTGTCCCTTCTGTAAAGACTCCCCCACCACTTCGACCATTATCTCGTCCAACTCTTCCGCCGCGAACACCACCACCATATCTAAATAATCCGGTGCGCACGTTACCTCCAAAAACGCAACCACCGCGAACGTTTACATCACGAACCCCACAAAGAGAACAATCGAAGGATAGTGTTTCCACTTACCGCCCTCCGTACGATATTTTGAAGAGTAGACCTAAATATCCTCCTTACAACCGTGACAGATTGCCATCACAGTTTGTTCCAGAATCCTCGATCAAACCACAACAAGATTTTTCTGATTCTCAAAAGGCCAAAGTGGTTTTTCCTACTCTCATTTCCTCAGGATGGCTCACTTCTTCGACCGTCGAGTTTCCTACGAGACCTCTACCTGAATATTCTTCTTCGGTCCAATTTTCACTCACTTCTTCTTATAAAAATCCGACAGTAAGTGAAATAGAATCACAAAGACCAGTTTACGAACAAACACCTGTCTTGGTACCCGATGAGCAGAAGATTATTCCTATAAATTTCGTTAACACTATTCACGAAGTAACGGATAAGGAAGTACCATCGACGACAAGTAAGACTGCTTATTTGCTGCCAGATTCTGTTACGGAAGAATCTAATAAATCACAGGAAGATCAGGAGACAACGACTGCGATAAAAGTAATTCCTTTGAACAATCGTAATAAAATACAGTATAAGGTTCCTGAGGATTTCAAACTTGCGAGTGAATCCAGACTAAAATTGCCAATAAATCCTACTGCAGTGATTCGTCCGACCAGGACTATAGTTCACACAGAATCTTTGAAATCTACAAGAATTGTTCCTCCACGCAAAAAAATCAATAACATCTACGTACCATCATCCAGAATACCATCAGTTTATAGACCAACTATTATTGAGAGTTCGGAATCATCAATTGAAGATGAATTTAACCGTATCACTCCGACTGAAACCCTCAAAGAAATTGTGTCATCTAATATTGACTCTGAAAGAGTTATACCACTCATAGAAAGAACTATTTTAAAACCTAGTATCACCAAAATTATACCAGATATAGTGCCAACACATCACGCTGGTAATGAAATAAAAATATCGGAAGAAATAATTCCAACAAAAACCGAATTCAAAACTACCGCTATAACGTTGACAAAAACATTACTAGAACCACCGAAAACAGTGTCGACTACACGGTTTTTAAATTTGACCCATACGTTAACTGTGACACATACTAAAACAAGTTTGGTAAGTCAGTCAGCTGGCGCTATGACACAGACATTAGTGTTGACCAATACCCATACTTCGACGATCGTCGATGTTGTAACTGAAATTCATACTCAAGTGCAGCCAACTACTATAGTAGAAACCGTTACAAAGCATATTCCTATAGTGCAACCGACACCAGTGTTTGAAAAGACAATGAAAACTGAAATACCTGCTTTAGATGATATTTCCATTTCTTCTGAAGAAGAGAATCTAATTATTGCTCCAGGAAACGACACGTTAGATAATATTCAGAAACTCGACAAAGACGAAGATAACGACACATTTTTGATAGTCATGAACAAATCTCAAAACGGGGGAACATCTCATTCCGTGAATACGGAGATAGAATCATCAGATTATGATGGTGTTACAAGAAACGAGGAAGTAAATAGCAATGGCGTTTCGCAAGTACTGTTCGGTGGAATAGTGTTGGCTGGTACGCCATATTTAGAAACAACAAACCTTGGAAAACCTACTGGTATGTGGCAAAGATTAAAGTTTTTTAAAAATAAAATAACATATTAAATGTATTCTAATGCTTTTAACACGTTTTTCAGGAAGCGGGTATAGCAAAGAATGCCAGCCTGATTGTAAAGCTTCCAGAAATGAGGGGTGCCAGAGGATTGACGGAATGATGAAATGTGTCTGTAGACCTGGTTTCGCTAGGATGTTCCCAGATAGACCTTGCAAACGTAAGTTAATAAAGCATACTTCGTAAATGTCTCTGTTAAAATACATATCACAGCTACATCATATTTGATCAAAAATAATTGTATTTTAGCAACGTACACGTACTCAGTAAAACTGGCTCTAAGTCGTCAAGGCAAAGAGCGTTTGCGGTACCACGACAGTCTCGCAAACAATTCCAGTAAAGAGTACCACAGTCTCGCATCTGCCACTCATGAGGGTATCAACAGGATGGTCATGCAGTCGGACTTGAGGGACGTTTTCCACGGGATCCACATTAATGGCTTTCACCCTGTCGATGTTCCAACTTCCAATGGAGATCAATATACCGGTGTCGCTAACGACTTCTATGTGCAGGTAAAGTTTTGTGTGCTTGACTGACAGAAAGAAAATGTATTTCTCCATTAAGTCACATTTTAACTCAAGCACATTTTTATCATGAAAATTATTTACATTTTGAGCTCTTTGTTACGATGGAAGATCATTAACTAGCTATCTGTTTTCTTTGTGCCTGTAAGCTCTCCGATAATGCACATGAGACTCGCCTGAAGGAGGTCATTGAGAAGTACCTGCGGACTAACAACTACAGCCTTGGAGGAACCGACGTGTTCGCTTCGGGAGATCTTTTAGATCAACTTCATGTAAGCGGTAAGTAGACTTAATTGAAAGTTTCATCGTCATCATTTCAGGCCTTTGCCGTCCGTTGCTGAACGTAGGCCTCCTTCAATGTGCGCCATTTGCCAGCAGTATTTACCAGGTCGTCTGTCCAACGATCGGCAAGCTCTGATAGCGGAACAGAAATAGCACATTGGCAGTGTCGTTTACCTTAATTGGAAGTGAAATAATGGGTAATGCTATACTGGATGCAACCACAGTCACTGCTCTAATCTTGGCATCCATATATACGCTGTGTCTTGATGAAGTATGTTAACTATTTCAGAAGTAGACAGGCATACTTTTAGCGTCATTTTTCATGCTTCGTCGCCAGAAAGTACTAAGCGCTGTTACTATTTGTCCTTCATATTTTATCATTTTCGTCATAGATTTCGACGAGTGTCACAGCGTCCAATTCCACGACTGCTCAGAACATGCGCAGTGCTTCAATCTTCGGGGGACGTACACCTGCAGCTGCAAGGAGGGCTTTGCCGACATGAGTGTCAATTCGCTCTACCCCGGCAGAATATGTTCCGGTATGTTGTTTTTTATGCAGGCTTTCCTCTATCATGTACTATGGATGCTGATGATACTTCTGATTTGCCTTGTTATCTGAAGTTATATGATAGGAAAGTCTACTTATTACGATAAGTTATGATTAAATTATGTAAATAAACAAGTACATACTACGATGTAGTACCCATGTCAGAAATATGTAATATTTTTTTCATCCTGTTTGATTGGAGTCGTCAGCTCTGATGTAAGGCCGGTAGCTTTCTTCTATCGTCCAGGATCCTCCTAGTAAAAAGAGCAGAAGAGTCTATTTATTCCCCTCATCCTTCCTCTACATTCCGATTACCGATACATAATTGTATCGATTGTCAAGTTGTTAGCAGTTATAAAAAGTTAAATAAAAATAAAATGGTAATACCGTGTTAGATACCCTGTCAAGTATGTAGTAATGAGCTTTGTTTTAAACAAGTTTTCTGTCTAATAAGGCTTCCTGGATAGTGTAGTAGCTTTTTTTTATTAATATTGATTTAAATTTGCTCTTAAAACATTTCTCTCCTAATATCCTAATCTCCTCTGGAATTTTGTTGTTCAACCTTATACTAATACAGTTAAAACTTTTTGAATTTTGGTTAACCTATGCTTAACATTTTGTAAATCAGTTTTATGTCTAGTATCGTAGTTATATGCATCAGCATTAAAGGTATTATGGTGCTTATATTTCCTAGCATAGCAGAGATTTTGATACACATATGCGCTAGGTAGGGTCATAATTCCTATTTCGCTGCATACACTCCTACAAGAATCTATTGCTTTCATACTAAGAATACAAAAGTTGTTTGAAATATCAACTCAAGGTCTGTCATCACCAAAGTATTGGAATTATAAACTAGATTTGGCCTGGATTATAAAATGACAAATGGAGCACAACTGTGACGAACTGGTTCTCCAGAGATGGCAAATGCAAGAGAGGACGCTAATACACGTGATGGGAAGACAGCGGAATAGCGAGAGTCAGAACTCAGTGGAAAGTGTAAGTGGAGGCCTATGCCAAAAAGCACGCTGAACTACTTGACATTTTATAGAAAAATAAAAAACAGTAAATATGCATGTATACTCTTAAGGATCAGAATAAAGGGGTTTATTATTATCATTACTAGCAGCCCGTCCCTGCTTTGCACGGGCATAATATCATTTAAAACAATATTATTTTGACACAATGATACACAACTAAACCCTTTTTTAAGTAGAGTTCCTACATTGAAATATTTTAAATAAAAAAACTTAGATATTATTATTAGACCGGCCGGTACCGCCGCAAACACTACGTCCCGCAATTTTTTAATCTGTAATATCTTCGAAAATATTCATTTAAATCATATGCTGTAAAGGGCCAGTTTTGGACTGATGGTATCAGACACGGAGATCGACGATCTACGTGGTGTCAGGCTGCGACGTTTACTATAAACAGTACTTTCACCGCAAATATAACAAAAGTTATCAGGACGGTTTACACACACTCTGGGCAACTTATTACGATATACAGAAAGAACAATCACAAAAAAGAATACATTTTATTTCAATACATTTTATGTTATAATCAAAAACACACTTCGGTAGCTTAAATAAGTGTAATCGATTTGGTCGAGTTTTAATAATAACTGAAGGTTATTAAACAAAACGAAATATGAGGTTTATATACGAGTAGGTTGTAGTGATAAGATGAGCGGCCCGATTTGGAGTAATCAAATCACTGTTTATCAGTGTTATTTTAGTGTGAAAAAATGCCATACAATTATAGGTTTTCTACCTTTTTTACTGCAAATATGCGAAGTAATACCTAGTTTACATTCGGAATGTACGTCCGTTAACATCCTGGCTATAAAATGTTTAATTATTACTTCTTGATTCCAGCTGAACAAGTTGGCTGCGAGAGATGCAACTACCACGGCGCGTGCTACACCCGAGACGACAAGAGAGTGCTGTGCGAATGTTTCCAGTGGTACGCCGGTTCCACCTGCCATGTCAACCTCAAGGGTAAGCATCGGCTTCTTACTATGTGTAGCTGAACAAGTCGGCTGCGAGAGATGTAACTACCACGGCGCGTGCTACACCCGAGACGACAAGAGAGTGCTGTGCGAATGTTTCCAGTGGTACGCCGGTTCCACCTGCCATGTCAACCTCAAGGGTAAGCATCGGCTTCTTACTATGTGTAGCTGAACAAGTCGGCTGCGAGAGATGTAACTACCACGGCGCGTGCTACACCCGAGACGACAAGAGAGTGCTGTGCGAATATTTCCATTGGTACGCCGGTTCCACCTGCCATGTCAACCTCAAGGGTAAGCACCGGCTTCTTACTATGTGTAGCTGAACAAGTCGACTGCGAGAGATGCAACTACCACGGCGCGTGCTACACCCGAGACGACAAGAGAGTGCTGTGCGAATGTTTCCAGTGGTACGCCGGTTCCACCTGCCATGTCAACCTCAAGGGTAAGCACCGGCTTTTTACTATATATAGCTGACCAGGCTGTGAGTGTGTGCTTGCTGGCTCAAACAGTTTTTTTTCATGCAACCTGACAAGGATGGCTAATACCACACAAATACCGTTATGAGATTAGCCTGATGCACCACATTCCTGAAGGAAGTAGGTGCCATGCCAGGACCTTCCCTTTATGATCATGGCTACATTGAACTAAATGGAAAATACGGACAATTTTAATCATCATCATCATTAGGATATCATCCAATGCGATAGTATCAACCCCGCCCGGGTTGATACTATCGCATCGGCTTAAGCCCTACCACCTAGTAGGGGAAGGGTAATAGTTTTACTTGGATTCTGAACCATGGAGCAGCTCGCATTCGTGACGAAATGCATGTATCCAACTCAGAACGAGAAAGAAAGTGATGCATGAAAGGGGCGAGGATTTCTCCCCCTTTGGGGACCCAGACCTCTGGAATGCTAGGCGAGTCCTCGCGCCACTAGGCTACGAGCCGCCCGTAAGCATTAGACAATCACGCTCTCAATACAAACTTAGTTTACTACTCATTTGAATACCACTTTTTAAATATGTTTTTTATTTGGTATCTAATTTCAGGCAACGAATATATATATGTGTCTGCATTACTTGTTTTGTCGGTAAATGTATCCTGGGTCAAACCGTAGAGAAATCAAAACTTTTATGAACATTTTATTTTAGCTTTAATGTCACTCCGTCTGGATAAAAAAAAAACAAAACCAGACACAGAAAATTGTTGCAGATTAGCAACGAGAAAATAACGAGGTTTTTTCTCGTTAGGCATTAAATATCAATTCAATTCAACTACGTTTGTATCTCGCCGACACAGTAAGTAAACTATACTTTTTCATACTAAACAAGAACATCTCACATACATATCACATTATTTGACATAAGCAACTCACTGCAAACGTACGAAAAAGCATATTTTACAAGATGTAAAGGGATATGATATGCAAGCTGTACCATGTTTCGCAATCCATTTAAAACTGTAGGTCCTCTTCGCCTACTAGGTTGAGCGGCTCGTAGCCTAGTGGCGCGGGGACTGGCCTAGCGTACCAGAGGCCTGGGTTCAATACCGACATGCACCACTGTCTTTCTCTTTCCGAGTTCGATAAGTGCATTTCGTCACGAGTGCGAGCTGCTCCATGGTTCGGAATCCATGTAAAACTGTAGGTCCCCTTCCTAGGTGGTAGGGTTTAAGCCCGCCCGGGTTGGTACCATCGCATTGGATGATAAGATGGTCGAAGCTGCAATGAAAAATTGTCCGTGTTTTCCATCCAGTTCAATGTAGCCGCGCTCATAAAGGGAAGGTCCTGGCATGGCACCAAATTCCTTCGGGAATGAGGTGTATTGGGCTAATATCATAACGGTAGATGTGTGGTATTAGCCATCCATGTAAGGTCGCATAAAAAAAAAAGTGTTTAGCCCGCCAGTGTTGGTACCATCGCTTTGGCTGCACTTTTCGGTCGAAGCAATATTAAAAAAAATCCCCGTGTTTTCCATCCAGTCCGATGTAGCCGTGTTCATAAAGCAGGGTTTCTTAACCTTTTTGTACTCATGGACCCCTTGCAGAATTACAAAACTATTACGGACCCCTTCCGAACTCACTTTTCCACTCACCCTTTCTCAGGAAAAGAAAACCAGCCATTTTGGCCACGACTTTATATTTCTTACCACAGAAAAAGTAAAGATATTATGTTTTTTTAATCAATCACGCGCTGTATTTATTGTCATCATATCAAACATGGACCCGCAGCACTGAGTTCACGGACCCCCAGCTCTCACGCCGCGGATCCCCAAGGGTTACAAGAAACCCTGTCATATAGGGGAAGCACTTCGCCGGGCACCTAATTCCTTCGTCAATGTCCTATCCATCCTAGCTATACAAGTCCAGTGACACAAAAAAAGAAGACCGAATGCGGTTCCGTACCATCGTACAGGATTTAACACAAAAAATGACGTTTTTAGTATAGGGGTCCTCTTTAATTTTTATTACTTTTAAATTTTACCTATTTGTTGTTATAGCGGCAAAATAAATACACACTCTGTGAAAATTTCACCTGCCTACCTATTAAGATACAGCCCTGTGACAGACGGACGGACGGACGGAAAGCGGAGGCTTAGTAATAGGTTTCCGTTGGCACCCTTTGAGTGCGGAACTCTAATAAGTACCTCCTTGTTACGGCAAACATTTGAAAGCCTCACGATGCACTCCGCAGTGATCCTGATATCGCTGACGACCGTGGGCGCGGCGCTGGTCGTGGTGCTGGGCGTGTGCGGCGTGCTGGCGTGCTCGCGCCGCCGCCCGCGCGCGCGCGCTCACCCCATCGTCGCCTCCTGCATTCAGAGCATGCCCTCGCTGCACCAGGTTGGCTTACCTTATAATAATAATAATAATATTTCTATGTTTACCAAAAATGCATTTCATATACAGTTTGAATCATACCCCCCACACTAGGATTCCCTGTGTTGTGGGGGATATTTTCCTTAAGTGTACCATATTACAATTTCAGAACAAAGTATAAATATGAAAAATAGCTAAGTAATTAACAATGTAATATTTAAAAAAAAAATGTAATAATCCATAAAACAACAGAGTTAGTCAAGGGATAATTTGGTGTGTACATATTAAAGAAAGAAATGGTTTCGTATGTTGGATTAGGTTATGTTTTTATTTAAGTATTGTAAGGACATTTTCAGTTGCTGTATAATCCAATGTCATGAGCCAATCTTTGAAAACTTATTTGCATTTATATTATATTTTGTATATCCCAAAATTTTCAGAGCCTTATTGATCTCCGGATACACATAGGGGCCTATTTACGAATATAATCTTTGCGCATGATTGGTTCTGGTTTTAGGTGTAGGTTATTAATCTGTGACCTTATGCACGGTGTTCAACGATTTACGAATAAAAGACATATGTTTAACACACTTTTATTACCTTTATCTGGATTAATGTAATTGTTAACTTTATTCAGATTTCACCTAGGACGTTACACATTTTTCGTTTTCATTTCATTTAATTAAACTTTTTGGTAGCCAAACTACATTAACTTACGTCACAAAGATCCACGGATTCGATCAACCCAGTAAAGAAGAACCCGCAAAAAAAATTTCACGGGCTTACTAAACATATTTTTTTCATCCACAATTATGAAATACTCACTTAGAATAAGCTAAAAATTTGTGTACGATCAAGAACATAAGATGATAAAAAAACCCTCATTATAAAAATAAGTGCCACACAAAAAATGTCACGGATGTAAACAAAGATTTAAGTGTTTAAATTTGTTCCGAATTTGAAATTTGTATACATTTTTTGAAAGTGATGCATAGAGATATGAGTATATATCACATTATTTCTGTTCATTCGATAGTAAGGGAACATTAACCTTTAATAATTACATACACATCCACCATTATTCACCCATTAAAAGTATCCTTCGCGTAAAATACAACCGGCCAAGTGCGAGTCGGACTCGCACACGAAAGGTTCCGTAACATCGTAAATTATTTAACAACAAAAAATCAATGTTTTTGTATGGGGGCCCCCTTTAAATTATATTATATTTTAATTTTACTTATTTGGTGTTATAGCGGCAAAACAAATACACACTTTGTGAAATTTTCAGCTGCCTACCTATTACGGTTTATGAGATACAGCCCTGTAACAGACGGACGGACGGACGGACAGCGGAGGCTTAGTAATAGGGTTCCGTTTTCACCCTTTGGGTACGGAACCCTAAAACTATTTAAAGTTACTCTACATACAGTCTAAGCATATGAAGGAGACTCGACACTGGAAAATTGTGTCATATTTGAGACTAGCTGAGGTGCCTGGCTCCGCTCGGGTCAATATCTCGGCTACAGAGCCATCTACCGGGTCAAATATATAAATTTAAACCATTCAGGAACCCGCACCCAAAAATGTTTAGGAGCAGTTAGGTGACAAATACACGATCATTTTCTGCCACCTCAGTACCGATGCCAACAAAACAAAATATTATTGATTCAAATCGTTTGAGCCGTTCTCTAGTTTAAGCGAGACTAACGCAAGGCAATTAATTTATATTGATATTGATATTTGAGATTTGATATTAAGATACAGGACACGAAGGAAAACGAACTTTCAACACAAATTATTAATTTTACCATTGATTTAAATTTAGATTCAAATTATATCTTCGACTTTAGCACGTTATAGATCTAGTGTTGTGGGTAATGTTCCCGAAAGCGCGTTGTTTAAATGTTCTATAAGACTGTAGTAACTGTTTGCGGCAATTATTGGAGTCTATCGATTCAGTGGATGCATTGAGTTCCTAGGTAACCAAATCTTCAGGGTGTCATTCGGCCTCGACATTCGACGATTTGGTTTTCTAATGACTATTTTATCGTATGACTAGCAGCCCGTCCCGGCTTTGCACGGGCATAACGTCATTTAAAAAAATATTATTTTGACACAATGATACACAAATAAACCATTTTTACGTAGAGTTCCTACATTGAGATATTTGAAATAAAAAAAACTTATATATTATTATTACATGATTATTAGATATTAGAAAAATAATAAATTCAAAGTGCTATAGGGAGAACCGCGACTTCCGAGGCACGCTCCCGCCGCCCCGGCCGGCCGGTACCGCCGCAAGCACTACATCCCGCAATTTTTAAATATATAATATCTTCGAAAATATTCATTTAAATCATATGCTGTAAAGGGCCGTATAGATCTATATTAAATCAACAATGTATTTAAGGTATTTAATTGGATAAGGATTAATGCTGTATTGGTTAAAATCGCTTCAAAAATTAGCCATTATTTGTCGTAAAAAGTAAATAAGAAAAAAATGTTATTGTGGGATATCCATAAGAGATAGATAAATACCATTGCGGAGTTTTCTGTAGACCTTTTCAATGTATACAATACTTAGTACATTATTTTGATAAATCTCGTAGGGTTCAGCCTGCGTTTGCAATGTAAACGGAAAAAAAATATTTTTTTACGACATCACATTGGAAACCTCAAAAATAACAGTATTTCTCAAATATTTAATGGATATTATTATACATATAAACCTTCCTCTTGAATCACTCTATCTATTAAAAAAAACCGCATCAAAATCCGTTGCGTAGTTTTAAAGATTTAAGCGTACATGGGGATATAGGGACAGAGAAAGCGACTTTGTTTTATACTATGTAGTGATAGTGAAGCTGATATGACATCCATACATTTACTTCTATATTAACTTCTATAGAACTCAATATTATTGTCAAAACTAAAATTTGGTATTGAAACATATATACTCAGAAGCTTCTAGATTATTTTCAGATATTATTAAAGATTATAGAGACTACACTAGCATGTAGTTTTCTTTATATCGTTGCGCGACGCTTATTTTCGTTTCTTCTGGTAAAACGGGTTCTCTTACATGTTCGCCATTTGGTTCATTATAATAGCTAGTAAACGGAATATTCCACTGCATTAGGCGATGCAGATGTCATGACTTACCTTGTTACCTTTAACGTCCAAGGATCATTGTTGGGACACATGAAACCTTCCAAAATATGGCCAATGAATACTCACACCGACGTTCTTCCCATGAAGTTCTTTGTATTAGCCAATGCCGTGATCATCTTCGTGACTTACCAAAACTAAACGAAGTATGCCTCGGATAATTATACAACAAAAGCTTTCGGCACATCACGATCGACCCCAATACTAAAACAATGCTATTCGATTTCGACGGTGCTGTTGCATGCCCTGTCGAAAAAAAATGCTAGCAAATTTGTCCAACGCGAAATACATGCGCGAAAATAGTTTTCCACACGTCTAGAAGCGAAATTTCCATTAGGAATTTCGAAGTTGATCTGATTGGTTTTGTATTGTATTTGAAATGAATATTGGTTGGTTCATAATTATATAATCGTTATTATAGATATGTATTTTTTTTTATTTTTTTTTATTTATTTATTATGGTTCCACAACAGAGTTATACACGTATGAGACAAAATAATATGCACACTTATAGAATTTAAAGTTTGTGTACACTCCACTAAAGCAGAACACTACTTGCGTATAGTTAAGCAGATATAATAATATGGATATATGAAAAGCACATAAAGTAAGTGTAATTTAAACAATAAACTGTATACCTAAAAAGTGAACAAAAATAAACACAAGAATATACGTTTTCTACTAATCTATACAAAAAAAAGTATTCATAACTCCAGTATTTCAGTAATCAGAATTACAGTATATTATATATATAACTATATTTTAATTTCCCCGGCGGATCCGCATATATGTCACAGTGATCCCTGCATTCATTACATAGTTTGCTTATTCTGTAAATAGGAGCGTGTGAACCGGCATTAGTGCGACGACGGTCTAGAAGGAAAATTAAGCGGTTTGACAATCTACTGCCTGATCGTGGGACACATATATTTATCCGCTGCAGCAACTCAGAACAATCTATAACACCACTTAAAATTTTGTGCATGAATATGACGTCATGGCAAGATCGGCGTAGAGCTAGTGTTTCCATATTAAAATAAGTGAGTCGATCTTTATATGATGATAGGGTACCGCATAGTTTCTGTGAAAAGGTGAGGTGGTATAGAAAACGTTTCTGAACTCTCTCCAGCCTATCAATATGTACTTGGTAAATTGGGCTCCATACCGTACTACAGTACTCAAGAGTACTACGTACAAGTGATGAGTACAGGACTATGAAAGTTTGCGGATTTTTGAATACTCTCGTGTGCCGTGATATAAATCCTAGTGTCCGAGAAGCTTTTTTAGATATATGATCAATATGTAAGTGGAACCTCATAGCTTTGTCAACGATGACTCCTAGATCACGCAGATGATCCACCTTAGCTAATGACTGACTTCCAATGACATACTTAAAACTTATTGGTATACGTTTTCTCGAGAAATTTATATGGTAACACTTTGAGGTGTTAAGTGCCATGTCGTTAGCCGAGCACCAAGAGTTAATACTATCCAGGTCTTCTTGGAGAAGTTTGCAGTCATTAATATTTTTGATTTTCATGTATAACTTAAGATCATCAGCATACATGACAAATTTGCTGAACCTGATATTGGTTACGATGTCATTTATGTACATCAAAAAGAAAAGAGGGCCAAGATGGGAACCCTGTGGTACACCTGATGGAATATTATATAACTCTGAAGAGTAGCCATTGATTACAACCTTTTGGTGTCGGTTCATCACATAAGACTCGCACCATTGTAACAGAGATCCAATAATTCCGAATGAATTTATTTTCTTTAAAAGTATTTCGTGATTAACTCTGTCAAACGCTTTACTAAAGTCCGTATAGACAGCATGTACCTCTAAATTATTGTCAAGGGATTTCATTATATTATCACAGAATTGAGTGAGGTTAGAAGATGTAGATCTTTTTGGTACGAAGCCATGTTGCTGGGTAACTATTTGACTTTTTACATGTGCATATAAAACTTTTTGTACGAGACATTCAAATACCTTGGCCATTGTAGATAATAAGGAGATAGGGCGATAGTTTTCTACACAAATAGGGTCACCCTTTTTGGGAATTGGTATCACGTTAGCAATTTTCCAAGTTTCAGGAAACGTTCCCGTACTAAGAGATTTATTGTAGATATATGTATTATATGTATTATATGTATGTATTATATGTAGATATACTTTAAAGATATACTTGAATGCACGTTGCACTAAATGACGTCCTTTGCAGTTCTTACATGTCGTTGGAACTCGATAACTTTAATAGTGAGCAAACTCGTAAGCGAACAGATTGGCCGGCGCTACCGTTAGTGTTGGTTTCGTGTGTTTCGGTCGCCACTCCCTTCCTTCCTTACTCGATGGAAAATCAAGCTACACGTAGATACTGTACTTAAAATATTAAACAAATAATGTCCACATCTACGATAACTGTTCACACACGATCGAAACCACCTGTCGCTCAAGATGACAGTAAAAACAACGGCGTTAACCTAATACCACAAGTAACACCACAGAAATCGGAATGTCTGTGAGTAACACGCACAGACAGCACTGTGCCTGCATGCCGCCCGTATACAAGATTTTAGCGGACTTTGGTTCAAACATTAACCAGGTATTCCTGGGCATATAGGGAGCGAAAAAGTTTATTAAAATTTGGTTGTACGACTTAAAAAAATTGTCCTCCCCATATCTTTTTGTAAATACCTACACACACAATGTATGAGGAGCACCATAGGCCCGTTAACGCTCTGTATACGTCGCATATTAAAAATCACTAGCATTGCGATTTCACTGAACACAGTAAGTTAAAATGTGGTAAGAAAAAGAAACCATTAACAATAGTCCAGGATTTTATAAAATCATTGGTGAAATTATAATATCATAGCTGAAACAAAATTCCTGAAACATTCATATCTGCATTATTATCAAGACGGTTCTTTTAAAACGTGATGTAATTTGACAGGGAGGCGTGCCGTCTAACAAGCAGCGGGCGCACGACCGGCGCGCGCTTATCAACGAGCGGACCGACTCCGGCGACGCGGCCAGCGTGCAGAACTTGTCTCTACCCTACATGCCCGCCAAGGTACGTGATACCGCAAGGAAGCGTACCGTCCAGCAAGCCGCTGGAGCACGACCGGCGCGCGCTTATCAACGAGCGGACCGACTCCGGCGACGCGCCCAGCGTGCAGAACTTGTCTCTACCCTACATGCCCGCCAAGGTACGTGATACCGCAAGGAAGCGGGCCGTCCAGTAAGCCGCTGGAGCACGACCAGCGCGCGCTTATCAACGAGCGGACCGACTCCGGCGACGCGGCCAGCGTGCAGAACTTGTCTCTGCCCTACATGCCCGCCAAGGTACGTGACACCGCAAGGAAGCGTGCCGTCCAGTAAGCCGCTGGAGCACGTCCAGCGCGCGCTTATCAACGAGCTGACCGACTCCGGCGACGCGGCCAGCGTGCAGAACTTGTCTCTACCCTACATGCCCGCTAAGGTTCGTGATACCGCAAGGAAGCGTGCCGTCCAGCAAGCCGCTGGAGCACGACCGGCGCGCGCTTATCAACGAGCGGACCGACTCCGGGGACGCGGCCAGCGTGCAGAACTTGTCTCTGCCCTACATGCCCGCCAAGGTACGTGACACCGCAAGGAAGCGTGCCGTCCAGTAAGCCGCTGGAGCACGACCGGCGCGCGCTTATCAACGAGCTGACCGACTCCGGCGACGCGGCCAGCGTGCAGAACTTGTCTCTACCCTACATGCCCGCTAAGGTTCGTGATACCGCAAGGAAGCGTGCCGTCCAGCAAGCCGCTGGAGCACGACCGGCGCGCGCTTATCAACGAGCGGACCGACTCCGGGGACGCGGCCAGCGTGCAGAACTTGTCTCTACCCTACATGCCCGCTAAGGTTCGTGATACCGCAAGGAAGCGTGCCGTCCAGCAAGCCGCTGGAGCACGACCGGCGCGCGCTTATCAACGAGCGGACCGACTCCGGCGACGCGCCCAGCGTGCAGAACTTGTCTCTACCCTACATGCCCGCCAAGGTACGTGATACCGCAAGGAAGCGGGCCGTCCAGCATACCGCGGGAGCACGACCGGCGCGCGCTTATCAACGAGCTGACCGACTCCGGCGACGCGGCCAGCGTGCAGAACTTGTCTCTACCCTACATGCCCGCCAAGGTACGTGATACCGCAAGGAAGCGGGCCGTCCAGCATGCCGCGGGAGCACGACCGGCGCGCGCTTATCAACGAGCGGACCGACTCCGGCGACGCGGCCAGCGTGCAGAACTTGTCTCTACCCTACATGTCCGCCAAGGTACGTGGTACCGCAAGGAAGCGTGCCGTCCAGCAAGCCGCTGGAGCTCGACCGGCGCGCGCTTATCAACGAGCGGACCGACTCCGGCGACGCGGCCAGCGTGCAGAACTTGTCTCTACCCTACATGCCCGCCAAGGTACGTGGTACCGCAAGGAAGCGTGCCGTCCAGCAAGCCGCTGGAGCACGACCGGCGCGCGCTTATCAACGAGCGGACCGACTCCGGCGACGCGGCCAGCGTGCAGAACTTGTCTCTACCCTACATGCCCGCCAAGATACGTGGTACCGCAAGGAAGCGTGCCGTCCAGCAAGCCGCTGGAGCACGACCGGCGCGCGCTTATCAACGAGCGGACCGACTCCGGCGACGCGGCCAGCGTGCGGAACTTGTCTCTACCCTGCATGCCCGCCAAGGTACGTGATACCGCAAGGAAGCGTGCCGTCCAGCAAGCCGCTGTAGCATGATTGGCGCGTGTTCAGAAACGAGCTGACTGACTCCGGCGATGCCGACAGCGTTCAGAGTGGTCAGTCTGAGTTCTCACCTTAATTGGCGCTTACGTAACTTCGAAGTTCTGTAAAAACGTCAAACTCCATGCAAGTTTTTACTAGATATTCTGTGGTTTTACTTTTTCAAGCTGTAAAAGTCAAACTCGGACTTCCGATTAAGAAACGGCAACGTCGACGTATTCACGGCAACGTTGAGTTAAAAAAGTTAAATCAAACTCGGACTCGCAAATGTTAGTTCGCTTAACGCCCACTGCGCGCGCTCTTGAATTTCTCCATACATTTGAAAACCCCAGTCGACCGGTTTGTCATAAACGCCAATAAAATTTAGGTGACACCTGAGACTTCGGGTACTGAACTTGTCACTACTCTACGGGCCCACCAAGGTACGAGATATCATGATATCAGAAAGAGATGTGAAGTCCAGCAAGCAGCGGGCACACGACCGGCGGGTGTTCATCAACGAGCGGACCGATTTCATTCCCTCCAACACCTCAACAACAGCAGTCAATTTCATCCAGCCGTTGGCCTATTCAGAGTTCGATAATAATTGCATTATAAAATTATAGCCAACTTTTTTAAACAAGTTAACGATATCGGATACAACTACTGCATCAACTCATGCAGGAATACTCAAAAACTAACTTTATTCGCTGTTGTTTTCACTTGATTCATATGTTGGTCTGAACAAAATGTTGCGTAACCAAAGAAAGGATCTAACAACTGTCAAAAACATTGTAAAGAAAAACATAGAAAAGAGCTAACTCTTCATGACAAAAAGAAATCTCAACTGTGGAGACCTTGTGGGGATGTGACAACTGTGGGGATGAGAAGCCAAAAATACGTTCATTGGTACAACAAGCGATCAACGAGCTGGCACTTTCTTCACCCAAAGTATCTCTATCGCCACACAGAGTAACAATGCTGCCAGCAAATTTGAAACAATCCCGCAGGACACATTACAGGAACTTTTAAATGTATAGGTTTTTAGTTAGGTATTAAATAATATTACCACGTGATGATTTGCCATTCGTCCTAAAATAGTTGTTGATTTTTTCTGGAATATACAAGCGTAATCTATAAAGACGGAAGAGTCAGCTGGAAGGAAAATCCCGCGGAGAGTCTAGCTGATATTAGACATGTCGATTTCAGAAGGTGTCTGCGGCGTCTAGCAAAGGCAGCAAGAAATTCAACATCCCCAATCCACCAACGGAAAAGGCGCCGGTGCCAGGGCCCTGTGTCATGATACCTCGAGCGCGGCTGCACCAGACACGAGACGGGTTGGTTGCTGTTCATCTCCAAACGATATAGTCACTTTGTCACACATCTTACCTCCATGCAGCCATATTAACTTTATACAGGCTGTTAAAGGTTACAGGATACTGGACCAAACGTTATCCAGGTATTCCTGGGCCTATAAGGAGCAAAACATGTTAATGACATTTGATTGTACGACTAAAAAAATTCCCCAAACATTTTTGTAAATACCTACACACAAAATGTATGTGAGGACGATTTTTTAAGTCATACAACAAAATGTTGTCTTCCTTTTTTGTTACATATATTTCTAGAAATAAGTAGTTAACGTTTGGACTAAAAGCCCGCATACATTCTGTATAAATGGATGTGAATAGCGAATACCATATTTCCTGACATATTATTACCCGACACACTTCTTGGAAACTAGGCACCACGCCTGGACGTTCATTATATTGCGCAGGTATTTGTTAAGATATGTTATAATCAGAAACTCAATGAAACCTGAAATCATGAGCACTTTTTTATAAATCCCTAAATATACTCAAAGACATCATTCTTGTTCAGTCCATTTTTGGATAAAAAAATGGCCATACTTCTGCTCGAGAGAAAATAACGTAACGTTAATTGGTATTGGCACATCTGGAATCTGTCATAGGTGAGGCTTACCAGTTGATGAGAAATATTCGTTACCCCAAAAAAAGTAACAGAATATAGGCGCATTCTGATTGATGTATGCTTGCAGGCGTGAGGCTGGCGTAGGAGGCGGCGGCGGAGGGGTGAGCCGAAAACCCAGTGTGGAAACCTGCAGCGAGGCTAAGCTCATTAGTTACCTCGAGTCGGGCTCCAACTCCAATGATGAGGTCAGTTAATATCCACAATTTTCCAACATTACCACAGAGTTTCCAGACCTTGATAAAGTTCACCCAACATTCTCGCAAACAAGTCATTATGATGATTTTTCTTTTCTTCAGATGATGCGGAGAAAGCACAGCGAGGAATCTTCCTATAGTCTTAGTAAAGAGCGATATTCCAAGCATAATGCAGGTACGGACAAAGCTTTCATTAATTGGTAATAGTGTTTGTATCTAAATTGTAGTTCCAATCAACTTTCTAAACTCTGAAAGAACGTATCTGACAGCTTTGTCAGATATTGTAGGTGAGCTCACTTAGACGCCGCCTGCGTGGAGGTCATTGTGGTGAAGAATGTATTTTATTTATTTATTTATTGATGTATGTTATTTCTTTACCTCCATGGGCGCCTGTCGTAATAAATAAGCAGTTTTCTTTCCCATTGCAACAATATTTGAATATTATCACTATTTCCAAATAAATAGTGGAAAATTGCACGACGTTTCGGACCAAACGTTTGGTCCATCATCAGGAGAGCACCCGTGCCGGCGGCAGTCAACAGGGAACCCTAAAATGAGTGTTAACCACGGAAATCTCAAATCATAAAAAACTGGAAAATTCTTCTTGCAGCGGGGGCACTGGTGTCGGCAGGGTTCAAGGTTTCCACCACGGTAAAGCCTGACGAGTCAGTGGGTGTTGACGACGCATCTTCCATTACCAAGGCAGACCTGCTGGCCCAACACTACGAGCTTCGCCAGTCTTACAGGTGCGTTATCTTACCATGTGATATGAGAAATTCCAACAAGGTTTAGTGGTCCGGTGAAATCGAACTTCACAAGTGTTTAACCATACAATGGTTTTGTAATGTGTATGAGAAGTATTAAACTCCCTCTTCTATTTTAAGTCTAGATGGTCCCGCTGCAATAATGATAAACTGTGAGATACAATACATGCAATCGCATCCATGCATGCTCGACACCAAAATACGTCACAAGATGCCTTAACTAACCATCGATGGAATAAATGAGACCATACCACATTCAAACAAAATTACGTCACACGATATATGCTGAAACTTTCGATGCTATGAAGGAGACCACTCCGGAGACCACAACATGCTATGGTTTCAATCACCCGCACTAGCACATCAAGCGATTAACATGGTTTTCTGCATTCTGCATTTTTTTGAATATGTTTCGAATTTATTACATACTAGCTGAGGTACCCGGCTCCGCTCGGGTGAATATCGTTATGGACTGATGTCGGGCTGAATTATTTCATGGATATTATATAAGTTCCCCATACAAACTTTGATCTCCTATTTTACCCCTTTCGAGTTGAATTTTCACCCCAGAAAGTAGCCTATGTCTCCAAGGTCCAGACCGCTATCATCAAAATTTGTTCAGAGCTTTAGGCGTGAAAACGCAACAGAATTTCGCATTTATATTATTAGTATGGCTTTTAGCAAGTTAAGTAGACGTTTCTAAAGTAGGGATTTGTTTTGGTGGTTGCAGCCAAGACAACATCTCGGAATGGACCGATGCTGAGCGACGGATAGGAGAGTTGTGAGTTTTTTCAGTTATTAGATAATTGCTTTAGTTTTTGTTGAACTGAACGTGGATGGCTAATACCACACCTACTGTCATAATATTAGCCCCACACTACATGGCAGCTAGCTCCTATGCCAGGTGCCTTACTTATTAATAGGGTAGTTCCTTCTGGAATTGGTTTAATGAGATAATATCATATCAGTAGATCATTAGCCATCCATGTCCCGTAAAAATTGACATATTTTCTTAACAAGGCAGGAATACAACTTTGAGAGCGAAGTGGTCAGCGCCAAGTACTTTTTGTTTGCCGAACTAGGTTCTAAGTCAAAATCGAAATGCTTAATTTGGTCGTGGATAAGTTCTTATGACCCTAGTTGTGGAATGTTCACTGGCTGTGTTTTTCTGATATTAAATGATGTTTTCACTCATCGCAGGACCCTATCAGAAGCTCGTTCGGTGGGCGGCACTCTACCAGCTAGCACGGGCCGCGCTGCCTCTTCAGCTAGGCTCACGCATCAGGTAACCAACTTGCTTGGATCTTCAGCGACCTCTTTGAGGAGAGCTGAAGGCTCTGATAGAAGAGGTAGTATAGAAGTTCTTGTCACTTGGAGAACGTCGCTTATGGAATATATTTTATATTTGCTCTGATTATACCAAAAATATATTGCGTCAGTAATGAGTATATTATAACAGCGATATCAAGGTACGGAAGAAGTTGATTGGATCAACTTGCAAAAGCTCTTGTTAGAAGTGGTGAAGTTTATTTCTAGCGTTTCGATTTCGCTTAACTTTCATATAAATAAAAAACTGGTGATATTCTAGATCATTTCACGCGTAGTTTGTCACCAAATTATTAAGTCGAATTCAATGAGTGCTTTAATCTTTTAAAATGCGATGTATGTCATAAGCACCCTGAGCGGCATTTTTCCCTCAAATTTCCGCATATTATATATCTAAAATGTGTCTACATATAAATATATATATATCTTGTACTTATGTTTAAATTTGTTAGTGTATGTCATGTGTACGTCTTTAAAAAAGCTTGGAATTATTATTTTTTCATTAACCTCCTACGTAACTTAAGTGGAGTTTTAGAATTTTAGTGGAATTATTCGTAACAGTGTTGGTGCACAAATTAAGTTATTTAATTTTTCGACTCAAACTTTTTCTTCAGCCACTAACTTGTAGCTCCTCTTGTTATACTTAACTTTGCTCTTTATTCTATGCTTAATTCATAATCTTTTGCGCTCCTTGTTGCTCGATAGTCAAACACCTTTGGTCTCACGGCATAGTGTCCCGGTTTCCATTCATGTAGATGGCGCCACAGCCGTCAGTAGCTATTTCTGTTATTACTCCCCAAAATTAGGAAGTTCTATAACGGTTTTGGCGTGCACACTAAAGCAGTTGTGTATTTAATGTTATGAAAGAATTTAAAAAAAACTAGCGTTTATGCGATATAGCTACGAACAACCGTGGTGCCATCTACTTTGACTCAGCATAATCATATCTATACACAATAATTGAATCGTTACACATTTTGTATAACGTATATTATATTGTATAGATTGCAATAAAGCGCAATTTTCCAACACAACAACGATAGGATCTAACGTTGCTCTTGTATGGCAGGAGGCGAACACAATGGCGGAAAGAGATCTCGGATCCACTTTCCTACTCCCGCACGTGCACCTGTACAAACCGGAGCTGGTAACACTGCCTTCTTAACTACCTCCTATTTCTCTACCTCTAACATAGCACAACCTTCCACTCATGCGTTAGGGAAATGTTGTTTTGTGTAATTTAGAGAAAGGAAACATGTTGCTTTATGTATTTATTTATTTAGAAAACCAACAGCGATTACAAGTTACACTTTGATACAAGATAATATAAGCTTAAGCTAAGGCCAGTAATAGGTTTTCCTAAATTAAACATATTTTACATAAAGTCTATCTTGTTCTACAAGAGAAGGTTAATACAATCCGAAAAAGGTAGGTAACAAAAAAAAAAGTATGGTAGATAAAGTGTGTATACAATTAAAGTTTGCTTTTAAGTATGTATGTATTGTTGTGTGATAAAAAAATATATATGTGTAATGCTTGGAGTTATGCTACTATGCTTTTGTAGTCTAAATAGTAACTTAAATTTAATTACTGAGTGTGTGTGTTTTGTAATTAAATTTAAGTTACTATTTAGACTACAAAAGTCTAAATAGTAATATGTAATTTAGAGAAGGGAAACAAAGAGCGGAAACAATTTAATAGAAGGTTTAAAAGAACGTAGTTTGTAATCGACAGAGGGTTAGAAAGCAATAACAATATAAATTAGTGCCTCCATGATATGAACGCGTATTCTGTAATTATTTAGTCTGTCTTTCCGTCATTATCCTTAGAGCCTACATAATTTATTGAACGAATTTTATAAATAGAGCGATGATAAAATAATGGAAATATTGTACATAACTATTCGCTTCCAAATTAATCTTCTTTCTTAAATCTTTATAGATTTAGCGTTATTGATCAATTCGGGCAAATAATCAAGCTTGTCCTATTAACGGCCCCAATTGACGGTGTCGATCATATCGGATTCACAAGACTACTTAATTGTGAGAAGTTTTAGGGATCCCACAGCCCTGAGGAGCCTCTGATGCATCAATGCACCCGCTCTTGCTCCTCGCACATTTACAGATATCCTATTCGATTGCAATCTATAAACAATGCGGTTCCACATCACTATAAATATCATAGGACTTATAGGATAGTCGGGTAACAAGTACGGGTATAAGTAGGAGGTCAAGACAGTTTTTCCAACATAAATCTGTCGATCTTCGTCAACGTACAACAACAGCCGAATATTCAGTTCGGTTAATTATTTCCAATTATATAGCTTCAGACATGTGTAAATACGTCGTTTAGTCAATATTCTTAACACAATGCTGGCGTAATGGTTGTATTTCAGACATATCTATAATTTTCTAAAAAGAATCTGCGTTTATTTTTATTTTTATGCGACCTGACATGGATCGCTAATACCACACAACTACCGTTATGATATTAGCCCAATACACCACATTCCCGAAGGAATTAGGTGCCATGCCAGGACCTTCCCTTTATGAGCACGGCTACATTGAACTGGATGGAAAACCAGTTCAATGTTTTTCATTGCCGCTTCGACCATCTTTTCATCCAATGCGATGGTACCAACCCGGGCGGGCTTAAACCCTACCACCTAGTAGGGGAAGGGGACCTACAGTTTTACATGGATTCCGAACCATGGAGCAGCTCGCATTCGTGACTAAATGCACTTATCGAACTCTGAAAGAGAAAGACAGTGGTGCAAGTTGGTATTGAACCCGGGCCTCTGGTACGCTAGGCCAGTCCCCGCGCCACTAGGCTACGAGCCGCGTTACATTAAAGTGCTTTATTTTTTACAGGGAAGCGATGTCTCGGAGTTCGACTCGCTTTGAATATGGACCACGATAGTATCGACGATTTTATACAAATAAAATGTGGTGTAAAATATTGATATTTATCTTACATTTTCATTTTTGTACGACTCGAAAAACTTTTCATCCAGATAAAAAATATTTTAAATGACGCAGCGATGAACTTAGAATATGAAATGAAAAAGAGATGCAACGAGTAATTTATTATCAAGAAAGAAGAATGGCAATCTCACTCTAAAGATCGGTTTCCATATTTGTCTATTGTGGCAAAGTATTTTTAATATATAGTTTTTTGTTTTCTCTTTCGAATGGCGTAAGCCTCAACGAATGAATTCTCGGCACATCGCCTATATTGCTCTTTAAAAGTTAAAAGGTTATACACATTGTGGAATATAAAAAGTTAATACTACGTTGTAAATATTTGATACAGCTGGAAAGTAATTTTTACAACGTTTAAGGGAAAAAATATAATTCGGTTTCCGTAGCACAGTTGTCGTATTTTATTTTTCGTTTATTTTTGTCTTCCGACATTCAATATAAGGACAATTTGGGGTTAACTATAGATATCATAGATATCATGTATTAATAACCGTACGTTACCCAATGCGCTGATAAACTAGAACACGGTGAATTATAGTTGTTTTGCAATTATATCAAACACTAAACCCTAATTACGAATGTAAGTCATAATAACTTTAGATTACTTAGCCTGTTCTACAGATAGTCAATAGAAATACTTTTCATTCAGTTATATTGTTTCCGGATATTTTTGGGTATTTTAAAATAACATTAAATTACAATCTTAATTTTATAAATTTTTGACGCAAACTTAGAAAAAATTAAAACGGGTTTTGCCATTCTCCTTTACTGAGTAATTAAAAATATCGCCAAAGGTGCTAACTAACTTATTTATTTTACTAACCCTTATCTTATCGGTCAACATTGAGTACAATTATATGTACTGTACATATTTTTTCGTTTCCTTAAGTGACTAGAAAAGGCAAAGATACAAGTTCAAAATCACGTTACGACCAACGAAAGAACGAAAGATATTGTGTAAATGCCATAGTAAGCTTAAGCATTTTGTAGTTTTAAATAAATTGAGAATAATTTGAATGAGAAATCGAGACAAGTATTCGTTTTTCAGATTTGTATTTTTGTGTTTAAAAAATTTTAGTTGGGATTTCTTGTTTGAATAGTTTTCATAACATTTTAGAGGCTTTAGAATATAATTACATACATGGTGTAAAAGCAGTCATAGTTAAAAAAATCATCATAAAAAAGTAAGAGCTATTTTTTATTTCATCTCTATTTTTGATATATCAAATTATTATCTCGTCAAGAATTATAAAATTGAGATTTTACCGTGTTCATTGGGATCCTGCCGCCCACCTGAACGCTGCCTGAACCTATACAAGGTAACATATCCCAAAGTTAGGTGCTTCTATGATTGCTGTTACACTCTGTTTATACTGGCCTGTGAAAGTCATATTTTGTACCTATATGTTGTTTAATCTGTTTTTGTTATTGTTAGAATAATTTTAGTGGTTTTATACATATATACTTACAGCCAATAAAATGGTTTGCATGGATCTATTAGGTGCTAAGTTGAATGTGATTTTATAAATGTTTTTTAAACATTGATGTGAAATGATTTGAAATCACATGCATAGATAGTTACATATAGTTTAAAAGGCATTCATTGTCTTATAACAAAAATAAGTTTATATTATACATAAAAAAGTATGTTTTGTTTTCATTTTAATTAAAACTAAACTAAACAAGTTTACAACTTAAACAAACTAAAAAAACTAAAGACGAAACTTGTACGAACACCTTCAAAATCAAATTATCTGGTGTTTTGAAAGTGTCTGCTCCTTGTTTTGTCCTACATCCTGAGTCTGTCCTTCCCACGGCTGCTCCCAGATGCAGAAAGGCTCTCCCACAAAAAGGGATAAACAGATTCAAATCAGAGAAGCTGTCGATCTCAGGAAAGGAAAGCAACTAAAGTACCCAGGAAACTTCTATGAACTTACGGAGAAATGCAGAAAGAAATAATTTAACTATCCTTGAAAGACGACGAGAACGAGGTGATCTTATCAAAATTTTCAATATAATATCCGGGTACTATGCTATCTGACCTATTCACAAGTAACGGCAACACTCAGCTTTTAGGGCAGATCCTGAAAATACTACGAACCCCAAAAAGCACTTCCTATCGAACATAACAGTGGACCTTTAGAACAAACTAAACATGTTCTGCAACGCTTATCAATAAACAGATAAAAAAAAATTGACAGATGTTTAAAAAAATGTTTTGAAAATAAAATAAATGAAACTTAATCAAAACTATATAAATAAATTAAACATAATATAAAAAATCATATAATATCAGCTCTAAGCAACTAAAATAAAATAGATCTGATCCAAACAAATTCAAACAAAAATCTTTTTTTCTCGTTCATATGATGAACATACCAGCTTCGAATGTTATAGGCCTATTCTTAGAAATCCGTGCACAGGAATCAGGAATCTTTCAGTCGAGAACCGTCACCTTTGTACCGTCATTTTGCTTGCCCTGCAATTAATCTATCAGTGAGCTAGAAATAATCAGAGGAATCAAAGAGAAGGGCTTTGTATGGTGTCGATTGGAGTGTCACGGGCGGAACAAGTGCTGACAGCTATGATACTGACAAAGAAAATAAAATCCATCCAATTTAGTCCAAAAAGGAATACAAAGCTGATAGATTATTTAAGGCATTTTTTATTAGGTTTTAACTACATGTCGATTAAATTAGGAAACAGGAAAAAATTTGCAAACAATCTTTTTGTGCAATGATAAAAATATGTTTCAATTATGTTTTTCATGTTGGAAGAACTATCTTTTACCTTTGTATATGTCACTTATCGTGTAAATGTGGTTAGTACCACACCTAATGTCGTGATATTGGCTCAATACACCAAATGGAAACCAGGTGCCTTGCCAGGCTCTCCCTCATGTTGCACGACTACATTGAACTAGATTGAAAACACAGACAATTCTCATTGTCCCTTCAACCATCGTGCATTCAATGCGCCGCTACCAGACCCGACGATATTAACCTTGCCACCTAGGAAATAAGAAAACCTAACAGTTTAACTTGGAATCCGAACGACGAATCCATTATTCGCCATGCACGGGAAAAAATGCAGCGCAGAAATGATGCCACAAAAATGCTAATTGATGAATTGTTAGGTCAAAATTGATCGCTTTTACCAAATTAATTAAAGCGCTTATTATGATGTCTCCAATATTTTCCTGATATCTTTGTGTCTTGCATAGGTTGCTTATTTATATTGCATTTCTTCACCCTACTTTTGAAGTTTAAGTCATTCAATGTTAGTTAAGTAATTTATATTTCTAATATATTTGCACTGAGGGTTGCTGTTGCTTTTATTCTTCTTATTAGCCTTAAGCGATTCTGCCAAAATTGTTTGGAAGTAGCATTTAGATCAAAGTATGCATTTCATTACTGTAGACTGCAAACCAGTAATGTTTCTTTGCGGATTGATTTATATTATTTACTGGTTGATTGAACCTGCTGATTGAAAACTGATTGATCCAGTTTTATACGTAAATTATATTATGCATCAGCCTATATGTAATTATGAATTAGTAAGTTTTACGTACTGCATAAATACCAATATTCAGCAGGATGCACAATCAGTGAAGTCACTTTATTCGATACAAAACATTTCAGAAAATTATACATTTTAGAGATTTTACCTGCAACAACTGTTTTCTTGAACAATGATTCTACCAACTTTCAATGAAGTTCTCCAAGCAACATCTACGAATATGTGGTTGCTAGGTCTGCCGATAGAAGAAAAATGCTACGTAACCACGCGGTTCTTTATTTTCTTCATTAATCTGCTCTTTATATTGATGGAAGAATTTCTGTTCATAATTAGCAGAATGGAAGCTGAGCATTTCCTCGAAGTGACTGCCCTCGCACCATGCCTAAGCATCGGCGTACTGTGTCAGTATAAAGCCTTTGCAGTCTTCATTAACAGAAAGAAGATTGTCAGAATTGTTGACTCGTTGAAGATTCTTTACGATGAGATTATTTTTGAAGATTTGGGTATCGAAGAAGTGGAAACATATGTGAATTTCGTCAAATTTCTAACTAAATATTTCTTTATATTAAATCAAGTCTTGATTTGGGTGTACAATTTCATTCCTCTTATATTAATGGCCTTCGAATGGTGGTCGCATGGTACCGTGTTCCTTTTTTTACCATTCGATGTCATGTTGCCTTTTGCTTGTGATACGTGGAAGCCTTGGTTGGTCATCTATTTCCATTCAATAATTGCTGGTAAGTTTTCGCTGATTTCAGGGTAAATTGTTAAATTGTTTTTAGTCTACATAGCTATATTTCCTGATTACAATTTTATTTGTAAAGTAACACTTTTTATGACACTGGACATACATTCACCGTCATGAAATTAGCACAATACACTGCATTCTCATAGGAATAAGCTGCCATACATTTCTACAATGAAGTGGATGGAAAGAACAGACTATTATTTTTCATTGTTGCTTCTACCATCTTTCCATCCAATGCGATGATCACCAACCGGGGCGGGCTGGAATACCCAATCTCCTACAGTTTTACATGGATTATAAAAGTTTAAATTCCTGCCTAAGTGCACCTATCCAACTCAGAAAGCGAAAAAGGTGATAAATGATCAAACGTTTGAATTTAATGTGGCTTTGAACAGATGGCATTAAATCATATTTAAATTCTTAGGCTTTACGTGATACCGGCGTTCTTATGACTTGGTTTCAATATTTCTCAACTATGTTTTAAAATCTCTTTAACTGAAGATCAGAGTGTTTTAATAAAAAAAAGCATTGGGCCATTCTTTCTGGCTTGTCTACCAACAGTCTTGATAAAGTCTAGAATCAGTTCGCAAATTTAGCATAATTAGATAATAAACAGCCAATATGTATCCATAGCGGTGACGACGGTGGTGTACCTGGTGGCAGTGGATACACTGTACTGTGTGCTCACCACTCACGTCTGCATTAACTTCTCGGTCCTAAGCTACAAGATCGCACGCCTCACACCTCACAGCTCTGATGAATTGCGGCACATTGTGATGAGACACCAGTACATTATAGAGTAAGAGGTGTTTGTTTTATAAACGTAAATGTACAAATAAAGGTCAATATATATTGTATTTGTTTACGGATAGACAGCTCTTCAGGTTTCTCGACGCGACATCCAACTGGGTGAACTGTCAGAGTTCCTTCACATCGCGTCGAGAATCCTGAAGCACCACAGCGTGGTGGACGAAACGTCGAGCTAATGAAGGAAGATTAGAAGTCGATATGATAAACATATAAGTTTTAACAGATTTCTCTAATAGTTCAAAACTTCTTTACAGGCTCGCGCAAGACTTGGAAGATATATTTGCACCTTCATTACTTCTGAATTTCATTGCTAGCTCCATAGAAATTTGCATGTTGGGGTTCAACATAGTTGTAAGTATTGATACGTAGAATTATTTGCAATAATAAAGAATAATAAACAAAAATAAGAAATATAACTAGACAAATATTCACCCCAAATTGTAGCCCTGGGATAGGACGCCACGGGCTCTGACAATATTTAGGCCAGAATACTAAGCACATCTTAGTATATAATACTTTTTTTGTTCGAGTTGTATCTTAACAGGTCGAACCAAATTTTACACAAGTAAGGCCAACCGCCACGTGTTGACGATTCGCCGGTTGGCCCCTTACAATGGTTAGTGAATGGTCAAAGTTCGAACCCACATCGTAATACTGGTTTCGGCGGCTAGGCTGAGCTGCCATGTCACTCTGAGCCTTTTTGGCCTCTGACACTCCCGGACAGTAGCTTAGGCTCCAAAGGAAGAGTGTTAACAACGTTGGCTTGGCGGGCTAAGTGATGGCTGACCTCCAAGTATTGCAAGTTGTATCAGGAGTGTTTACGTCGACACACTCTGTAGTACCCAGGATATAGTGAAATACTTGTTTACCACGTAGTGGTTGTTCTTTTGATACTACCCACAAGATACGTGCGGCATTATGAAGTCTATATTAGATCATTTTATTTTATGAAAAACCGGTAAAAACCAGCCAGCACTGAGGACCGAAGTTGGTCAGAAAAGCCAAATACACTTAGCCTCGCGAAAACACGCTCAGCGAGGCACTGTACCAATTGGAATGTTGGTGTGCCATCAAGCTTGTTTAAAATTACATTAAAGACACTCAGGTATAAGGAAAGGCACCCGCCGGTAGACAGTTCCATATCCTAACGGTGCGGCAGAGAAATGAGTTTGAGAAACGGTTTGTTCTCAAAAGCCTAATGTCAACCAGAGGAGAGAGAAAGAGAGAGCCTAAAAAACAAAAGGTTACATTGAGAGCCTATTCTAGCGACTAATCATCTGGATTTTTCATCACTATTTGCCCGGTGAGTAAAAAAACGATGTAATAAGTCGCCAAAACCCCCAGCATCTGGTCACCAAGGGCATGACGAAATTGAAGAGGCGTATGTCCAGCAGTGGACGCAAACACGCTGACTGATTGACTGACTTATGTTCCCGAGCCTCAACGACACGTAAGAAGTGCTCAGGATGGCACTTAGTGCAACGAGCATTCGATGTTACGCGAAGCAATTAGCATCATTAGCAAATTATAAATAATGCGTGTCTACGCTGCTGCTACATGAATGAGTTCTGCTCGCCACTTCTGTCCTTTTTGAACTCAAAGCATGTTGTGTTCCTAACTAACTCGCAAGATGAACAGGCAAGTGAGAGATTAAATGTAACATTTAAATTAATTTCTTCCCATGCAAACTAAGGCCGAATAATACATCATTTGACCGTTAGCATGATATGAAATGCCACTAAACGTCAGATTTATTCACTCACTTGCCTGTTCACCCGGCGAGTGGGAAGCCTTATTTTATTAATATATTTACTCTCGTGAATGAGGTTGTAATTAGCGTCCTGGAGCATCATACTTGCTTATTGGTAATGTGATCTTACTTCTTCCAGACCTGTGACCGTGCACATCTGCCTCCGTTCCTCCTATTTCTCATGTCTGCACTGGTACAAATATTCCTGCTCAGCCTCTTTGGAGACCTGCTCATCACAGAGGTACACGCATATATTTTAAACTTAAGAGAATTATAGGCAGTTTAGGTACCAGAGTATAAATAATGTGTTAAAAAACGGATTCTCTCGTTGGGAGTTTGTTTACCTGAGGTTATCGGAATCCAAAGTGTGTTGCCGAAGATCGATCTCCCTGAGGAAGGCCGCTTGATCTTTGAAGATAAAGCAAACAGGAAACATAGTATGTAAGATGTGTATAATTTCAAACACATCTAGTTACATGGATAACGATACCCATCTGGAGTGGAGTCTGGAAACGGCGCTAGATCTGTTGGTGACAACTCTGCCGACGCGGGGGCCTTGGCAAATTGCGGAGTGCAGCACTGTGCAGGCCAAAGGTGTCTACTTAGCGAGCCAAGGAGCCGAAATAATGTTTTTCGAGTACTCGCACCAAACTTGGAGAGGACGCAGCACCTACTCAATTTAAGTTGACTCTAAGAGTATGTAGCTCCACAAGAGCTCCAGAAGCGGGCTCAACTGCGATCATGTGAAGGGCTAAGCCTCCTTTGGCGATGAGGGTCCAGCTCGCGCCGCGCGGAGTCCTGGCGTCGACCAGTGTCGCTATTTGGGTGTCGAAACCCTTGGACCGGAGCTCCACGCCGAAGCTTAGCTCTCTGAGTCAAATTCGGGGCGGCCAGGCGGACGGTTGTCGGGGACGAACTGAATATGAAAAATGGCTGAAATCTTTGTTTCTCTTTTTTATTTTATTTTTGGTCTCTGTCCAGTGTAGACAAATCGCCAATGTCAAGTTTTACTCCTTGATTCTTGAATTCTTGAATGTAAGTATTATTATGATTTTTATCTATGTATATTTTTATGCATGGAGGTGAAGAATATAATTTTTTAATGTTTCTTCTTCTTCCAATCTTGTGGCGTGCTTAGATAAAAAAGGTGGCGTGAACATTTTATCATTTGGCTTTTTCTTATTTTTGAAATTGTGCACCCATCATGGCGGGTTGCTACACTATCTTTTATTCAATGTGATGATATCAACCCGAGCTAACTACCAACTAGCTAGTAAAAAAGGGGACAAACAGTTTTACATGGATTCCGGACCACGGAATAGCTCGCATTCATTATTGATGGAGAAATAAGTACATAAGTGCGCCAGGAATTTGATAGAATACGCGAAATACGAACGCTCAGATGATATATGTAAGTATAAAACGTTTTGTCAACAGAGCGAGAGATTGGGTCAGGCTGCGTACGTCTGCTGTTGGGAGGAGATGAACTCTGATGATAAGAAAACCTTGATTATCCTGAGAGAACGGTGAGATATTTAGAGATGCAACATTTATTTCCTTGGAGCTAGGAAATAGTCTGCTTCACGGTCTCCTATTCTTTTTTTTAAATGTTGATGACTAATACCTCAGACACCGTCATATTAACCCAATCCACCGAATTCTCGAAGGAATGGGGTGTAAAGCCAGGACTTTTCCTTTATGAGCACGGCTACATTGAGCTGGATGGGAAACAAAGACTTTTTTACTGCCGCTTCGACCATCTTTTCATGTATTGCGATGGCACCAACCCGGACGGCCATAGGGAAGGGAACCGAGTTTTCCCCCCAAGTTCCCTTCACCTAGTAGGGGAAGGGAACCGAGTTTTACATGGATTCCGAACCATGAAACAACTCCAATTAGTATCGAAATATATCCAACTCAGAAATAGAAAGAACGTGACGCATAAATGGGGCTGGGATTTGAACTCAGACTTCTAGGATGGAAGGGAAGTCCGCTCCTGAGCTTCTAGCTGCGGTTACTCTGGTGAAGTTAAAAATATACGTATGGTATGTTTTGTTTCACACCGCCTTTTGTATTAATGTGAAACAAGCAAACAGCATCAGAGCAATAATCCTAGAATCATCTTATGTTACGGTTAATTCACGTGTGGAATTCGCAATTACGAAACGGTCAAAAAAACCGGCCAAGTGCGAGTCGGACTCGCACACGAAGGGTTCCGTACCATCGTTCAAGATAAAACGAAAAAAATCACCGTTTTTTTTAATATTTTTTATTTTACCTATTTGTTGTTATAGCGGCAAAATAAATACACACTCTAGGAAAATTTCAGCTGCCTACCTAATCGGTTCATGAGATACAGCCCTGTGACAGACGAACGGACGGACAGATGTACGGCGGAGGTTTGGTAATAGAGTCCCGTTTTCACTCTTTGGGTACGGACCCATACAATTACATGGATGTTGACACTTTAATAGCAAACAACAATAATGAACTTTACTAATATTTTTTATTGAATTTAAAATTATATTGCGGAAAAAGGTAACACGTCTAGTGAAAAGGCAAACAAAAAAAAAATCTAAATAGGAACAGAAAAGGAATTTTTTAATACATTAATATTTTGTTCACTTCCTACATTTTTACCTAGTTTTAAAAAACTTGTCTGGCTCGTAAGGCGCCACCAAGTTACTACGCCACTAAATTACCAAGTTTAAGACCCACCCTAGTTCGAACCTGCGTGGCTGCAGGTTTTTAGGGTTCCGGACCCAAAGGGTGCCAACGGAACCCTATTACTAAGCCTCCGCTGTCCGTCCGTCCGTCCGTCCATCTGTCACAGGGCTGTATCTCATGAACCGTAATAGGTAGGCAGCTGAAATTTTCACAGAGTGTATATTTATTTTGCCGCTATAACAATAAATAGGTAACATTTCAAAATAATAAAAAAACCATACGTGTACGAGTCCGACTCGCACTTGGCCGGTTTTTGCCATTATTATTTGCTTGGCTAGAAGATTATTTGTCAACTTATAAACATCTCAGATATGTTGATCCCAATGCGTCTTAACACCTAAAATGCAATTTGGAAATTTAAAAGCAATTCCGTATAAAGAGATTGTTCCCGAAACTTCGGGACCACGGAGTCAACAGTCAAATTACCTACCAATACCTTTTTTTTTCTTTTTTCTAAGTAATGAATGCGATTTGTATTTGCAGAGCACGCCGCGCGCAGAAACTGACGGCAATGAAGTTTACTCCTATCTCGTACGCTTCCTTCTCTAAGGTGAGAATTGATTGTTCGGTTAGGTTTGGTTAGGCACCGGGTAACCAGGTAGGGGCAGGGGTGGCAAGCCTACCTGGAATACCCGGTCTCCCCCACAAATCCAAAATATTGAAAAACTTCGGCCGACTTCCTCCTAAACCCCACAATAAAAAAAATGATACTGCGTAGTGGAGCTAATACCACACTCATGCCATTAACCGCCATGGTATTAGTCCACTAACTTTATTAATGTAAATATTTACGTGTTCCAATGCGCGATAGATCCCTGATACAAGAATCTGGTTGTTTTTACCATAATACTAATATTATAAATGAGGATGTGAGTTTTTCGGTTCGTCAATTTGTTTCCTATATCTACAAGATTCATTTAGGGGGTTTTGTGGCAACAATTTAGTCATTCGTCGTGAACCTTCGTCGTCGTCAACCGTACGTTTACTAAGCAAATGGTAACTTGAAAAAAGTCGTCTTAACAAATAAAGTGAAATAATATTTCTACAGTACATGTTATAAACGTAATGACTAACCCATGCTAAGAACCTGAGATCCACTAAATCAGTGCAGGATGGTTTTGATGTTATGTTATCAGATTCCAGAGTAAGTCAAGTAGTAGTTAAAAAACTATTTTCAGGGGCCGTAGAGATGCCTTATTGATATTAGAGATATTAAAAAAGATAATTAATTACTAAATTAAATACCAGAAAATTTTAGCCGCAAGCAATTTATTTTCTATCTTAATTTTTTCTTCTACATAGTTTATTTCTTATCCAAACATATATTTTTTTTATCTTAAGCGCGGCATATGGCGTACGCCAGGACCTAAAGGTGCCCGACGACGCCCATGGGTTTTCGGACATTCAGGGGGGCTTCGAAAACCATGCCGGCCGGAAATCTAGATAATGAAATAGAATTCCCATTATTTATTCTTTTGAGAACATTACGTTAAAGTGACGAAAAATTTCTTACAGATTATCAGCACTTCGTGGTCATATTTCACGATCCTAAACACAGTTTATATGCAACCTCCGCCTACCAGCAACTAAACAATGAATATGTGTGTACAAAAGTCTAATTATTTGTTAATCATGTAAATATTGTAGTAATGGTGTATCACTCCTAGTGATAAGTCCGCCTTTGTGCAATTTTGTTGTTGTTTCGAATTGTTTTTGTAATTGTACTTGTTTTCTATTGCACAATAAAGAATTTATTTATTCATTCATTCATTCATTCATCATCTAGAAGTTGCATAGAACTTCTTATATAAACCTTACAGGTAAATGTTTTATAAGTACGAGGTTATGTAACATTCGTTGTAGTGTATAAATACAGAGCTACATCGTACTTAATATTTTATTTTGTTTCTAACGTGTGCAAAAATGTTAAACATTTAATTTTTTTTTGTTAAAAATGCTTCTTCTAGAAAAAAGAGTGAATTGGGCAGTGTCGGGGCAAGTTGACCCCGTCAGTTTCTCGTGTTTATATTTCTCCTGTCAGTGTATTCATTTGAAAGTAAACGACTGTAGTGCAGAATTGTTTCACCCCTCTTCGAGACGGGCCTAGCCCAGTGCAGGGTAGGTGAGCCTACGAAACACGCTCCTACGTTATGAACGTCTGTAACAAAGTGTCATACCTTTTAAAATAAAAATAAATAAATAAATCGTTTTATCGTGAGCTGGCGAGTCGCTTTTAGTGAACATACAATTAATTACAAATGTAGAGTGCGCATTGAATTTCATTTTTACAGCAATAAGTACAGGAAATGTATTAATTTTTATTATTATGGCCTGTGATTTTATTCAACGCATATCGAGGTCCAACTATCACGCTAATAGGCAGCGAGAATGGAAGGATAGGAGTAGCGATGTAAACTATTTCGTATGGTGGCAGCGTAGCCACGAATTAGCGAAAAACGTCTAGCTGTAGTTATTCGCTTACGAATTCGGGACACGCAACGTCGAATGCTCGTTTCACAAAAAAACCTCCTATGATGCTCTTACATGTTTTTACGTGTCGTTGGAAGTCGAGAAAATCAGTAGTAACCGAATTCGTAAGCGAACGCTCTCGCCTGCGCTGCCGTTATTGTAAGTGGCCACGCCGCCCCTATACAAACGAGTCTCGATCGTCACTCCTGTCCATAAAATGTACAAACGCCCTACATTAAGCATGACCGACATGCTCTAGACCGATTTTTCAAAAGTCTGTCGATCAAAAGTCGATTACAAACGCTTTAAACGGATTCATTGCATACCGTTTTAAAATTGTTTGTTGATACGCATGATGTATATAAACATTTCCTCACGGGAGGAGGTGCTCTCGAAGTAGACGGCACCGTTCACTGAGCGCGTCGAGACAACAATGCGAGGCTCTTCATGGAGTCTCGGTCGCTCGATATCGAACATTGTGGTTGCTCGCTCTATAACGAAACTAATATTTTTTTACTTTGTTTATTGTTTACTTTGATTTTGCAATCGGAGGTACCCTCAGCCTGAATTTTTTTTAGGTGATGAAAAAAGTTTTTTTGATTGTGTGACTGATTTTTTTTATATTTAAATGTTATTCAAAATTCATTATTTATTACGATTAAATTACGATATAAAGATACTCAAATCAACGAGATCTAGACCATTAGAACCTATTACAAAGTAGTGAGGGCGCCTGTTTTGGCCGACTTAGGCTTCTCGCTTGAATGCCATCCAAATTAAGAGTTGCGTTAGATTGTGCGATACCCAGCGCACGAAGATACCCCGTGTAGAATGTCATGCACACTTCCTAATTCATTATGCACTATATCCTGTATTCATATGTAATTCGCCTATTCTCTTGAATTAGAATGTGTACAGCCAGCACGTTTTCTTCTATAGCAGCCGTCCTAGGGCGGCCACTTATTTCTTCGTCCGCGAAAGTCACTCGACCACGCTTAAATTTGTTGAACAGTCGGAAAACTGTCGTTTTAGAAGGGGCCTTTGTAAATGAACACCATTAAAAGCCTTTTAAGAGCATCCTCATACCTAAACATTTTTGACCAATGTTTGCGATTAAAACGAGATAGCCAGAGCCCGACTTCGCTTAGTTGAGCAGCTCGAAATAATTCTTTCTAAATGTGACCAACCCGCATAACGCGTGAAACCGGTTTTTTTTTTGTTTCGTTAAAGAAATTGGGAAAAGTTAAACATGTTATTCGCTGAATGGGTAGATAATGTTAAGATCTTTGAAATGGTATTGAAAATAAATATTACTTAATATCAATATAAGCCGCAAACCTGAAAAAGAATACATTTAAGATCTGATTAAAAAAAAAATTCAAGCATAAAATATCAATTTCTGTAACATTTTTCTTTCTGTTTTGGTAGAACGTTAGCTGGAATTATACATGTTTTATTTTCATGTTCTCATTTCATAGAGATCAGCAACCTAACGCAATCAAACCATTCGCATTGGCTACTGTAGGTATTTTTTTTAGTGAGACAGAATATTTTAATTCAACTCGTCAAACATGTGGAGGGAAATTCGAATTTGGAATGTTATGATTTTTTTAATAAATGGGCATAGTTTCATTAGTTATCAAAACCAGCCAATGTCTCTAGACAAAAACGTTAGTCGCATATTTTTTTTAGTATTAAATTAACGAAAAAATAAACCGTTTAAAATGTTGCCGACTTTTATGTATGTATACAGGTGTTACCCATAACAATTAAAGTGTTCAGTGAAACAGTGTTACATGATATTTTTAGGGCTGCTTTTTCAATAGTCTGATAAACACTCAGGACGTGTATTCTTGGCATTCAGTCATTGCGGACTCAGTAGAGTTATCAGAAGAAGAATTTACTTTGACATTACTGTTAACTCTACTGAATCCGCAATGACTGAAAGCCAAGAATACACGCCCTGATAACTATTCGACAGATTTATTTACGCTTCTGCTTATCCATCCGATTTAGTGAGACCATATGTTTGTTAGTAAACTTATAGTCGTTTATGGTGATAAAAGATATAATTCTCCGGCAATGACTATCCGTCTTTTGACAAACGTGTATTTGTACTATCAGTCCGATAAGTACTATCTGGGGATTGAAAAATCGGCCCTTAGTTTAATTAACATGTTATTTTTTAAGTAAAACTCAAAGATAATTAGTTGGTTATCTATACTAATAATAAATCTGTAAGGGGTGTTCATGGAGTAAGTTGCTTTGTTTTCTAAGATACTTCGTTTGTAGACTTAATGTATGATACTAAATCTAAATTGACGATTTTTAGAAATCAGTTCTGTATGTATGTATGTATGTGTTTCGGCCAAAACCGGTCGCTGAAAATATTGTTGACGACACGGCGAGAGCGACACGCGCGCCGCTGCTTGTCAGTGCATTACCGAACGTAGGGACAAGTGCATGATTTTCTGCACACCACCGTGCTCGTCTCCGCAAGATCATTTTCGGTGGCTGCTCCACCAATCCAGTAGTGCACACACTGCAACTCCAGACCCAGATGTCCAGAACGGCAAGAAGGAGAAGGAGCCTCGGGTGAGTTGACAATGTTTTCTGAGCTGGTTTTGGTTGGACGGATCCACACAATATTCAGGATTTTACAGTCTACTGCGGCGGAATAACGTACATATTTTTGGGCCTTCGGCCGGATTCGATTTGCGATTCGTTTCGCGTTATTAAAATCAGATCAGCGTAGCATAAGATAGGTTGGTACCGACTTCCCACGTTCGTGCTCGTCGCGGCGTAAGATGGCGGACGTTAGCGCATCGCGAAATGTCGCTCGCCGCCATGACTGAAAATTTCTCGGTTCAGTCACGGTACATAGTTATAATTCATACTCGGTTCAATTTATTTTGGTTCAATTCAACTTATCATTATCTTCTGTTATTCTGCTTACGTTGCTCGCGACTCGGCGCGACAGATTACTCAGTTGTTACTACTTACATGCTAAGTAGGTAGGCATAAATACAGTTTGCGATTCAGATTTACTCACTTTTGTTAATTTAATTCTATTTGTTTATCGTAAATATTCGGTGTAGGTAAGTTCGTGGCTCGGCGCGACATACGTTAATTTTGGCACATATTCTGTGATATTGGTTAAACTAAAGAAGGTACCTACTAGGGGGTACTAATTCTGGCTAATCTATATAATTGTATTATATTAGATTTCGAATAACGGCTCAGCTTTGTTTATATAAGTTAATACGTACCTATTTAGATGTACGTTTCGGTTATTTATTTTATATTTGTTTTATGGGTTTCGGCACCCTCGCGGCTCGGCGCAAACGCATACATTTTGTAAGTAACGTACTCGGCTCCATCAATTATATAAGTGTAATAGGATTATATTTGGTATCGGTATGCCTACAAATAGGTGGTTCCGTTCGTAATATTATATTGTTTTTAAACTTGTTTATTTTCTCCTCCAAATATGTCGAGAGCCTTTGAAATGAGACTAAACATTGAAAGAGTATGGTTGAAAGGTGCGCTTGAAGTGGTACGGGAAAAAACTATATCTGCTCCGATTGTTGCGGCTCGATTGAGGAAATAGGATGAACATTATTCGAAGTTCGCGGATGCCTACGAAAATGTCCTTATCGCGAATGCTGATGCGGCCGTGGTTGAGGACCTGGATAATAAATATGCGGAGACAACTTTGTGGTACAATGAGCTGGAAGCGGCCAGATCAGATTATTTGGATGATGCACATCCAACACCGGCTCCTCAGGCAGAGCACTCTGCTAGATTGCCAGCAATTAAACTGCCTACATATGACGGTGACACGTTCGGTTGGACAAGTTTTATAAGGCTCTTTAATTCTCTCGTTAATTCACGAACGGACATCTCAGACACTGAAAAAATCCATTATTATAAAGTAGCAGCGTCACTGGTGAACCAAAATCCATCATCGGTCACTTGCCTCTCATTAAAGTTATAAAATTGCGTTAGATCTGCTGAAGGGTCGGTACGAAAATATTCGTTTATTGGCAGGATTGCAAGGATATTGAACTTTCCGTACGCAACGCGTTCCGCACCGGTTACGCGCGAAACTATTGAACCTATTGCTCGAGTCCACACGTTCTTTGCAGAATCTCGGTTTGCCTGTGGATAAATGGAGTTATATTCTCCTTCACATCAGTTTGGGCAAGATTCCCGTGAGCATCAAAACACGGTTTGAACAATTACACGGAGGCGACCATAAAAAGTTACCTACTTTCGACCAATTGATTGTGTTCCTACAAGAAGAGTGTCGTTTGTTCGACACGTCCACACCCGAAGTGGAAATGAATTCGGATTCGCCCCGAAAACCGCGCGGTGCGCTCGTTCAGCCAAAAGTGGTGCATGTAGCGGAGATACCGCGACGACAATGTACCTTTTGTTCTGGTTCAGGACATTCGGTCATTCGGTCGGTCGGGTTAGGAACGGATTTTGTGGACCATTTTACATACAGACAAGCACACTTCGGAACGCAAAGACTATTAAGGCGTATCTCTGCGTGTTTGTTTGTCTTGCTATCAAATGTGTTCATCTAGAGGTGGTCTCGGATTTATCGGTTGAAGCCTTTGTAGCGGCTTTTACTGGGATTGTATCCAGACGAGGCGTACCCTCGCTCGTACGCTCGGACTGTAGTACTATTTAGACCGGAACGGATAAGCACCTCAAACTCAAACTCAAACTCAAACTCAAAATCTTTATTGGTTCATACAACATAACTTACTATATTAACATATTTATTTAAATGAAGACTTGTCAACAGTGTGGATAGTTCGTCGTGTTGTATGCCAAATGGCGCTAGCTCAGCTTGCCTTGCTAGTCGAACTATACAGGCTGCTGTTTTTCAGCTAGGACCTATGTGTAAAGTGGTGGGAGGGTGTGTGAGGGTGTGAGAGGGTGTGTGATGGTGTGTGAGGGTGTGTGTATGCTATAATATAATGCTTATAATAAATGCTATAATATGTTTATTTTTTGTTTGGCGATAATATATATACATTAGTAATTTGTTAGGTAAGATAATAAAATTAATTCTATTAAATATGCTTTATAAGCTGATCAACTCAGATTTTACTATTCCTTCTTTGCTGCTCTAGTAACAGTTTCTTACGCGCAGTTCTAAACGCTGTAATGCCTTCTTTTGCCCTTATAGGCGGTGGAATGTCATTCCAGCATTTGGATGCCGCATATTTGAAACTGCCTCTGAACAAAGCAGAGAAGTGTCGTGGAATCTGGAGTGGAAAGCATTGAGCCCTTGTGTCAAGTTTGTGTGTTTCTTTAGTCCATTTTAACTTATTGTATAGATATTCTGGTGATCTGTTGTGTATAATTTAAAAAATCCTGCATTGTAAATTTAGTAGGTGGCGTGCTTTCATTTTTATAATACCTTGAGCGTTGTATATTGGAGTGACATGAGCACGTCTATTTACTTTATAACAGTACCGGATGCACGCGTTTTGCATTCGTTGAATAGCGCATTCTGTACGATTTAAAAGGCTGGGCCCATATACTATATCGCAGTACTTTAGTTGAGAAAGAACTAATGATTCTACTAACAGTCGTCTTGCTTGTTCTGAAATGTAGTCTCTAATATCGTATAATACTTTAAGTCGAAAAAAACAGTTCCTAATTTTCATTTTAACGTGTTCTTCAAAACGTAGGGTCCCATCAAATATGATACCCAAGTTACGAGCCTTAGGAACAATTTCTATTGGAGTATGATTTATTAATATTTTCGGTTCAAGTTCCAATATCCGGTCTATCTGGGTTTTCGTACCCGCAATAATCACCTGCGGGGGCTGTATATATTCTTAAAAAATAATCACGGCGCTTTGGAGAACCAACTTTTGGGTAAAAATATTACGTGGTTGTTTAACCCGCCGGCTAGCCCCAATATGGGTGGACTATTTGAGATAGCAGTAAAGTCGACAAAAACGCACTTTAAACGGGTTATTGGTAAGCAGAAGCTCACATTTGAAGAGTTGGCTACTTTCTTTACGAGAGTGGAAGCCGGTCTGAATTCGAGGCCTCTGTGTCCTCTCAGTAACGACCCGCGTGACCTGGAAATTTTGACTCTAGGCCACTTTCTAATCGCCCAGCCCCTCGTTTCCTTTGGTCGTGGTGGCGTAGTGAATATCTTCCCACGCTGCAGCAACGTCTTAAATGGATGTCTACGGATCTACTACGGAACCACCTAAGGTAGATGATTTAGTCCTGATTAAGGCGGATAATTACGACGCCCTTCGATGGTCTAGCGGTCGGATTGTTAAATTATTGCCAGGTAAGGACGGCATAATTCTGTGATGGTATAGATTTAAATATATTTTTTTATTAAAGGATGTCTGGGGGACTTTTAAACGCTGTGTGTGACGCCAGTTATGACGTATGGTTAAGTGAATGCCATGCGGATATCTGTCGGTGAGTAGGGCCGGGTTCTCAAACATACGTAACAAGATGGGTACTAATTCTGCCTAACCGAATCAAAACCAAATAAATTAAATGAATGCACCATGTATTCTGAATGATTAAATATATACAAACAGAAACAACAACCAATGTTCTAGGACGAGCATAAACACAAAACATTACAAGTGGGTAAAGAAATAAAGTAAGTTCCTAATTGGGCCCTCTAATACGAAGGACGATACTGAGAAGTGTTACGCGTACTGACTCTAAAGCCAACAAAAAAAATAAGGTTCGGTACGATACCCAGTGGAGATGATGTCTGGAGCACGTGGTTGGGCGGCGAATGGCGCCTGCCCCTGTGCGGCGAAGTTCGAGCGGCTGGGTCCCCTCAGCTGCCGACGCACCACACCACAGGACGAGTCGTTGGCGGAGCCCACTCCAAGAAGCACGAGGTGGGCGCCAAAGACACGGAGGGCGCGGCTGTGCTCCACCGAGTCGGCCTTAAAACGGCGACGGCGAGACCCCGGGACGCGACTGGCGTTGCTCGCTGCGGTCGGCGGTCTGCGGCGACGAGATGCGCTGGCGCCTGGCGGGCGAACAACAAGATGGCTGCCGTCGTGGTCCTATCCCATTGGCTCTGTAGGACGGCCTGACGGTCACTAGGCGCGCGCGCATGAGGGAGACAGCATCTTTGAATGGCTAAGTGCTAGAAAGAGACGGTACTAATGATCGTGGTTTGTGGTTTTGTTTCTAGAAGAAGTTTGACCATTGGTTCCTTGAAACGTGTATTATTCCATTATTTAGATAACTATAAATGTCCATTGTGAGTATGCATAGGCACTGACATCGTTCTGAAGGCTACCGTAAGTGTAGTTCAAGAAATATATGACATACAGATATTGATATTTACTAAAAATTAAAATAATAAAGTAACGTATGTTACAATTCGTATAGCTGAGGTTCGGACTTAGAACGGGATTTTGACACGCCCGGTATCAAAATTGTGTAGGTTACCTATGTAGCTAGGTATATAAGCCAGGCTAGGCCTTGCTTATGGGGGGGGGGAATGTTTCGGTCAACACCGGTTGCTGAAAATATTGTTGACGAAATGGCGAGAGCGACACGAGCGCCGCTGCCTGTCAGTGCATTACCGAACGTAGTGACAAGTGCATGGTTTTCTGCACACCACCGTGCTCGTCTCCGCAAGATCATTTTCGGTGGCTGCTCCACCAACCCACACACACTGCAACTCCAGACCCAGATGTCCAGAACGGCAAGAAGGAGAAGGAGCCTCGGGTGAGTTGGCAATGTTTTCTGAGCTGATTTTGGTCGGGCGGATCCACACATTATTCAGGATTTTACAGTCTACTGCGGCGGAATAACGTATAGTATGTATGTATGTATTTATGTTCCTCCATAACTCTTAAATGGATTATCGAAATTAGATGAAACTTAGTACACGTAAGTGCATTTAACTACCCGGGAATCAGGATAGGTTAAATATAATTCAGTTCCGCTTACGCTAAGATGTGGCTGTCATACAAACTGCAGTGCTCTGCACGGATCGGCGGGAGGCGCTTACTTTTACTAATTGTACCAAAGTACGCCGACATCAAGTGTGTCGGCGGAAAGCAGTGGTTCCGTACCGCTGAGGGCCGGGAGGACTGGAGAAAAATTGGAGAGGCGTATGTCCAGCAGTGGACGCAAACACGTTGACTGACTGACTGACCAAAGTACGGCTTGGTATTTCCCGCAATTTTACGACTACTTGGCATCACGCTAAATCGCCAGAGGTGCGATTAGTGGAATAAAATACTTATTACATGAAAACTAATTACTCGATTTAGATGCGGATTGTACCTACGTCTAGCCTGATTCCACGCAAAACTTACCTACGTTACACGTTACTTACTTACTGGGTAAGCAATGTAGCAGTGCAAGTGCAGGAAGGTTCTGGCGGCAAATGCTTATTTTTAAATAGCCACCAAATGTCAACGATGCTCTAAATGGGAATTTTTGGATGTTTCTCATTAAATCATACTATTTCGGCTCAAACGATCTTGATTAAATTTTGTAGATGGACCTGTACCAGTTTGACCCTTATTTGGACCAGCCATGTGGGCTACTTTTTATCAATGAAATAATTTAGCCGACACTAACCCGAGCGGAGCCGGGTACCGCAGCTAGTATTTAATAAATCATTATTAACTTTGCAACTTTGAGTTTCCACCATAAGAAAGTATCAAATAATTGATTTAATTTAAAAGAAAGTTGTTTCTTTAAAGTTAGTTACGCTTGAAACCATATATACAATGTGTTTATTGCTCGTAGGAAGGACTCCCGCAGATGAGATACACTTTTTTTTTTATTTAGGATAAAACAAACTCACATCTACAGTCTCTAGTATTCCGATGGACGAGTCAATGGTACGGTATCGTGGTGTAAATTGAAACAATAAAATATTCATACGAACACATCAAACGATATACAATTACTTGCTCGACACATTTTTTTTGATGAACCACAATTATGCAGATCAGAGAGAAATAAAAGGGCTTGACTGTTCGAACGGAAGATTAGCTATTAATCAGCATTTTTTTTCGATTGGAACCGTCATGCCAAAGATGTTAATAGCTAATGACGGTTTTTTTATTAATACACCGAGAATACGGGTGATTTAAAAAAATATGTAGATTTTATTAAATGGGTACGCAACGTATTACATGAAATAAAATTGTGTTCGTATGTGAGAGCAAGAACAAAGTGAGATGATGGACGCGTTCATAAACCACGAACATTGCTAATTAACATTTCGCAGAATGAAAAAAAAAAGCCTTGTGTATCGGTCTTTAAAATCTATCAATCTTTCCACTGAATAGCAACTAGTAAACGCAATTTTTGCCTATATTAAGGGAAGGCCCAAAATAAATCGTTTCATAAAAACCAACACGGGACCTTAAGTCCACCATGTCAGTTTTGAATTCATTCCATTACGTTCATATGAAAACATATATTGCGAAAATCTTTTCGAGTTAATCAAACAACGATTGCAAAATTAAACATAAAAAAAATATGATCAATAAATGAGGAAGATCGATTAACATTAGTGGCTCTCTAAACTGTAGACGTCGCGAATATGTCTTTTTGAAAATTTTAAATAATCAAAAAAATTGTTTGCAACATCGGTCTTGAAATCCCGATTGTCTTGATTTGTCAGCCTCAATGGCCCAGTGGCGCGACACTTCGGCGATCGCTCTCCGAAGTTAAACAACGCTGGGTCCGGTCTGGTCTTGGATGGGTGACCATTCGACCGTTGAGAGAGGCTGGCCGTGGTTCGGATTCCACGTTAAACTGTAGGTCCCCTTCCTTACTTCTCGCCCCAACCCTCTTCCTTATATTTATAAATGACCTTCCCGAGCATGTGACACTAGCAATCCTAATTGTACTGTATGCAGACGATGCCAACTTTATATCTACCGCATCAGATACAACAAACCTTATAACTAAACTTAATTTAATGCTGACAGAACTGAATATTTGGTTTAGCGCGAACGGACTCCTCATCAACAGTTCAAAAACAAAATGTGTAAAATTCAGTATACAGCACAACCAAGACAATGAGGAATTATTCCTACGATACCAAAGTGAAATAATAAAATTTGCAACACAAACACTATTCCTAGGATTTACAATAGACCAAAATCTAAGATTTAATATACATATCGACAATCTATGCGAGAAATTATCAAAAGCGTGCTACTGCCTTAAAGTACTCTCAAAATCTTGCGGCCTCGAGACCCTCACTAACGCATACTACGGTTATTTCTATTCCATACTAACCTACGGAATAGAATTCTGGGGATCCGCAGAAGTTTCAAGAGTGTTTAGGCTGCAAAAGAAGGCGATACGCACAATATCACATTCCACGCGGGACTCTCACTGTACTCCACTCTTTAAAAAACTAAAGATGCTTACTGTATACGACATCTACATAAAGAAGTCTGCGTTGCACGTGAGAAGGAATCCGTCAGAGTTTAGTGAACAAATACATAAATATGATACTAGGAATAAGGGTAATGTTACACAGAAAAAACATTACACAAGTAAATATAAGAAAAGCCTTCACTATAATAGCATTAACATCTATAACAAACTTCCAAAACAAATCCGACAAGAGTTGGATTATGGAAAACTTTGCACTAGCTTACACAACTGGCTCCTAGAAAATACTTTCTACGACCTAAAATACTTTTCAATTGTAGTCTAGACCGCTGTGTATGTTGGTGCAACGTGACGAAGAGCATTTTGTAGGTAGCGGTAAGATTACTCTGTACCATTGCCTAATTATGTTACAATAAATTATTTGATTTGATTTGATTTGATTGATACTTACTAGGTGGTAGGGTAAATCCCGCCCGGGTTGGTACCATCGCATTGGATGAACGATGGTCGAAGCGGCAATGAAAATTGTCCGTGTTTTCCGTCCAGTTCAATGTAGCCGTGCAATATAAGGAAGGTCCTGGCATGGCACCTAGTTCCCATGTGGTGTGTTGGGCTAATACCATGACAGAAAGTGTGGTATTAGCCATCCATGTCCAGTCACATAAAAAAAAAATCGGGTGGTAAATGTGTCCTATAGAGGAAAACAGATTTTCTCAAAACGACTACGCCATTTTAAAAAAAGAATCAGAAACTGCCTCGACTAAAAAATATAAATAAATATCGAACCTGCTTATACAAAATTTCACGAGAATCGGTTGAGAAATGCGACCCGAAGAGGACAACAACCGGACAAATTGTTCGCTTACGAATTCGGGACGCACAATTTCGAGTGTTAGTTGCACTAAATGGTGTCCTGTGTAGTTCTTACGTTTGATTATCTCGAGAACATCAGCAGTGAGAGAATTTGTAATCGAACTGACTAGACGACGCTACCGTGAGTGTTTGGTTGATAACTAAAAAGTGGCTTCGTTCACGTTTACGCATAATGACGTTCGTTATTAATGAACACGTCAAGTTCTGTGAGGTTCTGTTGTATCATCTAACTGCCTAAACTCACGCTCTCACATCCAAGCAAAATTTTATTAAAAGTAATACGTTACGTAATCATTTCATTTCGTTGTTTACAAATTTAACTAAAACAATCCGTAGTCTTGGTGTATTTATAAAATCCATCATTAGCTATTAACACAGCCTTCGTCTCTTTGGCATGAAGGTTCCAATCGAAAAAATGCTGATTAATAACTAATCTTCCGTTCAAACAGTCAAGCCCTTTGATTTTAAACTTGGTCAAGCCCTCATAATTATGGTTCATCCAAAAAACGTGTCGAACAAGTAATTATATATCGTTTGATGTGTTAGTGTGAATATTTGATTGTTTCAATTTCAAGCCCCATACCTACTACTGACTCTTCCATCGGAGCACTAGAGACTGTAGATGTGATATGGTTTTGTCATAAATTAAAAAAATCTAAATATATCTGACCTGCATACCAACAATAAACTCACTGAATATATAGGGTCAACCCAATAACATTCTTTAAAATGTAATCAATTATTTCATGCGTTTTTTGTTGGGAATCCAAATAATACATGTAATGGTAAAGAAGATGCAGGAAAATATTATTGTTTTATGAAATGTTTTTTTTTTCGTTTATTTTGTACCAGAGCACTCAGAAATGAACGCGGCAAACAGAAGATGCAGGAAAATATGATTGTTTTATGAAATGTTTTTTTTTTCGTTTATTTTGTACCAGAGCACTCAGAAATGAACGCGGCAAACAGTTTTTTTCTATGGGAAGATGGCTGGTTTTTATGTCAAATAAAACTATCACAGTGACCGGTCAACATTTTGTACGCGGACTAGCACCGGACTAATCATACAAAATGCTTTTTAGTCCGGGGATAATCCCCGTTTTAAAGTTAGATCGCCCACTCTGAATACTACTGTTAATAAGAACAATTTATAGTTTATCGGGCAGCACTTACTAAAGGCCGTGGGTCATGTATGTTAATATTAATTTATTTAATGTAAAACTTTTAGATTTTTTCGTTATTATGGCATTTCTCCGGTGAATTTCGTAGGAGGCAACTAACGTACCCTAAAGGTACCCTTCCTTACTTTCTAGGTGGTAGGGTTAATCCTGCCCGAATTGATAACATCGCACTAAATGAACGGTGGTCGAAGCGGCAATGAAAATTGTCCGTGCTCTCCATGCAGCTCAATCTAGCTTGATCAATTTGAGGAAGGTCCCGGCATTTTATTATTTCATTAACTATTAGAGGGTTAGGGCACACGTACTTCTTCGAACAGCTCCTGCAAGATCAAATCTGCAGTGATAAATCATTGGCAGCTATGCTTTCCTCTATGGTCACAGAACAATTAATATGCTGAATGAACTAAAGGGAGGTAGAGTTTAACTTACTTAATAATAGCCTAGGAACATTTAAGATACTAGTTATAAGGCATCTTAATAATTTGCATGCGTAAGTTAAGTGAGACTAGTAAACGACTTAGGATATCCTGTAAGTTTTGGTAGTTAAGATTCAAAATAAATACCAACCTAATTAAATCCTTTTTTTATGAAAAACCCGATATATATAGCTGTGCTGAGAGACCAAAGGTGCAAAAAATCGGCCAAGTGCGAGTCGGACTCGCACACCAAGGGTTCCGTACAAGATAGAACACAAAAAAACGGTTTTTTTGGTATGCCCCCCCTTTAATTTTTATATTTTTTTAGTTTACCTATTTGTTGTTATAGCGGCAAAAGAAATACACACTCTGTGTACATTTCAGCTGCCTAACTATTACGGTTCATGAGATATAGCCCTGTGACGGACAGATGGATGTACGGACGGACAGATGGATAGACAGACAGTGGAGGCTTAGTAATAGGGTTCCATTGGCACCCTTTGGGTACGGAACCCTAACAAGTCAAATCTACCTAACCTCACAAATCTCGCACTACGGAGGCAGCGGCAACCATAGCTGAAACTGTTAAGCATTACAATAAATATTCCAGTATTCGCGTGAACTATGATGTTCGCTGTGCCCATTAGGCCCGTGGGCCGTGGGGATTACCAACCAAAATAAAATTTAACAAAAAAAATAACCGACTTCAAAGAAAAAGCACTAAAAAGTAAAAAATAATTGCCATTTTTGTAGTTACGATTTTTGTTATTTTTTGAGTCGGCGTCAGCCGGGCACGTGCTGCGCCAATCAAGAGAACCTTGGCGACCTTGGCTGACACCGACTCAAAAAATAACAAAAATCGTAACTACAAAAATGGCAATTATTTTTTACTTTTTAGTGCTTTTTCTTGGAAGTCGGTTATTTTTTTTTGTTATTTTTTTATTTTTAGTGAATCTGAAATATACTGACTAATTTGTACACGTGCTTTCCAATAAAAAAGGAATCACCGAAATCAAAAGTTATGAGGTAACAAACATTGAAAAAAAAATATTATGTCTGCCTACAGAACCAATACGGTGAAAACAAATAAATAAGTTAATGAATAAATTTTTGAAAAAAAAACATACAGACGAATTGATAACCTATCCTTTTTTGAAGTCGGTTAAAAATACAATAGCACAGGCAACCAGCGACGTGGCAAAATATTTGTCCAAAGGATTAACATCGCCAGCCAGGAGGTGAATGCTGACAGTGTATTGGAAACCATGCCGTAAAACAAGCTTGAGGAATAATTTTAAACATACAGTATTTTTTACAATATATCCGTCCAAATGGTTTTGAGGCAGAATTTTACCAGTTTATATGTTATTTTAATTAAGATTAATGTTGTGAATTAGCTATGTTCATTAAAAAAGCTTAAAAAAAATAACAAAATCTGCATCACCCTGTAAGATTTTATAAGTTATGAATACAATCTATTTAATGCACGTCTCCTTCCTCGCTGATCGCACTTACCCTCTGTACTTTATTGTTGGCACACCATCATTCTTTTTCTTATTGAGTACTGTGAACAACGAATATGACTCTACCGACCTTTGAAGAAATACTCCAATATACCGCAACTAATATGTGCTTGTTAGGTCTGCCAATCGAAAGAGGGTGCCCGGTGACAATACTATTCTTCCTCTATTTCGTCAACTTGCTCGTGGTCATTATAGAGGAGATTGCCTACGTCGCCAGTCGCTTTGATGCTGAGCACTTTCTTGAAATCACTGCGGTTACACCTTGTATGAGCATAGGAACATTGTGCCTATACAAAGCTTTTGCACTATTCCTCAACAGAAAGAGAATTATTGAGACACTCAATTCATTTAGATTGCTGTACAGTGAGATTTTGCTTCAAGATTGTGAAGTAAAAGAAGTGGAAATATATGTAAACTATGCCAAATATTTCTCGAAGTACTTCTTTATCTTAAACCAGGTTTTCTGTTGGGTTTATACTCTTGCTCCTACGGCATTAATAGCGATCCAATTGTTTTCAAATGATAATGTGGAACTTCTACTATCTTTTAACATTGTTTTGCCTTTTGAATTTAATACTTGGAAGCCTTGGCTAGTAGTTTTTGTCCATACCTCAATTGCCGGTGAGTATCTAATATGAGGCGTGAGTAATTTCATGTTATTAATGTAAATTATTGTTTGTATGCTACTAAAGTAACCATGCTCGTTGTAAATCCAACAACAAAGCCACTAGGGGTAGGCTATTGGCTATAGTTAATTAAAAGTAATTTAAAAAAATCCTGATATTGCTTACTACCTGTCATTATAGATAAAGAAGTTTTAATTAAGGTAATTTATCAGATAGTTTTTAATCAATTTTCGAAGATTTTGAGATTGGATAATGTAAGAAGTGAACAACAATGAACACAGGAATATTTAACAAAAATAATATGGTTTAAGATATTGAGTTCCTAGGCAATGTCAAAGCATTCATCCTCTCAAAATGTTATTAATGCTGCGTCGGTTTCAGCAAACTCTGCTACAAAGAGCACCTCAGTCCTTACAACTTGAATGTTTCCACAGCTGTAACGACAGTGTTGTATTTAGTCGCCATGGACACTCTGTACTGCGTGCTGATCATCCATGTCTGCATCAACTTCAGCGTGCTCAGCTACAAGATTGAACGTCTCACTCCGGACAACTCCAATGATCTGGCGCAAATTGTGAAACAGCATCAGAACTTGATAAAGTAGGTCCCTAAGCATTCTCAGTCTGTGATCAAATATGTTTTCTAATCAAACCCTGATTTTTTACGAAATGAAAATTACGTTAAATTATATCGTCTTTAGACCATTTTTTTTATAAATCTTCCTATACCAACAATATTCCGTCCATGTCCCCGAGAAATCAGAGAATTCTCAATATTTAGAAATGCTTATAAATTGTTAGTATCAAAGTTAATACCGACCCCTCAACTACTTTCATCACGACAAGAACTTAATGAAAAAGTCATAAAATAGAATTTACCGCTGCACAAAATTTATAATTGTTCTTATTATTCGGTTTGTATTTTTTTTAAGATCACGAAACGCAGAAATGTTCACACCCTATCACTTCTTTACAGCACACTGAATAACCCTGCTGCTCCGAGTTACCTGCAGGATCGCTTCAAATTCCTATCTTCACATGGTGTTCCACTTAGGTCTGCTGATACCTTACTGTTAGCAATTCCTACACATCGCAGCACTTATTATAGTGACTCTTTTTCTGTAAACGCATCTCGTCTTTGGAATCAGCTTCCCCTAGAAATTCGGTCCTCTTCCAATGTATATATTTTCAAAAAACGTCTGAAGTCCTATTATTTAAATTATATTTAAACTTTATCATTTATATAAGTTCTTGCTCGCTCTCTGTTACAAAAAAAAGGTTCATATAAGAATAAATGTATATACACAAATATTGGTATATATTTAAATTAAATATATATTATAAGCTATGTACTATATGTATCTGTATGTATTAGTATTAGAATGTAAGTATATTTATTCTTGTTAAGTATATATATATATATATCTTTATTGATAAAAAATCTTACTTCTTTTATCCTTTTTTGTCTGCCGCCTTGCACCATTCCTACATCCCAAGGGTAGGTAGGAAGAGAATGCCTTTTGGCATTAGGCCCGCCTTTTGTAAACTGTTTATAATGGTGTACAATAAAGAATTTTATTATTATTATTATTATTATTATTAATTTATTAATGATATCAACAGAATGACTACATATGTTACATTGTATCTCCAATATCCAACTAAATATATTAGAAACTGAAATAAAAAGTCCAGGGGATGTTGTACCTTCCAGCTATGTCTCGCCCGTTAAACGAGATAAAAAATCTCCAACTGGGCACCAACTGTGGAAATGTGTGGCCGAGGTTAATTTCTGGATTTCATTTAGATCATGTTGACGCAAGTGTCTACCAGCACTCCTAGATCAGCTAAGGGCGTATCGGCCATCGCTCTCGACAATGTGTCGTGTTGTTGGACAATCCGAAATGTGTTTTCATCACGAAATGCTCCTATATTCGGAGATGGAAGGGCGGCAGAATCGGCACGTGTGCACCACAATCAAGAAGCCATGCACCCGATTCTAGTGCACAGGCCGCTTTGAATCGCGCTTCTTCCGCCAGTATTTCGTGCTCGATGGTGGCTTTTATTCGGTTTATATTTGTAATTCCAATATTTTATTTATTTTTCAGACTTTCACAGGATTTAGAAGAAATATTCGCACCTTCGTTGTTGTTGAATTTCGTGGCTAGTTCAATTGAAATTTGTATGCAGGGCTTCAATATCGTGGTGAGTATTATTTTGTCATACATGTTACCCGAATATCAAAAATCATTGTGCGCTCAAGTGATCGATTCTATCAACCTAAGTTGCAAAATATCGTTACGCATTAGAACGGTTATAGTTAACACTTACAATGCTGTTGGATATTTTGTGAACGCGTTATCAAATCTACAGTTTATTTTTTACGTGAAATTAAAGAATTCCTAAGGCGTTGTCTGAGTAGGTAGAATTGTAAATCAAACGAAAGGTCCTAATATAAAAAAAATGCGCAGGGTCATGTAATAGGGCAGACGTTTTGAAGATTAATTTCAGATGGTCTTAATTTAAAAAATGGCAGATTTATCGCAGCATATACCACATGAACAACTTTCAACTAAGCACCTGGTGGCATTCCATGGACTTGCAAAGTTTTTGGGGGGTTGCCATAACCAAATTAGTCGGTCGGTGCTTTTTCACATAAAGTTTGAAGAAACATGCTTGGGGAAAATATTTCGGCATCCTGTTGCGAGTTGAGCGGTTTGAAAATGGGTACCTAAGAATAACGTTATGCGGTATCCGTTGTTCAGGCGATATTGTACGGCAACAGACTGCCCATTGACGAGACGGAAGGCATGGCGCTGTATCGAGTTAAAAGTATAAACAAACAAAGTTTAAACTCCGAAGGGATGTAAGGTCTCTCTCTGTGTTAGATCGTATCCAACGTGAATAATCCGGAACTGTATGAAGCCATCCCTGCGTGCCCTTTCTACCATCGCTCCCCGAACTGTTGATAGTCCCAAAATAAATAACTACAGATTTAAAGAGTGGGTAAAATTCGGAACGCCGCGGCGCCGAGGAAATTCTCCCAAACATGACGTGAATAAGCACCAGGCCGACCGGCGGGGTTTTTTTTAATGTAATCTGACATGGATGAATGACATCAACACCACATTCCCGAAGGAATTAGGTGTCATTTTCGGGCACCTCTTATTTGCGGGCCTGCCCTACGCCGTATGCCGCGCTTAACATATAAAAGCGACATGCTTGCTGAAACAGAAACATGTCTCTCATTCCAAATTGTACCAGTGTAATATGATTTTGAAAGTATTAAAAAAAACTCGTTTTCTCACATTCTACCTACAAAGACAGCATGTCATGTTGAATATTCAGGCCGGTGACCTAGCGAATGTACCATCATGCTGCCTGTTCCTGTCGTCTGCGCTTGTCCAAATATTCATGCTCTGCCTGTTCGGGGACCTGCTCATCACGGAGGTTTGTTTGAGGATTAACATATATTTTGCTAGGTTATATCTTGAGGCGAATATGAGGGTTTCCATCAATCCTTATGTCCGTGTTAACTGAACCGTGATTGTTCGATACACCTTGGCTGGCGCATATTCATTGGTACAAGATGCATTCCAAAGGTAGGAAATCATATGCAGTTGTTTTAGCTTCTCGTAGTGTTAAAAGATTCAACGCCAGGAGTATGTCTGCCTGTCCGTCTGCCTATTTTTTTTTTTGTAAAAGGCTTTTATTTGTACAGAGCGGTCGACTAGGCCAAGCCGCGTACATGAACCATTGGGTAGACATGGACCAAGCTAGTAAGAAGAGCCTCATGGTCCTACGAGAGCGGTAAGCTCATTTCATTAATGTTGCGGCTGGCTATTCAATTTTGCTATATACAGGGTGTCGTAATGGCCAGTACATTAAATTTGTGAAATTATTATTGGGAATGAAACAAACGAAAAAGTTTAATTTTTTTTTCCTGAATATACTCTAAATAAAATGTTAGACTTTCCATACAAACTAATTCAATAATCTAGTGTAAAAAAATCGAATGCTCCGTAAGAACGTGGGAACGTTGTACGTTCTTGGACATGGGTGACTTATATTACACCTACAGTCATGACATTAGCCTGATACGCCACGTGGGATCTAGGCTCCATGCCAAGACCTTCCTTATGCATGGTTACAACGTCGCGTCAAATTACACTAGACAAAAACATAAATTCCAAAAATGTATATCTCGGTAACTAGACACTTTACAGAAAAAATAAAAAACTCTTTTGTCTCGAAAAAACATGAGGATTACGCTGGCCAAATTAATGTACCGGCGGTTACGACACTCCGTATATTGACTCTATCGTCTTTGTATGTAAATTAGACGTTATGAAAATACACGACAAGCCCTCATAACTTAAGATAATCCTGAAATTCTTATATATAAATATTTATATTTTTATATGTGTAAATATTTGTATGTATCTATCTGTTAATATTAAGTACTATACATTATAAGCCTATATTATGTACGATTATTTTATGAAAATATATATATTTCCATTTCATTTTAAAATATTTTTTAAGATACTTAATATAGTTTAGTTTAGTTTTTAGTTTTTTATTTTTTTCTTTTGCCCGCCACCCCGCACCTCTCCTACGTCTCTAAGGTGGAAATTCCGCCTTTTTGTGAACCATGCTTGCAGGCTTGCAAATAAAGAATTTTTTCATTTCATTTCATTTTAAATTCTATTGCCCATTTTTATCCGTAAGCGAATTATAACTTTGTTACCCTAAAAAATCTTATTATTATTGATTGAAGTGTTTTTTTCTGGCATGACACCTAATTCCTTCAGGAATGTGTTGTATTGGGCTAATCTCATGGCGGTAGTTGTGTAGTATCAGCCATCCATGTCAGGTTCCATAGATAAAAGTATTACTAATCCAGTAACATAATTTATTTATATATTCGAAGAACCAACAGTTAATTTAAGCATGAAGAGACTTAAAATAATTAAATAAACACCAGTTACTGATTGTCACAGTTGGGTTTACAAATAACAGTTCGTAGAGCACACCTGCAACGAAATAACCATCCTTTCAAACTTTGAGAACAGTGACACTAGAAACAGTAAAACGTTGCATTTTGCAGGACTCTTCGACCGCAGCGGCTGACCGCCATGAAGTTCGCTCCGATCACCTACGCTTCTTTTTACAAGGTGATTGTTGTTGTTTGGGCAGGTTTCTGTGAATTCAATCTTCTTGATGTTAATGACGTAATAGGCATAGGGGTTCACTGTCGACGTCCGTTTTTTTCCGCAGATCATAAGTACTTCGTGGTCCTACTTCACCATTCTCTACACGGTCTACACTCGACCGGACGCGGAATGTATACACTGAGAAAAAGATGACAACTATATTTTGGTTAAATTATATCTAGTTTTGCAGGCATTGCAACGACGATATCGACTGTGGTTTATCGACTGTGGTTTGCTTACTAGCATATAACATCTTTAATATAAAAGTTAATCAATAGCTGTAAGTTTTTCTTATTTTGTTTCTACAAGATACATATACTGCTTCGTCCTACTACTTTTGCAAAATTTGTGAAATACGAAGCTGGACTAACATATTTTCTAAGCAATATATTAACACTTATATTAAGTTTTCTATGTTACTCTGTTTGTTTTTCCTGAAATAAATAAATAAATAAAAAAAAAGTTCCATCAGAACAGTTTTAGCAGAAAATTGAGAGCTATATAAACGTGTGAGTGTGTGTGTTAAAGTGTGTAATTGACCTAGAATTAAGTTTCATTCAGAAATTAAAAAAGGTTACTCCAGCTATGAAAATACTTTTCTCGTATTTTTTGTCATATCGCACTTGGCACTATGTGCCTGATATAGTTGCACTGAAGAAAATGATATGCAACTGTTTAATGTTTTAGCACAGTAAAAAATCAGTAATTTATGGTAAGTATTCCTCTTTAGTATTAACTAGCTGCGGTACCCGGCTCCGCTCGGGTTAGTGTCGGCTAAATTATTTCATGGATAAAATGTAGCCCACATAACTGATCCAAAAACTGGTCCAGGACAATTTATTCGTCTACCAAATTTCATCAAGATCGTTCGAGCCGAAATAGCATGATTTAATGAGAAACATCCAATAATTCCCATTCAGAGCTTCATTGACATTTGGTGGCTATTAAAAAAAAAAGCATTTGCCGCCAGAACCTTTCTGCACCTAGTAAGTAAGTAAAGTTTAAAACGTAACTTAGTTTTGCGTGGACTCCAACCCACAGCCAGCCTCAACATCGAAAACAGTAACCCATCTCGAACCTGACTGCTCCCAGAGATGCTATACATTGATAAAATACGCACATAAATCGGGTAAGTGGTTCGCAAGTTATAAGAATTTAACACTCACTACTCACCCTTCTGGTAATGAAGCGTTATATTTTTTTTTTTTTTATGTGACTGGACATGGATGGCTAATACCACAAGTTCTGTCATGGTATTAGCCCAACACACCACATGGGAACTAGGTGCCATGCCAGGACCTTCCTTATATTGCACGGCTACATTGAACTGGATGGAAAACACGGACAATTTTCATTGCCGCTTCGACCATCGTTCATCCAATGCGATGGTACCAACCCGGGCGGGATAAACCCTACCAACTAGTAAGTAAGGCAGTTTAGAAATTATGTAGCCTAATAGAATCAGGCTAGACGTAGATACAATCCGCATCATCGAGTAACTGGTTCTCAAGGATTTTATTCGGGGGAACGGCAGAACGTCTAAAATCCAGATCGTATAATATGATATTTTAACAAAATTTTAAAACCATGCACAACGTATAATCGGCAGATCGTATAATTGTATACGTAGTGCATGAAGAAGTTCACAAAATAAAATTACTTATTTCTCCATGCATAACATTTAATAGTCACAACGTATAAAATTATGATCTTTATTTAACAAAAAAGAAAACCATGCATATCATATAATTCAAAAACGTTTCATACGATAAGCGCCCTTATGTATATACTTTTAAAGCGTATACTCGCACGCGAATTTCGACCGTCTCAATTAGCGTAAGGTGGCCTTGTTACTCTTTAACAAATATCGATTCGTAGCAATTTCAGCCTTAAATGTATCGTCATTAGGGCGCTTTATGCAGTGCTTCTTGGCATATTATACGTTCTGCATGGTTTTCTTTTTTTGTGAATTCACGTTAGGAATATTATACGTTGTGACTATTATACGTTCTGCATGATGCAAAGAGTTGATTTTATTTTTAAACTTTGTTCATGCACAACGTATAAAATTATACGTTACTACATAGGCTACAATTTATAAAGATATTGTGCCCATGGGCTTTCGAGCTTTCACGGGGCTGCGAAAACGATGCCGGTAGCGCTACTTCACAGAGGGCAGACGTCATTGACGGTTACGTCTGTTTGGCGACTTTTCAAGGCACCAGCGATTAATTGTCAACCAATTAATTGTCAAATCATTCGGATATGTAGTTAGATGTATAAGCTATATTACTGTAAAAGTTTCATTAAAATCCATTCAGTAGTTTTTACGTGAAAGAGTAACAAACATCCATCCATTATTACAAACTTTCCCCTTTATAATATTAGTAGGATGTATTACGGCAAGTATCTGGGTATATATAATGAGTCAAAACAGTTATTTTAACCGATTGCACAGTAACGCTTGGTGAAAATAACACGTTTGACAGATCACATTCACAGCAGATCAGATCATACATTACGGCTGACTATCAATTAGGCGTGAAACTGTCTAGTTTCAAGAGCTGCAGTAGTTTTAACAGATTGAATAGCACCTAATAACTTAATACAAGACGTAAGTAAGAATTGAAAAAATACCAAAGCTAGAAACAGTTTTCACTTGTTAGGTGAATATGCCAAAACATTTTATGTAACTAGACACGTTTTAGTAACTGGTCCCAGCTGTCTTTTTATTACCCAATTTGTGGGTTTCAGTGACACGATATTGTTTTATTTCAAGCAAATTTTTATATCAGTGTACAAAACTTACTACATATTACCTCTGATGTGCAACTGGTGTTAAGCTGCGCTTTCCGAATATTAAGTGATCTGGGGAAATAAATGTTTTGAAATAAAAATAATATATACTACTATATTATACTACAACCTTTTTTTTAGTTACAACCTTATAGCCTTTTTAGTTATAACCTATAAGTACAACCTTTTTTTTTTAGTTTTATTTGAGAAATCAACAGCGTCAACATGTTAATATTAAATTATCCAGGAATTAAGACTAGGTATCCAAGTACCTGCGTGTGTACCGGGCTATTATATTCGTAATTTCGGGTTCGATTAAAATTGACTGGTGGCCGTTTTCGTATTGTTGCATCCGTAAAATGTGCATGTTAGTGATCACAAACATGAACATGTAGTGCCGTCTGTTGTTGAGTAGTTACTATCAATGCATGAATATTCCATCCTGGAAATTTTCCAATATGGAAAATTTATTTTCACCTATTTCATACTTCTTTGATGTAAGTAAAGTAACATTATTGTAACTATTTATTTTCCTGGAGATCACCCCTGTATAGAACACCAAAAACATCAAATACTTAAAAAACACAATATATGTAACACCCAAGAATATCAATGAACACCAAATAAAACAAAACATCACCAAAGAAAGCCAAAGAAAAAAAACAATTCATATTTTGATATGAATTGTTTTCATATCCATGAATGAATTTGGTGTTTGTTCTTTGGAACAAACACCAAATAAACTGTTGGGGTCGGGGAGTCGACGCATGATTCAGTAAAAGTTATTTTCTTGGAATTTTAGATTTTTCGATCACAAGACCCTGAGATTTAGATTTTGAAAGAATTTAAAAAGTTGTAAGTAGCGACGACTGTTTTCAATTTTAATATCAGATTCGTACTTTCCAGTCACAGGTATCGATTTTGGAATAATTCGGCTAAGGTTAAATTTCTTAATAAAAAAAGTTGTAAATAGCGCCCACATTTTTAAAATAGGTCATGAGATTCACACATTTCGACTATAGGAACCCTCAGATATCGATTTTGAAAGGATTCGATACCGTAACGAAAAAGTTGTGAATGGTGATTTATAAATCTGTTATCAGATTAGTACTCGATTTTGAAAATATAGAACTTCGGCAGTGAACATTCCAATAAACGATTCCAATAAAACTTAACGCAGTAATGTAGTGTAGTAGGAATCTAATAAAATCCTCGGCATGGTGTAGAAATTTACCAATTGCTTCATCTACGAAATGAGTTGGATAGTCGGCGCCGAATCAGAATGAAAACGCATCTATGTGAGTACCGTGTGGCCTCAAGTAACTTATATAGATAGTTGTACAACACGGTTGTACTCCAATGGGCGTGGCTAGATGGCCAAGTCAATAGTAGGTAGGGCTGTTAAATTCTTAACAATAACATAATTACACGAACACATCAAACGTTATTAAATTAATACGATAGTGCCTGGTTGATGGATACGTTTCTTTGATAAACTACAATTAGTGTAGGTGTTGAGAATATGCAAAAGGTGAAAATCATAGGGCTTCACTGTTTCAAGAGAGAATAGCTGTAGTAATAATGCCAAAGAGACTTAGGCTGTCTTAATTGCCATCAACGTATCTACAATTAACACAACAAACAACTACAGGTGATTTAATATTATAAAACACATAAAAAAAATTGATGATTTCATATATTAAGTAAGTTATAACACCCCAACTTTAAAAGAATTCAGGAGCGGAGATAAGATGCCAATTGCAGTTTTCCTCTGAAATTAGCAATGATGGTAGACACGATACCTTCATTACATGTTAGATATTCCAGTGACTGCTTATAGCATAAGCAATGTTAATGACTATGAATTGCCTCAAATTGAGAAATTTAACATCACCGGAATGGGATATATAGATTATTACTGCAGGGATCGATTCAATATGATTTGCTCATTATTGTATTTTTCAGTGAACTATGTCAGAATTATTTAAGTTCTATGTCAGAGCATTTGTTTTATTGCACAGCTACATATTGAACTGAATGGAACCCGCGGACAATTGTCATTGCTGCTTCGAACATCGTTCATTCCATGCGATGGTACCAACCTGGGTTAGATTAACCCTACCACCTACTAAGTAAGGAAGGGGACCTACAGGTTAACGTGTAATCCGAAGCATGAACGACGAATCTCTTAGCCCCGATTGCACGAAGAGACGGCTGAGTTAATCAATGTTCAAACACGTCACTTTAGTGAGTCGCATGGAGTTCCTTCCATACTGTCCATACAAAGTGACCTGTTCAATCGTACGTTGACGTTGATTTTGATGTTTTGTCCTTTCGTGCACTCGGCCGTTAGTCGGCTCTTACGACATGCGCGGGAAGAAATGCAGCGGGTCCAAATGTATTATTTTTACGTGCCGGAACCCACACAGCACAAAACTAACATGCACATTATTAGGATAACACGCTTGCTGACATATTAGCCCTAAACATAGGAACTAGGTGCAATGCCTGGACATTCCTTATATTGCACGGCCACATTGAACTGGATGGAAAACTCGGACAATTTTCTTATCCGCTTCGACCAATATTCATTCAATCAAGTCAAATCAGGCACAGGCCACTCTATGGAAAGGGGTATACTCGGTAATTTCTTGCGGTATAATATCAGGAATGAGGCAGGAGAACTAAAGTGACCTGGCTTACAAGATCAGCAAGTTAATGTGGCAATGGACTTGCTATGTCTGCCGGAGAACAGATGGCCGATGCAGCAGACGAGTTCTGGGGGTATCATGATAACTAACTCGCCAGTTTGTTTAATATCAGGTGAACGGGCAAAACGGTGATAAAATCTGACGTTCTGTTGCAATTCATGCAATGCCAACTGATAAATTTCAGTCCACTTGGCCCAATAACACGTCGCTTGACAGGATGGCAGGAAATGCAACTTAAATGTCAGATTTAATCACTCTTTTGCCAGTTTATTTGCTATTCACCCGGTGAGTTAACTTACCGTGGTAACTCCCCTGAAGTTGGTTCGATACCCAGTGCCTGCACAACTGTCTTACTCGTCGAGAGTGTGATACAAATATGCATAATATCTGTAAACCGAATGGTTTACGGTTAATAAAACATCTTGAGGAAACCAACCACTGCTGGGGTTGACTCCAGTCTGATTGCTGGGTAGCCTGAGATCGAATATCGCTGCTCAGGGTGTTTTAAGAAGAACTTCTTGAAGTTCTACTTGGCACGGTGCATCGGTGCAAAATTCAAATTGGAATTTTAATGTTACCTCACGTAGGTAGGTACCTATTTTTATTATTTGATGAGTTAATTAATAGATATAGGTTGAATACATACATAAACAAATACGTTAAAAAGAGATAATCTTTAATTATTGCTTAATAGCTGAAGTGCTCGGCTCCGCTCAGGTTCATGTCGTTTTAGACCGATGTCGGCCTGAATTATTTCCTGAATAGAAAGTAGCCCAAAGGGCTCTTTTAAAAGGCGGGTTCACGACAATGCATCTATCTAACAAATTTAATCAAAATAGGTTGAGCCCTATGTTCAGGGGCGTAATTTCAATAAGAAGTATTCCAATTCATAATACTAGTGGAAAGAATTTCATTTCATTTATTTAAACTTTTTGGTAGTCAAACTTCACTATGTTACGTCACAAAGATCCTCGGATTCGATCACCCTAGTAAAGAACAACCCACAAAGAAACTTCACGGGTTTACATAACATATTTTTCCATCGACAGTTATGAAATACACACTTAGATGTAAATACTACTGCCAAACAATTTGCGATACTACTACAAAACTTGCGGCAACCGCCCTTGCTATCTGGGAACCTTCCTACACTGGCACTGCTACATTGAAATAGATGGAAAACACGAACAATTTTTATTGTCGCTTCTATATTTTATTCAATGCGATGGTATCTACCAACCCAGGCGGAATCACCTAGTAAATAAGGAAGAAAACCTCAAATTTTCGAATTTTACTTCCACATCCAGCCTCAATATAAAAAATGGTTAACTACCCATCCGGACCCTATCACGCACAGAGATGTTATACGTAGGTACAATCCGCATATAAATGGGGTGTATGATTCTGAAGTTATACAAGCATTTAAGCCCACTGGTCACACCTCTTGTAATTTAGAGCGATATTCTCCGCCAATTTCCTTGGAGGTATATTCAAGAATAGTTCATGCATGATTTTGTTATAAACATTTAAACCCCTCTGCGTACCCCTATGGTGATGCTAAGTATCCCTAAAGTTGTGGAAAAAAACAAGCTAAACGTTAGTCAAACTTAGCATGGAATTTGGACGGGTGGCTGTTTAGTTTTACTAAAATCTTAAATATGTCAAATTTTATGTATTATTAGTTGCCCATAAAATCTGCGCAGAAACCACATCCGATATAGTATTTGTTTAGCGAGTAGAAGGAACCAGCCATCATCCACCCCGACATTTAAAACGTTTTAAGTACATTTTATCTATGATAAAAATAAAATTTAAATTATTATACATATTTTAATAGGTATGACAATATTTAAAATTGGTATTTTAACTGACCATTAAAACAACCATGAACTCATTTTATAAACTTACTTACTAATAACAATAAAGTTAAGCACAAATAAATTCCGTATAGGACACGACTGTTGCAAAGGGAGCCGCGCTGCCATGCGATGTCGTTGATCTATATCATGCATGCACAGTTCGGTTATTCTCGAGCTCGCCTCCATCGCTCGCATCGCCCGCCTGTGCCCGCCCGCATTCGCTCGCTCGTTCTTGACTTTTTTGCTTTTTGTTCGGCTCCTAAGAGTAATAGCGTGATATCAGGCGGCGTTTTCGATGAAAGCTCCCAGTTGTCTTGATTTTCACTGACATCTTCAACAATTATCTTCATATTTCAACCAATTTACAAAAAACATCAATTAACTATACACATAAACCTTCCTAGTGAGACACTCCGTTTATTGGTGAAATCCGAATGAAAAATCGTTTTTGAGTTTATCGCGTTCAGACATACACACGAAGCGGAGGAGGCCTTGTTTTATAATATGTATGCCAAATTCCAAAGGGGTGCCCGATGACATCCGGTTATGGGATGGTACCAATATTGGTACCACCTAGTAAGGAAAGGGACTTACAGTTTAACATGAATACCGAACCATAAATGGCTAATCCATTAGTCGGCTCTTACGACATGCATGGGAAGATATGCAGTGAATTTCTTTCCGTCTTTATTAGTTTTTATTGTTTTTCGATATTTCGGGAAATTAAAATTTATGACCTCTTTTACAAAATAATAATCTGTTTTAGTAATTATCTAATCTTAATTCTCACAAATCCCCGACCTCTTTGGGATTATTTTTTTATAAAATATACACTTGTATCTTTCTTATTTCGGAATAAATTGTGGATGTTAATTGACAATTAATCATAGCGATGCCCGCCTGGGTTTGTACCGGCAACACAGATGTAAGTGTTTTCTGTTAAGTTAAATGTAGCCGTGCACGCAGAGGGTTATTCTGGCATAACATCTACGTCTCAGTATCATATACGATAGCAAGGGCTAATATAATAAAAGATAGTTTTAAAAACTAGCCAAAATAAAAAACAACCTGAAAATCTCAAATGAATAATTAAATAACAAATTACAGTCTGTACCGACAAACATCATACAATCAGATCTATTTTAATTTTTGTAGTTGATCTGAATAAAAATCTGAATATTCTAAAACGTTTGGTATAAGATAAGAAAATTGACAACGTGGATTCCATGTCTGTCATCTTAAAAAGTATAAATGTTTCGCACGACTAAACCAAACCAATCCTAGGCTAGTGGAGGCTTTTATTTCATATCACAAAATGAAACATGTAGACAATGTCATAACTTCTGTTGTCAAAAGTTCATACAGTGAATAGAATGTTAATAATTCCGAGCTGATGTTTCCCAGACGCCATTACGCGTGTCAAGACATCTATCGCTCGACGTCCAGACCCCCGGCGCAGATGGAAGCGAGATTAAGGAGGATTAGTTTATCTTTTTTTTTAAGTTTTCTTATAGTTACAAATAATCTAAACCCTCCCTAAAAAAATAAAAATATTGTTGAATGTTCTGTACCACCCTGTAACATTACAAATCATGAATCAATCTATATAATGGACACCTCCATGCTCGCTGCTCTCACTTGCTCTTCGTACTTTACTATTGGCACACTTTCGTTAGTTTGCTTTCTAAATACTGCGGACAACGATCATGACACTACCGACCTTTGAAGAAATACTTCAACATACCTCTACGAATATGTGGCTGTTAGGTCTTCCAATCGAAAAGGGGTGTCCCGTGACAATATTATTCTTCTTCTATTTCGTCAACTTGCTCGTGGTGATCATTGAGGAGATCGGCTACGTCGCCAGTCGCTTTGATGCTGAGCACTTTCTGGAAATTACTGCGGTTACACCTTGCATCACCATAGGAATATTGTGCTTGTCAAAAGCCTTTGCCCTATTTCTCAACCGAAAAAAAATTGTCGAAACGCTTACATCATTGAAAATCCTTTATTCTGAGATTTTAGTTCAAGATTTGGAAGTGAAAGAAGTGGAAAAATTGTTAAAATTTGCCATATATTTCTCGAAATACTTCTTCATCTTGAACCAGGTTTTCGGTTGGGTGTATAATCTGGCTCCATTGGCTGTTATATTGATGCAATGGTGGTCGAATGGAAATGTGGTGCTTTTTCTACCATACAACATTATCTTGCCATTTGAAGTTGATACTTGGAAGCCTTGGCTGGGAGTTTTTGTCCATACCTCAATTGCATGTGAGTATTTGTAAAAGTTGTACTGATTAAGGATAAGAATTGTAGAATTATTGCGTCGGCCTAAAATAATCATTGGTACAATCATGACGTGAAGAAGCACCAGGTCGGCCGGCAAGGTTTTCGTAGTCCCCTGAAAGTTCGAAATCCCATGGGCGTAGTCGGGCAACTTAAGGTGGGCCCGTAAGTATCAGAAAATTACGCTCCCCATACAAACGTAGTTTAGTAATCATTTCAAAACCACTGTTCCAATTTGCTTGATATTTGGTATTTAATATCAGGCAACAAATATCTATGTCTGAACGTTTTTGTTTTTTCTAAAAATGTATCCTGTGCCACACAACAGAGAAAAGAAAAATTGTGTGAAGATTTTCTTTTACCTGTTATTTGACTTGCTTTACATTTTTCAGCAAAACAAAAACGTACAGACACAGATATTTATTGCATAATATTAAATACAAAATTTCAAGCAAATCGGAACAGTGTTTTTAAAATGATTAGTAAACTACGTTTCTATGGGGAGCATAGCTTACGGGCCGTTCTTAAGAGGTCCTGCCATACGCCATATGACTTGCGTAATTTAAAAAAAACTAGGATCATGTTAACTGTCTTAATAGTCATTCAACGTAATTACTGTCCATGGTTTATAATCATACTTTCTATGATGCTAATATTAGTTTTTTTTAAGATTCTGAACTGGAACAGGACAGAAACAAAAATGTTGTATTCCATGATTTGAGATATTAAACTGCTGCATGAAAATAAACAAAAATGTATTCATACTATTTTTATAAGCATACATCGACGTTTAGCGTCTGAATCTGGAACTTGGTAAATAAAATTTACCAAGTTCCATTGGCAAGGCACATTGATTTTAATAATATTATAATACATTATAGGATATATGCTTTGTATTTGAAATTCAGTACATTTCTGAGTCTTTGATGGTATTGATTGTCATCAAATCAACAGGTTCTGCTCCGACGCAGTTAAAACATTATGGCTGGATAACCAACGATCCATAGCTGGATCAATGGTTGCTTATCTGGTCGATTTCACTTAGCTCACTTAAGAGATAGATCGCCTCACTCCTGACAACTGGAATATTTCCACAGCCGCATGGTGACCAGGTAAACCGAGGTGATTCGTTATACCTGGTCACTGTAGGCACCGCCCACGCCTACGCCAACTTCACTTTCATGCCTCGTTGGTTTCCCTCCTGATAACGCGAATATTCCTGCAGCCGCAACCACACTGGTGTACCTCGTTGCCATGGACACTCTGTGCTGCGTTCTGACTACCCACGTTTGCATCAACTACTTCATTCTCAGCTACAAGATAGAGCACCTGACTCCTGATCGCTCGAATGATCTGCCACAAATTGTGAAGCAGCATCAACACTTGATCAAGTAAGGTCCTTAAATGGGGGACGCATCATAAAGTCCAAAAAGCACAACGTCCAAAACCCATAGCGTCCAAAATACTTACGAATACGGATATTTTTAATTGGGGTTGGTTAGGTTAGGTTAGATTATATGCATTTTATAATACACGCGAAAAATACAAACTTTTGGACGTTCTGGGTTTTGGACCTTATGCTTTTTGGACTTAATGAAGGCGACCCTACATTAAGAATAATTTATCAGTATGGTCAGTCCGAGTTCTCACCTAAATTGGCGTTTACGGAACTTCGAAGTCACATACTTCAAACCCGTACAAGTTTTACAACTTATTCTGTGGTTTTAATTCTTCAACCTGTCAAAATCAAACTCGGACTACCGATTAGTATGATTTTTTTGTATTGACGGTGACGATGCGCATGCTATCAAATCAAACTCAGACTCGCAAATCTTAGTTTGCTTAACGACCACTGCGTGCGCTCTTCAATTATCCATACATTTGGAAACGCTAATCAATCTGTTTGGCGTAAACGCCAATTTTGTTGAGGAGTCGGAATAGGGGCTCTGTAATCGGGATCTATAAAGAAATAAAAAGCCTTTACAAGGATTTCACCAACAAAAAAATTATAGATGAATGAATGAGTTTTGTCATGATTTCTTTTATGGTTAAATATTATTTCACGGGAAGGTTATTTTTCGTAAAATCTTCACTGTTTATGTAAACAAAATCCGATTCATCGCTTTAGTTACGTAATAATTATTGAACGACTTAGAAATTTATGAAATATAGTCTTTCGCTGATCACTGTCACCGATTTTTTATTTCTTACAGTATAGAAAACCGTAGATAATAGTCGTTTCGCTTTTCAGATTGTCCCAAGATTTGGAAGATATTTTTGCACCGTCTTTTTTATTGAATTTCGTAGCTAGTTCTATTGAAATCTGTATGCAGGACTTCAATATAGTGGTAAGTGGGCACTATTATTAGCACATATCTTACAAAACAAGTCTAAAGAGCACAAATTACAATTCGTAGCTTCTCTAAAATATTACCACTGTAAAATTATACACATTGAATTTTGCAAACTTTATGTCTCGGAGTATTTTGTCAGTACTTCTTCATGTCTTCTGTCCTTAAGTTCTCGTCGGGTGGCTTCTGTTTAAAATATTTAATAACCTTGTTTATAGCCCCTATCTTCTCAGCAAGATACCCTTCAGATGTCCAGCCCGTGCGACACGTTCTGATAGTCTTTTACCAATTAACAATTTACCAGTTAACAACATGAAAAAATATATTTAATACGACGTAGTTGTGCTAAAATTTCAACATTTTCATAATTTTATTTTACGCTATTTAGAAGATAAAATTGTCATAGTGCATCTTTTAAAAAATATTTATTATCGTTTAGTTAACATTGTTTCGTTTCTCCTTTTGTTCAATATAGCAAAAAAATATGTTAATATTTTAACTTTTGAAAATTCTAAATTATTTTGTAGAGAAACTGCTTCTTTTTAACCGACTTAAATAAAAAAGAGGAGGTTCTCAATTCGACTGTATTTTTTTATGTTTGTTATTTCATAAGTTATGACTGGGTGAACCGATTTTGATGTTTTTTATTTTATTTGAGAGCTGGTGCTTTCTTTGTGGTCCCATTTCATTGGTGGTACCATTGATCCAGTTCTGACATTGGCATCCATGAGAAAACCATTTAAGTCTTAAATTTGCATTAATTATGTGCGCGTCAAATGGACGAATAACTCAATATCACACCAACCGATTTCAATAGTTCGTTTTTTATTGGAAAGGATGTACTTTAAGGGTATTTTGATGACAGTTTGGTATGGTTCTCATTATGGGATCCAAGAAGTAACCAATCTCCATCCTTCTGTCAATCTTCATCCAATCCGACGGTACCAAACCGGGCGGGTTTTTAGGGTTCCGTACCCAAAAGCTGAAAACGGAACCCTATTACTATGCCTCCGCTGTCCGTCCGTCCGTCTGTCACAGGGCTGTATCTCATGAACCGTAATAGGTAGGCAGCTGAAATTTTCACAGGTTGTGTATTTAATTTGCCCTTATAACAACAAATAGGTAACATTAAAAATAATAAAAAATAAAGGGGGGGGGGGCATACCAAAAACGTGTTTTTGTGTTAAATCACTTAAAATTGGTGTACGATGGTACGGAACACTTCGTGTGCGAGTCCGACTCGCACTTGGCCGGTTTTTTAACTCTACAACATCCTACATCACTCAAGGAACTGGCTTCATTGGCTATAGTTCATTTAGAAGATTGCGTAAATGTAAATTAAATGAGTCGTGTATTTTCTTGTGTCGATTTTATTTCCTCAGGCCGGAGACCTAGCAAGTCTACCATCATCCTGCCTGTTTCTGACGTCTGCGCTGGTCCAGATATTCATGCTATGCCTTTTCGGAGACCTGCTCATCACAGAGGTGCCAGCATCATTATGTTTCTACCATTTGCTTACGATCTCAATCTGGCTGATTACCTCTTTTAGTATAGGGTTCTTAGTATTAATTTTAGGGTTATTTTCTGCATAGATGAATAAAACTTGGTTAGAGTATCTTTATTTATTAATTTATGTATAATAAAATATATAAATAACAAACAAAAACGGCACATTTGGTAGTAATTGTGCATGCATGTTACATATAATACTTGAAATCAGTCAGTTACTAACAGAAACATAGAATTTCGTCGCAGTCGCTTCTGAAACATTAATGTCAAGGAATATTCTTGTAGTACGACCACGGAGGATGGAGGTAGAGAGGAGGTGTTATTGCCTCATATTACTAAGGAACGCAGCGTGACACTGCGCGGTAAGCGGGGGAAAAACATTTCATGGTGGGGCTTCAAGTTCCGCCTTTTGTGCCATCTACCGGAACAACCGGTATTCTGGTAGCAGCTATTCCGAGAGCTATTCTTGGTGGTTACAAGACTACAACTAGATGGCGCCTTTTGCATTTTACTATTAATTTTTCTATAAAAAACCTTCGAAATTTAAATCTATACCTTCGCGCGGATTCAAATAATTTTAATTAGAGACCCACTTGGTGGACGGACACAGACCCAGTTTGCTAAGACCATCTCCTCTCTACCTCCATCCCTTCCATACAAAAAAAAAATTGGTGTCTGGTCAGCCGCTCGCTGTCGTCATGCGTCGCCCCTGGCTAATAATGCGCCCCAAAAATGCCCAATTGTGTGGTAAAACAATCGGAATAGCGCAGCAGGCGACAAAATTGTATGAAAGTTCACCTGTGTGTACCTGAGCCAATTGAATTCTATACAATCTTACTAGGATGTGTGTATTCCTGTTTTCATTTCAATCACAAGTTCTTACAGGTCGCGAATACTACGGAAAAAATACAGATTTTTGCAAATGTTTCCTTATTTGAGCACCAGGTTGGTTGAGCAAGAACTGGTTTTTTCGAATATGTATAGTTGGGTGCATACTTATCTACTTACCTCCTAGTCCTAACGAAAAATAAAAAAGTAGATACAATACTATTTGCTATTTCAGCCCGTTTTATGTACTTTTTGACCGCTCTTGTATACAATGTAAACCTTGGTTTATGTGGGTGGGAACTGACTTGACGAACGCATTTTTAGACCACGTTCGCGCGCGGCAGCGATGTTTCGACTGTGTGGCATACGACGCGCCGCCAGATTACCATACAATTATGTGGTCATTTTGACCATACAGCGGAGACGCGATATCGTCCGCATGCCATTTCTCCTTCCTTTCTCTTCAGTTTTTCAGCCCGACATCTGAGCGGCTCGTAGCCTGGGCGCGCGGGGACTTGCTTAGACCGGGTTCAAATCCTCGTCCCGTTCATGCACCACTTTTTTTCTCTTTCTGAGTTGGATAAGTGTATTTCGTCACGAATGCGAGCTCCTCCATTGTTCGGAATCCATGTAAAACTGTAGGTCCCCTTCCTCTACTAGGTGGTAGGGTTTAGGCCTGCCCGGGTTGATACCCTCGCATTGAATGGAAAGATGAAAACAAAAATGTCTGGGTTTTCCATCCAGTTCAATGTAGTCGTGCTCAGCAAGGGAAGGTCCTTCGGGAATGTGGTGTATTTGGGTGTGTAAAATATCATAACGGTAGTTATGTCGTATTAGCCATCCATGTCAGGTTGCAAAAAAAACGGATCCGATTGTTTAAGAATATTTTCTGACTTTTTCTCTTTCTGACTTTCTGACTCTTTTCTATTATATATAATATATATAATATATGGTTTGAATTTTACAGAGTTGTCGGCTCAGCCAAGCTGCGTACATGAGCAATTGGGTCGACATGAACCCAGCTAGCAGGAAGAGCCTCCTTATCCTACGAGAGCGGTAAGTCTTTTTATTAGGTAATGGTAATGGATCAGTTGGACAATCCTGGTAATTCCGTATTTGGGAATCAGGAATCTCTCAGTCGAGAAAGCCGCTTTTATAGCGGTTGTCAAAGCGATTTTCTCGACGTAAACCTTTGATCATTGACTTACCGAGCTCTGGAATCTAATTCCTGCGCACGGAATATAATATATTAAAACTTTTAATAGGATAGGCCTACAGCTACTAGCTGGAAGTTGGTCGTTTCAGCTTGCTTTTTTTGTGCTTGTTTTTTTATGTAACTGGACATGGATAGTTAATACATGGACACCCGTTTCTGACGTGAAGTGAATGCTTTCTGAGTATCAGCCAATAAAATTCTTTTCTACGTTACGTCACTCCCCGCTCTTAACAAAATACGAAAGAGATGGTTTGCATCAGATGTTGACCGATTCGATATGGTCGATGGCTCCTCACAATACACGAATGATGTGCAATAACTTGAAATATTTTTAGGCTGTATTTCGTGAAGGCAGCGATAATCGAAGATTTGAAATTTTTAAGTAAAGTATTCTTTTTTTATTGGCCAAGGCACAATTTTGCACGGCAACTGCCATTAAACTAGCGAAATCATCTTTCAGACCCTAATATTTCCTTACACCTCAAAGTTGTCAGATTTTGAGTGGTTTTTTTATCACTTGAGAACACTTCCTTCTATGTCCGTATGTTTTAATGTTTTTACTCATTTAAAATAAAGGTACAAAAGGACAAACTTTTCCAATGTTTATTAACCACTTTTTTCTAGTCTAAAAGGTATTTTAAAACAATTATAACATACCGACGTAGATTTTAACAATATATTTTAGGATCCAAAGTTTCAAAAACCTAGTAAAATATTAAGAGCGTGTAAACAGTTATCAACCGTAGCATGGGAAATTGATAGGGTAACGATTATTGCGATATAGGCGATAATAGGCGATAGTCTGACACAGTAATAAAACGTAACGTCGATGATCATAGCAACAGTAACACCTTAATAAAACGTAACCTATTTGCAGGACTCGTCGGCCGCAGCAGTTGACCGCTATGAAGTTCGCTCCGATCTCCTACGCTTCTTTCTCCAAGGTAATTACATCCTAGATATTTTTATAAGTGAGAATATTAAAGAATTAGGTAGGTGGTGGGGGTAAATTGCAGTGGAGGAGAGTGGGTCTCCCCTCTTAACACTTGTTCACTGTGGTGAAAGAGAAGGCGGTGAGTAGGAAGCGGGGGGAGAGGGGAGATACATGCGTAAAATACTCTTTGCTAGTTTAACGCTAGGAAGGGATGACGACAGGGAGAGGTAAAATCAGTGGTGGTACGGATTTCTTGTAACGCTGCTGCGTGTTCTTGTTTTAACTTTTGGTCACCTAAAAAAATATTCTTCTGTCGAGGGTGGCATCACTTTATGTAACTAACTAACTAATCTTCATGATATTAGCCGAACATAGGATTACCGTTGGAATAGATGTCATGCCAGGACCTTACTGTTATGAGCACGGCTACATTGAACTGGATAGATAGCACAGATTAATGTTTTACTGCCTCTTCGATCATCTTTTCATTCAATGCGATGTGACCAACTCGGATGGGCTTAACCTAGTGTTTTTCATGGATTCTTTCAGTTTTCATTTGTGAAACGAAATGCATTCATCTAACTCGGAATGATAAAGAAATAGGTGCAAACATAGGGTAGGGATTGCATGCTTAACCTCTGGCATGAGAAGCAAGACCCCGCGCCTCTTAGTTACGAGCCGATCCATATATTATTGGACCTTAATTTCAGGTTAAACAGCATTTACACTGAAAAGCATTGCAACCAGATTTTGTGAATGTATTTGCATGGCTTCATGATATTAGATCAACACTAGGTAAAACTAGAACCTTCCTTAAATTGCACGGCGATGCGGCGGCGATCATTCAATGTGATGGTGGGTACAAACTCGGACGGGAGTAAGCAAGATAAGGGACCTACAGTTTTACGTGGAACTTGAACCATGAACTATAAATCATTTGTTGTCTATACTTATATTATATAAAGAGGAAAGGTTTGATTGTTTGTGTATTTGAACCGAATAGGCTCCGAAACTACTGAACGGATTTGAAAAATTATCTCTACAGTCTATCCGAGGGACATAGGCTATTTTTTATCTTAAAAAAATTAGGGATCCTTACCAAAACTCCGATAACGTAACCCAAGGTGCAAAAAAATACCAAGAATGTTCCTTACATCGCGTGCGCTGCGAAAACTATTCACGATAGAACAAAATGATGTAGCACAATTTTATAGAACACATTTTTATCTACAAAAAATGTCGCGACAGCCTACATCTAATTATTATAGTCATGTCACAATAAGTGTGCATTTATTTTAAAATAAAAATTTAAATACCGCCGCTAGAAAAGGCTCTTTATTTGTACCTAGATATTAATCCTTATCAAAATAAATAAATTATTATTTAAGACTGTTTCAATACCTTTATATTACTTTTTGAATTATTCGTTTCGGACATTTCATTCGAAATATATCATGAGTTTAAAAATTAGAAAAAACTCCGCTCGGCCAACTATTCGTTTTAGAGTTTGTAGGCGTCACTCAGAGGTACGGGAGTCAGTCGGCTCCCTACGCAGCAGCCGTGTGCGGAATTTAAGAAATTGTCGCTTGATAATATTTTGTCGCTTGACGATAATTAGTTTAGTAGGTAACTAAACGCATTCAAAAAGTTCTTTTCAGAACTAGATCCGTTAATATATGTTGTACATTTAGTTATCCTAATAAATAAGTGACTTAAATAGTTTTTATGATTTTCGATTAAATACTTTTAGTATTTATATAGTAGTAGTTATAGGTAGCTAATAACAGTTAAACATGTTTGAAAAATGTTACGGCTTTCACGCGGTAGGAAGTTACATTCTCCAAAGACATTCTCAAAAGCCGTAACATTTTTCAAACATGTCTAACGACCGCGGTAATCTCAATAGTATCATAATAACAGTTAAGCTAATTATTTAGTGAAAAATAAAACAACATCAAATAATGTTTACTCCCTGGCTTTAACTCAATAAATTATTTATTTAATGGCTTTGTTTTGTGGTTATGACCTTTTTACAATAATTAATAGTATGAAAAATACATAAAAGTAAAAAATACACAAAAAGAAAAAAATACAAAAAACATATATTCACAAAATTTGTTATTTTTATTTCAAATATTTCAATGTAGGTATATGCTCTTTTTTTAGGAACTCTGCGTAATAAGGGTTTATTTGTGTATCATTGTGTCAAAATAACATTTTTTAAATTATATTATGATCGTGCAAAGCCGGGACGGGCTGCTAGTATCTTATATAAAAATTGGCACATTATATTCACTGTCGATTTGATTTTTTTTCGCAGATCATAAGCACTTCGTGGTCCTACTTTACACTCATCTACACGGTCTACACTCGACCGACCAATGAATGAAGACTATTTTCTACGCATTACCTCGTAACTGCACCCGTAAATTCATGCCTTCGTATAAAAAAAATCAGAGATATTTTAATTTAGATATTAAATTAATTGCTTACAGTTTTTATTATTTTAAGGATTTTGTGTCGATAGAACTTCTCTAATAAACATTTGAACCCTCGCTATTACTCCGGTATTTCTAGCTAGCAGTACCGGACTACAAGAAATGCTGCATGCTATTATCAAGACAGCACTTGTTTCACGCCCAAATGTTACGCCATCTATTGTAGCACACGCTGGCTAGCCTATCTCCATCTGTGTAGTGTTTTGTTGCAATCATGCATCTACAAACTGGCCCGTAAGTAGCAGAACGGAGAATGTCCATTCTTGTATGGGCGAAGCAAGTGGTGTCAACTTGAATGTTCCTCTATGAAACAAGCAATCATATGATAAATCATATATTTCAGTTTTCCTGATGACGGGAAACTATAGATATAAATTTTTTAAATGTATTTTTCCTGCTCCGTGCTTTACTAAGAAATATGTGATTATGTAAATATTGATCAGGTATAGGAATATTTTTCTTGAACCACGTCAACAAAGCAAATTAAAACAGCTTTATGCGAGCGTTATCTGTTAGAGACTTGCGTATTCGCGGTTCGCTTGGCGACTTGCCTCTTTTATAAAATAAAGCTAATTATATTTTCATGGCGACACCAATCAGCGTTACCTAAATTGCAATTTTCGAAGAGAGTTATAGAAGGGATTCGTCTGAAAACCAGCTTCGTAGTTATCTGGGAGACAGCTGAGATTGGATATCACACATTTACGATGTCTACAAACACATATAATTGTGTTTAATTTGGTTATATCACGTTCATTAGTCTGTTGGACTTATGTGTTGTAGAAAATAAAATTGCCTTTTTCTTATTCTTGTATGCTGGACCAGTTTCATGGGTTGTTAATGAAAAATTGTTTGGATTTTCCATACAGTTCAAAATACCAGTGGTAATAAAAGGTCCTAGCATGGCTCTAATTTTGACTGTGTTGGGTTAATGTCATGAAGGTGGGGTGGTATCAGCCATACATTTCCAGTTCTATAAAACTTGCTGCATTATGCTCACACCACGATGTACCTCCGCGCCATGGGTAAATAAAATGAACGCACCGATATAATTCGAGAAGTAGCATTTTTTAATATTCAATAGTATTTTGGTATAATTTCATAAAATATCAGCAATATTACAAATACAACGGGAAACAATTAGAACGAGGCAACCCAGCTCAACCAAACTTAATGCAGAAGGCGATGAATACGCTCAAAACTGTAGCAATACGGCTGTAGAACAATCTAACTGTGAGTAATAGCATACTGATATCTGTCGATACCGCTGTTACATACAAATCACATAGATAAGTATACATTATGCCCTCATCATATTGCATACGGTTGCATTAAAGTAATGATATCACCGACAACTTTGAGCGCATCAGCAACATGACTTAAAAACGGTCAACATTGAATTTCAAGCGCACATACCAAGACACAGTTACTGTTATTTACGAATTCTCCTAGCAATATTTAGCACTTCTTAACCACCCTATCATTTAACACGCGTATTGCATTTCATAATTCATTTATTAACTTTCTTTTTCTTATGCAAGAAAATTTTCTTGAGACCATTGCTGACAACGTTGTCCGCTATCAACCGCTTCCATCCTTCGTAGATCACCCTAGCATGTTACATATGTATATAAAATTTTACGAAACAGCCCAAGCCACAAAAACCAACAACGACCAAATGCTGATATGGTAGGCTTAGCGTTACACAAAATGAGTTGGTTATAATTAAGGGCTCCATCTAGTTTTCTTACTAATGTGAGTTAGGACTTGATCTTGATTGGAAAGCGCTGTGCAAATATTTACACAAACTCACATACAAATGAACATGCTCTCATCGTTTCTTTCAATACCGATGCGATAAAGACAAAATTACATCTTAATTAAATACTACATTCAAATCATACACCTCACCATTAAGCGGTTGTTACAAATTCGTTTAAGTAAACGGATTTTTGAGAGCAATCCTGCTAATTATACTACCTCAAGTTCGCCGAAAATGTTTGAAATTAATTGGAGCCAAAATTTAATCTTATCAAAACACCGATCTGTTTCCACTAAAAACTTACAGATGCTTGCTTATATACGTACAAATAACAATGGAAGTGAGCAAAAGCTATCATGTTAGAAAAGTATTACAATCCTCCTCAGTTCACAATTCTAAGAGTATCCAAGGGCAAACCCTGATTCATTAGAATCTAGTCGTATGCTTTGTGATACTTTGGCCCTGATAGAAAAACGTCTTTTAATCTCACACATTTTGTAGAGTTTGTAAATTTTAATAATCTCTCACAGATACCATTGGACACTCTAGAATTCTGTAATCATACTTACTGATAAGCTTACTTAAACTATATTTTGTAACTCTACCTAGCTACTTAAATAGCATTGTGCTTGAAATTAAAATGAGGTTGTACTTGCCATATCATCCTGACATAAGAGAAAAGTGACCACTACATTGAGTCCATTTTGGCCCATTTAAGCAATTGTCTTATCAAATACAGTGGCATGAGTCACATAATAACACAAAAGCTATTCTAGTATGTAAATGTTAGTGGCAAATCGATACATTTCTGAGGTTACGACATGAGTTTATTTATCAATTCAAATTGGACATTCTCTCTTTTAATTGTCTTCTTCTCCACTTATTCTATAAGCGAGTCAAAATACAATTTTGAAGACCTTACTTAAATTAATTGTGGCGATGTTACAAGCCAGGTTAGTTCATTAACATTTGTGGTAGCGATAAATGTTCAAACCATTATTCAATGATGTAAGCAATATCATGAGTTTTCCATCCGATAAAGTTTTCCTTTTATTTCACTTTTTTTATGTTACCTACATTTTCGATGTAACCCCATAAAACCTGTCTTGTTTATATCACGTAATCAAAGAATGCATTATTAGTAGTTTACAAATCTTATAGCTGCATTGTATTTTTTTTTTCAGGGCTTTCAATAAACAATATATTTTTCACTTACTCATTTTCATTGAACTATAACACATTTTCTAAACTCCGGTTGAAGCTTACTTCGTTAAAATTTTCATCAAATATTGACTCGTGCATGTGACAGATCAAAGTAAAATATATTTTTTTTGCAACAATCTCAGTATTTATGCGTATGAGGTGTCAAGTGGTATTATCATTTATTTAATAGTCGTATTTCACTTTTTCGGTGAATGTTCCTCCTGGGAGCCCGATGGAGATTTTGCAATCATCGTGAGAGATCTGAAAGTAGATAGACATCTATTATACAACAACTTACATACAATATATTTTAATCTTGCTTTTTCCCTTTTTTATTTCAACATTGTAATCGTTATTTGATACCTTATTAATCGTGTGAACGTAGTTGGAAATAATTTTAAAATTGATGTACAAAAGTGCACACAGTCTCTGGATTTTTGGTCAAACCATGCAAAATATTTTATGTTCTTATTGGCTTAATTTAACGGATATCTTGTTATATTTTGTATGTTTTTTTTCCAATAACCCTTCAGACGATGTCCAAACGAATCAAATATTAAATTGAATTAATGCCTGTATGTAGATGTGCTATTAATTTTCAAATAAACTTAGTTGTATTTTAGGTAAATATAAACCTGAGTTATACAAAACAAATTCGTGATGATTTCCCCAACTACGTCTGCATTCAGAATAATAATTTATATCGAAACAATTGCTTTCTTGGACATTTGTAAGCTTAATCAGGCCTGAGTTTGAACGAAATTTGCATAATAAATCCAAAGGTCAATTAATTGAACGATTGGCATATTCTAAAAGCTTAATTAATTCAAGATTTGCAAAATACTAATCAACACAAGTTTTGAGGCACACACAAAATACAAATCATAATACTGATCATTACTTTTAATGACGTTACTTAAACAATATTATAAATTATTTGGGGTATTAAAATATGATATTAGCAAGCATAATACAAAATAATAGAAAAAAACAGTTACCAACACACACTCAGAACAATATTATAGGCTTCTTATATGCTTATGTACCAGATACATAAAAAATCATATGAAATTATATTATTGCAATCCAGCCAATAAATAAATAATTTAAGCACTCTTACTTGCAAAAGGTAATGAATTGCTATAAATACCTACACATTGAGTTGTTCACTTTCGTTTGGATGTCTTAAACAATAACAGCTGCAATAAATATATTTTCAGTTTTAGTGGTATATATGCGGCCAATTCAAATTTGTATGTCACACAGATCGATAACCCTTATCTCCGTTTTCCATATTTCAGCCTTCAGTTCAAAATTTGGTCTTTTGGACTTATTTCGATTATTTCATTACAATAATATTGAATTTTTGTCTTTCCAAATAGGTAAAATTTACCTCTATATATTTAGGCTGTAATAAGGAAATAAAAACTTCAAAGACGGTAATAGAACGCACTGAAATGTGGAATACCGCACAAAACCTTTAAGATGGTAGTCCATCTTTTGTACTATGTGATGCAAACATTTTTTTGCAACAAGAATTTATTAAATATAAATTAATTTTGCGTATAAGAACTTATTTAAAGGGTTGTTCAAAATGTATTCACCACAATAAACTGAAGAACTAAATATTGATAAATGCAGAAAGTATTATTATTAAGTTTATATAGTTTGTAGGTAATACAACCAGGCAAATAAAAAACGTTTGTAATCCAAATATGTTTTTGCGTAAACAAGCATATGTGCATTAGCGTCAAATAGCAAAATCTAATGAAAAAAATTAAAATATGACTAGCAACTGATTATGAATTAAACATGTGATGAGGAAGAAGAAAAAATACACTGTTATGGTTACGCATTTTTTTTAATAATAGGAAAAATAAAACATCTCATTCCAGTATTCGGTTAATTAGGATTTTTTCTTAATCTTTCATAGATTTTTTTGTTTAATTCATATAACAATAAAATTGTCAAGATTTGGCTCCGATCTCAGATTTCGATCTGACTACATAATGATATAGATTGGAATGCAGGATCAAAACCTTTTTAGAGAAGAAATTTTGCGATCATATTGATCTTAAAATTAAAAGCAACTCATATAGATGTTCATGGCGGCCATAGCCTTTGCGCGATAGCCCACTGTATTGTGTGCGTGTGAGCGCGGGCTATGGTTACCGCCACGAATGCAGGCCTGGACGTGTATTCTTGGCATTCAGTCATTGCGGATTCAGTAGAGTTAACAGAAGAAGAATTTACTTTGACATTACGGTTAACTCTACTGAATCCGCAATGACTGAATGCCAAGATACACGCCCTGCCCCCTGGCGGTTGTGAGTGCGTACCTGCGCTGAGCGGGCACGGGGGTTGGGGGCACGGGGAGCGGCGGCAGGGAGGCGGGACAGCTACCGGACAGTACGGGGAGCTCCCCGTCGTCGTCCCGCTCCGCCGCGCCGCGCTCACCTGCTGCAACCAAAGCACACTAATCACCGATACAATCGACAGGTTTCAGCTTGGTTTGGACCCTGGTACTAATGCAATCACAAAGTTTGTCGAGGCACTCCAAGTAAACTAGCTAATTAGAAGTTTCATTATTACATCACATAATTCCTTGTCTAGCGATCAACGTAGTTTCTTTAATTTGTAATTGTAGAAACGGTGTCCATTTCCGACCTTTTTTGTCTAAATGCAGACATCTAAAAGCAAATACCATTGTTTGTTTATGTATGTATTTAAAATTTCTAATGTGAACAATATTTTATTATTATTATTATTGTTTAAATAAATGATATAATCCAAAAATATTAACAATCCATTATCAGTATATTTCGAATTACTGAGGCGTTTCACAACATATTATTACATTTCTTTAAAGGTACATTTTATGTAGCGCGAGTAGTTGGCGAAGTCCTAGCGCCTTAATTTTGCATTAGGCCACTGTCACTACGTTAATTTGGTATCTAGCTCCGACCTTCCAACATTGTATAGAGTGGTGACCTTAAATCATCTGTAAAACAGCAGCAGGGTAGGCACGTTATAGTGACGGAAGCACCAGCCAGTCCGTTCGCTTGCGAATTCGATCACTCCTGATCACTGCTCCTGATGCTCTCGAGTTCCAACGACACGTAACTGAACGCCATTGCGTGCAACAATCATTCTATGTTGGTCGTCGCGAATTCATATGCGAACTATCTACCATAATTGAAATGTGGCTACGCTGCCGCTATGCACTTGAGTTTCGGTCCCCACTTCCGTTCTTCCTTACTTGATGTATTCCGATATCTATAACTGCGTATCGACCGGTTTCATTTTCGCTTCCGTGAAGAGTCCCATGGGCGTCATCGGTGTCACATCGCTGCGTGCTTATGCTCTTATGCTTAAAACTCCAATGGGGAACCAGAACTTTATTGGGATCTTCAAATTACCATATTATACAAAACAACCGACTCAGCTGAGCACCTCACTCGCCTCCAGAATGAACTCTCTGAAAGAATCCCGTGGAACAAGGAACTATCATTTTCAAAATACATATTATATAATTTTATTACTATGGCATGACACCCTGCCAGGTGGTACGACGACATCAAGTGCGTCGGAGGAAAGATGTGGTTTCGTACCGCTGAGGGCCGGGAGGACTGGAAGAAAATTGGAGAGGTGTATGTCCAGCAATGGACGCAAACACGCTGGCTGACTGACTGAATAACTGACATAACACCCTTCCCTATCTTTACTAATTAGTTCAATCTGGCATACGCCATATACCGCGTTTTAGATAAAAAAGAGAGTGTACCTCGCAGTATTGGCGTGTCTCCGATGAAGAAGGTGGGGGCCGGAGGTTCGACGGCACCCTCGCGCACGGACCCCTCGCCGCTCACTGCGCTGAGCGTGTCCGTGCTGTCGAACATGATCGTGCGCTCCTTGGCGCGAGGCGTGCACGAGTCCAACTCCTGTAAGATACACATTTATCTTGCAGGATACATTATTTTTATTTAAACTATGTTCCTTATCGCCCGTTTGGCGCATGGGAGCTACACGGGAAAAATTGTCCGAGTGATACTTTTGCTGTCACAGTCCCACTTTACTGCGGAATCATCTCTACTATAGGAGATGCTCTTCGGAGCTGCATAACCATCGCTTAACACGCAGGTTATGTAACATTTGTTTTGTGAAAATCCAAAAATAAGAACTAACCGATCCCGTAGCTCCATTAATATAACATTGTGGTCATAGTAAATCATCCGTGCCGAGGTATTTCCCTCAAAGTACAACTTAGGGTCCTTCAAACATGGTGTGAATACGCAGCCGTGTAACTTCAAAAGGCCGTGGGCATCGTAGGACACCTATGAGGGCCTGGCGTTAGTCATATGCCATGAGCATAAAAATACTTTTAAAAAATTGAATTTTTCAAAAAGTGAACAAAAGGCAAGAAAACTGGAGTTCTTTATTAAAATTAAAATAGACGTAATTTTTTAGTATTACTGGAAGATAAATCTCCCCGTTTAATGGCCGATCTGTAGAATGAATGTTCTTTGACAGTACTTAATCCTGTATTCATAATCGATACGCACTCTTTCGTTAGACAATAAAGCAAAAAAATCTGTCCTTAATATTGGCGGGGTAAATCCTGGCCTTGGCCGAATCCGATGTAGTTGGACGGGGCCGGCCAACGTCCATCCCGCCAGAGCCGGTAGTCTCAGTTCTCACCTAAATTGGCGTTTACGTAACTTCGAAGTTCCGTAAAAACGTCAAACTCCATACAAGTTTTTATTAGATATTCTGTGGTTTTACTTCTTCAAGCTGTCAAAGTCAAACACGGACTTCCGATTTGTATGAAAACGCGGAGTGGACGTAAACGGCAACGTCGACGTATTTACGGCAACGTTGAGTAAGCTGTCAAATCAAGCTCGGACTCGCAAATGTTAGTTCGGTTAACGCCCACTGCGCGCGCTCTTCAATTTCTTCATACATTTGAAAACGCCAGTCGATCGGTTTACCGTAACGCCAATTTAGTGACAACTGAGACTACCGGCTCAGATGTAGTGACAAAACGCTCACAAGTCTCTCGGTGTCGGAGTCCGGCTCGTGAACGTCGTACTCGTGCGAGTAGTGTTCGCCGTGCGCATGCGCACCGCTCTCCGCGTGCAGCGCCGTCAGCGGCTCCAGCGTGTCCAGCGACGACACCATCGTGTTCGAGCCTGCGTTAACAACATTATCAAAATGGCGGTCACGTAATCTATGCTCCCCATACAAATGTAGTTTACTAATCATTTGAAATCCGTTTTGCAATTTAATAAATATTTAATATATCTATCAAGCAAAAATATCTGTCACTATTTTAAAACTTGCGCGGGACATAACTATAATATTTAGTTTGACGGTAGCCGCGCGTATGAAAGAATACATCTGTGTTTGCATGTTTTGTTTTATTTCTAAACTAGCAGCCCGTCCCGGCTTTGCACGGGCATAATATAATTAAAAAATATTATTTTGACACAATGATACACAAATAAACCCTTCTTACGTTGAGTTCCTAAAAAGAGCATATACCTACATTGAAATATTTGAAATAAAAATAACAAATTTTGTGAATATATTTTTTTTGTATTTTTTTTTCTTTTTTTGTATTTTTTACTTTTATGTATTTTTCATACTATTAATTATTGTAAAAAGGTCATAACCACAAAACAAAAGCCATTAAATAAATAATTTATTGAGTTAAAGCCAGGGAGTAAACACTATTTGATGTTGTTTTATTTTTCACTAAATAATTAGCTTAACTGTTATTATGATACTTTTGAGATAACCGCGGTCGTTAGACATGTTTGAAAAATGTTACGGCTGTTGAGAATGTCTTTGGAGAACGTATTTTCCTGCCGCTTGAAAAGCCGTAATATTTTTCAAACATGTTTAACTGTTATTAGCTATCTACAACTACTACTATAACCTAAAACTAAAAAGTATTTAATCGAAAATCATAAAAACGATTTAAGTCACTTATTTATTAGGATAACTAAATGTACAACATATATTAATGGGTCTAGTTCTGAAAATAACTTTTTGAATGCGTTTAGTTACCTACTAAACTAATAATCATCAAGCGACAAAATATTATCAAGCGACAATTCCTTAATTCCGCACACGGCTGCTGCGTAGGGAGCCGACTGACTCCCCTCCCGTACCTCTGAGTGACGCCTACTAACTCTAAAACGCATAGTTGGCCGAGCGGAGTTATTTCTAATTTATAAACTCATGATATCTTTCGAATGAAATGTCCGAATCGATTAATTCAAAAAGTAATATAAATATATTGAAACAGTCTTAAATAATAATTTATTTATTTTGATAAGGATTAATATCTAGGTACAACATGCACACTTATTGTGACATAACTATAATAGTTAGATGTATGCTGTCGCGACATTTTTTGTAGATAATAATGTGTTCTATAAAATTGTATTACATCATTTTGTTCTATCGTGAATAGTTTCTTGCACCACATTTTTTTGCACCTTGGGTTACGTTATCGGAGTTTTAGTAAGGATCCCTAATTTTTTTAAGATAAAACATAGCCTATGTCCCTCGGATAGACTGTAGCTTTCCAACGGTGAAATAATTTTTCAAATCCGTTCAGTAGTTTCGGAGCCTATTCTGTTCAAATACTCAAACAATCAAACCTTTTCTCTTTATATAATAGTATAGAGTATAGATATACATAGATATAAACTGAATAAAATTAGAGCAAACATTAAATCTTCGTACTTACATATTTTGTTTTCTCTGTGGTTTGACCCAGAATAAATTTACCAAAAAAAGGGAGATAGTAATTGGTTGCCTAATATTAGATACGAAAATCAAGTGAGTTTCAAATGAATAGAAAACTACGTTTCTTTTATTTAGATTTAAAAAAGCATGCAGACACAACAGATATTTATTGCTTAATATGCGATATTAAATATCAATTCAATTGGAAACATAGTTTATAAATCACTAACAGCCCGTCCCAGCTTTGCACGGGCATAATATCATTTAAAAAAATATTATTTTGACACAATGATACACAAATAAACCCTTTTTACGTAGAGTTCCTATATTGAAATATTTGAAATAAAAAAAACTTAGATATTATTATTAGATGATTATGAGATATTAGAGAAATAATAAATTCAAAGTGCTATAGGGAGAACCGCGGCCTCCGACGCACTATTTATAGGTACGCTCCCGCCGCCCCGGCGGGCCGGTACCTATGCCGCAAACGCTACGTTCCGCAATTTTTAAATTTGTAATATCTTCGAAAATATTCATTTAAATCATATGCTGTAACGGGCCATATAGATCTATATTAAATCAAAAATGTATTAAAGGTATTTGATTGGATAAGGATTAATGCTGTATTGGTTAAAATCACTTCGAAAATTAGCCATTATTTGTCGTAAAAAGTAAATGACAAAAAAATTGTATTGTGGGATATCCATAAGAGATAGACATATACCATCGCGGAGTTTTCTGTAGACCTTTTCAATGTGTACAATACTTAGTACGTTATTTTGATAAATCTCGTAGGGTTCAGCCTGCGTTTGCAATGTAAGCCGAAAAAATGAAATTGTTTACGACATCACATTGGAAAACTCAAAAATAACAGTATTTTTCCACTATTTAATGGAGGTTATTATACATATAAACCTTCCTCTTCAATCACTCTATCTATTAAAAAAACCTCAAAAAAACCCGTTGCGTAGTTTTAAAGATTTAAGCGTACATAGGGATATAGTGATATAGGGACAGAGAAAGCGACTTTGTTGTATACTATGTAGTGATTAGTAAACTACGTTTGTATCGGGAGCATAGCACGCAGAGCGATTACGAAGCGCAACATGAACTGTAGGTTCTGCACCTACCTACCCCAAACTGACAGCTTTCGCATACAAAATCTGTCAGTTTGAGGTAGGTGCTGGACGTGTATTCTTGGCATTCAGTCATTGCGGATTCAGTAGAGTTAACAGAAGAAGAATTTACTTTGACATTACTGTTAACTCTACTGAATCCGCAATGACTGAATGCCGATAGTACACGCCCAGCACCACTCATCAATTCGCGATTAGTAATCGCTCGGGTCTCCTGTGTTCATGTTTTTTTTTAAACACCGAACATGGTTTTGCTAACAAAAGGGGTAAGGGTTGTGTAAAGTGGGGGACGTTTAAGTGAGTGTTCGGCGAACGAAAACACTCGGAAATTGTTTTCCATGGCGGATGGAAAACATGTTCATGTTCGCGAGAGAGATGAGCCATATTTTTCGTCCTGTGTTCACCTGCGGGAAGCAGTAATGGGAGGAAACGTTTCTAAATTTAGCAAAATAATATTATTTTAAATCATCCATATAATTCTTATGGTTTTCGGAGCAATCTTACTTGATTTAAGGTGGGCCATCCCGCTCAACTCCCCATACAAACGGGGAAAGAAGATCACGCCCATATTTCTTGTCAGAGATCCCAAATTTTGCTCAAAATAGCTTTATTTGATATAAGTAGATGTCTGATGACCGTTGGCATTGTAAAATTGTGTTTGGTTTCTAAGTTATAAGGTCCGAAATTTCGCGCGTTTTATACAATAACTTTGGAGGTTGATTACGCAATGATAAAGTAAGAACCTTTTAAAAAGATTAGTCATCAGACATGACTTATTTAATAAAGATTTATAATGTACTAGCAGCCCGTCCCGGCTTTGCACGGGCATAATATAATTGAAAAAATATTATTTTGATACAATGATACACAAATAAACCCCTTATTACGTAGAGTTCCTAATAAAAGAGCATATACCTACATTTAAATATTTGAAATAAAAATAACAAATTTTGTGAATATATTTTTTTGTATTTTTTTGCTTTTTTTATTTTATACTTTTATGTATTTTTCATACTATTAATTATTGTAAAAAGGTCATAACCACAAAACAAAGCCATTAAATAAATAATTTAATGAGTTAAAGCCAGGAAGTAATCATTATTTGATGTTGTTTTATTTTTCACTAAATAATTAGCTTAACTGTTATTATGATACTGTTGAGATTACCGCGGTCATTAGACATGTTTGAAAAATGTTACGGCTTTTGAGAATTTCTTTGGAGAATGTATCTTCCTGCCGCTTGAAAAGCCGTAACATTTTTCAAACATGTTTAACTGTTATTAGCTACCTACAACTACTACTATAACCTACAACTAAAAAGTATTTAATCGAAAATCATAAAAACTCTTTAAATTACTAATTTATTAGGATAACTAAATGTACAACATATATTAATGGGTCTAGTTCTGAAAATAACTTTTTGAATGCGTTTAGTTACCTACTAAACTAATTATCATGAAGCGACAAAATATTATCAAGCGACAATTTTTTTAATTCCGCACACGGCTGCTGCGTAGGGGGCCCCTCCCGTACCTCTGAGTTGACCGAGCGGAGTTTTTTCTAATTTTTAAACTCATGATATCTTTCGAATGAAATGTCCGAATCGAATAATTCAAAACGTAATATAAAGGTATTGAAACAGTCTTAAATAATAATTTATTTATTTTGATAAGGATTAATATCTAGGTACAAATAAAGAGCCTTTTCTAGCGGCGGTATTTAAATATTAATTTTTAAATAAATGCACACTTGTTGTGTCATAACTATAATAGTCAGATGTATGCTGTCGCGACATTTTTTGTAGATAATAATGTGTTCTATAAAATTGTACTACATCATTTTGTTCTAGCGTGAATAGTTTTCGCAGCGCACGCGATGTAAGGAACATTCTTGGTATTTTTTTTGCACCTAGGGTTACGTTATCGGAGTTTTGGTAAGGATCCCTAATTTTTTTAAGATAAAACATAGCCTATGTCCGTCGGATAGACTGTAGCTTTCCAACGGTGAAATATTTTTTTAAATCCGTTCAGTAGTTTCAGAGCCTATTCGGTTCATATAAACAAACAATCAAATCTTTCCTCTTTATATAATAGTATAGATTTGGTTTTTGTTAGATTTTTTACTACAGCGGTCGTGGTTTACTTTTAGCTATAAGTCGTTTTGTAATTAAAATTTTCGTCAATCTTACCAAATCATACACTATGCACATTGTCTGTTTTGTGGACATGTTGCATCTTCCACATCACGGAGCCTGTCTTATTCTTTGAAACAGAGAAGGTCCCAGAGCGCAACAGCATGGTTTTGTACCGTGCCCGCGAATGAGTTAGTCCCGCCGGGTTGGGCCACCTTAAGTAAAGCTACATTAAACTCGACGGGAAACATGTTAATTTCCCAGATTACTACTAGGTGGACATTTTTATAAATAAGCTCACCTCCCGAGGTAAGACTGCCGGTCATGGGCGTATCCACTTCGTAGTTGTAGGTGGCACGGGTCGCGTTGGAGCTGGTCGCTTCCAGGCTGTCCGTGCTGCCCAGCATCAGGTCTGCTCTCGCGCCCCTGAACACACCCTCGCCATCAGCCCACCGAAACAGTCGCTCCTCAACTGTTGAACTAACTCTCTACTAACTTTGGTCTCGCCCATTCTTCCCATTTGTGTGCATCTAAACTTATATTCCAACTGCATTATCTCACCGGGCATCAAGATATTTCAGAGTAGAATACCAGGCATAGAATGTTATTGCATATAACGGCTTCCCAGGAAACAATTTACTTAGTCGGGCTGGAATGAAACCGCATACAGTTATGTATTCTTCTGTTACAAGAGCTTACACAGGAGTATGTAATTAGTCTTAACTGATTTAATATTCACAAAAAAATACGATAACGCTATATATGATTTCCTGTACGTACCTCAATAAATGCAAATTAAGCATTGTTATCAGACACTTTTATTATTTTTTAAATTTCTATTTTTAGAACACTAAATTTATATACCAGATATAAACAAACGTGGTTGTCCGTAGAGCCAAAGAGAGAGACTAAAATAGAAAAAGAGTGAATTTCCATAGCGATGGAAGGAGAATTGGACCACTTCAATAGATAAACGGACAATATAGACCGGGATAGATACGGTTTGAGAAGCACATGAAATCCGAAATGATTTTTTTTTTCTCAGAAATATATAATTTCATGTTCATATGCTTACATTAAGTTTTCAACATTTAGCGAGGCCCAGAAGATAGAAAAATAAATTGAAATGCATAAAAAAATATATGTCTCCTAAACAAATATTTAGAAACGGTATTAATTTTTTTTAAATGTTAAGTCTTTTAAGGCGTAATGTAACTGTGAATTTGCAACGATTTTGTAATTACGGAAATGTATTTAAAAAAATGATTTTTACTAAAAAAATCTATGCCGCGAACCTAACTTGCTATTGCTATATTTCTTTCTAGAATATGTAAAAGAAAATTTAATTCTTTAAAAGCTATACAACGAACGATTTTATACGTATTTCGAATTTTTTGTTTAGCTTTTGTGTTAATGTAAAAATTATAAATGAAAAAAATGTGCTTCTAATATTTGCAATATTTTACAAATTTCACAGAATATAGAGTTTGCGGTTAGTTTCCATTTTCAGAAAATATAATAGAATTTTCATTATTTGCTTTGCAGATATTATGAAAATAGTACAAAAAAAATTTATTTACACAGTTCCGTAAATAAGAAATTGTTGCAAATTCACAGTAATATTACACCTAAAATTAGCTAACATTTAACATTTTTAAATAACATTTCTAAATATTTGTTTAGAAGATATCATTTTTTAAACATATTTCATATTTTATTTCTATCTTCCGGAACCCCTCAAAATGTTGCAAACTTAATGTACACACGTCCACATGAAATACTACGTTTATGAGAAAAACAATTGCATTTCGGATTTAATGTTTTTCCAAGTGCTGATTTAAGGCTAAAGTTCCTGGAGTAATAAGAAATTATGTTGAATTGAATAATGACACGAAATGGCATGTCATGACGTGAGCTTACCGTTACGGTTCAATTTAACGCCCTATAAACGGTTTCATAAATATCAGCCTAAAGAATAAATATGTGCAAAACGTAGAGTTTAATGCCTAACGTAATTTAATATGTGTGATCAACAAGAGGGCACAAGAGTGATCTAAAAACATATACAATATGTGATATGGGAATTACTAGTATTTAGGGAATTAATCATAAAAATAAATAAATAAAATCAACCGGCTCCCTGCAGTTCGGCGGATGCGGGGCTCTCCGAGACGGGGGTGGTGGAGGCCTGCGTGTCAAGGCCACCACATATCGTTCGAAGCCTAGCTCACGTCGTCCCGGAGAGTGCCGCCACCACGGCCTGCGCCCACCGGCGCGCTTGGAGGAGGCCCCCTCTCGTCGCCGGTGGATTTTCCATTTCTTAATATTATTTTTATGTTTTTTTTTCAGTGTAAATATGTAAAAATAATTTTAAAAATGTGCCAATAAATATATACCGTATAATAATAATAATATTATTAGTAAAATTGCTAAGTTTATTTCAATAAATTGATATAATTTTACCAAACATAGGATTTTCTCTTTAAGGGACAGTAAATACGTTTACGAATATATGTATATGTGCTGTTCAGAGGAGTGACCAAGAACAGTTGGGAAACTTTAATCCTTTAACATATATTAAAATATTTACCAACTAACCTGCTGAAACTTCCAGAAGAGCTCATATCTTCTTCTTGTCCACTCCAGGAGCCGCTTGCTGGATCTGTAAAATGTTTACCGGAGACAGACGTAATGGTATGACTGACCGACCTCCCGGAAGAAGGGGATAGTTCTCGAATCATGCTATCACTAGACCTAGTAAGATCCAGCTCGTCCGGCTTCTCAGGAGTCATTGAATGGCGGGTCGTTGTCACAACAGTAACAGTCGAGCTAGTTGAATCGGTCATGGAGAATGGTTTCTCGATCATAGTAATGAGACTCTCCATGTCGGACTGCTGTGAAGTCGCTGAGGACGATACTTCTGAACTAAGCGATTTTCCTACCTCAAGATCATAACTACGAATACTACCGGAGCCATCGTATTCGAGGTGCTTTGCGCCAGGAATATCGACACCTGATCCGCCTTCTGATATAGTTTCAGAAACCTTCTTGCCATCTACAAACTTTTGCTGGATGACCTTGGTTGTGCGAACAACTTCAATCATACCACCATCTGTGAAAGTTCTAGTCACTATTCGATTCGTCTTCTCTGCATCGGTTTCTTGGTCCAATAATTTCATCATCTCCTCGCAGTCTCCAGGCAATGATTCGGCTAGATCGTCTTTTTGGGTTAAACAGGAATATGCAGTTGATTTTCTGCAATCTTCAGATATTTCTATTGGTTTGGTGGTAGATTCTACTTCTTCAGAAGGTGTGAAAAAAGCACCTCTATCGTCGAATTTCCTTACAGTTATAATTTTAGGGCCAATTGATGAAGATGTTGTTACCGTGACTTCTTTAATTAATTCTGAATCCAGAGCCATTTGTTGATCAATTATTTTTCTTATGGCTGCTGAATCTGCAAGTGCTTTTTGAGAAGGACTACCAAAACGTTGTCCGGGGCTTCCGCTCTTTTGAGATGGACTGCCGCTTTTTTGGGATGGGCTACTACTTTTTTGTCCTGGACTGCCACTTTTTTGTGGTGGACTACTTTCCGAGCTTCCACTATACGAGCGTTTTTCGTGCTCCAAGAATCCTCCACTAATAACTTTAGGATCCTGGGAAAGTAGCAGCGCTTCCTTTTGCTTTGCTTGGATTTCTACTTTTAAAGCTTCGATACAAGCTGATTCTAATCCTTCAAATTCTTTGAGGCTGGAGACTGAAACATCGTCCCCACCACTCTTGCTAAGCTGATATCGGCGAGGAAGCGAACCATTTAAAGAATCCTGAGAAGATGATGAGTGTTGTTGATACTGCTCCATTAGAGCTTGCTCCAAGTTTTCAAATTCTTGTAAGGAGCTAATAGATACATCGTCCTGATCTCCTTTTACCATAAATCTGCGCCGAGACATCATTTCAGATTCTGAAAGACTACCGTAAGAATTCCTAAAACTTCCATAACTTCCAACTGATTCTTTTTGGGAGCTTAAACTACCAATCCTGCTTGCATCAAAGTCCGTCATTTCTTCTTCTTTGATATCTTCAAGAGGTACTCGTTCATACTCGTAACGGGGGTCCCCTTCAAACTGCATCTGCATCCATTTTTTTCCGGCTTCCACCTCTGATTGCTCTTGAGCCTTCAATCGTTTTTGTTCAGCCTCATAATGAATCATCTCCTCGTCAGATAGTGATCCAGATGTACTGTATTCTGCTTCTTGTTTCTTAGAAGCTTTTGATAAATATTCCTCTACCTCTTCATCGTGCTTTTTTACATATTTTTGCTGCATTATTTCTAAACTTTTTCCTTCCTGATCAGTTTCGGATGCCTCTTTAGCTACTTCTTCTATGACAACAAAGTCGTCCATTTCGTTAGGTTTCTCTACTATTTCAAATTCATCGCTCGTTGGAGAATCTTGATCCTTTTGATAACCTGAAGCTTCATACATTGTCCTATCTTCTGTTGTAATGGCTAACTCTGACATTTCCGAAGCCTGTTGTTCACATTTTAATTCCGTTGTTTCAGAAATATCAAACATGTCATCTAAAACATATTCTTTCCCATTTTCAGTTGACTCCGAACTCTGACTTGGAATAGATAAAGGTGTGTGAGGTGTGGACAAATATTCTTGGGACACTTTAAGACTCGACGCAGAACTTTGCTTGCTATCTATTTGATATGGTCCAGGAGTTGTTCTATCAGAACTATCCTCTTTATGTTTATCTTTTGAAATTGAAGTTCTACTCGAAGATGTTGTTATTTCTTCATATTTTGTAGAGCCTACAGGTATAATTTCGTTTTCAATGTCAACAAATTCTCTTTGGCTTGGTGGAATAGGTGTTATAACAAATGGTTTAGTTTCGAGATCTTTTGTAGAACTTTTGATTACAGTTTCTTCTATTTCTTTAGGTGTTTGAACATCTGATTTACTCGCAGAAGCCTTGACATATTTTATTTCAAATTCTTCATCTGGTAACATTTCTTTCAAAATCGTTGTTGTCTTAGAAGGATGTATTATCTCCTCGTATTCTTTTGTACCCTTTTCGATGATTTCACTCTCAATATCAACAAACTCTCTCTGACTGATAGGAACTTTTGTAACCTGAAAAGGTTTAACTTCAATGTCGATTGTGCTATTTTTTGTAATATGCTCCTCGGTAACTGGTAATTCAACAGACAAAGACGTTGTGTCAAGAGATTCATCTTTTAATTCGGTATCAATATCAATACTTCCAGCAATGGTTTCTAAGGGAAAATGTTCAGGTATCATATCTTTGGGTTGAAACTTCATTTCATGGGAGCGTTTCATCTTTCCGACTAGTTCATCTGAATATTTAATTCCATGTTCCTCTTCATCGACAGATATATCATCGTCACTAACTTTATCATCTTTCGTTTTAACTTCACTGTCTTTTATTTTTTCTTTAGGAAATTCCCCATCTTGAAGGAATTGATGTGTAAATGTACCACTTTCCATTAACTCTTCTTTAAGTTCATTTGCCGAGGGCACTAATGTTTCCGATGCGTCTGATATGTCGATACTTGCGAGGTGGCTGGACCCTTCCGAGTCTAAGCTCCTCATACTATCTCTTGAAGTGAGCGAACTTGCAGCAGTATAATAATCTTTAGATGTTCTTAGAGAACGCGAAGATACATCCTGTGTCGTGAGTGCAGTTTCAAAATCTGTCGTACTGTGACCTGTCATTAAATTTTCAATATCTGATGATAGGGGTCGGCTATGGGGGCTATCAGTATGTTCAAAGCTTTGGTAGTGACTTTCTCCGGAACTTGAATATCCTTCAATATCAGATCCTGATCTTCTATCAGGGATCCCTATCTTGGTTTTAAGGTGCTTGTTACTTATTCGTAGCTTTACTTCAGGACTTCCCTTTGAAGACTCCTCTTTATCAGATACCATTATGTCACTTTCTGTTTCCAAAATAGAGTGAGGTCCACTGTCCGACTTGCATGAATACTCACTGGTATCTGCTGGACCTGGACTCTTCTCCTTTTCTTGTACTGTATCCCGGTCCTCATCAGAAGTTATTTCATCCTGCGAGCATGGTTTTTGGTCCATGCTCTCATACTTCTGACTTCCTATGTTAATCGGTGATACATTTGGTTTTTGGAGCTCGTTTACTTCTTCTATCTGAGATGGCTCCTCAGCAATTGCTTCAGGTTTATCAGGACTTATTAATTTAAACTCGAATTCAGAGGGAGACTGTTTGTATTTGCTGCTTCCGTCGCTTTTTTCACTTATGATTTCTACTTGGGCTGCTTCAAGAGACTGTTTGACTTCATCTATAGTTTTCTCCAAAACTGATAAGTCTGTTAATGGCTGAGATGACCGCGTATGATCCACATCAACTCGTTCCATCTCAAGTTTCGTTCCGTGAAACTCGGCAGAAGAGAGGTCAGTATCGTATCCACTGCTGCATATATCTTCCATGCTCTTTTCTTTAACTAATTTTAGCTCCTCCTTTTTGTGATCTGTTCCTGTAAGAAATGCGGAATCGGCCTCTGTTGAAAACTCTGAATGATGCAAAGTTTCAGCGCTGACAGTGGAATCCATAGATTTTTGTAAAGCTTCGCCTTCATGCGATTCTAAAGATTTGATCATATATTCAGTATCTATACTTTCACCAGACTTAACCATATCTCTGGACATAGTGCTTATTTCCTCTGAAGCCTCCGTGGTAATAGGAGAAAAGTCAGTTTTAGTTATTTTGACTGTCATGTCGCCAAATTGTTTGACTGTATTATCATCGACAATACTGTCACTATCAGAACTTTTGGTCAGTAAAGATTTCATTTTGAATGCTGCTGGTGTAGGTGATTTAGAAATATCCTGAACCATTTCAAACGAATCCGTTTTTTGAAGAGACACTTCCCAGACCTGGTCTTGTATTTCTTGATGAGGAAGTTTAACCGGAATTTTAACTTTTTCAGATTTAGCTGGACTGGCCTTAGCGGAAGATTTGTCATCAAAAGGTAGATCAACCACTGCTTCAGATGCTGAATCCTGGCTTCCAGTTCGACTTAATGATCTTGCAACTGGTGATGTCGAAACTCTTATTTCTTTGATAAAGTCGACTTCATAAATTTCATCATCTTTTTTAAAAGATTTTGATTTGCTTTTAGGACTCATTTCCGGAGACCCTTTTTTTTCAGTTGCATCACTGTGAAAACTGGCTTCATGAGATATATCAGAGCTTAACTCATCGTGGTCCTTGCTTTCTATTATTGATTCTTCTTTGTGATGTTCAGTTTTAGTACTTACCACCTTACCCTTTTCAGACACTTCAGAACTTAATAAACTTTCATCTTTTTCAATAATTTTCAGCGATGAATCTACAAATGATTCTTTCAATCTAGATGAGTCATCATCTTCCTTAATATCTTGCAACTCTGAAGGTTCAGTGAAATACTCCTTGCCCCACTGCTCATGAGAAAGGTCACGCTCAGAGTACTTGATTTCATTTGTTTTTTTTACCGTTTCGTCCTTAATGGCAGTCATTTTCTCCTCAGATTTAGTCTGCCTGCCAGTGTACAAGCCTTGTTCAGTGAATTCTCGGTGTACTAAGGTAAGACCTGCATCATCATTACTCTTGAATACGGCTTTTGTTTCAATTTCTGATCGTTTATCAGTAGCTTCTTGAGCTTTTTCTACTTTCCTTTGGATAGATTCTATATGATCTCCCTCTTTGCGAACGATTGTTTTCTCTTTTATTTCATGTTCTTGTCCTCGTAACTCATGCTGAGTCTCTGTTTTTATCACCAAAGAGTCATCATCTGACGAGGAAACGTGTCTGGTTTCAGAAAAGTATTCCTGCCCGGAGATTTTGCGAGTTTCTGTTTGTTTGTGAGTCAAAATTGTGCTTAAATCTTCTCCATGTCCATGTTTAGAAGCAAGATCCGCCATCATAGCTTGAGGATCGATTGATTGAAATTTTAGGTCACTTTTGAAATCGTCAAAGACTTTGCTCATAGAAGAAGTGGAGGTTGATGTTTGAGTTGTGAATTCAGAGATAACTGTAGACTCAGTAGTTGACATATCCTCCATCCTAGCAGCGAGCTGTTCCTGTTTGATTTGGTCGATCACGTCGATGCTGCGTTCGATGGTACGATCGACGAGCTCAATTGCACCAGTGGTGAGAGTTGGCTGGGTTACGTTGATAAAAGCCAAGTTGTCAGCTAGGTGGCGTGAAGGTGATTTTGGCGTGGCAGCTGCGCTAAGTGCCTTGGATGCCTCGTTCAATAGTTCTGAAACGAAACATACCATCTTATAGCGTTATGTTGTACATTTTTACAAGTGTGTACATCAAAATAATTAGTATAGTATTGTACGTTATTATTTAATCGAAAACCGTTTGAAATTGCGTCTGGAGATGTTCAAAGGTACATTGCAGAAAAATATTTTGTATTAATTGCACAAATATTTTTTAAAGTAAAAGTAGGCTTGGTGAGAATCGAAGAGCAAATTATATAAAGCTATTATTATTAAATGAAAATACATGTATATGCGGTGATTAAATTAATTATTAAATGAAAGCAATGATAACCTGATGTAGCCGTGAGTAAAATGTCGTAATGAAAATAGTGATCTTAGCGAAACATTACAAATTTCGAGCCAATTCGAACCAAACATGTGTAAAATGTGCGAAAAAACTGGAAATAAAATCAAATGAAGAACAAGCGACAGAAAATGATGACGACCCTCTCTTTAGGCGCACTTACCATTTTGCAATCGTAAGGGCTCCGCAAGTCACAGAGAAACAAAGCAAACTTTTACTAGAGTGGACTACATAACTCGTCGCAACCGAACGGAATGTGTTATGCAAAACAAATTACTATCCTAAGTGGTGTGTTATAGGTTGTTCTCATATCTACGATCTAGTGCCTTTCGTGGTTATTTTATTTTTGGTGATACACGTTCATTTATATGATTTGTTCAGGGAAATGGTCTTTACAGATAATACTTAAGGGGGTGTGTGCGTAGATAGCGCCACGGTCGTTAATAGCCAGATCTGTTATAACTCAAAAAATATGTGGTTACACACTATAACTATATTGGTGAGCACATTAAGTACTTATGTATTTAATCTGATAAAAAAATAACCAAAATAAGCTGCAATTGCAAGGATATGTACTAAATTTGCCAATTTCAATAAGGAAGTTTTTAAACTGTGATTCATAATCATATCAAAATGGTAGCCCATTAAAAATTGTTTTATGACATTAAGTACATAACTCGTCAATACTGTTATCGTTTATAATTTCCTAGTTTTGAGAAGTTATAGCAGAAATAACCACGACCGATGTGGCGCGAGCTTCATGAATGCACCAACACCCTTAACATGTGACTCTACTGATCGTATAGTAAAATAATTATATTTATAATATTGATGCAAAACAAGGAAAACATAACGTGGTAAAACAACTGATGAAATGAAATTGGGATCAAAGATGTAACGTTTCGCAATGATTACTACTATATTGCTCTACTAAAATGTTTGCAAATAAACTAACATTGCAGCTTGCTTCGGTAGCTATTATTGTATTTTTAATGTATTTTTGTAAAATTATTAAATCATAGATTGTTAATGTTTATATGTTTATTATTTGTGAATTTAACAATACTTAATTAAAAATTAACCAAGAACAATATGTCAATAAATTTAAAATAAGTGGCATAGTGGAATATACTTAATAACAGCCATTATAATATTTGATTAGAAAATTAATAGTTTAAGTATTTATAACTTTTAATAATCATAGTAAATGCATATTATATCTCAAGGACATCAGAAGTGGATATAAAATATCATGCAGCTAGTATAATTTTAGGCGACTTCAATTTATTTTTACTGATTTATTGATGCAATATCTGTTCATATTGCAGTAGATAAAAACACATAAGAAAGTCATCGAAACATTTAGTATTTATCAGTGGTTGGGCAGGCACACCCAACATACAAATACTCTCACACTCCCATTACACACCATGCTCTGGCTCGTGCTCATATATACACATAAACTCTGACGTTTTACAATGTTTTCTTTTAATTTTGCAAATGGTTGATATTAGGTGAAATATTTGGTTTAAGGTTAAAGTGAATAGACTGAGGATTACAAAATCCTCCGAAATCATTTTGTACCTCTTGTATTTTGTAACTTTTGTACCTCCGGTAGCAAAAGAATACTTAGAGAAACGATTGGTTCCATTGTATCTTGTAGGCTTTATGAAACTGACCGCTGTGATGTGCCTCCGTCTCGCTGTAGAGGCTGTCCCCAGCGGACGAGGCGCGGGGCGACTGTCTGCTGGCATCCAGGAACGAAGAGTCGGAACCTAGCGGGAGTGGGTAGCACAGCTTTAGCACTACGGCGGGTGAACATTAAGGCCGTTTATTCTTCCATATATTATGAAGCCACAGTTGTCATAGTTTGTGACTTCATATATTAAGGTCGTGATAAGAGCCGATTGCGATCAGTTTTTATAAGGACGTAAGTAAAACAACATTAAATCCTATTAACCAATAACCACAACGAATTTCGATAACCAAAAAAGTAAATATATATGTAATGTAAATAAGTCTAGCTATAATTTAAATATGAAATTTTCATTATCTGGTGCTTTGTGTTTTCAAATTAGACAAACATTCATAAACCTTAGTAAAAAAGTTTGAACACAGAACATTGGGATCAGATATTTACCGTTATATGTTTAAAATATATAGCTAGACCATCAATGCATCTTTCAACTTTTTGAAATTTAAAAATAATTAGTAGTTATTTTTAAAAATAATACAACATGGTTTCACTTATTGAATTCATTCGGGTGTTATCATGCCCAGAAAAGAATTTGGATATATTTTTATCAAAATCGGTCCAGCCGTTTAGGACGTACATGTCCCTGAAACATTATAGCCATCATGTCGACTGCAGCGTCGTTGATGTTATGAAAAAATACCTTATAAAGCATTGTGTACCTTTTGGTTGTAGCCCGGTTGGCTTCTCACCAACGCTGTCTTCAGCCTTCGATTTATCTCTTGCAGTCAAGTCCACCGGTGATGGTGGGGGGGTCTTGGAAAACTTCAAGGAGAGATCTAGAGAACATGGCAGGTTTTAAAACACACACCATTATGGGGATATTTTCATGAATTGTATGGTTCTATTACCATTATTAATATAGGCCGTAAACGATCGCAAGTAAAAGATCATCTACAACCGATATAAATCTAAACATTGAAGGCAATAAAAATGCTCCATAACGTTCTATATAATACATGCTCTCACCAAACACATACTTATGCACTTTAAATCAATTGTACGTGTTGAAGTTCGATTTAGATGCCTTCTTCACTTTCCTTTTTCATGAATTGGTATTTTTTTTTATGAATGACACGAAACTTAACAAGACGACTATAAATACACAATAACAATGCGATGATGCGAGAACTCACACATACCCACAAATCAGGGTGAGTGTGTTGCGGGCACAGAGTAATGGTGCGGGGCCGGAGTGAGAGGGGATGTGTGCTGCCGTCTGCTCTGGTCCCACATCGCCTTTATTCCGCTAATACCTGTTTTATTTTATTGCGACGCGAAGCGCGGCAACTTCAGAGCTGACTAGATGTTTGGTACTGGGATACGTGAGAACTTACGACAGCTTTAAATGACCGATCCTCTAGCGTGAAATCGCATCGTATAAATCAGCTGTAAAGGTTCAGTTGAATTCAGGATTGGGTCTAACATATTTTAAATAGCATGCAAAATTGTACATACCATGGTGTGCTATGTGAGAAGAATCTATTCTTAACAGTGCACCTCCTTGTGAAATTCCCTCCAACAAGTCTGAACACCGACGATCTGATCTATTCAGGTCTTTCATTTCAGACACAATTTTTTCTCGGTCTTCCTCGCTTGAAGTCGATACGTATCGTTCTTTGGCTATACTAGTTTGAGTTTCTGGTAACATTGGTGTAATATCTTTAGGTTCTTCTTTGATCTGGGAAATTGAAGCCTCCTTAACGTTCTCTTCTGTATCTGACTGAAGTGAAATAGATTTTTGTTTTGCATGTGTTGATAATTCATCTATTTTGTTGGAAGACATATGTGTAGATTCTGTTGTCAACTGTTCAATTATATGTTCTTTGTCCTTCTGAGGTCGCTCTATAGGTTCATCTAAAATATCATCTCTAGTTTTAGAGGATACATGATCGTAACTCGCCGATGTATGTTCGTCCCCAAAAGAGCTAATGTGAGATTCTTGGTACGTCTTCGATGATATTTCAATGACTTTTGAAATTGATCTATCATCATCAATGTACTTAGATGATTCTTTACTAGCAACAGAAGCCTCAGATATGTCGTGGTCAGTGGCTAAGGTTTTCGATAAATCCATAGACGAATGGTCTTCTGAGAAAGTCTTTTCATCTATCGATCGTGAAGAATCTTTGACACTTTCGGCGGACATTTTTGAATAATCTTTTGAGAAATCCACTGTGGAATCTTTTGATAGTTCGTTAGTTGCGATATCTCTGGAAGTATCTTTACTATCAATTGACGATTTTGAAGAATCTTTTGTTAAATCAATAGATCTTTTGGAAAAGTCATCTTTTTCTTCTACTAGGTGCTCTTCCTTAACAAAGTCCTTACTTTCAACCGAAGCCTTTGATAGATCTTTCACTAAATCGGCCCCAGAAATCTTAGAAATATCAGCTGAGGTTGCTCCATCCAGCACGGATTTTTGATCGTCTTCGGAAGATTTGGTCAAAGTAGAAACCACTGTAGTTACGGATGATTCTGTAGTGAATTTGGAAATAACGTCAGAACTTGTTATTTTTTCTAAAATATGTGACTTTTGTTTTGAAAATTGTTGTAACTGCTTTTCACTATCTGCATCGGTCCTCAGGTCACCAAAAGTTGGTGGCTCTTCAGTGGAGGTTTTCGATTGTTTTATACCATCTACGTCAGTTGATGGCAGTTGTTTGTGATCATGAGTTGATTCAGATTTAAGTTGCATGTATACATCATGGTCAACAACCACGTAATCAGCCTGTAATACAAATTATTAAATTGAATTAATTCGATTTCTTATACATACACTGGACCTATGTCACTAATTGCATCAAACTACCTCTCTTTCTGGAAACAGATCATCAGCGTCATCGAGTGAATCAGTTTTTAATTTTCTTGCATCAAACGAAGAAGATGGAATCTTAATATCCGTGTCTGAGCTTGGTTCTATAATTTCTAGAACCTTTGCTTTGTCCATATCTGTATAAAAAATAAAACATTTTATTTCAATAAAATAAATTAACTTCCAAGGAACATTTATATCGCAGGAAAGTTATACTTCAAGGTTTCTAGGTTGTATGGTTACAATCGCGGTGTTGCATTGTTTTGTAATGTATTTTATAATGTTGTATACTGTTGTATGGAGTTTTCTGGTCTTGTATGGAGTGTTATGTTAAGTATTGTTTATTCATCATCCATAGACAGTACCACTGCTCGGATTTGTCGTATTTTTACATTTTAAAATTATCCAGTTCAGCAAATCAAAATAGCGAAGAAGAACTGTAAGAAACTCCGCGGTTTTTTGTTCAACGTCCACTTAGTCTAAATTTACAAAAGCTTTTGTCAAACTTTTTTTTTCAAAAACACAGGTAAAAGACTTAATTAACATAAATTCCCGAAAGTCAACCATTCATGCCGTATGCAACAGTTCATGACAAAAATTAGTTTATTTGCGAAGACTTTGTTTGGTGTTGTATGGAGCCGTAATTATTTTATTTATTTATTTATTTGATAGGTTTGTTACAGATTCATAACGTAGAAGCCTCCGCTGTCCGTCCGTCCGTCCGTCCGTCTGTCCGTCCGTCCGTCTGTCCATCCGTCCGTCCGTCTATCACAGGGCTGTATCTCATGAACGGTAATACCACACTGACGAACCGTTACTGACGAGGGTTAGTCAACTCACAGGTTTCCTAAGAACACACATGTTTATGCCCAAGTATACCCAAATGTGTCGTGTCATAAGTTAACTAGGATTTACAATGAAGGCATACATTTAATTTTCGGAACACGGAACAACACATTTAACAAGTTTCACAAGTTTGCTTTGACATTTTTAGTATTTTTATTATATGCATATAATTCAGCTTTAAAATACCTACCAGATTCAGAATCAGTATAAATCTGTTCTTCCACTTCATCTGGAGAGCTCTGAACTGAATATGTCCTGGGATGTTTCTTTTTGGGAGTAATGATTCCTTCTCCGCTGTCCCTTGATAAAGATTTGAGAAGAACTGGATGGTGTTTTCTATCAGTTTTATAAGTTTTGACAGTTGGTTGAACTTGGTCTAAGTATTCTTCGACAGTATTGACAGCTTGCTCAATAATGGAGTCTACTGAAACTTTCCCTTCCAAATCCTCCCGATCCATTATGCTTTCATCTGTTAGCTGTTCCTCCGAAGCTTGTTTGATGACGATTTCAATATTTTCAGCTATTTGCTTAATATCAGCTACTTGCTTAGGCATAGCCATATCAGGCTTTGAAAACATATCTTCTCTGGCAGGTGTTTCATCTCCACTAATCTCTTGTTCTTGATTTTCGTCAATTATTTCTTCATTTTCAAGTTTTGATGATTTTTCTTTCGTATGTTTGTCGACTTTCTCATTTTTCATTTTATTACTAGCACATGAACTGAAATCATCATGAAATGAAAGCTTTTCTGTATTGATCATATCACCAGTGATAATTTTGATGTCTTTTTCAATAACAGGTGTCAACGCTTGGGCAGCTTTAGTTCCCTTCTCTATAATATCATCTATAACATCTTCTACATGTTCTTTGGATACGTTAATAACTTTGCTTAAATTCAAGTCTAATCCTTCTGGTAATGTTTTTTCAGTAGTAACAGAAAATTCAGTCTCTTTTCCTGAGTCTGTAAATATTGTGGTTTTAGAAACAGCATCTTTCAACGGATGTTCATACTTTTCTTGATCGGATTTTTCTTTCTTACTATAAATAATAGATTTATTAGATGTGATTTGACTATCCGTTGCAGTTGCGATACTTGTTTCGATGGTCTCATCAATTATTTCTTTTTCTTTTACAAGTGAAGATACAACGGATTTAGTGACAGGATGCCCGGTTTTTGATATAGAATACGTGGTTGTTACTTCCTTTGTATAAATTTCAGGTACTTCAGTACTAACTGAAGTCGAAGCTGTGGTCTCAGAAATGAATGATTCTTGTTTTTGTTCAAATCCTTTTCCCGAAAAAGTATTAGTCTCTGCTGATATATCTTTTGCTTCAAATGAGGTTTGGTGCCTGGAGATAAAATTAATGATTTACTTGTAATGCGTCTGTTCTTTTTTTATTACAAAGAAAATTATGGTACTTGTCTTCAGCATGATTCACGAACCACGACTATTAAAAACGCGTACTTACACAACCTCCTCAATATGTGGCAGCTTATGCACATGCTCTATAACATGATCCTCTGGGAACGCCTCCACATCGTCCAATGAGTCCCCGTGCGTAAGCCGTGCTGGTTTAAGGCTTTCAGAAACTCGTTCTGCAAAAAGAATTAATTAATTTGATTCAAGCATTTCAAAGACTATAAAAGTGCATTAATGCAAACTATGAAAGCGACCAACAGCTTAGCAGGGTTTGAAATTCATAATAAAACAAAGTCTAATTCTCAATTTCAATGAAAATCTTAATGATTTACTTTAAAAACAACTAGGCACCTGTGACAATTTTGGCTGTCTCTAGTTTCGGAGCCTCGACTACATGAGCACCAAAACTATCCTCTGACTCCTCGAATGTGTAGTCTCTCGATTCTGTAAGGCTGTGAGCATCTGACGGCCTCTTTTCATCGAGACGAAGCTCTGCTCCAGAGCCTGAGGACGTGACTGACTGACGCTTTGCTAGTTCCGCCGGAATCACTGTTAGAATAAGATTGATGAAAAAAATATAAAACAAATAAATCTAATCTATTACAAATTGTATTACAAATATGTTGTTTATTAACCAAGTTCGTCATATTTTTTACCTTTATCACTAGCTTCTTCTTTGAGAATTTGTATTTTTGATTCTAATTTCTCTATATCCTTAATGCTTCCTTTAATGGCCGATACTTTCTCATCATTCAATACATCCTTAATCGCTTCTTCTTCTGAAGAAGTTTTTTTATCTGTCACTGCGTCTTCTGAGGATATTTTGTCGGAGACTCCTTCCGAAGACTTGCGGTCGGAGATCTCAACTTCTCTGCTACTTTCGGACGAAATCTTTTCAGATTCATCTTTGTCGAATGAAGCAGCTATTTCTTCTGCCTCAGTTACAATCATTTGAAACTCTTGTTTAGGTTTGTTTTCTACCTGAGTAATTTCATCTTGAATATCGCTAAATTTAGCTATTGATACGGATTCTGTTCTCGAATGTCTTTTGGGTGTCATTTTTTTGAAAACTGGTTCATCAATTTTATCTGAGTCCGAATCGAGTTTGTCCGATTCATGGACTGTCGCATCAAACTTCATAGAAGTAAAACCTACACTCTCTTCAAACTTTTCATCTCCAAAACCACTTCCGGAGTCAACCGTCTCCTCATATTCAGCTCGCTCATCAAAGTCTGATGACGATCTCTTAACTTTGTAGTCAGATTGATCAGACTTAAGTGAGTCAGCTTCAGAGTGTCTTCGAGAATCCGTGTGCTCAGAATCTTCTAAAGAATCGGAGTATATTCGTTTGGAGAAGAAGCATTCCTGAACTGAATCTTCTTCCGGAACTGTTTCAATGAATTGGCGTGCTTTTGCGCTTATGACTGGTGATTCTTTCGGAGACGCCTAAAACATATTTTTTATCTGTTAAATTTTATAACTGATTGAATATTCTGTTCAGAAATCTATTTTAGAAATTTCACTGGACCGATTCCCACCGTGCATATTTTTTTTTAGCAAACGTTATGGAAAAAAAACCCTAAAATAGGACGAGTACACTGTATCCACAGCAACCACCGCCACAAACAGGTACATGCTTTGGCTTGGCTTGATGAGTCTGTCCAAAACGTTTCGTGAAACATTCCTGTGGTGAAAATAAATATCAAGAATTTACCTTATCCCTAGATCCGAATTCTACTCCAGGCGCATGAATTTGGGCGCTATATGCGCTCTCGTACTCCAAGAATTGAGAAGTTGTAGCCCTCATCTCACTATGATTTTTTGTTGAACTGACAAAAAATTCGTTTTCTTGGCTTTTTCCAAGGGTTGTGGGTCTATGCGCTGGACTAGGTACGCCGGGCTGTTGTTCCTCGAGGTCTGAAAACTGGGAGGTTTCGTCGAGAGAGTCGCTGCGCTGCTGTTTTGAGTCCTTAGAATACATCTATGAAAAAAAATAAAGGAAACAAAAACAAGTTCTGTTAGTTCCAAATTCTCCTGATAAACAGGCCGACGTTTTTATTGTTAACCAAAAATGGCTGAAATGTCTATCATTGCAGAAAAAAAATAACAGATAAATTCCTCAATTAACATCATTGTCAGGATGAGTCAATAGTGAGAGCAGTAGATATGTATTCCAAAGGTTGCTAATTCAAATCCCAGTTTATACGAATATCCAAAGAAAACATACTGTTTTTTATGCTTCTATGCAGAGGTAACTTAATCATCCAATGAATGAGAATGGTAATTTCGTAACCATTTCGATTAAGATAATATAATAAGACCTCCAAACCTTAGATTCAGTCTGAGATGAAACAAAAGACACATCCTTTTCTGTACTCTGCTGGAGGTCAGCTAAAGAGTCAGCTTTATCGATGCCATAAGATGGAACTGGAGACTCCTGCGATATTTTTTTTCCCACGATATCTTGATGATCGGATCCCACCGAGTCCGTCTTCGTGTGCATTTTATTGTTCTCCGATATCGATATGAAATGTTCCATCTTAAAAAATAAAAAAATATAATTTTACTTTTTCTTCCATCGCATAAATACTTAAGATATAAAAATAAAAATCATCACGGATGTCAGGGTTATTTAGTCTCAGCGTTCACAACGCTCAACGGTTCAACGGCGTTTCGCCCAATTATATTTTTAAGCACACACGAGACCGTTGCTGTGTCAATTAACTTTTTCCATCATGCCTAACACCAACGAAGTCAGGTATATATTATTTGCCGAAGTAGTGGTTTTCCTCGGGATATTTTTCCTTCACCGTTAAGGATTCGTGTTACACATTACAAATGAGTACATGCATGCGGAAACTCGTACAAATGACAATAATTCTAGTTTTATTTCGTCGTATTAGTTGTTTTGTACTATACTCATGATATGATTTTAACTTAATCAAATTTTAGATAGTAAACAGTGAGAAAGAAATTTTGTAGTCAGATTGTGCAGTTATGCAGAAACATTTTGGTCGGTCTATTTGTCTGAGGCAGAATTCGAACCTACGATCTTCTGATGATGACTGCCCTAACCACTGAGCTACCCAGGCATCTCTCGTGTGAACTGCGGGAAAACTGAAATGTTTTTTTTTCTGCATATTTTCTAAACCCGATCACAAAGATCAATGAAGATCTCGCAGTTGGAAACGGTACAGTCGTAACAATTTCAGACGTATAGAAATTAAAAATATTATCTATTTATGGGTTGTGCTAACAGGTATCGAAATACTTCTAATGGTCTGATAAAAACTGATTTTTTCTTTCAGTCATGTCTTATTTTACAGGTTACGGCGTAGGCACCAACTATCAAGCCGGTACTATGAACGTATGCCCATGTCCATCGTCACTAGCCAAGATCGTGCTCTCTATAAAAAAAGCTTACCATTTGGTCCGGTTGGTCATCTTTTGATTTAGCAGTTAATGTATCTTCAACAATCACAATCAAATCATCCTCAGTGACTTTCCTTCGAAGTTGATCAATAGAAGTGAAAACTTTGGAATCTTTTTTAAATTCTTTTATTTTATCTACTTTAACCGTAGTTTGAGATTCAGTTTCCGTTTCAGAGTCGGTAGATTTTTTTAAAAATTCACTATCTTCCTCTGAAGAAACTTGAACTATTGTAGAGTCCGTCCGTACTGCCTTCGAAAAGGTTTTTGTGCTTTTATCTTCTTTGGATGACGTAGTTTTGACTTTAGAGTCAAATTGCTGAATCGTTTCCTTCACTGATTTTACTGTCTGAAATTGTTTTTCAGCATTTTCAATTGTTTCCTCTGAAGTTTCAATCGAAGTGACTTGCCTTGATTGTTCCCTTATGAAGTCATGCGTGTACTCAGTATCCTGCTGCTCATGATCAAGTGTGTGTTTCTTTAAAGCTTCCTTGGTTAATTTTACAGATGTTTTAGGTATCTCACCATTTTGTTCTCTAATCATTTTGGATTCAAAGGAGCTTATTTTTTGCTTGAGTGGAGCTTCCGCAATATCCTTTTCTTCATCCATAACGATATCGGGAGATTTTTCTCCGTCGTCTAGCTTTTCTTCTACTTTAGAAGTTGCAATTTCTTTTTGTGAAATAACTTCCTGTCGTGCAACTCTAGTTTCGGCTTCTATAAATTGTTTGGTGGCATCAATATCCTCTGTAGGTATGGACTTTTTAGGCGTTATTTTAATATCAGAAAAATCTCCAGATGAGAATCTATGCATGGAATCATTGCGCATATGTTTTTGTAAATGTTTAGGTGTTGGCTTAGCTGGAGAGGATGCGTCTATTCTCTTTATGAGTGGTTCTTTAGATTTTTCTACCATTTTTTGTTCATCTCTTACTATTTCAACAACAGTCTCTTCCTCAACAGATTCTGGAGAAGTCTTAGACCGAGTTCTTTCTAATTTGACGGTCTCGTGAGTAACCTGTAACAAAATAATGCATATATCATAGCATAAACACGCAAGTCTTAATATTAATTCAACATATTGTAATAATACTAACTGGTTTGATCTGAGTTTTGATTTCAAGAATTTCTTCTCTGATTTCCTTCTTTTGCTTAGAAGCAGGTATTTTACTGGAGCTGAGCTTTCTAGTAATTTGAACCTTTCTTTCGGCGACACTGCGTTTTACACCTGAAAAAAAAGTTATATCCATCAGGTTACTCTCTTTGCACAGGTTACTCTGCTGAAACCTATTGTTTAATATTTAAATATATTTTTGGCTGAAGAATATAAGAAAATGTGTATGTTAAATACAACAAAATATATATATTTATAAATAATAAATAATAAATGCAAATATCATAAGAACAATTAATTTAATCAGGTAATCAGCAGATTATTTTTTTTAACGAGATTTTATTGTGACAAACCCAGCTTTTCAGTCATTTAAAATTTCAAGCGCCTAAAACATCATTAAAGCCGATATTGACGAACTACCTTCGTCCTCTTCACTCTCTTCACTTGGGGAGGGCGTTCTGTCTCGATCGCTTGTTTCAGCAACACTCTTCTCCTCCGGGGAGTATTTTGCTTCCTCTTGCTCCTGAATTTCGGACTCAGTGCGAATACGCTCCGAAATTATGTTATCTTCATACGATTTCTCCTTTAGTTTATTGTCGTCGTCTGCTGCTTGGTAGATAAATGATATATTAATAAACACATGACTCCTTTGTTAAAAAATTGAGTTGAAAGAAATTGCCTTTCTTGGTTTAATATTTACAAAAGTAGAAAAAGGGTTTCCATTTTGATAACTGATAATAGTCTGTTGAAAATATGGAACAGTGTCACCTTTTTACAATATATTAATAATAATAGTAATTGATGAAGACTAACTAGCAGACGTTTAAAAAAAAAATAGAATTGAAATTTTCCCGTTCCATATTAGCTGACCGATTTTTCATTATTAACGTATTTATTTCTTAACCCCGTTTTCTCCATATTTTAGTAGTATAATTGGCGGGGTGGAACTTGGTAAAACTTGGTCGTATTTGGTTTCTGCGCAGCCGCTTGCGGGCCAAGATCAACCCCGCCAATGATATAATAAGCCTTTGCTTTCCGCAGCGTATATTCACAATGATACCTCTGTAGGAGTCAAGTTCCTCTGACGCCTGCCGCTCCTGGTACATGTTCCTCTGGATGCGCCGCTCGGTGGTGACGTCAGATTGCGGCGCAATGATGTCATCGCGCCCGATGCGGCACAGCGCCAACTCCAACGAGTTGTCTATTCCGTGTCAACCGGGAACATTTTGTGCATTGGTAAAAGAAAATTACTTTGAAGCGTGATGCAATAATTAATAAATAAATTAAATAATCATTTGAATTTGTATTTCATTCATTTGAACTTTTTTGGTAGTCAAACTACGCTAAGTTACGTCAAAAACAGAACGATCCGCAGATTCGATCAACTCAGTAAAGGAATCCGCAAAGAAAATTCACGAAATTTCCATCCACAATAATGAAATTCATACTTAGATCGACAAACAATTTTTGTAGAACAGTTTAAGACAAAGAACAAGATCAAAAGAAACAGCACTGAGGGGCAAATGGATTAGAATTCTTAAATTAACTAACGAAGTTGCTTATACAATAATAGTTAAAGTCTTACAAGTATTATCTGGCGTAAAAGCCATTAGGATAAAATACTACCAGTGTAGTGTAAATGTCAAAAAAGTCTTTTGGTACATAAGTATGTAATGGTCTTATTATATTAAATCGAATTGAAAAGAGGGTTTTATCGGAGAGCGCTATTCGGACAGTCAAGCAAACCAATAGGCTAAAATGCGACAACACATTGCACTACCTCTATGACCCAATGCTGACATTTCTCCTAAAGTCAGTTATCCATTAGCCATTGTAAAATATGTAGTTTGTAATTATCAAATAACAATCTGTATTGCTAAACTCTCCAAAGTTTCTAGGTAGTCCGTTCTTCTTCGCCAGAGGTAAGATCTAACCACAGAAATCGGAATATAATTCAGATTTCTGTGGATCTAACGGTCACACATAGATAATGTTGACAAATCCCAGTGTGTAATCTAATGAAGAAAAAAAACCGGCCAAGTGCGAGTCGGACTCTCACACGAAGGGTTCCGTACCATCATAAAATATTTAACACAAAAACATCACGCTTTTTGTATGGAACCCCCTTTTGATTTTTATATATTTTTTATGTTACCTATTTGTTGTTATAGTTTATGAATATTTCAGCTGCCTTCCTATTACGGTTCATTACATATAGCCCAGTGACAGACGCCCCGACGGACGGACGGACGGACGGACGGAAGGACAGCGGAAGCTTAGTAATAGGGTTCCGTTTTCACCCTATGGGTACGGAACCCTAAAAATAAATTTGAAGGCAGTTCCGCCCCTGAACTGTGAATCTGAACTACAGTGCAACTAAAAGAACATGACAAGGCACCTTGAGCTTTGGTCCCCGACTGGGTCCGCCACAATTTCAACATGAGCTGCGCCTGCTCCGCCGCGCCCATCTTCTTGTTTTGAATCTGGTTGACGGTGGCCACGCTGACGCCGAGCTCGTAGGCGAGCGCCACCCAGTCCTTGCCTAGCAGGTTGCTGATGTCCAGCAGTCTGCACAGGAAAAGACAACAGTCTCTCGCTTTAGCCTTTCTGAATGTTTGATTCAAATGGCGTATAAAACGGAGATCTCCGTGGATTGTAACCATGAGGAATAAATCACTGAAATCTAGTAAAAAGCTATAAAGCTGTAAGAGTGTATCAACAGATGTTTGACTATAAATAAAAAAAATAAAAAAATGCTGTAACTGTACCGTATGAGTCCTAATTATCTAAGCCTACCCCTCCGGGCCTGACAGTAGAAGGTATTCAATTGTTTTTATAATATCAGCGTGTAGTGCACAATCACTGGTTAGTGATAATTTTAAAATTAAAATATATATGTCCTTATTTTTGAAAAGAAAGAAAGGAAGATCTATAATAACCATAACTATATTAACCTGATATTGTGCACTAAACCATCTTTATTAGAGAAAATTACTTTTAAAGTACCTCATCGTACTACACGCAATAAGGACCTGTTTTATATACCCTCATGCTACACAAATTATGCTCAGAACACTTTTGTTCGACGTAGTTTGAGCAACTATAACAAACATTTATTTGAAGTAGATTTATTTTGTAACTCATTATTACCATTTAGGAAGAAAACCATGAAAATTATATTAGATACTTGTTGATTTATGTTCTATCTTTAATATGTCTTTCTTTTATTTTCCTCACTTGTATATTCACTATCTTATCTTATCACATCACAACTACATCAAAATATGCTCTCAATAAGTAATTATACATGTAAAAATAGGGAACTATAGGTCTATGTGATATTCTTATTATAATTGTAATTTTTTGTATGACTGTTTGTTTTCAAAATAAAAAAAAAATTAAAAAAATAAACCATTAACCATATCTTCGATCGTAATGTCGTTATGGTGGGCCAGATGTTCAGACAGTCAGGACCATCGAGTAAGGAAGGACAGGAGTGGCGACCGAACCGCGACATCGCAGCGTAGCCACTTTCTCGTTAAATCAAACAGTGCCGGTAGCGCCGCCCAATCAGATCGCTTACGAATTCGCTAACTTCTGATCTTCTTGAGTTCCAACGACACTCACCTAAGAACGGCACTGTACGTGATTTATTGCAACGAACATCCGATGTTGCGCATCCCGAATTCGTGAGCCACCGCCGGGTGAGTGGTACCTGGGTATATGTGGCTGGTACCTGGGGTCGTTCAGCCTTTGCCGCCACACCTCCTGGTCGTCGGGGGCACTGCTGAGCACCGGGGTCGCCGCTCGCTCCACCGGAGCCTCGGCCAACTCCTCCGGTACCACGATGTTCAGCACACAGATCTGTGGACATACCCAACTAGCTACTTACGAAGGCAACACTGCGAATTCTTGTATATGTCCATATCAAATAATCGTTTTCTTGAAGATGCTTTAAAGGGTTGTGCCGATACCGGTGCAAAAAGTATACATGAAGATATTTTTTTATGTAACGACATGAATGGCTACTACCACACCTCACGGGAACTAGGGCCATATCGGGACCTTCTTTATATGCACGGCTACATTGAACTGTGTGAAAAGCACGGACAATATCATATTATTGCTGCTTCGACCAATGTTAATTCAATGCGATGGTACCAACCCCGGCGGCATTAACTCTACCATCTAATAATCAGGACGGGGACCTACTGTTTTACGTGGATGGCGAATCAGGGACGATGAATCCCTTAGTCGCCTGATAACTCAAATAATTGTATCACGTAAGTATCTTGCTCGTGTTTACGAAATAGTTACCGGGAAAGGCGAGTGCTCCCCTTTGGGCACGCGCGGCTCCCGCATGAACTGGCAGCGCACCACCGAGTCTACGTGCACGTCTTTCACCATGAAGGTAAAGGAGATGCGGTTCTCGCTCGTGTACATGAAATAGTTACCGGGGCAGGCGAGGGCTCCCCTTTGGGCACGCGCGGCTCCCGCATGAACTGGCAGCGCGCCACCGAGTCTACGTGCACGCCTTTCACCATGAAGGTAAAGGAGATGCGGTTCTCGCTCGTGTACATGAAATAGTTACCGGGGCAGGCGAGGGCTCCCCTTTGGGCACGCGCGGCTCCCGCATGAACTGGCAGCGCGCCACCGAGTCTACGTGCACGCCTTTCACCATGAAGGTAAAGGAGATGCGGTTCTCGCTCGTGTACATGAAATAGTTACCGGGGCAGGCGAGGGCTCCCCTTTGGGCACGCGCGGCTCCCGCATGAACTGGCAGCGCGCCACCGAGTCTACGTGCACGCCTTTCACCATGAAGGTAAAGGATATGCGGTTCTCGCTCGTGTACATGAAATAGTTACCGGGGCAGGCGAGGGCTCCCCTTTGGGCACGCGCGGCTCCCGCATGAACTGGCAGTGCGCCACCGAGTCTACGTGCACGCTTTTCACCATGAAGGTAAAGGAGATGCGGTTCTCGCTCGTGTACATGAAATAGTTACCGGGGCAGGCGAGGGCTCTCCTTTGGGCACAAGCGGCTCCCGCATGAACTGGCAGCGCGCCACCGGGTCTGCGTGCACGCTCTTCACTTTGCCGGGGAATCAGAGGCGGTTCTCGCTTGTGGTCATGAAATAGTTACCGGGGCAGGCGAGGGCTCCCCTTTGGGCACGCGCGGCTCCCGCATGAACTGGCAGCGCGCCACCGGGTCTGCGTGCACGCTCTTCACCATGACGGGGAAGGAGAGGCGGTTTTCGCGGAAGGCGCGGAACGGCACCGACAGCTGCTCCCCGGACTTGGCCACCGGCACCAGGTTGCCGGCAAACTCCAGGTGGCACGGCTTCCCCTCGTGGACCTGCCCGTAGTATCGCCATCATCATTCATGTCTTTAGTGAGCTTTGCGAAGAAAACAGCCAGCAACCTGGCAAGGTCGATGAACATCACTTATATATACTAGTGTCTCTCTGAGCTGTAGACCTCGTGAGTCTGTCTTTGCGTGGCTTTAAAAACTGAATTAATATTTACCACACATCATTTAACAAAATCCTATTATTTTTCTGACTGTATTAAGTAATTAACGCTTTAAGTCTTGTCACAAAATAAACGTTTATATCTTTTTTAGGGTTCCGTACCCAAAGGGTGAAAACGGAACCCTATTACTAAGCCTCCGCTGTCCTTCCGTCCGTCCGTCTGCATCTCATGAACCGTAATAGGTAGGCAGCTGAAATTTTCACAGAGTGTGTATTTATTTTGCCACTATAACAACAAATAGGTAAAATAAAAAATTAAAGGGGGGTCCCATACAAAAAACGTGATTTTGTGTGTTAAATCTTGTTCGATGGTACGGAACCCTTCGTGTGCGAGTCCGACTCGCACTCGGCCGGTTTTGATCATTTTTTTAAAAGGCTCCGCCATTTTGAACATTATTCAAAATTTGAAACTACTAAAATAATCCATATAATTATTGAACCTGCTCAAAAAAATCGCGAAAATGTATTTAGAAATGCGACCTGTAGAGGAGAACAGTCGGGCAGCCGGAAAGACATACGAAAGCATTTTTGCAAAAGCTAAATCAGAGACCCAACGTTTGCACTTCGTGCCTCGTTCAGTGTATTATTTGAAAGGAGCCTTTGCTAGGATTCTGTCATAGTCCATTGAATGCATAGCGAATTAGGGCGATGTTAACTTTACAATTGAGTACGTAAGTTCTCGATAAAATCTCAGATGAGAAGGAAAGAGGTAAGTACACCCTCTTGGTATCGAAACTATATACTTACAATAGAAAAAAATAGTGATGCTCTCCTGCAATAGAAGTGTAACTTCTTAGGTTCTAGCAAAGGTTGACGTACACTATGCGCATGCGTGTAGAGTGACGATGTAATGATGGAAATACGATGGAGAGTTTAGCAGTTAGGTGGTGTAATAAGGATTCTGAAGTTGGAGAAGGGGAACATATTCCCTTTTTTCTTTGATCCATGCCAATTAACTTCTTAGATTCGAGCATTGGTTGACGTACCCAATGCGCACACGTGTACAGTGATGAGCGTTTGAGAGTTGGGTGGTGTAACTTGGGGACTGTGGGGTAGGAGAATGGGAGGTGTTTCACTTTTTCGTTTGATCCTGGCCAATTTGCCCTATCGTGCCTCAAGACGTTCCACTCCAAAAACTACCAGGCGATGCTACGCTACGCTAGGATACTAAGATCCAAAACCCATAGCTTCCAAAACTCCTACGAATCCAGAAATGTTCAATGGGGTTAGGTTGGGTTTTGTGCTTTTTATAATTGGCACGAAAAATAAATACTTTTGTATTTTCTACGTTTTCTACGTTGTGCTTTTCAGCTTTATGACGACGACTCGGATGTAGGACTATATATACGAATTGGAACCTTTGACAGGTTGAATACATCCTGGCCCGGAAAGCTTAGAAGCTACCACTTACATGAGAGATAGTTTTGTCAATTGAGTGTGATGGGGAGACAAGAAGACCTTTTACAGTGATTACCTCGACGTCTTTACTCTTGGCAACCTGCGTGAAGCGCTCCATTCTCTCGAGAGTCTTGTCCTCACGGTCGTCGGTAACACAGAACATCCTCAGCTGCGCCTGATGAGTTTCGGTGCGCCGGGCGTACACCACGAAGCGCGCCATGAACGGTACGTGAATCGCCTCCCTGTGCAAAAACACATTTTGCTTCGAACTGCTGTTAGCGATCACTTTGATATTTGCAGTGTTAATGAAATTACAAACGGATATGAAAAAGAGGTTCGTACATTGGTTCGTAGAAGCACTGAACGACATGTGGGCGTCGACAGTTTTTTTCGTCTGATCGCATTTCTCTAAACCTTGCTACTTCTTTTATTTATGACTAAAGCTCCACCAAACAATCCCAAGATCAAAACATTGGTTAATGAAGAAATATCTTATCTTCACCTTAAACTTGAATTAACTTACGAGATTAATTTAAGATGGGTTTGTTTTGTGTACCTCCGAAACACAAATTATTCAACTTGGGATGTTTGTTAAAAGACGTTAGCATTCCTTTCCTAGCATCTATCAGCATCTGCCAAAGCTTTCAGTAAGAGGTAAGAGTAGTTAGTTGTAACAGGTTTGGTCCGGGGCGCTAACAACGATTCAAACCTTGAAAACTCACTCACCATTTTAAAACCGTCTTTATACTAGATATTTGGCTAGCAGTCATAGTGGTATTAAATGAGAAGCAGTAGCAATGTAGTAGAGAGGCCGTCACATCTAGTAAATATTCGTATAGGTAATTTTCGTATTAACAAATATATACAACTCATTAGATGTTTTGGTGCCGTCCTCGACGTGGCGATAGTCGATGAGCCAACAGGGTGCCGATAGGGTAGTAATAAATGTGACACAACCGTATACGCAAGAGTTCCTTTCGATACAGGGGAGCAAATTGTGACAGTGAAATAAACCTTAACAGCGTAAACGTAATCAGTTTGGTGGTATCCATGACGAGGCGGCAGTGATAGCAGCGCGCCGGCACGGTGCTGGTGAAACAGATGCTGTCATTGATGAGTATGATGATGAGTGCACGGAGTTTGTTTCTCCTGGCGTAAAATGATTATAGTGAAACAAACCTATACAGCTCAGTGGCCATTTTTGTAGCGTCCTCGACGTGGCGGCAGTCGATTAGCCAATAGCGCGCCGACACAGTGGTGGTGAAAGAGACGCAGTCGTTGACGAATGTGAGCGGAGTATTGTCCGTCACGTCTTCCCAGTGCGCGCGGTTCGTTCCTCCTGACGGAAGGGAACAAAATGGTGAAAAGAGTGGTTACATTTAGAAAAGCTGCTCAGTATATAGGGGAAATGTGCCCAGGAAAATATTATTTGAAAAAAAAACTATGTTGAACTACTTTATGGAACCACACTTCATGCTTTTGTAATATATCCAATGGAATCCCACAAACACTATAGCTAGTAATTTCAGTTTGCTAAAGTTAGTTAGTTGTATTTACTTTTCGTCAACTTTAAAAGAACACATGCATTGAGGCATACATTCACGTTCTATCTGGCACTTCGGTAAGTTTTTGGCCATTCATATAAGGTAAGTTTTCAAATCTACAAAGTAGAACGTATATATTTGTTCCGATATGGCAATAGTTCCCACAATATCTATTTACAACATTTAGTGGATTAAAGTTTAAACTATATTTCATACGCTAATCGTTTCTATTCGATGCATACACATACATAATACTAAAAGACTAGTAATTAAGTATGCAGGTTACATACATGTAATTCGGAGCATTCGGTCGTTCATTTCTTTTTAAAGGAGGTAATTTCAAATAATATTGCATAAATAATAGCAGTTGAATGGAAACTTTGTAGTAATTCAATCATTATCTCAATGTCTCACATACATTCCATCTTTAACGAAAACCTCGAAACCTGTAAAGTTGTCGCCTATTCACACATAGCACGCACAAATGTTTAAATAATGTACATATAAAATGAGGGTCAAATTATACAAACCGGATGAACAAAAATTTTAACAAATTTCAAATAAAAAAGCCGCAGAAGTAGATAAGTCAAAATAAAAAAAACAAAACAGAAAGCCCAAAATATGCAACAATAAAACAGTGTAATAGATAAAAAAAAAATATTTTCCAAAACGGCCTATAGAAGCACACACATGACAAGCAACTTCACAAACACACACGGACACACAAATAATGAATAGAGTTTTAATAAATAATAGCACTAAATAAAAAAGTCAACCTTATGCCATTAATGACGGCGGAATCGAGACGTAAGCACTCACGGTACAAGGCCCCGCTCGACGAACGATGCAGCATAGCCAATTAATTAAGTTCTGACGAACAATCCATTTTACTTAATACATCAAATGATGTTCTCTCAGGATCGGTTTTTCGAAGTTCAAGATCTCTCGAAGGATTCTCGCTTGAAAACATGAATAAATAAAATCATAAGATAAAACAAACTGAATATAAATACAAATTAATAAATGATGATGAGACAAAACAGTATCGATAGGCCGTTTTGGAAACAAATAAAACTCTTATATGATGAGAAATAAGAATAGATTGATGTTGCGATATGGGCACATGTATTTACAGCTATTAAAAAATATATAGCTTTATTTAAAACCCTTGATTTTAAGTCTTAATTGTTTAATGTGATTTCTCTTATTCATGAACAATAATTTGTTAAATGTGTGAAGTGTTCAAGTTCGTGTTACGATTTACAATTTCTATATATTCAAAAACTAGGAGAGGAGTCTCTGACACAAGACATTTCACGGTATTAATAATCGCAAGTGCACATATTTTTGCTGAATGTCTATTTAGATATAGTTTGGAAGAAGGTGAAATGTGAGAAAAGCAGAAAGAAAAACAGCCCGTGCACAAGATAACAGTATGAAAAGCAAGAAATGGAAAAGCATTCAAAAAGTGGTAGAGGAAAAGTAAAGTGATGTCGATAATTATACTCTGATATTTGCTCTATTCAAGCGGAAATTGATTAAAACGATAATTATTCAAAATGCCAAATCGATCAGCTTGAGTATAATTATCCAAATGGAGTCAATGAATCTCGATAAAAAAAAAAATAGAAATAAAAATAAAACGTAAATTAACTAAATAAAATATAACCGAAAACTTCCATTGGTTGGTTTCGTCAATAATTTCTAATTTACCTTCGAGAGATCTCTTTCGAAATACCCCTGCAGTTTGGTGACGCGCGGCGGGGGCGGCGGCGCGCGGGAGCGTGCAACACACACAAACACGAAAACAAACACAAATGTAGGCCCACACACGCACACACACATACACACGAACACCAGTGGGGTTACCCGCTCCACAGCGGCAAAGTGGCTTTATATGCGGATACACCCACGCGTCCATACGAGCACGAGTGGGGTATCTCGCTTCGAAGCGACTAAGTGGCTTTATATGCGGATACACACACGTGTCCATACGAGTACGAGGGGGGTATCTCGCTCCACAGTGGCAAAGAGGATTTATATGCGGATACACACACGCGTACACACGAGCACGAGTGGGGTATCTCGCCCCACAGCGGCTAAAGTGGCTTCATAAGCGGACACACACGCACACACACGCATTTTGTCGTCACTGATTACTTGTTTGTTTTCTACACATTAAAAAAACGCAGCAAAGAAAAAAATATCTCAACAAGTTTCAACGTCAATAATTAATATACAGGTAATTATATGTATAAAGGTAATTTTAGGAAGAAATAATATCAATAATTGCCAGATATATTTACAAATATTTTACTGCTATGGACATTGCTAATCATTAAATAAAACATTAATAATAATAATTTAATAAACTATGATTAAACATAAAACAAATCGATAAAAATATTGGTGGACTTGTGGGTCTAAAAATTGTGAAAGTAATTTTGATTTATATTTTTGTTCTATTACTATGAAAACTTGCATCTATAATTCTAGATTTTTTTTTAATACTCAACAATACTCGATAACATTTAAAAAAGTTAAAGTCTTCATAGATAATAACACCTAGAAACGTGCAAATGCAGGCAAAGTGGCAATTACACGATGAAAAAGGTGAACCTAGTAAATTCTAATATGTAATCATTTATTAATATGCCTGACCAAAGCACATCAAATTTGCTGTTCATATGTATCGTATGTATCAACATTATATCATTTCGATAAAAAATGTATCGAACCACGAACTGAATATTATATCCTTCTAAACCAACATGCAACGAATATTTTGAAATGAAATTGAAAGTGATAAAATTAACACACGACACCGAATCATTTTTTGGAAATACGCGCAGAAAATTAATCAATTGTTTTTTAGAGAGAGCTCAAAAGAAGGATAGTCCAATGCAACCAAAGACTACTAGAATCGTTTTAATGAGATATGTTATTGCCAATACATTTTAATAATTTATTTTGCATTTTTTTCTCGTATGTTCCAGTAGGTACTCTTAGTATTAGATTCGGTGTTACTAATGAAAGTTTATTCTCTATTCCTACGATCTACACCGCTCATCAATTCCCAAGAGTTTTGTTTCTAGTTCAGCAAGTGCTTGCATAGCTTATAGATGAACCATGTTCTATTGACTTATGCTACGCACACATCCTAGCGTGTACATAATAGTCCCCTGCAATCGCTGGCCATCGATGATGCAAACACCTGTACTGTTAAAAATCTCAGATCGCAACACACTGACAGCGACAGACAAGCGCGCAAGCAGTACCTGAGATGGAGCACAGCAGACGAAGCGTCGGGGCCGACGATGTGCTGTACTGGTTGGTCATGCCCTGGGTGTGGGGGCGCGGCGCGGGCATGCTGAGGGTTATAGCCTTGTGGAACTTCCTCCGGCGGGGCTCCACGGTCACCACCGGAGACACGGCGACCCCTCGACCTAGCAGCTTGGCCGTCAGCTCAGAGTCTATGATTTGGGCCTGGAACGTTCGGGACGGCATTGCTGCAATATCTTGTGTGAGGAGGCTTTAGAAGTTCGAATACATATACTCTATGTATACAGCATGTTTCAATAAGTCATGGATTAAACGGAAAGTGGTGATAGAGGAGGGCATTTTCAATCAAAATCACCGAATATATGGTGACCCTAATTTCAATGGTTAGGAGTTAGGAGGCAAATTTAATATTGTAACGAAGACATAAAAATATCAAAAACTTTATAATTTAATTTTGTTTATGGACGCAAAGATCATAAAATGTTTAAGTAAATATGATTTATGGTCTTTGCGTTGATATTGCAATCATATGTTTTTGATATTTTCTATTTCTTCCATACAATATGAAAGGAGGATTGGCAAAAATGTAATAGCAATGAATTATATATCAATAGAAAGGTAATTTTATGTACATCACTGTACACTGCGCAAGTTTAGTATTGTTGTCGGATCGGAGCTATTCTGCTTTAAGTATAAAACATATAATAGGTTGGGGAAAAAGTTTCTTCGCATTTTTTAAGAAAATTCAAAACATTTTTTAATATGGTTTATTTACATTTAACTAAAGTATGTAGGTACCATTTTGTTCGATAACTTTTTGCCATCTTGTAGGTAGGGACATGATCCCATTGCTATAGAAATATTGGGACTTCTGATCAATATACCGCGACAAGTGGTTTTGGCAGTCCTCTCGTGATGTTAAGCTGACACTGCCTAAAGAATTCTGAAGAGACCTAAACAGGTGGAAATCTGAAGGTGCAAGGCCAGAACTATACGGCGGATGCATTAACACCTCCCAGCCAAACTCTCTTAGTTTTTGCTGAGTGGCTAAAGATGTGTGAGGTCTAGCGTTATCATGATGAAAAACCACACCCCTTCTGTTGATTAATTCCGGCCGCTTTCTCTCAACTTCTTGCTTTAATCTCATCAGTTGTTCGCAGTAGAGTTCAGAATCGATGGTCCTGCCTGGTGGTAACAGCTCATAATGAATAATGCCCTTCCAATCCCACCACACACACAGCATCACCTTGTTGCGAGTTAACCCGGGTTTCGCCACAGTCTGTGAAGCTTGACCGGCCTTTGACCACGACCTTTTTCGCATGTTCTTGTCGTACGTGATCCACTTTTCATCACCAGTTATCAGCTTCTTCAAAAATGGTTCGGTTTCATTACGTCGTAATAAAGAATCACAAATAAGTACACGGTTCATTAGGTTTCTTTCAGTGAGCTCGTGAGGTACCCAAATATCGAGCTTTTTTGTGTACCCAGTTTTTTTCAAATGCGCCAAAACTGTTTTGTGGTCAATTCCTAGTTCTTCAGCTACGTCGTGACTACTGATATGCCGATCTTGCTCCACTTTTTCAAAAATGGCATCCATTTTATCCGTAATAGGGCGACCAGAGCGATGTGCATCCTTGACATCAAAATTTCCGGATTGAAAACGCTTAAACCAAATTTGTGCTACTCTCACAGACACTGCACTAGGTCCATAAACATCGCAAATTTTTTTCGCGTCTTACGTTGCATTTTTACCTTTTTTGTAGTAAAATTTTAAAATGTATCGAATTTCTTCATTAGATTCACTCATTTTGACAGTACGAAAAACAAATGAGAATCACACATTTTCCTAATTTGAATTTGGAATTATGTTCTTTAAAATTTAAACTTTCAATGATACCAAAACCAGCCAGATACAAATAGTATAGCCAAAGAGATTTTATTACAAGTTCATACATACTATAATGCGAAAAGACTTTTTCCCCGACCTATTATATAAACAGGTTTTCTGTATACAGGGTAATAAGGGGCTATGGTCCAAATATTAACCAGGTATTCCTTGACCTATTTGGAGCAAAAAAAGTAGGTAACATTTTGTTGCACCACGTAAAAACAATTCGCCCTCCCCATACATTTTGTGTGTAGGTACAAAAATGTGGATTTTTTTTCACTCAATCATTTACATACCTGGTTAATGTTTGGACCATTGCCCCCTACCCTCTCCCCTCCACCACTCCTCTCCCACTTGCCCATCCCCCAGGTCCCAGCAATCGCCCAGCCAACTCAAAACCGGTTTTACGTAACACAATAATTTTATTTTAATAGCAAAAATCAGCCATGTTTAGATCACTACATCTCCGAACGGACAACGATTTGGCCGAAACACCCATAGTAACTATTAATCTACATTAAAACCCTAATTAAACCATGTAATACTCATTGCTTTTGGAGAGGTGTACCAAAGTGCCCATCCTCATTGCTATATCTCCTAAACGAGGTAACATTTGGTAACCATATATGGGTGATTTTAATGTTTTATGGTCATTTTTTAAAATAACTTTTCCTTTCATCCGAGACTCATGATACTTGTATATTAGTTGGCCCCCTCGTTATAACCGGAATTAGGAAAAAAATAACGTATACTGAACGCGTGCAAAATGTGGAAAGAAGAATACATTTCTGTGATAAAATAAATTACTTCATACTTAAAAAGAAATAGTTGGCATGTAGAGAGTTAAAGAATAGAATGATAGTTGCAAAAAAAGGCTGTTAATTTTTCCCGATGAAACAAATCTAAAAATCACCTGATTCTGGGTACAACGAGGTAATGTGGTGACCAGATTGTACATTTGATTTGGTGAGGTTTGATCAATGCTGTACAAATTTAATATTAAAATTACATTCTTACCTTTCTGGTGATTGAACGAGAAATTAGTAATTTTAAACCACTTGATTTTTTTTTTATTTATTCTGAAGTTAAAGGTAATGGAGGACGTTGGTCAGGTAGGTGCGGAGTTAGCAGCTTGTGCTAGTAATGAAGCAAATACGAACAGACAAAATCAAATGAACATCACGAAAAAGCTTCTTTTTGTTTTAAAGTAAATTAAGCCGATTCAAATATAACGCATATTCCACAATTTAGGTGGTCATTATAAAAACGACTGAACTTAATAATAAAAAAAACGTTCTCACACATGCGCTCTGAAATGTTCTCTACTAGCAACATATTATAAGCCAAGGCAATTAAAATAATAACACAGACATGCAGGGTGTTCCATCTTCAGAACAAAATACGGCAAACCATCACCAAATCTCTTGTACAAACTAATACACAAAAAACTTTTCAACCATTTTCAAAAACATGAATGTACATAAGTTTGTGAAACCCAATAAATTTAGCAATACTCAGAATGTTTTCCCACTCCTTATAAAATATAAATATACTTTATTTATAACTGTAGAATGGTCTGTTACAAATATAAAATTAAAACCATCGTTCATTATGTAAACAAATATTAATCGGTTCATACAAAAATTACAATTATGTTGTTCTAAAATATTTGAATACTAAATACATTTTACATAGATATAAACATAATTCTAGCAAAAAATGCATTCTCAACTACCAAATAGGTGAATGCAATAAATCCAAATATGGTTTGATATTTAATACAAGTATCTACGGTGGAAAAACGCTGTGTGAGAAACCAAATAAAACTTTAACTTTGATTTTATTCTATTCATATTTGCTTCAGTATAAATGAAATATTTATATTTTTTTATTTATTTAATTTTTATTTTCTTTCTATACATTGTACATTCCTGAATATTTAACTTATTCTATGCATCTAAGTGAGTATACTAAATTTATTGGGATTTTTCTAGAATCAAGGTTAGAACGGCTAACCTTCTATCCAGAGTTTGACAAAGAAATATATTTGAATACTCCTACATAATTTTGACCGTCTGAACTATGGGCCCTAGTGGCCGTGTCATGAATAAGCCCTGCATTATAAAATATAATGAATCACTTTTAGGTACGTTTGAAAGTTTACACTTATTTTATGATATACCCATTAAATGGTCCAAAACGTTATGCCCAAATCACTATGTTAAAATTCATAGCATATTTTGGTACTTATTTTAATTGTGCAGCTAAAATTCCATGAAAATATATAATTGTTATTTCAATGCTACTCGTGATTAAAAATACCGTCTGTGCCGCACATAGACCTACAATTTTTTTGAAGGTTAGTGGGGTCATGGTTTTGAGACAGAACTTTTGTCAGAGGTCACGTGGTATCGAGATACGTTTTTTTATTTTTTTATTACCAAAGTCTTGTTTTAAACCTTTGTAATTTATTTATTTATTATTGATTCAATACAAAATGAAATCTTTTGGATTGTACGATTATAACGTCCAAATTCTTAAAAAACCATTCTTTCTTGAATTTAATATCATGAAAAGGACTTATAACGTCCCGATAATGAGTAAGGCTTTTGACAGAATCTTAATTTCTCAATTAATTAAAAACAAACTGACAGCAATCGAGAAGGTTGGCTGGAAGTAATCTCTTTGAGGGATAAGCCCGGCTTTGCGCCCCACTTATGTTGTTATTGCACTATACTTTCTTTTGTAAATTATTTTTTGTGGCGTATTAAGGAATTTTCAATCAATCAATCAACTTCGTTTTATTTAAAAAAAAAAAAAATGGATACCACATGGTATGCAAAATCATTTACTATGTATCTCGATATCACGTGATCTGTCAAAGGTCTCGTAGGATAAAACCTTGCAAATGACTCTATTAACCTAGAAAAATAATTGGTCGGTGCATGTGCCGTGCATCGTGTATAATGCTGGAATTTCTTATTATAATTTTTTGCTTTTTTTGGCGAATGGCCTGACTCAACTGGTCGTTAGCTTTGCTTGAGAATTTCAGACATAAACAGAAACTGGAATTGCAACAGTAAGTACTGTTGTATGATTACATATAGCGATTTAAATCTAGCATAAAACGCAAACATATCATTGCGATATGCCTTAATTGGTAAGCTACGGAGGATTGGCGACTTACGAACAATAAGCTCAAAACATCTTTACAACTAACTTATGCCTATTCGTGTAAGAAAATTATGCAAAATATTATTTGTACTGACTAGACTTTACTGCGAAAAATTTGGCATTATATTTTGTACTTTTGTTGGAAAATTACAAACATGTGAAAACGCTAAGATTAAGAAAAGCATAGAAGACACAGAAAAAAACGTACAAGACAAATTAGGCTATAATTAATGATTAATATCAAGATTTAATTAAGCCAACTTTGTACTAGACTAGATTGTCATTACGCCAAGTATGTAGTTAAAAAACATTAGAAAATATTAAATATTGACACGTTTTAAACATACAAAAATAAGCACACTATATCTACAGAATAGAAAGAGTTTATGAGAATCCTTTACTATTTTATTAACATTTAAAATTTGGTGTTTAATATCACTATGTGAAATCACATGAACTCTCTACTTAAAACGTTTCTCTAAGAACATTCATTGTGGATCTAATGTAACAATGTATCATTACATGTTATTTCATAACCTTACGAATGCCTAGAGCCAAGTATATTTATTTTTTCATGTACAAATATATATATATATATATATATATATATATATATATATATATTTAAAATTAAAATATAAGAACCTTTTAACAATACAGTTTTTGTAATCGTCAAATATCCTATCAGAAATATATATTTTTGTATGGAAGGATGTCAAAATGAAATACATCTGATGCAACAATACATGTAATGGAAAATGTGGGAAAGCTAGTGGCAACCCTAAATAACCGACTGACAAACATATTTTTACACCCGCTTCGATTGTTAAAACAACCATAACAACCATACACCAAACCAAAAACGCTCGGTGGTGACAAGTGTTCATCCATCTACTATACAGAAATTCTCATTGACTATGTTTAAGTCGTCTTATTTCAATTAAACTTAAATCGTAAGTGAGCTGGTCCTTCTGCTATCCGCATCATACCTCCTCCGTTCCTACATGATTGGATCAATCTTTACCAACCATGCTCCTACCAGATCAGCGAAAAACGTTTTTTCTTTGACACATTGTGAACGCTTATCTTCTTGAGATTCTTGTCCTTCACTCCCTGGCGAGGTTTGAAGAGGTTTACCTGAAGGCCCACTTTGATCTTCTTCGTGAGAGCGCCCTGAGGGAACACTGCTTGCACCTGTGGCACTACCGAACTGGACACCATGCCTCCTGCACAGAAAAAAACAAGTTTACAATGGATCAGAGGCCTTGAACCTTCTGAACAAAGCATTTAATTCGAAGACATTTTTGTAGTTTTAAGAAAGATAGTCAAGTAGATGCCTCTGAATAGATAACAACCGAATCACAAAACCAAAATATAATCAATGTAGGTGTTAGTACCTACGTAAAGTAACTAAAATACAATTATCTTTTGGGGTCTGTAAAATTGTGGTCACCAGACTACTGGGATAGAAGCAGAGAAAAGCAGAGCAGATAATGAATTGATAGAAACCTTCTGGTCCGATGGCGTGCACCTCCTGGCGGATGCGCGAGATAACAGCGAAGTACTGGGGAAAGTCGTGCGTCAGGATGCGGGTGACGCGTGCGCCAGCTCCTCCGCCCCCTCCACCCGGCGCTTCCTCTCCGCACTCTATCCAGCGAACAGTGGTATTGTGAGATATGGTAAAGATATGGAAAAATAGATAGAGGTTATAGGTTTGGTAGGTATTAGACTTTTACGATGGGAGTACGATAATATGCTTCAGTTAGCATAGTTACCGAAGGGTACATAATACGGACCAACGGATGAATACAATACAATGCAACACGGAAGATGCAAATATTTAAAATGTGAAAACGAAAATGGAATTTATCGAAGAAGATAATAAATTGGATGCGGATGGAGATAGAAGTGATTTCGATGAAGACGTACTTTTGCGAAAAACTTGTCCAGTTGAAATACCACTTTTTCCCTCAGGAACTATTAGAATAACCTGATCACATATCAACATCGTACCTTCAAACTCGAGGTTCTCGTGAAGTGCGTCGGCGAGGGCGTCGCGCGCACCAGCCGGCTCCACGCTGTGCTCACGCCACGACGTACCGTTGTCGCTGCGCAGAATCACGATCTCGCGCTCGGCGCCACGCAGCGACGCGTAGTGCGGCACCTCCACGATCACCGGCCTGTCGAGGCGTCTCGTTAGAGTGATCTACTGGGTGGTGTTACTGTCTGAGAGGTATAGCCGAAGTCGGGTACGCTGAATTAAAATATGCATCGTCGAAGTAGCGACGCGTAGTGCGGCACCTCCACGATCACCGGCCTGTCGAGGCGTCTCGTTAGAGTGATCTACTGGGTGGTGTTACTGTCTGAGAGGTATAGCCGAAGTCGGGTACGCTGAATTAAAATATGCATCGTCGAAGTAGCGACGCGTAGTGCGGCACCTCCACGATCACCGGCCTGTCGAGGCGTCTCGTTAGAGTGATCTACTGGGTGGTGTTACTGTCTGAGAGGTATAGCCGAAGTCGGGTACGCTGAATTAAAATATGCATCGTCGAAGTAGCGACGCATAGTGCGGCACCTCCACGATCACCGGCCTGTCGAGGCGTCTCGTTAGAGTGATCTACTGGGTGGTGTTACTGTCTGAGAGGTATAGCCGAAGTCGGGTACGCTGAATTAAAATATGCATCGTCGAAGTAGCGACGCATAGTGCGGCACCTCCACGATCACCGGCCTGTCGAGGCGTCTCGTTAGAGTGATCTACTGGGTGGTGTTACTGTCTGAGAGGTATAGCCGAAGTCGGGTACGCTGAATTAAAATATGCATCGTCGAAGTAGCGACGCGTAGTGCGGCACCTCCACGATCACCGGCCTGTCGAGGCGTCTCGTTAGAGTGATCTACTGGGTGGTGTTACTGTCTGAGAGGTATAGCCGAAGTCGGGTACGCTGAATTAAAATATGCATCGTCGAAGTAGCGACGCGTAGTGCGGCACCTCCACGATCACCGGCCTGTCGAGGCGTCTCGTTAGAGTGATCTACTGGGTGGTGTTACTGTCTGAGAGGTATAGCCGAAGTCGGGTACGCTGAATTAAAATATGCATCGTCGAAGTAGCGACGCATAGTGCGGCACCTCCACGATCACCGGCCATTGGGGCGTCTTGTTAGAGCGATCTACTGGGCAATGGTACTGTCTGAGAGGTATATGCGTATGCGAAGATGGGTACGCAGAATAAAAGCATCCATCGTCGAAGCAGCTATGCATAGTGCAGCACCTCCGCGATCAGCAGCCTGGCGGGATGTCATGTTAGAGCAATTTATTGGGTGGCGGTACTGTCTTAGAGGAGATAACCAGAGTTTATTGTACCTTCGAAAGCAAATAAATTCAGAGACTGAAATGATACGTACCAATTTATCTGAAACCACTGTGAGCACCAATGTAACTAAATGCATAGCCATGAACAGCTGTGGGCTTACCCCAAAAATTTGGCTGAGACCGGTCCCATCTCGAGTACGCGACTTGCCAGCGCCTCACCCTCCATCAACGGGGGCATGTGGTTGATCCTTGATGGCTTCAAGTATCTGTAAAGAAATATTTTTCATATCAACTCGTTATTTATGTGTAATCTGCCTGTGGGATTATGTACCTTGGTGGTGCATTTGATAAACATAAATATTTGGGGCTCTGATATTTTTTATTTAAAAAATATCGCACTTATGGGACTGTTAACAACATGTGTTTTAAAGTGAAAACTTATCTTTGAAGGCTTGTTTGTGATTTTTTGGCATTAAAAAAAAATTTAACAAAAAAAATAACCGACTTCAAAGAAAAAGCACTAAAAAGTAAATAATAATTTCCATTTTTGTAGTTTCGATTTCTGTTATTTTTTGAGTCGGCGTCACCCGGGCACGCGCTGCGCCAATCAAGAGAACCTAACCTAACCTAACCTAACCTAACCTAACCTTGGCTGACACCGACTCAAAAAATAACAGAAATCGTAACTACAAAAATGGAAATTATTTTTTACTTTTTAGTGCTTTTTCTTTGAAGTCGGTAATTTTTTTGTTATTTTTTTTTTATTTGTTTATTTTTAGTGAATCTGAAGTACACTTACTAATTTGTACACGTCCTTTCCAATAAAAAAAGAATCACCGAAATCGGTTGGCGTTATATTGAGTTATTCGTCCATTTGTCGCGCACATCTTAATACAAATTTAAGACTTTTATGTTTTTCTCATGGATATCATTGTCAGAACTTAACCAAATTAAATTGGGACCACTTGGGAAGCACTAGCTATCATTTAAAAAAATAATCATCAAAATCGGTTCACCCAGGCAAAAGTTATGATGTAACAAACATAAAAAAAAAAAAACATACAGACGAATTGATAACCTATTCCTTTTTTGAAGTCGGTTAAAAATGTAAACAAGGGCAATACATATTTGCTAATGTTTAATGTTATGTCTGCCTACAGAACCAATACGGTAAAAATAACTAAATAAGTAAATAAATAAATAAATAAGTAAATAAATAAGAAAAACAGCTAATCTGGTTGTATGTAGCGGAACGCCCCCTCTTAACGTTTAATGTATTCTTGACTTTTTACCTTTAACTGAAGCATGGAAATATGTGCCGGAACTAGCAGTTCCTTAACAGAGACTATAGATGGCAGCGTTAGACATAGTTCTAATTTAATTTATTTTTCTAAATCCCGCCACATACTTATATATAAAAAAGTAAGTTATTAACATAGCTATAACCTCTCAAGCTATAACCTTCTTTCGCAATCACGATTTCTCTTAGATTTTTTTCCATAATGATGCAGAACTCAACGGCCTGATTTCCTCTTCGATTGACGGAACGTTTTGGACCCATAGTCTGATCGATCCTCACTACAACCTTATGCATAGCCGTTTCGTAAAACTTAAACTGAGTGTACACCAAAGTAATCTCAAATCGTAAATTCTCCACTAAATTCTACCAGTGCAAGATATCAGCTATCATCTCATGTTCATCGATAGCATGAAAGATTCTACCTTGAGTTGACGATCCTCGAGAACAGACAGGCGCGGATCCAAGATTTACGTTAGAAGGGGGAGATAGGCAAACAATTGAAGCGATCGTATGACCAAATAAATCCAGCGATTTTCGATAATTGTTCTTTCGAATGTCAACAAAAATCTGCAGCAATGTTTGATGCATTTGCCTTCGAAAAAAATCAGACAAGCAAACACAAGAACATACAAGGTTGTGAAGTTAGTAGCAGGGCTTTGTTGTCAGATGACCGTAAAAGACGGCTCAATGGTCGGCAATTTATTTTCGAAGCGGGAGTATTTTCATCTCTACAGACCTGCAAGTGATGCGTGTCGGTTGCTGCGCAGAAAGCGGCGGTACGATGACGCGCACGCCGCCACCGCGACAGCCGCGCATGGCGCCTCCGCGCGCGTCCACCAAAAAGGACACCAGGAAACTGCACACACATATGCAGTTCAATATTCTATAGTTGCCAAAGATCAAGATTTGAATAAGATTAGTAAAACTTTTTTGATAATCTCAGATAAACTTACAAATGACAGCCTTAAATTGTATTGGAAAATTAAATTTATTTACTCTCCTCCAGCTCCACTACTGGCTAATGTTTATGTGCAAAATTATTTTCATGAGATTTAAATTCACTTCAAATTTTCAAATAAAAAAAAATCTGTACGATTTACATGTGGACAGGGCAGATCAACACAAAGGCTTTTTTTCTTTCGTATGTAATAACAATACATAACTTACTTTTTCCATTGCAAACGTTTCCTGTGGCAGCAATCCGATAGTTAGCGTGCAATAACCGTTATCATTAGATTGATAAATATAATTCTGAAACAAAAATAATTATTTACGGAAATATTGAAGAAATTGAAGAATCGAGAAAAATAAAAGTGCGTACAGTTAATGATACAATGACAGATACTGACTTGGGAAGTGTAGGGTCGACATTGTAGCAGTAGCCCTCCTGCGCCTGGGTACTGTAGCGACTCACACTCTTCACGAGAACTTCATCTGGGGCTCCGTATGGGATCCCGTTCACAGATCCTGCAGCCCATGATCATTTGAATCCGAGAATGGTATTGAGCTTCAGGAAGACATAATACTCGATGATGGGATAACATATTGATGTTATTAAGGGAATATTATTAAGGATCAGAAAGATATAATACTGGACACTGGGAATACAGATAAATTCAATTTGATTCAATAAAGTTCTGATTATGGTATTGTGGATCAGGAAAACGTGACAAAATCTGAGAATTTTATTTATGATCAGAAAGACAGAGTGCTCATTCTGACATTGGTAATGATGATTATGAAGTTATAAGACTGCCCGATGGTACAACATATTATCAATTTAATTTTAACATTTAATTATGAATTATAGAGATACTACAATAGTCACGAAGGATTTAGATATCAAGCATATTTTGCTGGAAATAGGACCCACTGTTTCACCTGTATATGGTTACGGATCGAGTCTAAGGGTTCTCATAAATTATCAAATTAAAATGTGGAAACATTGTCATTAATCCCCAATCATGCGTTCTTGCGCGTATAGTATATCCTGAAATTTGACCTTTACTTTTAAGCGCAATACTGTTCTGGTAAAGGAGTAATGGAAGGATGCAAGAAAATGCAAGCATACCTTGGGATAGTTCCATGATGTTCTTATGTCCGATGGCAGATTCGGCCCGCTCGTCTCTCGTCACGTCGATGGGTAGAGAATCGTCACCCAAGGATTTCATGTCGTCCGCTGTGAGGTAGCGGTACGGCTGGTCTGTCAGCATCGTGTCTTCGCCTAGAAGTAAAGGCTTCTTCACTACATAGTATAAAAGAAAGTCGCTTTCTCTGTCCCTATATCCCTATGTATGCTTAAATCTTTAAAACTACGCAACGGATTTTGATGCGGTTTTTTAATAGATAGAGTGATTGAAGATAAAGGTTTACATGTAAAATAACATCCATTGAATAGTGGAGAAATACTGTTATTTTTGACGTTTGTAATGTGATGTCGTAAATAATTAATTTTTTTCCGCTTACATTGCAAACGCAGGCTGAACTTGACCAGCCCGAAATCAGTCAAAAACGACATTGACCCGAGCGGAGCCGGGTACCTCAGCTAGTTATAGATATAATGTTTATTCATATATATTACAGTTACAGTTATATACATTTATATAACTGTCGCTACTATGGATGTTTACACAATCGTTAATAATAATTCTGCCTTCCCACAGTTTTTTCTTGCGGATATTGCGGACTGCACGAGTTTAACACGATTATGTTCCGTTTTCACATTTAAGTATGGGATGGTAAGATATAGTCATATGGCAATAACATCACATCAAGGAAAGTATGCAGTAGGTAGCTAACATTCTAAATGTATTTTTGCTATGCATGTTTAAGTAGATATATTTTTCTTTTTTTTCAGAAATATATTCTGCACTGTATGTCATTGTGTTATTTTGTTGTTTTGTATACTTATATCTTCTTCATCGAACAAATGGTTATTAATATTATATCCTCGCCATTGTGGAAACTCTTTACATATCCAAAGCATCTTAACCTTCCACTTTTCTATCCATTTCACTATATATTTGCAGTCGTGGAAACTCTCTACATGTCCAAAGCATCTTTATCTTCCGCTTTATATTCGCTGTATCTTCGTAGCTTGGTAATAATTGACACACACACCTAAGCAACTAGCGGTCCATACGTACCTCCCTCCTCCTCCGAGTCGGACATGAAGGTCTCGTACATGGTCTCGGGCGCGACGACGCGGTACTTCTCCACGGAGCCGTTGATCGCGCTCGGCTCCGACACACCCTTCAGGGTCTCCATGACCGTAACGTAGCCCAGCTTCCATGCGATGTCCAGCGGAGTTTGACCGTTCTGTTCGTGCAACAAATAATGTGTTATAATTTCTACGTCAAGTAGACCATATGTGCTCGGAGAAATACACAATACGTTGAACATTCTTATATGGGTAGGTGGGTAGAATTCTTACAGCAGTAATATCGTTGGCATCAGCCTTGTGCTCCAGCAATAAATTGACGATGTTGATGTGCCCTTGTTGAGCCGCGTGATGCAGAGCTGTATATCTGCAACAGAAGAGGGACTATCAGAATGTATTTTTTAAGCATTCCACGGCTTTTTTCTTACATCCTAAGAAAATCTATATCGAAAGCTGATATGTTATCCATATTAGCGTTACCAAAAATAACTAATGCTGAGATCAATAATGAAAACTGACATATAATAGCTGGATCTTACCCGTGTGAAGTCTGAGCTTTTACGGAGGCGCCGTTTTCCAGAAGGAACCGCACCATATTGGTCTGCCCAAAGTGGCTGGCCACATGAAGCGGAGTGTATCCACCTTTAGAGCAGATGTCTACCTAAAAGATTTCACACACATCATATAGCATTACGTTTTATTGGTATATCTACTGAATGAGTACTTCATCATTTTATTGTAACCGATCTATAAGAGCAAAATCCTAAACCCTTTGTTGAATTCGTAGCTAGTGGGTCGTTATAACAGCCAAGTATTTGGTTATTTAATCCAGGTCTATAGATTTCGGCAATGAACAACAATGATTAAAATATTAGGCTTGCTACGAATCATTCAACGTGATAAACCGTGTTTTTTTTACCATAAATAAAGGAGTATCGTGCTTTTATATTTGGCCTTTTAGTCTTTACTTTGTAGGGCGACTGTATGAAAAGATCCTTTGCCTTCCCCCTGATAGGCTTTTCGATAAGTCAGTGTATGAAAGATCGATTTGGAATTCGATTCTGATTTTGAGCTATCAAAATCCGGGGATTGATTGTGGCTTTCCGCCGCCGAAGGGAGGCTGGTTTGAGTTTCTTATTCCTTTAAATCTAGATCCTCTTTCCGACGCGTCAGCGCCTTTGGACGCCCCCACATCGGTCAGCTGAGACTGCCTGCTTAACACTGTCTATTAATAGCTTGTTCTAATTAACGATTCAAGACAACGCATGTCACCTAGCCCAAGCGGACCAATTCATCAGTTTTAACGTGCTGCAAAATCGGTACCTGTGCGTTGTTCTTGAGGAGCAGCTCGGCGACGGGCACACGGTCCTCCTGCGCTGCCAGGTGCAGCGCGGCCAGACCGTTCCTGGCCTGCTGGTCCACCACGCCACCGTGCTCCAGCAGCAGGGAGCACATCTCCGTATGTCCCTGATGCCCATCGGAATGCTTATATGTGTTATTTGAAGAGTTCGATCATACGGTGATTAAAGCAGTATTCTTAATAACTAACTCTCATAAAATCGAGCGCGTCGAATCTGCCTGTTATCCACTTTAAATTTGATCTGAACTATTTCTTGAAAGGACGGGAGTAGGAACCGAAACTCGTTTGTATAACTCGTTTACGAATTCGCTTACTAGGTACTAGTTTTCTCGAGTTCCAACAACAGGTAAGAACACCTAAAAACTTCAGAGGACGCTATGTAGTGCAACGAACATTCAATGTTGTGCCTCGCAAATTCGTAAGCGAACTAACTACGGTTAGACGTATTCCACATGTATTGCAGTAACTCGTTGCCGCCCTTCCTCCATACTCGCTGACGTCCCATCAATTAAAACGGATTTATTACTACTCTACATAACCTAACGTGTGAGCAGTGGGGTGTAATATGAGTTAACCCTCTATTGCATTGGGCGACAGATGGCTTAGCGGCAATAAATAAGTGTCCGTTGATTTTTATTCAGTTCAATGTATTCATGCTTGGAAAGGAAAGGTCCTGGTATGGCACCTAATTCTCTCGGGTTGGGGTAATGTCATTAGTGGTATTAGCCAACCAAGTCTGTCCCATAAAATAAAGACTCCACTTCTAACCCGAGGTATTTTCTGTGAAAATTAATATGTTACCCTTTCATTGTTACCAAGTTACTAGCTCAATTCCTTGCAAAAGTCGCCTTAACCATCGATTGCATTACATTGAAATCTACCGTAGCCAAGCATCAGAGGCCTATTTTTAGCTAATCCGAAGAATCTTAACTATCAATTAGGCTTACCTGTTGAGCAGCAAGATGGAGAGGAGTAAAGCCAGCTTTGGACTCCGCGTTGGTGAGCGCCCCGTACTCGAGCAGCGTGGCCGCTGTCTCCATCTGATTCTTGCGGGCTGCTATGTGCAGTGGCGTGTGCCCGTTCTTCGCTACGGCCTAAAGGGATAATTCAAACGTTACTAAGCCGTACGGTGAAAAATAGTAACAATACAAAATAAGTACAGGACTCCGCTAAGAAGTAGCCTAATTAAATTTCAACTCAAAAATAAACGAATTATAGACATGTAATAGACTATTTATGCAATGGGAGACCTGGGAAGCAATGGCGGCCCAATAGGCGCAATTTCCCTCGAGTTACAACCGAATTACTTTATTTGAATGTTTTTTTACAAAATTACATTTAGATAGATTAAAGGGATGTTTTATTATCTTCTGGTTGGTATAAAGGTTGACTCGACGGAAATATTCCAGAGCACGGTGATTCAATGAGTCAAGGTTTCAGTCAAGAAATATGTTTTGACAACGGCTATAAAAGTGGTTTTCTCGCCTGAAATATTTCTAATTCCAGAGCACGGAATTCCAAGAATAGGTCTACTGGAATCCACGTCCAGTAGAATAGATGCGCCATCAATGAGTTTGTTTTCCGGGAAAGCATAGTCGACAGTGGCTACCTTTGCGTCGGCACCCTTTTCCAACAGCGTGGCAGCCACGGCTTGCTGCTCGTACTGAGCGGCAACGTGAAGCGGCGTCACACCATTCTTGCCAGCCTGGTCTGGGCTCGCGCCGTGCGCCAGCAGAAGATTGGCCACCTGCGCACAGGACTTACTTCAAGTTGTCTTCCGATGGGTCAAATATATTCAAGAATTAGCAGCTAACAGTATACTGCGCGCGCAAGTTCTGTTCACACTTGCTTTTCTGATGCGCTGCAAGTTAGCGGCGCGGCTCTCTCTTTCTTTATCCTGATTTCTAACTTCTAAATCCCCTACCATTTCATGGTCCTGGCCAGGCTGACACCAAAAAATATTGGTCTAAAGGACTGGATTGAAGACTAGATGGGCCAACCTCTTGGACTGTAAGCAGTCTAGGGCTAAATAGCCTAAATAAGGGACTTGTCCGAAAACTTACGATATCGGATAGGTGGAAACTTAGAACGTTTGTAGCTTGGATGACGGGATACTACTAAGCAAACACATTCACGCATGGAATTAAAGGCGGTCCTGAGTGAAGGGCCTGCATGGAATAAGACAAGATCGCTAATCTCGTGATTCTGCAGTGTAATGTCATCAGGACAATGTCAGACGGAGACTGCTGCTGCTTACGACAACATAACTTGCGCAGGTCTGCAGACATTCGGGCTGCTTCGAGGAGCAATCATGGAGGACATTGGCTAACTTGGTTAGCAATACTTGAGATGGGGAGTTCTACAAAAGAACGCAGCATCATAGGTCATTTATTTAGCTAATACAATATACCTGGGACCAAGTGCAGCCTACCAAAAACTGTTCCGGCATTGTAAAGGATGAACAGACTACTTTACGAGGTGGTCGTACCTTGAGGTTTCCGTATTTTGCCGCCAGATGAAGTGGAGTAAATCCTTTCTTAGTAGTTGCAGTCAATGGTGCTCCGTGTTCTATAAGTGCTGCGGCAACCTATAATAAAACACAAATAAGATGTCTGGTACATTAAGGTCGATAGATGTCTCTAAACTAGATGAAATAATGATTATTTAGATTTTCTATTTCTCCAACATTTCAAACGCTTTTGAGGACCATTTTGAAAGATGAAAGTAACTAATTGTCTTAAAGCATTAATGAAAAAATAATATTTATGCAACTTGACATTAATGGTTAATATCCCGCCTACTATCTTGATGAATTCAACGAGAAAAAACCTCCATTGGGACTAACAATTCAACATGGATCCGAGGGCGTCCCCTCGGATCCATGTTGGCCCAGGGCAGGGCGCCAGTTGATATTTGTAGTATGGGTACAGTCAAGAGGACATGAGGTAGAGGGGGGCACATGAAGCAGCTGCCCCTCCCTGCTTCCTGGGCGACGCCCGTGCATGAAAGGTGCTAGGTGTACTGACGTCGTGATTATGCTGCTTGGCGGCGATGTGCAGCGCGTTGTAGTGGTCGGCGGTGGCGGCGCGCACGTCGGCCCCATGCTGTAGCAGCAACACGGCGATGTCGACGTTGCCGAGCCGCGACGCGATGTGCAGCGGCGTCTGCCGCTCGCGCGCCTTCGCCTCCACGGCGGCGCCGTTGCGGAGAAGGATGCGGATTATGTCCGTCTGGAACGCCATTTATGTTAGGAGCATAGGGCCGTTTTACCATCATTCAATAAAGTTCTCTGGAATGCACCTCTGCCTCTATGAAAATCTCTATGTAAATCATATTTACAACACTCTCGAAAATTGCTCCCCCGTCAATGTTTGGAAGTTTTTTACAACTCTTGGAGTCGGTAAAAAATCTCATTATTATAAAATAAATATATCAATATCAATGCATCTATCAGACATTTCTTCTCTCCTCCTGTCATCATCGATCAAGTGGTAAAATTTAAAACTCTTTGTTAGCGTGTACCTTTACCGAAACCGGAGCACAATTCACAAATTTTTCGCCCAGTCGCTTACCGTGAAGTTCAGCTTATACTGAATTCCATTTCAACGAAAGCTGTGATCACTGACGAATGAACTTTTACCAATAATTAGCGTTATTCTAAACCATTCCCATTTGAGCGAAATGGAGGAGGTAATCGATCCGGCAGAAAAAGATAAACAAATTACGAAGCCTAGTGTGTATTATACATCCAATGGAGTAAATAACTAAACCCGAAACTGAATAGAAAGAAAATAACAAATAACTCTTATCAAGTTAAAGAATGTATCAGTACCCCCAAATTATCCTTACATTCCAGTCAAACTGGACGGAATTCATGAAGCACGAGTAATGCATAAATCGGACCTAAAAAGTGCAGCCCATTCTACATAGTTCATTTTAAATACTGACCTGATTGGCCCTAGCGGCCAGGTGGAGCGGCGTCTCCCCGCGGACTGTGGGCACGTCCGGGCTGGCTTCGTGCTGCAGCAGGTAGATGACGATGTTCATACAGCCCATGAACGCGGCGACGTGCAGCGGCGTCAATCCTGATTCGGTCGTCGCAGAAATACCTGGAATTGGAGATATAGTATTGACTTACGCATGGAAATATTACGTCGCTAACTAAACCAGAACTGGAAATGAATAAACGAAAAAAATCTACATTTGGTTACAAGTAGGAAGGTAACTGTCAAATTGGCGGTAGCATAGCTTGCCCCGAGACCCACAGATTTGCATGGAAGATTTAGTGAAATATTTTCCCCGGTATTTTTTACTAAGTATCAACATGGCATGGTTAGCAATCGCAATGTGAACAAAATACCAATATTTATACAATTTCTTCAACATTTCGGTAGATTTATCTGAAAAACAAAATGTTTTCTAAATTCAAAAATCATTCCTGGAAAATATTTGTTTTTTTTTTTAATCTATCTACCTTTCAGGTAGAAGGTTTTACCTCTATTGCTCAGGAATAAGGACTCCTTCAGTGGAGAAAATCGCTTTTGTAGTGGTTGTCGAAGCCCGAGCACAACTTTATTGATAAGCAGGTCTGTTCTAGAAATTCTTTGCTTAGGAATCTGAAATATTTTCGGTCGAGAAACAGCTTTTACAGCAGTTTTCAAGCATGGACTTCTTATTATAGTCCTGCTGGATGGAAAACACTGGACCTCGATGTTAATCTAAAAGACGGGGAAGAGGGAAAAAGAGATTGACTCACTGGCGCCGTGCTTGAGGAGAAGCTCTACAACCTTGATGCGATTCTTCTTGCAGGCGATGTGCAGGGGCGTGAAACCATTGAGAGCGCGCGCGTTCGCGTCGGCGTTCCTGTCGCAATACACGTCTCCTTCAACGACAACTCTCTAGGTGAAGTGGCCACGGAGCAGAAGACTATGAAAATTCACTGTGTAAAATATTAATATGTATTTTAAAGCCACAGTGAAGCTTGTGGTAGTGATGCGAGACGAATTATTCCCAATTCTTTACTAAGGCTGAATATTCCCTACGATAGTTGACGGTTACGTCGTCTTCGTCGAGCTTCTGCAGTACGTAATAAGTTCCTTGTTCAATGAACTTACTTATCCAACAGCAGCTTCGCCGCCTTGGCGTGCCCGCAGTGCGCGGCGACGTGCAGCGCGGTGAGGTAGTCAACGGTCACGTCGTCGACTGGCGCCCGTCGCGCCAGCAGCACGCGAGTCGCTTCAGCGTGGTCGCCCTGCGCGGCCATGTGCAAGGGAGCCAGTCCGTTCTGCGCATGCAACTCATTTTAGTTCTCCGAAAAAGTCTGCTCTTTCAATATTTGTACAAGTCCATACCTACTTCTTCAACTAATTTTAATGAATACGTTTCTCCAGTATCGGGGAGTATTGCTTAGAGGAATCAAACTAAGAATTTATTCGAACACATCCGGTAAATATCTCAACCCTTATTGATTGAAGCATTCTTTCTGTTAAGTATTTTTGAACAGTCTGGTAGTTTTTAAGGATGATCTCAATTACTACAGTTTCCATTTGTATCCCACACAAACAGGATCTTAACTCTATCCCACATAACAGGTGTATCCCGCATAAAAAGGCTCCAAACTGCATCCTACTCATCAGGTGTACCCCGCAGAAATATACTTCAAACACTATCCCTCATATCAGGTGTATCCGATACAATGAGCGTTCAAACTGCATCCCACATACCAGGTGTGTCCACCACAAATATACTCCAAACATCATACATACATGTATCCCACACAAACAGGCACCAAACAATATTCAACACACCTTGCTCTTGCTAGTGATAGGTGATCCTCGTTCTAGCAGTGACTCGACGACTCTCTCGTGTCCAGATCGTGCGGCGCAGTGCAGCGGCGTCAGACCGTCTCGTGTCCGCGCCTCCACGTTCGCACCGTTGTCGCAGAGTAAGGTCACCATGTTCTCTTTACCTGAGGATTTTATTAATAACACTTGTACAAAGGAATACTCAAAGCTATCTCACTATATTGAATTCAATTTAAACCTTTTAGCCTAATAAAAAAGGTAGGAGAGACCACTTGTAGGGTTGACACCAAATCGGTCACAATCAAAAGCAAGAAATTACCAGTAATTAAGACGTTTTGTCTGGATACTTACAACCCAAAGGAAGGTTATGTTGTAATGTTGCAATTGAATCAACCTTAGCTAGGGAGGAACATTAAGGGCTTGGTCAGCTAGGATCCTGATGATAACTGAATGGAGTATTATAAGGCTAAATTGGCCAAGACAAGAATTCCTTTGACAAATAGGGGTTTTGCCTGAAATAACTTTATAACAAAGATTCGAACGAGTATTCGGGATGGACTCCTTTCGGGAAGTTTCGTCACTTATTCTCGGCTCCTATACCGATATGTATCTAGCCAAAGTTATCAACCAGCTAGTATGCAAACTTACGAAACCGAAACGTGGAAACTAACGAAGAGTCTGGTCCATCGTTTCCAGGTCACTCAACGAACTTTGGAGGGATATAATCAGGAAATACTCTATTCGTCAGAGAACGCACGTGATCGACATAGCCTGTAATATTAGCAAGTGGCAATGGGTTGGCATTGTCTGCCGTCGTGTATGACGCCCAGCATCTCGTGGACAAACTACTTGGTAAATACTACTGGTGGCAGCTGAATAAGTAGGGCAAGTAATGGAGTACAGTGGCGCACATTGGAGGAAGCCCACCTACGCTCTGCACACGGCTGATAATGATGATTGGAGCATATTCAGCTCAGATACCTTGTTGGATGTGGGAATAGCATCAGTTCTTACCCCACTTGGCAGCGACATGCAGCGGGCAGATGTTATGCTTCGCAGGGCAGTTAACGTCGGCTCCCTTGGCAAGCAGCAGACGAGCCACTGACTCGTTGCCGTAGTGCGCGGCGATGTGGAGCGGAGTGAATCCCGACTTGGACGTCACGTCGGGGTTGTGCTCGTTCTGTCGTAAAACCAAACTTAACTTTCAGAGTAGCTCTTAGAGCGTGTCATGGTATAATAGAAAAATCGGTGGTTCCCGGATGCCTAATGACATAGATTACCAAGACTAACGATTTAATATATTTAACCTAACCCAACCTAATCTTACCCAAGCAAATCGTCAACAAAAGAACGTGTAAAAACGACTGAGAATACTACGTGCCTGGTTTCAGTAAATCATTCGGGTGAAATAACAAAAAAACGACTGCGAATATGCCGGAGTATGAGGTTCAGCCGCCCAGAAAACAATTGTTTTATTAGTGCTATGTTCATTTTTTAGGGTTCCGTACCCAAAGGGTGAAAACGGAACACTATTACTAAGCCTCCGCTGTCCGTCCGTCCGTCCGTCCGTCCGTCCGTCCGTCCGTCCGTCCGTCCGTCTGTCCGTCTGTCACAGGGCTGTATCTTGCACTTGGCCGGTTTTAAAAACTAACAGTCAGCATTGCAGTCAATCTTACACTACATACGTTTCGTTTCTTTCTTGCCATTTTTGAATTTGAAGCAGTAGCTAGTTTTATAGTATAGTGCAATCTTCAGAAGCAGAGACCTCAAGCAGCAGGTTTGCGGCTTTCACGTCGTCCTTTTTCGCAGCGATGTGCAGGGCTGGCAACCGCACGCGTCCCCTGGTGTCTGCTTCCAGAAGCACGGCCACCACCTTCTCGTGTCCTTGCTGCATTGCGACAGCCAGTGGGGTAAACCCGTCCTGTATAGCACACAAATATATTTTTAGGAAGCTTATATGAAAACACTGAACACCATTCATTGCCGCTTCAACCATTCAGCGAGACTGTCGGTACCAACCCGGCCACGTTTAATATTATCGCCTAGAATGATAGTTTTAAACTCAGCCGGGTCGGTACCGGGAAAGAGTTTTACATGGATTCCGTATCATGGTGTAAACCAAAATCTCAGCAAAAAACGTCATTTAAATCTTCGATGAGAAAGAAGTCTGTATAATCAGTGATTTCTGATACAAGAGACCAGGCGATACCCATATTGTAGAAAAAGAGCAACTCGTAGCAACTCGTGCTGGACTAAAATTTAAAAGTCAATATTTTTTTCTCGTATCCTATTCAATCTCTTCTGCAATTTATGCAGCGTTATCGCAAACATATAATCAACTTTCTAAATAAAATTAAATTTGGTAGATTTCATACCTCGGTGGCGAGACTCTGATTCGCGCCATTTGCAAGCAGAAACTTGACGACGCTGTCGTGATTCTCCTGGGCCGCCATGTACAGTGGCGTGAAGCCATTTTGCGACTGGATGTTAACCTAAGGACATCAGAAATAACAAACATCACCGTATAAAATATGCCACTATTTTTTTAAGATACAAACTGATTCAAGTCTTCATTACGAGGCAACAACGTTCATCGTTTACAATTTGCACAAGATTGCCCATACGTGCGCCGTAGTTAAGCGAGATATTGTGTTTTTCCCGATTCTGTGACTGGACGCAATGCCATAAAGATACATTTCACTTTGGTTAAAAGGGATGCGTCACCTGAGCGCCACTCAGCACCAGCAGACGAACCACAGCGTCCTGTCCGGCGAGAGAGGCGATGTGCAGCGCGGTGTTGCCCTTCTTGGTGGCCGCGTCGATGGCGGCTCCGCGTCGCAGCAGTTCCGCCACCACCGCCGCGTGGCCGTCCTTCGACGCCAGGTGGATCGCATTGAGGCCGTTCTGTTGGGAGACACAAAGTTGTATACACTAGCAGGCGGACGACAGGGTCCTGTTTGGATAGAGGCGATGTGCAGCAAAATGTTGCCCTTCATGATGGCCGCGTCTAAGACAGGTGGCTCGCATTGAGGCCGTTCTGTTGTAACACACATTGTTACAATATATGCTAGCGAGCAGTCCTATCCGGCGAAAGAGGTGAATATAGGCGGATCTTCGGTAACATGAATCTTGTGGCATAACTGAAGGTTCTGTTAAATTTAAGAAAAAATTTGAACTCTCAATAATAATGCAGTGACTTAATGTCACATTGTTTATTTTCACCTTCGTCATCTCAATCGTAAGAAGTATGTATGGTAGACTAAGTAATAATAAAATGTATTCATTCTTCTCTCTTGGCTCTTTAGACTAAGTAATAATAATATATTCATTCTTCTCACTTGGCTCTTAGAGCCCTACAAAATACCCTAGACTTTGTTAGTGAAATACATTATTTGTTACAAAGATTAGTGTCGCGTGGCTGGCTTTGAAAAAAATACCCTAGCGGCAGCGCCTTTATTGGCATAGCCTACTTTCAGCGAATTCCTCTTTTATAGCTTACAGCAGCAAAGCCAGGGCCCTTCGTGCCAATTCGACGCCAAACGAGCGTCCTAGTCGCCAACTTTTAATGTTACCTTCGAACTTGCCTTCGAAGTTTACATAAGAATGCATAGGTTCTGTGTCCGTATTGTTTGCAAATTAAGGATTTTACATTTCCGAACAGAGCGAGTTCGTAATGCGATACGATTTCAGTAGATAATGTAATGTTTTTACAAGTATGGTATATCTGTCGAAAAATGATTTAATAGGCCACTCAACCGAATGCTTAAGCCGTTTATTAAATACTTTTGCTTAAAACTTATATGCGATCATAAACATCGTAATGTTAAATGGCTGAGGCACTGCAGGAATATATAATTATCAGTTCATCTGCGGTCTTATAGCAGGTGGCGGAATTGGAAGACGCACTGCCCATCATTGTTCTGCTCGTTGGTTTGAGTCCAGTCTGGCATTATTTCTGTGTGTCTTTTCTTTATATTAATATTAATATTAAGATTTTGGTTTCTTTTGGTTCGCTTGAACCAAATAATTAAAAATATGTTTGTCCAAAATATTTAAAAGGTTAGTGCAGCAACCTTTTAAATGGATTACGTTACTAACTGTGTATCGTTGATCCATAGTACGGATAATGTTCCATTATCAGGCGTATTCTCCGATACACTAACAAAGTGCCACAAAGGTAGCAAAGCAAACGCACAACCTATCTATAGGCTGAAACCTCGGCCTATTTCAGTACAGTACAGTAGGCCTATTCTAGGAATCCCTTTCTCAGGGATCAGTAAATTTTCAGTAGAGTCAGTTCTCGACTGAAATGGTGGAACCTTGAATCGTTGATCTACCGTGCTCTAGAATCTTTCCGTCGAGAAATCAGCGCTGACAACCCCTAACAAAACGAGGTTATCGACTGAAAGATTCCTGATTCCTGAGCGCGTAATTCCAAGAATAGGTCTAATTTGCTACGTCATGTAAATGTGCCAACCGCTAGCTGTGGCCAACTCTGCAAGAATTTGTCTTTATTTTGACATTGAAATTTAAACCCTCTCTTCTGTTGCTGCTGGATAAGCTCTGTGGAACTTGGTTCCCTTGTCCATCCAACCTATATCCGGAGCAACTACCGCAGAGAATTAGATCACCCCTATGTGGTTGAAATCAAACTTTTGAGAACAAATAGTTACTCAAACTCATTTATCTGCCGCACGCCAGGGTATGGAACTGTCTGCGGGCGGGTAGGCCTCTTACCTACAATTTATTAATTTACTATTACTAAAACTTAAGTTTTTCAAACGTAATGTAAACAAGCTCGATAGCCCTAACAGTCCGCAAATCCACTGGCACGGTGTCTCGCGGAGCGTGGTTTCGCTAGGTGAGGTTGATTTGCCTTCTCTTTGAGGAATGACCACGTGTCATTGGAAGTCGCGACTGAGCATGTTCGTAAGCGAGCTGACTGGCCGGCGCTACCGTCAGCGTAAATTTTATCATTAAAATGTGGTGTGGTAAGTTCCCGGTATTCCCTGCCCCCCCCCCCCTTCGCCCCCAACTCTTCCGGGCCGTGAACGTCTAGTGAACTCTGGCCAGAGTGGGTGAGGTCACGCTGGCGCGTGTTCACGAGCCGTAAGCGCAATTTTATGCCGCAAGCCGCCTCCTCGACACGCGAGCTGCCTGCGGACGCTTACCGACAAACTCACACGAAGCGTGCCACACTTTTTTTGGGTTCAGTCCCATAAGGGAAGCTTGCGCTGTCTATCCGAGCGTCAGACGGATGCAAGTCCTTTCGTGCTACCGAGGCTGACGACGATTTAAGACGGCTTAAGCCGACTCCGCGTTTTAATACAAATCGATATTCCGACTTTGTTTTTGACTGGTTTTACGTAACTTCGAAGTTCCGAAAACGCCAATTTGATGAGAACTCGAACTTCCCATAGAGAGCACGCCCCATGACATGACAGCTAACGTTATAGCTCTATGTGTGCTGTCTAAAGCGCAATACTAACACGCTGTTTTGTAAATATTTCTATGCTGTCAAGATAACGCAAGCTGTACCGCTTCTAGTACTGTGCCGCTGCCTCCACCGATTTAGAATTTAGTTTTGTTTATTTAGACGTGGGTTTTTGTTTATTTTTTCATTCACCTGTATCTGATCATTTCTGTGTCCCCACACTGATGGCGTAACGTTTAGAAATTCGCCGACAGTGTAAGTCATTAAAATTTCATAAGTCTAGACCGCGCCGATCAATCGTCTGTACTATTTATAGAAATCCCCCATCGCCAAGCCATTTACTCAGGCTGTGCGTAATAATACCACACTTATTTGATACGATGTTACCTTACAGTATGGCAAGACTGTTTCAGCGCCATGACTTCGTTTGCCTGTTATGGCAAAGATCCTGGCATTAGAGGTTTTTTCCGAGTATTCCGCGATGATGGCAAGAGGCCAGACGATATAACACTCTTACCCTGGAAGAAAAGAAGGGCTTTGATATAGGACGCAACATGTTCAGACACCTTTCCCCCCAGTCATGAAGGCCTGAGTAACTTAAACGTAACAAGTACAGGGCTAATCACGAAATGGTCGCGTTTGCCATGGAAACCCTTCGGGCTTGAAGCTCATACGCCAAAATGTTAACAGACAACCTGGTCAAACTCTCATTGTAGAGTCTGGGGACCAACACGCGCACAGCTCCCTTAGGCAGAACTTCAGCCTGGCAATTCTGCGGGGGAACGAACGAACGAATACCCCAGTGGAGGAATATTTAATTTATAGCTTGATTACCAATATACTATTGATTTATTACAAGATGCAAATGCTTTGACTGTATTAACAAAAGATTATTTGTAAAAGGTAACACATAAAATAAAATTAAGGGCGTGATAAGAGCCGTTTGATTAGGACTTAAGTAAAACAACATTTAATTATATTAAAAAATAATCACAATGAATTCCGATAATCAAAAAAGTTAATATAAAGATTGATGGTCTAGCTATAATCTTAAGATACAATTTAAGGTCTTTGGTGCTTTGTTTTCTCAAATTAGACAAACAATCCAAAACTTTCATAACAACATTTTGAACACAAAATATGAGAAATCGAACGTTAAAGATTTCGAATATAGCTAGACCATCAATACTTCTTTCATCTTTTTAAAAAACCAAAATAAGTAGTCGTTATTATAAAATATGGTTTAAATTAGGGAACAGAATGCCCTTAAGCATACATCAATCTATAAACCATCTGATCATTCAAATATGGCCGCCGGGCGGTGTGCTGGACACACGGCGTCAGCGCGAGTCCGGCGCGGGCGGTGCGGAGGTACTACAGAAATCGGAATTATTATATTCCGATTTCTGTGGGGGGTACTCACGGCGTTGCTGACGTTGATGTCCAGCTCCTGGCTCAGCAGCGCGAGGATGCGCTCGATCTGGCCCGCGCGCGCCGCACGCAGGAACGCGGTGCTCGCGTCCGCCTGCGGTGCACACAGACACCAACATGTAATACAACATAGGTTAAGTTGACGACGGCTTTTACACCAGAGATTGTAGCGGCTCGCGCCACCCGATCTGCATAGAGACGGCGCGCGGCGGAGCGGGACACAAGAGGGAGTGTGCAGCTACAACCAGATTGGCTGTTTCCCTTATTTATTTATCATATTAATTCTGTAGGCAGAAAAAATATTAATTTATATTATTGCATTAGTAACTTTGTTAGTTTTAAGTAATTTAAACTGAGGGTTTCTGTTTCTATTGTTCTTTGCCTTAATCAGTTCTACCAAGGAATTGTTTGGCAGTAGCATTTAGATTTAAGTGTGTATTTCATAATTGGAATAATATGTTATGTAAACCCGTGAAGTTTCTTTGTGGGTTCTTTTTTACTGGGTTGATCGAATCCGCGGATCTTTGTGACGTAACTTATTATAGTGTGACTACCAAAAAGTTTAAATAAATGAAATGAAATACATAATACAACTGGTTATACAAGTTTGCCGTTTACCAGCTTAGGCTTCTCTCGGCTCAATTTGGTTTTGGACATACGAGTAGATAATAAGGAAGAGATAATGCCATCTAGCGCGCTTACTGTGAGGCCCGCTGTCACCAATCCTCAAATACTACAAACCCAATTTAAACGTACATGCCACATGCAAACATCGTTGCAGACGTATTGGAGGGTTTGTGTGGGTTGGAACTGACTTGACGAACATTTTTAGACTACATTCACGCGCAGTGGCGATGTTTCGACTGTGTGGAATACGACGCGCCGCCGGATTTCCATTAAAATTATGTGGTAACTTTGACCATACGGCGGTGACGCAATATCGACCGTATGCCACTTCTCCTTCGTGTTTCTTCAGTGGTGGTACAATCACCAGAGCGGACCCTGAAGGGCGCATTCCTCAGCCCCCGATACTCGCTTAGCGTTCTTTCTGACTTATTTCTTTTTCTTGGCTTCTAAGGATCGTAGCGTGATGTCATGTAGCCTATAAACATTCTAAAGAATTGGACTGTCAAACGCAAAAGGGTTTTTTTTATTTTACTTGCATTTCCAGAGATTAGCGCGTTCAAACAAAAAGAACAAACTCTTCAGCTTAGTATAGCTGAGAATACTTTAATACTACATCATTCCTCAGATAGCTGCCCTCTAATAGAAGTACGTCATATTCGCTGGCCTACACAAACTTTTCTAAGAACTGTATTATATTCTTAGGTGTATTTACACTGAATCAAATAATCGACTCAATATTACAAAACACAAGAAAACATATTATTAACAAATGGGTGAAATTAAAATCATGCGATAAAACTGAACACCTTGCAGTCACAATTCTCCGCGCTTAGGCCACTGAAATCATTGAAGAAGTTGATTGATTGATTCAAATTCTGATATCAGTGGGCTAATCTGTTAATAAACAAATAAATAAATTACATACATAGAAAATATTGTCTAAACATCTCCAAATTTACTACGACACAACTTATTATTTTACTTACGGAATACGCACTTCTGAATCCTCACTGAATCAGTAAATACCTAACTTCCGATATCATTCTGGTGTATTTACGGATCGCTTATGGATGCCTAATAAGAAATTTTTCGTTAACGTTGATTTGGAAACACAGGATATGTTCAATTTTGTTCCTCTCATTCCGTGTGGCACTCCTATTTTTTCCCCTCCTAAGAACAAATCCGATTCATCAAACTCGGGATCTTCCAGAATAGGCCTCCAGGGGTAATAAGTGGTATCCATATCATCCATACCATCCCCACTCGATTGGGGGAGATGGTAGATAAATGCGACAAATTGATCGTTGCACATTTAATTTAATTTCATTTCATTTATATAAACTTTTTTGGTAGCCAAACTACACTGAGTTACGTCACAAAGATCCGCGGATTCGATCAACCCAGTGAATAAGAACAACCACCGTAGTACATTTGGTGCCGCCGCGCCGCTGCTCATCTGACCTACGAGTACATCTCAGTGAGACTACACTAAGACCTTGTCTTGTCCCTTGTAAATTTTATGTGATCCAGAAAGAAGGAAGTTCTGAAAAATGTGGGTTAACTTGTAGGAAAACGTTAATCCCGTTCGGGTCAGAACCATCGCATTGAATGAAATCGGTTATCAAATCGGTAATCAAAAAGTGTCTTTGATAAAACCCATTTCAATGTATTGGTGCAATATGGGGAAGGTCCCGGTATGGATCCTAATTCCTAGGCTAATATAAATACAGTAGAAATAGGCTGTTATTGCTCGTTATTATTCTGAAGTTTTTTTAATCTTACTGGACACGGATGGCGAATGCAATACCCACCATGCCAGGACCATCCCTTTATGAGCACTGCTACATTTAACTCGGTGGAAAACACGAACAGTTTTGACCATACAAAAATCGGTTTAGTCCGGCGTATTAAAGTTAGTCCGCCCACTCTGAATACTACTGCTAGGTTTTTTTTATGGAATGGATGACTAAATACTACACAACTAACAAACATAACAAACTGAAGGTTTCCAACAGTTTGACGTGGATTCCGAATCATGGAACAGCTGGCAATGGTGACGAAATGCGCTAATCCAACTCAGAAAGAGAAATAAAGAGGTGCATGGCGGGGATTTGAACCCATGACCTCTGGCGTGCAAGGCAAGTCGCGTTACAAGCGGTTCAAATGATAGCATTTCCTGTAATAGTGGATGGGCCTGTATACACCTCGATGCCTGTATATACATTTCCTAATTGACCGAGCAAAGGGCGAAGCGCGATCATTCCGTTTCAGTTTGGGCAGAAATGTTTTCGTATGTCTGTCTGGCTATTCTCCTCTACAGGTAGCATTTTTCTACCGATTCTCGTGAAATGTTGTGAGCAGATAGATTTTAATTAAATTTTTAGTCAAGCCATTTTAAAATGGCATGTTCAAAAATGTCACAAAAAATTGTTTTGTGACAACTGAGAAAAATTCAAGAAAAATAATATGATTTTGTTTTCAGGTGCGCGGTGAACAAAGACAGACTAGAGAGGTCTACAGCTCAGAGAGCCAATAGTAATATGGTAGGGAAAACCCCGCCTCGGTCATTCCACCCGCGTTGAAATAAAGACATTCTCTACAACAGTAAAAAATTGGTTCGCCTCTGAAACTAAATATTATGCTCTTGGAAATCATAAATAGCACCCGTGATTTAAGGTGGCCCAACCCGGCGGCCTCAACTCATTTGCGGGCACGGTACAAAACCGTGCTGTTGCGCTCTGGGACCTTCTCTGTTTCTAATAATAAGACAGGCTACGTGATGAGGAAGACGCAACCTGTCCACAAAAAGACAATGTGCATAGTGTATGATTTGGTAAGATTTACGAAAATTTTAATTTCAAAACGACTTATAGCTAAAAGTAAACCACGACCGCTGTAGTAAAAAATCTAACAAAAACCAAATAGATTCTAAATCTTGCTTAAATAAGCTATGTCTGATGACTAATTTTTTTAAGATTTTCTTACTTTATCATTGCGTAATCCACCTCCAAAGTTATTGTATAAAACGCGCGAAAAATCCGAACTTTCGGACGTTATAACTTGGAAACCAAACACAATTTTACAATGCCAATGGTCATCAGACATCTAGTTCAATCAAATAAAGCTATTTTGAGCAAAATTTTGGATCTCTGACAAGAAATATAGGCGTGATCTTCTTTCCCCTTTTGTATGGGGAGATGAGCGGGTTGGGCCACCTTAAGATAAATCCTGGCATGGCATCGATTTGCTGCTAGATTGCGGTGTGATGCAGTAAATCACGTTCGCGTCAGGCTAAAAGAAAATCGATGCGTTTTGTCGCTAGACAACCTAAGTACTCCTACGCTTTTACCGAGAATCGGACCGGGACAGGGGGTGAAACCGGCGAACATAGAAGGACGGGAGTAGCAATCAAATTCATTCGTCTGGCGGCTTCGTAGCTACGAGTAAGTGGAAAATGTCTAACTGTAGCTAGTTCGCTTACAAATTCGGGACGCGCTACATCGAATGTTTGTGGCACTAAATAGCGTCCTGTGAAGTTCTTAAGTGTTCTTACGTGTAGTTGGAACTTGAAGAAATCAGTAGTTAACGAATTCGTAAGCGAACTGACTCGACGGCGCTACTTTTATTTTATGTAAACATTCTTGCGCTGCTATGGGTATCGGAATACATACGAGTTTCGGTTGCCGTCCCTTCCTTTCATGCTCTCTGTCAAGAACCCTCTTAAGCAATAAAGAAACTCATAAGATTATGTAATAACGGATAGTTTATGTAACCATAACAGTATTTATGGACTATTTGGAGTATTTATTTCATTATCTCTCAGTATTAATCCACTTATGAATACGTTTGCGCAAGCGGCCAGCCGCAAGTATAAAAAAAAAACGAATCGATACAGTTTTCCATCGCTCAAGCTGTCCGATCATAATCTGTTTCACACAAAATTTGAGTGTGACAGCTGTCAGTTGCTGACCGGTTATGAAAGCTCCACAGGCATTTTTAGGGTTCCGTCTGGCTGTCTGTCTTGTCATGACCGTTTTTTTTTCAGGAACGCGTGGAGGTAGGTATATTATTATTTGGGTATAATGTTGAAATTAACATCAAAATTAAAAATCAAGTTTCAGAGACAACAAGATTCAGCCATTTAAGCCGATATTTTCCACGTGCCCATAAATAAAAACCTACAGTGTACTTCTCTTTGGCTTAGAACGGCGAGTAGGAACCGAAAATGGTCTGTATGGGTGGCGGCGTAGCCACTTATACATACAATGGCGGCAGCGCCGGCGAGTGAGTTCAATTACGAATTACGATTTTCTCAAGTTCTAACGATACTTAAGAACACGTAAGAGCACTTAAGAACTTCACAGGACGCTATTTAGTGCCATAAACATTCGATAAAATGTTGCGAGTCCCAAATTTGTAAGCGAACTTGCTACAGTTAGACGTTTTCCACTTACTCGTAGCTACGATCCCGCCACACGAATGAATTTGATTGCTATTCCCGTCCTTCCAAGTTCGTTGGTGTTGTGGTGCTGTGTTGTTACTAAGAACTCGTAAGAGCATCACATTACGCTGTTTGATGCAAGGATCATTCGATGTTGCGCGTCCTAAATTCGTTAGAAAACAAACTACAATTAGATGTTTTCTGATGAAGCTGAGATAAATAGTCGTAACTGAAACTAGAATGAAGCAGTGCTTACTTATTGCACTTTGACACATTTTCTGTGGAGAAAATGTTACTTTTGACACTAGTTAGTTTTATTTATATTTTTAGTTATTCTTAGAAATGTGGTATGTAACACCTTAGATGAAAAATAAATTCTATTTCATCAAAGTGAAACACAAGTAAATGAAACTAGCCCAAAATCCTTGCAGTTATAGGTATCACATGCATTGCTTTCCCGTACAAAATTGTACGGAACCTTCGCTGCGCGAGTCAGTCCCGTGTCCCGTACATTTCCAGTTTTTATTGCTTGATCCATGGAGGTGAGGAAAGGAGGTGAGATTCGATTCTGACTAGTTTGCAATTGCAGAAGCATTCGTAAAAAGTAAATTCACAATAGGATAGCAGTAGGCACATTATTTGAAGTCAAAGCGAATTGGTGACAATTTTTTCCGACGAGATCCATTCATGGAGGTGCCATTACAGTGGATCGAGATTGCCCTCTTCTATCCACTCAACAAACCAAATGGACATCACAATACTCAAAAGACTCAGCATCGCAAAGGGAAGTGGGTTGCGACTCCGGTCCTGTCAGTGTGACCACTAATTGATCGCGTGCACAGCTCGTACGACACACCGCCCCTCCCGGGGGTGGCTGCGCACCCCATGGGGTGGCTATATTATGCATTTATTATTGAATAAATCCCAGTTTCGTCTTTCTTATATTTCTATTCTATATTCTTTCTATATTCTATATGAGATTTTACCCCCCCACAATACGGCATAGTTTTCGCAGGCGGTTCGCAGCGGCAAATGTTCGGAAACCCATGGGCCTCAGGGGCACCTCTAATTTGAGGTCCCGGCGTACGCCATGTAACGCGCTGAACATAACAATAAGTTTCCATCGATCAGACAACAGGCAAAAATTTAAAAAATACATCTTGATATTAAAGGTTAAAATAAAATCAAAAGAACACTTCAAATGCCAATTGTTTTGTTTGAGATGACTGGAGACAAACATCAGTGATACATACATATCTTGATGTATTAAATACATCTTCTTACATCAAGATATTTATTCATACCTGTAATAATAAGTAAAATATACTTTTTCGAACTAAGCAAGTAAGTCGCTTTATTCAACGATTCTAATATTTATGTAGAATCTACCGTGAAACAAGGACACATTTATTATAGAAAAACAGCTTTATAAAGAACAAGTACCCATATATTGCCGGTTTTTAATTGTTTACGTCTTTACTTTACAAAGAGACAGCGGCAAAAGTTATAAAAACAAATTTGTGGCTTAGGTACTGCTCGTTACCTAAGCACATTCTCAATGAAAAATCCACACATGCCATCCAATCACCTGATTTTCACAAATTCACTTAATTTCAATTGCCTTATTACACCAACTTTGAAGAGTATTAAATGTTTTCAAATAGGAATAGATGTCAAAAGAAAGAGCACGCTTTATTATTTGGCACCAAGTCAATAGATATACTTTGTTCTGAGGCTGAGCAGCTAATTCCCTCCTGAATATATTTCTAATCGACTTTACCAAAGAAAACTCATTAGGTGAGAGAATATTGAGTTGTTTTTCCCGAAAGTTTTTGCTTCGGAGTTTGGCATTACGGAATTTCCCGCTGCGAATTGATATGTGCTGTATATCTGAATGTGTGATAAGAAAACGATGGAATCTCATGGAATATGTTTTTCCTATCTCATCAGATTATTATCGATGTTGAGCAGATGTTGAGACCGGTCCCTTAGGGAATTCGTTTTAATTTATGCGCGAATTAGGGCCCAACTGCATTGCCTTGCATGTCGAAGAGCCGAATAAAGATTCGTCGTTCGTGGTTAGTAACTTGCATCGGTGGTAGGGTTAATCCCGCCTAGGTTGGGGCGATCGCATTGAATGAACGATGGTCAAGACGGCAATGAAAATTGTTCGTGTTTTTCATCCAGATGCAATAAAAGGAAGGTCCTGGCATGGCACCTGAAAGTGTGTTGGGCTAATGTCATGACAGTAGGTGTGGTATTAGCCATCCATGTTTAGTCAAATAAAAAATAGTTATCGAAATTTTTCAGGGTCTGCGAAAACCTTGCCGGCCGGCCAGGTGCTTCTTAATATTACATTGAAGTTTGTACTTTGGTGGAAATACCTCGGATGCTACCTTTGTGCGGTTTTGACTGTTTTTTCATTGATGTTTTTATATTTAGCGTAATAAAGAATGTATTAATTTATTCATTCAATCATTGAATCACATGCATTCCTTTTTTTAGGATTTAGATTTAGAACAAAAAGGCTGATTTTTAATACCACATTGTTACCACTGGTCCTCATTATTTTGCTATTAATTTTTCAACAAACTCTATTCTTCAAACCAACTAGACTAGGAGGTCACGACAAAAATGGTAACGATAACGTAAATGGCTGAAACTGGGTTCACAAGATAAAGACCAACCCTCTGAAGCTAAATGTGTCAGTCTGCCTGTTCCAAGTGGTTGCGTTACGTAGATAAAGACGCCTGAAAAAGTAGTTATGGTGACAAAATATTTAAATGATATGGTAAATGGATGCAAATGACGAAGCATGAAAGTATCAGTACATACTATGTTAGCAATACAAAAACTGAACAAATTTTTGGTTGCTTTACATAGTTATAGGCGATTTAGGTTACAGATATAACTTTAGGTATATTTAAGTATTTAATTAAAATAACGACTGGTTATTGTTGCGTAATTAAGAGGTACCAATGTTTCTAGACAATCAGTATATTCATCAGCAGGTACATACCAACATCTATTTTATATAGCCGATCTAGATAACGCAACCACTTAGCACAGGCAGACCAACACATTTAGCATCAGAGGGTTGGTCTCTAACACATGAACCCAGATTCAGCCATTTACATTATCGTGACCAAAAATGTCGTGACCTCCCGGAATAAACGCTTCTCCAAATAGGTTACCAATGTCTAGGGTTTTGATGAATAAGTCGCTTTGTCGGTCAGTGACTAAAATAGCAATACTTGAAAATTTCGTATTATAGGTACTTTGATAGATTATTTGTAGTTGTCTCACAGCAACGTGAAGGTAGTTTTTGGACGTTATTCACCAGATTTCTCAAAATGGCTGCCATGTTCACGCTAGAATTCTAATTACCAGCGTTCGACAGCTCTGAGACAAGGGACTTCGTAATTGAACACTCAAGTCCACTCCTCGAAACATTGAAGTCGTTCTTCTGATTTAGTTACACACCGTGTATGTAGATATTCTACGGCTCTGATTTCTGTCTGCTCGGCTATAATTAAGTTTTCCAACGGGATTATTACTTTTTCTTCAAACCGAACGGTGTATATATCTGCGTAGAGCTTGTGTGCACGCAAACAACGAACAGTGTTGTCATTATGTGTGGGGTGGGCACGAGAAATACAGTATTTTGGTAATGTCGATACTTAATACATCGAGGGTAGAGCGTCAATCGCTTTTGTCAACGCAAAAAGCCTGCTTATTTTCTTTTTGATTTTACGCCATTTCTGTTTGTTTTCTATATTTTTACCACGCTACTTTTACATTACATTAATTCGGACAGAATCCATTCAGTCTTGTAAAATAACTTGTTAACATATATTTTTTATTTATTTCGATCACCTTAGCGTCAACTGACATTAATGGTCGCTAAAGTCTTAAATATTCCGTGGCTAAACCATAAGGAAGGAGATATGCCATTTAGCGCCCCTTCTATGAGCCCCGCTGTCTCCAGAGACGTCATACATAGTCGCAGACGTATTGGAGGGTTTGTATGGGTGGGAACTGACTTGAAGAATGCATTTATGCAACACATTCCCGCGCGGTAGCTATGTTTGGACTGTGTGGCATACGACGCGCCTCCGGATTCCCATACAATTTTATGATCACTTTCACCATACGGCCGAGACGCGATATCGACCGCATGACACTTATCTCCTTTCTTTCTCTTTAGTGAGCTAAAATATACCGACAGTGTACAGAAGGATGCAATAGGTTTAAAGCAACCTGTACAAAGTCTGCGTACGGGAGCGCTGCACTTGCCTTTGTCCATTGGGGTGTAAACAGACGTTTATACAGGTTGCATCTTGCATTTTTAGGGTTCCGTACCCAAAGGGTGAAAACGGAACCCTATTACTAAGCCTCCGCTGTCCGTCCGTCCGTCCGTCCGTCCGTCCGTCTGTCCGTCTGTCACAGGGCTGTATCTCATGAACCGTAACAGGTAGGAAGCTGAAATTTTCACAGATTATGTATTTATTTTGCCGCTATAACAACAAATAGGTAACATTATAAAATAATAATAATTAAAGGGGGGCCCCATACAAAAAACGTGTTTTTTTTTAATCTTGTGCGATGATACGGAACCCTTCGTGTGCGAGTCCGACTCGCACTTGGCCGGTTTTTTATTGCTTGGAGTCAAATCAAAACAAAATTTGTCATTTAATAGTTGCAGGGATATTACTACGGATATTAACTAGTAAAATTTAATAAAAAAAATTTTTTTGTCAGTCATATTATAAATTCCAATGAAAATCTGTTGTGTATTTTGATATCGATTATTTAAGATATGATGGAATAGATAGAGATAGTCTGAACCATAGTTAAAAAGGAAGGAGATATGGCATCGAGCGCGCTTACTGAGGGACCCGCTGTCTCCAATTTTCAAAAACATCCAATCCAACTTAAACGTACATGCCACATGCAAAAATGTCACCTCTACTTCCTTTCTCTTCAGTGGTCTGAACCTTGGAGAAGGGCATAGGCTAACTTTTGTGGCGAAAATTTAACTCGAAGATGGTGAAATAGGGAATTACATTTTGTACGAGATACTCATACAATATCCAGGTGCCATACCAGAACCTTCCCTCGATTGATCAACGTTTCCGTACTTATACAGAGAAGATCCTGGCATGGCTCCTAAAGCCTTCGGGAATGCGGTATGGGCTAATATCACGACAGTGGGTATCGTATAGCCATTCACGTTAAGTTACAGCAAACAGTTTAGAAATACAAAATGAAAGGAATTCATTAGCGCATCAGCATGTATGTAGCAAAGCCGGTTGACGGCAACCCCACGCTACCCCTGGTGGGTATAGCTTTGTGCCGCCGCCGTCAGCCACCCCAACGAGCTTCGGAAAACTCCGGGCGGCGATTACGTTGTCGCTGCCCCTGCTCCCACATCCACAAATTCAAAAATTCAAAGATCATTCTTACCAAAAATGTCAAATAATTTGCAATAGTCCTGCACGAAAATAATGTTCTAAGGAACCAAATCGTTTAATTTATTTATATCGAAATCAATTAATATGATCCCAAAATGAAAAAAAAATACTAAAAAAATTCACATTGAGCTCACCACATGTTCTATATTATGTTGATTCATGGCTAATATCACACATTCTGTCATGATATTAGCGCATCACACCTCATGAAAACTAGATACCATAGAATTGAATAAACGATTGTCGGAACGGCAATGAAAATTGTCCTTGTTTTCCAACCATTTCAATGTAGCTGTGCAATAAGAGGAAGGTCCTGGCATGGCGCCTGGTTTCCACGTGGTGTGTTAGGCTAGTATTATGACAGAAGGTCATCCATGTTTAGCAACATAAAAAAACATGAATAGGAATGTAATGGAAACTGTTTCCCAAAGCAACTGAATGCTCTTTTCAAATATGTGGATTACTATATATTACCATGCAGAAACTGTCATTGACCGCTTTGTGTAAGATTTGTGACCTGAGGGACCGCTTTGATCGCTCCCTCTAACAATGAAACTCGTTGAAATGCAAAGCTGTGTAGACATGTATTAAGTGATATCCGTTTTGACGTTTTTCTTCAGGATAATGGAGCAATATCTTCTCCTCAGTTCGGCAGTGCGATTACGCAAAATTTGAGGATGGTGCCGCGGTACGTGTAGGTGCGCCCCCGTCATTTCTAAAGCGCGATTACGAAGCCGTTTTTCATCCACCTACATCCAGCACGGACCAATCTGTGTCGAAAATAGGTCAACTTTTGAGGTACTTGACTAGACGAGCAGACGAAATAGGCGTTTACCTCCCCGCATTTGACAGTTCCTTGCCGTTTCGTAATACCGATTCGACGCGAAATGTATGGAGTTGACCTAATTGCTGCGGGTGATCGCGCTGAGTGCAGCACCATTTGTGAATGCATCGATTTCGTAATCGCAAAATCTGTCATATTGCTGTAAGTACAGCAACCTACACCCAATTTTGTGCTTCGTAATTGCACTGCGGGTTTCACAAAATCACAACACTACGACAGTGCCGGTCTATGTAGCGGTGAACTTTTGGCAGCGGCAGACAATAGGAACGCATTGGTTCTGGTATTTTTCGGTATAATTTGTCCGGTACATTTGATACTATCAACATCCCTCTGCTACTCGCTAAGCTATCGCACTTTGGGATTTCGAAGACTACTTGCGTGTGGTTCTCAAGTCAGCTCAAAGATAGATTAGATGGTACAGAAAGGATCCGTGAAGAGTTCTAATCCTATTGTTCTCAACCGCGGCACTCCACAGGGCTCAATCCTGTCTCCCTTGCTTTACACAGTACACGTGGCGATCATTTTCGCACAGGTGAATGATATTATGAAACGCAAATGTATGCAGATACGATACAAAGGCTTATATCTCATTTCTCCCATTTTGAATTTGAGTTTGATTATTTATATTGTCCTGTTCTAGGAGTAGACTACAGTAGATGCCCGTGTATCCGACCATGTTGAAGAGTCTGATGAAAAACAGGTTTATCCTTGAATTATCTCATCTCGGTCCTTAGGTAGCTTCGGAAGAAACAAACTTTACGTAGACATAAACCAAGTTCTTCATAAATTATAAAGTGACAGACAAGAGATGTTTCATTTTAAAAGAGTTTAGTGATATAGTCTATTAAGATAATTTACTTTTATAGTTATATATATAGCGAATATTACCTTTGGCCGCAAAGTAATAGCACCCCTTTCGAAGGGAGAACAGCTCAGACGAACTAAATAAATATGCATAGGCCGAGTGTACACTTCTTCATTGAGCACATCGCTCAAAATAATATGTCTTCACAAGCTTTTCGATAATTATTTTTGAAACTGTTATTAGTAAATATTTAAATGTCTAAGTCAAATTATTCAAATATTTTTATTCATATGTTTTTTTATGCCTATTCAGTTTTATTGATTGATTTCGTATTCCCTTAAAACGAGATATAATAAATGTAGTTTATTTAGGATACAATTTCTAAAATTATTTGAGAAAACCGGCCAAGTGCGAGTCGGACTCGCACGCGAAGGGTTCCGTCCGTCCTATCGTACAAGATTTAACACAAAAAAAAAATACTTTTTTGTATGGGGCCCTCCTTTATTTTTTATATTTTTTTTATTTTACCTATTTGTTGTTATAGCGGCAAAATAAATACACACTCAGTGAAAATTTCAGCAGCCTACCTATTTCGGTTCATGAGATACAGCTCTGTGACAGACGGACGGACGGACAGACGGACGGACGGACGGATTGACGGACGGACGGACAGCGGAGGCTTAGTAATAGGGTTCCGTTTTCACCCTTTGGGTACGGAACCCTAATAAACAGGTAGTCAAGATTATGTACAAGAAACTGTAATATTTTACCCAGTATTTTACTCTATATAGATAGACCAACCAAAATGCTTTTTTAGGGCTTCACGGCTCACGAACTCGGGACTCGTAATATTGAATGTTCGTTACGGTAAATAGCTTCCTGTGAAGTTCTCTCACGAGTCGCTAGAAATCGACAAAATCAGTGGTAAGTGAATGAAGCGAACTCATTTGCCGACACTACCGTTTTTGTATGTAAAAGCGGCTACGCCGAGCCGCCTCCATACAGGCAAGTTTCGGTGGCTACTCCCGTCCTTCCAAGCTCGCTGATCGTAGTAAACGAAGAGGCGGTAAGTGATGACAGAATAATAAAAAATGTTGTGTTGACTTATTATTGTAAATGTCCTTTCGCGGTCAATATTTAAATAAAATTAGGTACAAAAAATTTAGGAAATAGATGCATTCCATTTTTTTATTTCGAGAATCTCAAAATGTAGATAGTGACTACGTAGCTAGCAACATCACTTGTTACATTAACATACCGCACATTTAATTTCCTTCGATTAATGCAATATGAAAAGTGTACCATAATTACGCATGCGCCACCCCACTCGTGCCACGTGAACAATTTTATCAGAACACCCATTCGTCGCGGGCTTGATTGTATGTGCATGACTCATGTGTAATTACTGTATGGGAAAAGTTTCCCCAATTGCGTTTCTTGAACGGGGGTGAAAATAGTGAGTGTATTGCATCGATCTTTTCACCACCACTTCTCGTTTTCACCACATACACACGACTGGATTTTTTTCGACTGCTTAAATGAATTGAAATTAAATGATTATACATAAATACATCAATGCTAGAAGATTGTAGATTAGTGAGTTCAGAATCATACACAACAGTCGCATTGCCAAAAGTTTTCAAAGCTGTGGTAGAAACCGGCTAAAGACCATGAAATTATGTTGCACCACGAAAACGACTTCGGCGTTCATTAAAGTCTAGGTTTTTAACCGACTTAAAAAAAGGAGGAGGTTATCAATTCGTATGTATGCTTTTTTTCATGTTTGTTACCTCATAACTTTTGCCTGGGTGAACCGATTTTGATGATTATTTTTTTAAATGATAGCTAGTGCTTCCCAAGTGGTCCCATTTTAATTTGGTTCAGTTCTGACAATGATATCCATGAGAAAATCACATAAGTCTTAAATTTGTATTAAGATTGCGCGACAAATGGACGAATAACTCAATATAACGCCAACCGATTTCGGTGATTCTTTTTTTATTGGAAAGGGCGTGTACAAATTAGTAAGTGTACTTCAGATTCACTAAAAATAAACAAATAAAAAAAAAATACAAAAAAAATAACCGGCTTCAAAGAAAAAGCACTAAAAAGTAAAAAATAATTGCCATTTTTGTAGTTACGACTTTTGTTATTTTTTGAGTCGGTGTCAGCCAAGGTAGCCAAGGTTCTCTTGATTGGCGCAGCGCGTGCCCGGCTGACGCCGACTCAAAAAATAACAAAAATCGTAACTACAAAAATGGCAATTATTTTTTACTTTTTAGTGCTTTTTCTTTGAAGTCGGTTATTTTTTTTGTTATTAGGGTTCCGTACCCAAAGGGTGAAAGGTCCGTCTGTCCGTCTGTCACAAGGCTGTATCTCATGAACCGTAATAGGTAGGCAGCTGAAAATTTCCACAGAGTGTGTATTTATTTTGCCGCTATAACAACAAATAGGTGAAATAAAAAAATATTAAAAAATAAAGGGGGGTCCCATACAAAAAACGTGATTTTTTTGTGTTCAATCTTGAATGATGGTACGGAACCCTTCGTGTGCGAATCCGACTCGCACTTGGCCGGTTTTTTTTTTTGTCGAGAGAGTTTATGTAAGGACACGAACCTACTGACATGATATTAGCCCAACGCTCAACATTGGAACTAGGTTCTACGCCAGGACCTTCCTTATACTGTACTGCTAGGGTCACTCATGCTAAATAAATTAAAAAAAAAAACATTGAACTGGATGGAAAACACGGAATTTATATTGCCGTTTCATCCATCACCTCGGCGTAATAACAGTAAGTGGAATCCGAATGAAGAACGACAAATCTCTTTTCACATATCTTACCAGTTACATATTTGACCATAATGCGATGTAATTTCTACATAATTGGATCTTAGATGAAAAAGGATTCCTCAGAATTTGATGTGAGTTTCATCCAAACAGGATTATTGGCTCCTGAGATATATGCGTGTGACCGACCGACAGACACTAGAGCGATCCGATAAAGGTCGTTTTTAGGGTTCCGTACCCAAAGGGTGAAAACGGAACCCTATTACTAAGCCTCCGCTGTCCGTCCGTCCGTCCGTCCGTCCGTCTGTCCGTCTGTCACAGGGCTGTATCTCAGTAACCTTAACAGGTAGACAGTTGAAATGTTCACAGAGTTTGTATTTATTTTGCCGCTATAACAACAAATAGGTAAGATTAAAAAATAATTAAAATTAAAGCGGGCTCCAATACAAAAAAAGTGATTTTTTGTTTTTTTTTCTAAGATGGTACGGAACCCTTCGTGTGCGAGGCCGACTCGCACTTGGCCGGCTTTTTTTCTCCCAATTTTTGCGAAGGATCCAAAAACAATATTCCACAAAAGGAGTTGTGTCACCGAGCTAGGCACCAATCTATCAATCCGGCTGACGGGTCGGTGATTGGATGCGCATCAAATAGATTTATTGGGGTTTCTTCGGTTGGGCCGAAAATAAACTTGAACAGCGGTAAGGGTATGGACCTACATTCAGGTTAAGCGATTAGCCGAAAAACCTTGTAGCAAACTCACCTGAAGAAGCTTCTATATAGGTGCACAGAAAGTAAGAGCCAAACGGGGTCAATTTTGTAGACGCAACTAACATCCTTTCTTTTACGAATTTTCATCCACCATTTTCATTTTTTTTTGTCGAGAGAGTTTATGTAAGGACACGAACCTACTGACATGATATTAGCCCAACGCTCAACATTGGAACTAGGTTCTACGCCAGGACCTTCCTTATACTGTACTGCTAGGGCCCCTCATGCTAAATAAATTAAAAAAAAAAAACATTGAACTGGATGGAAAACACGGAATTTATATTGCCGTTTCATCCATCTTTCACTTAACCAACCTCGGCGTAATAACAGTAAGTGGAATCCGAATGAAGAACGACAAATCTCTTTTCACATATCTTACCAGTTACATATTTGACCATAATGCGATGTAATTTCTACATAATTGGATCTTAGATGAAAAAGGATTCCTCAGAATTTGATGTGAGTTTCATCCAAACAGGATTATTGGCTCCTGAGATATATGCGTGTGACCGACCGACAGACACTAGAGCGATCCGATAAAGGTCGTTTTTAGGGTTCCGTACCCAAAGGGTGAAAACGGAACCCTATTACTAAGCCTCCGCTGTCCGTCCGTCCGTCCGTCCGTCCGTCTGTCCGTCTGTCACAGGGCTGTATCTCAGTAACCGTAACAGGTAGACAGCTGAAATGTTCACAGAGTTTGTATTTATTTTGCCGCTATAACAACAAATAGGTAAGATTAAAAAATAATTAAAATTAAAGGGGGCTCCCATACAAAAAAAGTGATTTTTTTGTTTTTTTTTTCTAAGATGGTACGGAACCCTTCGTGTGCGAGGCCGACTCGCACTTGGCCGGTTTTTATTCTCCCAATTTTTGCGAAGGATCCAAAAACAATATTCCACAAAAGGAGTGGTGTCACCGAGCTAGGCACCAATCTATCAATCCGGCTGACGGGTCGGTGATTGGATGCGCATCAAATAGATTTATTGGGGTTTCTTCGGTTGGGCCGAAAATAAACTTGAACGAGCGGTAAGGGTTTGGACCTATGTACATTCAGCTTAAGCGATTAGCCGAAAAACCTTGTAGCAAACTCACCTGAAGAAGCTTCTATAGTATAGGTGCACAGAAACTAAGAGCCAAACGGGGTCAATTTTGTAGACGCAACTAACATCCTTTCTTTTACGAATTTTCATCTACCCATACATTTTATAGAATAACATGTGTACAGTTATGTGTGATATTGTAAAATCCCGGATTATTGTGATTTTACAATATCACAACGATACGAAATTAATCATAACATCACTAGCAATATGGTAAAATCGCTGATAATTGTCAATATTACAATATCCAAACAATACTAAATAAATCATGATCAATATAGCAGTGATATTGAAAACCCACGGAATATTATCCATTGAAAAAAAAAAGAATTCTGTTTCGACGTCTCTTTCTGAAAAATTTATCCAACCCTAAAAACTGCTATCATGCGAAATATTTTCCCAAGTAGGTATGTGTATGAGCGAACTCAGCCACTTATCTGTGTACTCAATATTACATTGATGAAATCTGATACCAAAAGGTCGCCCGGATTCTTTGTAAGCAAAGAAGCTTTCCCCTCAATGTAAGTGCGTGGACGTATCGGGTGGCCCAAAACAAATATGTATCCTTCAGATATAGGGTTTCAGAATAAATATTAGGGCTCCGGATACCTATGTTCAGACATGTTTTTGATAACTTGCAATCCTGTTCGCAAATGAGTTTCGGTCGTTTCGTTACTCCATGACTGCATCCTTTAATAAAGCTTTTTTTATGTAACTGTACTTGGACAGCTAATACCAAACCGACCGTCAGATATTAGCCTATCACACCACATGAGAACTAGGTGCTATGCCAGAACCATCCTTAAATTAAGGAATGTGGCATGTATGTATGTATAATCGACTGTGAAGCAAGGACACATCAATTAAAGAAAGATCCCTGTAAAAAGAACTACTTTACGAATGTACTGCAAGGCTGGACCCGATCCTTCTATTATTATCATCCTTATATTGCTCGCCAGGCGTCGCACCACTGGGCCACCGAGGTTGACGAAATAACTTGAAATCCTGTTCTCAAATGAGAACTTTTTTTTTATTTATTCCATGACTGCATCCTATAATAAAGTTTAATTAATTTCGTCTCCATACCCAGTTCAATTTGGCAACTATGTGAAATATAATACGCGACCTTCACCTTTTTAACGTATGAGGCGGGGTGGAAAAGAAATTAGGGCAGTTCCACCCCTCGCGGCGCCCTACCCTGGTGACGTCACCTGCCGTACCTGCGGCGCGCATTCCATCAGCATTTGTGTGGGTTCCGGTTGCTGATCGAATGTTTTAAGTTGTTTATTCTGCTGTTGATTAATTGGAATCACTAAATGGCCTCATAATTAAGAAGTAAAACGATGTTACGATGTATATAGGAAGCTTGAAAATTAAGTCATAAATTTAAGTAACAGCTTCGTTTTTTAATAGTTCCTATCGGAATTCGTTTCGATGGGGGCGTAGCCACTATAACAAAAAAACGTTAGCGTCGGCGAGTGAGTTCGATTACAAATTCACTTACTATTGATTTTCTCAAGTTCCAACGAAGCGTAAGATCACGAACTCCACAGGACACTCTTTAGTGCAACGAACATTCGATGTTCCGCGTTCCGGATTCGTAAGCGAAGTAACTATTAATAGTTAGACATTTTCCACTAACTCGTGGCTACGCTGACGCCATGCGAATGAGTTTTGGTTTTTTTTAAATTGAATGAATGAATGAATGATTTATGAATGATTGAATGAATGATTTATTTTGCATGAAGAAATTACAGATTTTTCAGGATACTAATTAATGAAATAAATACAGTGTAGAAAAAAAAATACACTTGTTTTCATGAGTGACTTACAGATGGCATGCATGAAATACCATAAATAAATATGTAACATTTATCGGCCACTGTGCATTACACACGTTAGAAGTTCTATAGGTAACTTAACAATAAGATAAATAAGTACCTTTGGGTGAGCAGGGCCACCTAAACTGGCCTAACGGCTGTACCATAGGTGGCACCTTCGTGCTCGCTAATACATAGCTACATAACATACCTACCTACTTAAGACTAATTGATGTTATATACGTCCCTTACGTGTACATAGGGTTTATAATTTTACGCATTCACGTATTTATATAGGTTGGGGAAAAAGTTTCTTCGCATTTTTTAAGAAAATTCAAATCATTTTTTAATATGGTTTATTTACATTTAACTAAAGTATGTAGGTACCATTTTGTTCGATAACTTTTTGCCATCTTGTAGGTAGGGACATGATCCCATTGCTATAGAAATATTGGGACTTCTGATCAATATACCGCGACAAGTGGTTTTGCCAGTCCTCTCGTGATGTTAACCTGACACTGCCTAAAGAATTCTGAAGAGATCTAAACAGGTGGAAATCTGAAGGTGCAAGGTCAGGACTATACGGCGGATGCATTAACACCTCCCAGCCAAACTCTCTTAGTTTTTGCTGAGTGGCTAAAGATGTGTGAGGTCTAGCGTTATCATGATGAAAAACCACACCCCTTCTGTTGATTAATTCCGGCCGCTTTCTCTCAACTTCTTGCTTTAATCTCATCAGTTGTTCGCAGTAGAGTTCAGAATCGATGGTCCTGCCTGGTGGTAACAGCTCATAATGAATAATGCCCTTCCAATCCCACCACACACACAGCATCACCTTGTTGCGAGTTAACCCGGGTTTCGCCACAGTCTGTGAAGCTTGACCGGCCTTTGACCACGACCTTTTTCGCACGTTCTTGTCGTACGTGATCCATTTTTCATCACCAGTTATCAGCTTCTTCAAAAATGGTTCGGTTTCATTACGTCGTAATAAAGAATCACAAATGAGTACACGGTTCATTAGGTTTCTTTCAGTGAGCTCGTGAGGTACCCAAATATCGAGCTTTTTTGTGTACCCAGTTTTTTTCAAATGCGCCAAAACTGTTTTGTGGTCAATTCCTAGTTCTTCAGCTACGTCGTAACTACTGATATGCCGATCTTGCTCCACTTTTTCAAAAATGGCATCCATTTTATCCGTAATAGGGCGACCAGAGCGACGTGCATCCTTGACATCAAAATTTCCGGATTGAAAACGCTTAAACCAAATTTGTGCTACTCTCACAGACACTGCACTAGGTCCATAAACATCGCAAATTTTTTTCGCGGCTTGCGTTGCATTTTTACCTTTTTTGTAGTAAAATTTTAAAATGTATCGAATTTCTTCATTAGATTCACTCATTTTGACAGTACGAAAAACAAATGAGAATCACACATTTTCCTAATTTGAATTTGGAATTATGTTCTTTAAAATTTAAACTTTCAATGATACCAAAACCAGCCAGATACAAATAGTATAGCCAAAGAGATTTTATTACAAGTTCATACATACTATAATGCGAAAAGACTTTTTCCCCGACCTATTATCATGAAAATACATGTATATTACCCAGAATATTTGGTTTGGCTCAGTTTTGTTATAGAACTTTTTTTAATGTAACATCACATGGATGGCTATACCACACCTACTGTCATGATATTAGCCCAATACACGATATAGGAATTGGGTTCCATGCCAGGACCTTCCTTTTATAGCATGGCAACATGAAACTAGATAGAAAACACTGACCATTTTCACCGTCGTTCATTCAATGCTATGGTACCTATGGTGCTAGCTGAGCTACTCGGCTCCGCTCCGGTCAGTGTCGTTTCAGACTGATGTCGGGCTGAAACTAACATTAAAGCTCCCGTTCATATGATTTCCCGATACAAACGCTCATCCTCCTTTTCACGCCCTTTAAGATTAATTTTCGCCACAAAAAGTAGCCTCTGTCCTTTCCCATGTCTCTATGCCAAATTTGATCAAAATTTGTTCAGCGGTTTAGGCGTGAAAACATAACAGACAGACATAGTTACTGTCGCATTTATAATATTATTTTCGATAAATTGTATAATGTAATACATTTAAGGGTTTCATTTTATTCAAAGTTAATATTTTTCTTTCTTGACCACCTTGTCAAGTACCAACTCGAGCGGGCTAAACCCTTGGAAGGAAAAAAACATTTTATTTTGTTGGAATCCGTACCCTGAACCAATTCATTACTTGGTCTCCTCTTGCCACATAAGTACACGAGAACAAATACAGTGGGCCCATGTATTATTTTCACGCACACAGCATAAAACGTAACATTATTAGGGTTAAATGGTTCTTGCCTGCGGTTTCTTAGGTCTTTGTCTTGTGGTTATAGACCAGAGATCATGGTCGGGCGGGAGTAGCCACCGAATCCCGTTTGTGTGGGGTCGGCGTAACCACCTTTACATACAAAACCGGCCAAGTGCGAGTCGGACTCGCATATGAAGGGTTCCGTACCATAGTACAAGATTAAACACAAAATAATCACGGTTTTTGTATGGGGCCCCCCTGTCTTTTTTATTATTCTTTTATCTTGCCTATTTGTTATTATAGCGGCAAAATAAATACACATTCTGTGAGAATTGCAACTGCCTACCTATTACGGTTCATGAGATACAGCCCTGTGACGGACGGACGGACGGACGGACAGCGGAGGCTTAGTAATAGGGTTCCGTTTTCACCCTTTGGGTACGGAACCCTAAAAACGGTAGCACCCCGGCGAGACAGATCGCTAATGAATTCGCTTTGCTTACTACCTATTTCCTTGAGCTCCAACGACACATGTAAGAACTTCACAGGATGCTACTTAGTGCAACAAACATTAGATTTTGCGCATTCCGAATTGATGAGTGTAAATACAGTTAGACGTTTTTCACTTACTTGTGGCTACGCTTCCGCCATACGAATGAGTGTCGATCCCTACTCCCGTCCTTCCATGCTCGCTGTTATGGGGTCAATATTAGACGCTCTTTCGTATCCTATATTTAAATTTGCATCTTCACTACGCTGTTCATGATTCGGTACTCATGTAAAACTGAAGATCTTCTTACCTATTTCCAAGAATTAAGCCCGCTCGAGTTGGTGCCATGGAAAATCGTCGAAACGCTAATGAAAATTTCCCACTCCGTTCAATGTAGCCTTGCTCAAGTAAAGGTAACGCCCTGTCATGACACGTAGTCGCTCCGGGTATGCGGTGTGATGGGCTAATAACTGACAGAAGGTCCATTTATCATTTCTAAAATCTGCAGCTAGACAAGGATGGCTAATACCATACTTACTGTCATGATATCTGCTCAACACAATGCATTCTCGAATGAATAAGGGTCAATTGAATTCCAAATCATGGTACAAGCTCACATTCTTGACAAAAGCACCCATCAATTCAGAAAAGAAATATCTTCGAAGGACAAGCCTGCCTTTGTGCCCCACATACATACATATATAAATTTTTCTAACGTACGTTAAGCACATATGGGCCATATGTGCTTAACGTACGTTAGAAAAATTCAGAAAGACTGGACAATTTTGGGGAAATGCTGGCAGTGGCATTGGACATCTCCAAACCCTTTTGAAAAGCCCGGTTTGGCACCGCGTCCTACTAGGCAAGCTCCTGTCCTTCGGTATTCCACCAAAGCTTTGCTCTTGAATCGCCAGCATCCCTGTGCAAATCGGAGCCCTGGGCACCAGCCCGCCCAGGGCTCCGATTTTTTATTTTCATCAACGATTTACTGTCTCTAGGCATGATTCACAGTTACGCTGATGACAGCACTGATCATGAGGGATATGGAGGAGCAGAGATGCACAGCTCATCGAGGCGCAACGTTCTGTTTCAAATAAGATGGATACTGTTCTCGAGAAATTAGCCAACTGGGGCCAGGCGAACCTTGAACGTTCTTAAGATGCTGTGTTTTCTCTACCAAGGCAGAGCCCTTTCCGCTCCTAGCATGTTTCAAATTTTGTTTCGATTTCGGAGCACTTGGACCTACTGGGCTGCAACATCTCCTAAGACGTGGATGGTTGGCGTTTTATAGAGGCTAAGGCCAAAATTTCATCGCAGAAACTGGGGATCCTTTACCGTTTCAGAACGTTTCTTTCACCGATGCAAATACTACCTTTGCACAAATCACAGAGTAGGCCGGTGATTGAATACTGTAGCCACAAATGGAAAGGTAGTCCTCAGTACCATCACTGGACTCAATTCAGCGCCGAGCGGTCCGTCTTGTTGGGGACGGTTTGTGGGGTCGCTCAGTCTGTTCTACAGGTACTACCATATACGTTGCGCTTTAGAACTTGCAACCCTTATTCCTCCCCATCTTACCTATAGCCGGAGCACCCGCCGTAGAAAATCAATTTTCCCCTTGCGGTTGAAATTAGGGTTTTGAGTACGAACCGTTTCTCCAACTCATTTGCCGCACCGCCAGGATATGGAACTGTCTGCCGGCAGGTGCCTTTCCTCATGCCTGTAACCCGGGAGTCTTCAAGCGTAATTTGAACAAGTTTGATAGCTAAGCGATAGTCCACAAATCCGCTGGTATGGTGCATCGCTAAGTGTGGTTTCGCGAGGCGAGGTGTATTTCGCTTTTCTGAGCACCTCGTCCTTAATACCATTTTTAATAAAAAAAACATATGGTACTATTGCACTGTACTTTCTATTGTTATTGTTATTTTGCGGTGTAATAAATAATTTTCAATCAATCAAGAAGCGGTGTACGCACGAGGCGGAACTGAAGCGAGGCTTCGCGCCCTGCCACCTACTTATCAATTCTGGGAATTCCTATCTGAGTTCAATCAAGAGTGTTCCCAGGAGAGTAATCCACTTTGACATTGTATTTTTGTAATAGATCGCAACGCTATACGGAATTAGTGTTACGAAATGAAACATTTCCATGTGTTGATGAATTCAGCGCTTACGAAAAATTACATATATTTTCCAAAGCGATCCGTAAATGCACCAGAATATGAAGTTATGTACTGGTTCGGTGAGGATTCAGAAGTTGGTATTCCGTACCTAGGCACACTAGTTAGCGCAAGCAATTGCCGCCTGCAGGCCGATTCTTGGAATTATGTGCTCAGGTATCAGGAATAATTCCGTCGAGAAAACCGCTTTTATAGCGCTTGTCAAAGCAATTTTCTCGACCTAAGCATTCCGGAGCGCGGTACTTCAGTGATTCATGTTTTTCCGTCGAGAAAATCTCTTTGAGAGCCGCTTTAAAAAACGGTAATCAAGACTGAAAGATAACTTAATCTATTTACTGATTCAGTTCGGATTCAAGAGTGTATATTCTGTATGTAAACGAATTAGTGCAAGAATTGGCCTCCTATGGGCTGTGAACCGCCAAGGACGTACCTGGTTAGGCGTGCCGGTCTCCGTCGTCATGTCTTCGGCTTGCGAGAGCCTAGCGGTCGGCTCCGGGCTGTGCCCGCATGCACAGCAGTCGCACAGGCGAGGCAGCTTACTGCCTTCCGACCACGCACTGTATCGATTTTCCCCTCGACGTGCCCTCAGGAACGGGAAACTCTCGTCTCGCTTGTCAGGGCTTGCGAGCCCGCGCCAGTTCAAGGCCGGCGAGAGTCCGCCATTTTAGCATCGATTTAGCGAAACTAAAAATAATCCCGCCTCTCGAGTCTAGGTAACATTTTCACGATCACTCATGTCCTCCATAGTCCCGCAAACACTCCTCGAAAAGAACCACTTGAGAGT